>CM055117.1:774176629-774776629 GCA_029206835.1 Rana muscosa
TTTTTTATTTTTATTTTGTTCCTAATTACATTGACGTAGAGATATTTATTCTTATTTGGGATGGTCCCCCCAACTATTTTTTATTATTTCATTCATATGGATCCCCACTGTTACATAACTATTTTTGATCAGTTTTTTTTCAACCTATGCTTATTATATCTGAAAATACCATCATGTATCACTATTTACCCACATGGCTTTATGACTATTGTAGCCCTAGTCACATGACCATCCCACTTGCTTTCCTCCACCTTGGAAGGGTTAACATCTGAATTTGATTTCTGGGTTTCCAGCCACTCACGCAGCTCTGATAGATTCTCTTTCTGAGTGTTTCACTCATTAGGAACCTTTCACTGGAACATTATTACATCTTACAGGTATGTCTTTGAATGGATACATTTGTGGACCTTGAACCAATGGACTGCCTTTTACTAAAATGTGGGGTAGGCAGACAAAAATGTTAATAATCATCTTTTGCAAGATCTACTATGGTTAATTTTCTTAATCTAGAATCTTCTTTCTCTGTTCCGCTGCGGTATAGTCCCCTATGAATCCTACAGTTCTGTCTTATTTAATGGAACTATACTAGAAGTTTGAATATAGTTATAGCAATACTTTTCAACCAGTGGCTCCTGTGGTTTTCAGCCCTGAATTGTATTTCGTACATCAGAAAAGTGTAGTTCAAGTAGGAAGGAAGGAACGTAATACTATTTTTACAATTTAAAAAACCCCAAAACAGCAAAAACACATTTTTACTGTAAACATTTAGGTGGCTGTGTTATCTCTGTAGAGGGGTTCTAAAACAACATGTATCATTTCCTAATGATAACAATTTGGGTGCAATCTACTGAAAAAATGGTTTACACATTTGGGGGAAGTTACACTATAATTGGATATTTGGGGCAAAGCGACTATTTGGATTATGGGGAGAAATAACTGGTTTAGTTAATTACTCATATCCGACTTTTTAGCAGATTCATGCAATACCGATCATGCTTGAGGTGATTGTAGCCATATATATGCAATAGAAACAAAAAAAGTACTGTTGGACCCTAGGAGAAGGACCCCAAAACATTGTCCTGGAAATGTGAATGTTAGTGCAAATAAAAAAAAAATACACAGACTGTACTCGGTGGGAAACATTAGTGTTCTACCAGTCTAATCCAGCTCCAGAGCAATTGGCTGAGATTGCGTACTTACATTTGAAAACACTCAAAGACAGTCAGCATTGGCCATAATCTGATGTATATTGACACTGTAATGCTGGAAAAACAAAGGTCATTGTATTTTATCTGGTACTTGCTTTTTTTATATATATAGACACTTTTTGATTAAACGACAAAGGGTTTGATTTACTAAAAGAACAGCAGCTGTCCAGTTGGCAAGGCGAACATTCATTTTGGAAATTATGTGATCACTTATAGCTTAGTAAATAGGGTGATGCTGTGTTCATTTTGAAAACCCAGTCATGTACAAGGACAATTAAAAACAATAGGATATTTGCATGTACATGATTGGATCACTGGATTACTTATTAAACATTTGTTTTGTAGTGTAAAAATACAATTAACAAAGTGCACTTTTTTTTTCTTTAGCAAAGCAACCTCTGTACTCCCAAAATGTATAGTTTGGTCTCAGAAATGTTTTTCGAAAGGTTGAAAATATTTATTGTTTTGCCATCTCCCTATTCTACTCTGCCTTTTCTGCTCTTTCTTTCTGCCCTATTACTATTTTGGTTGGGTTGTTAGGAGATATGCGGCTACCGGGTGTGTAGGACTTGCCCACTGTACTTCTAAGAAGAACCCTGGTATGTTTTGTTATTTGGTCTATGTGTACCCCAGAAACCTAATGATTTAGTGATCTATAGGCCCTCTGGGGCTTGATCAATGAATCCCCTAGCTCTAGCCTGTTTACTTCTCGCATTATGGGGTACTCACTGTTTGTGTGGTCTGTTACACCCCCAGATCTGTTCTGTTCACACATCAGATGTACACTGTGCCAAGTACTGATACGTGTTCTTTTATGTCTTGCATTGGTGGCATTATTTGTATGTTACCTCTCTGACTCTTCCTTACCAATATACAATTTGAACAAGACAATGGGGGTTATTTACAAAAGGAAAATCCACGTGGCACTACAAGTGTAAACTACAAGTGCAAAGTGCACTTGAAATTGCACTGAAAGTGCACTTGGAAGTGCAGTCGCTGTAGATCCAAAGGGGACATGCAAGGAAAATAAAAAACTGCATTTTAGCTTGCACATGATTGGATGATAAAATCAGCAGAGCGTCCCCTCATTTCAGATCTACCCCTCAGATTTACAGCGAATGCACTTCCAAGTGCACTTTTAGTGCAATTTCAAGTGCACTTTGCACTTGTAGTTTGCACTTGTAGTGCAAAGTGGATTTGCCTTTCGTAAATAACCCCCAGGGTTTGCTGTTTGGTAAAAATAAGGAAGTAGCAATTAAAAAGCATGTAATTTCCAATTAGTAGTACCTTACCTTCTTGTGTAAATTCCTCTGTTGCATTATAAATCTCCATCTATCATATTGCAACTTTGGTGTTGTTTGCGATAGGAGAGTCACCATGTTTAGCCATCTTAAAGTTGGAAAAAAATAGTTTTTTTTATGTAATTAAAAACCTTCATATTTGTCAGTTCTCTAATTTATTGTAGAGAAGTCTGAACACATTCCCTTTAAATAGGTTTGAGATAATATGGGTGATTACTATGTTAGTCAATTTCATTAAAGCGTTTGGATAGTTGATCATTTTAAAAACGCATAAGGTGTACACAAGGTGGGAAAGGTGTGTGTGTACGTGTGGGGGGACATGTTATAACTTCTTGAAACACTAAGGGGCCCCATGTGAAAGGGGATCATATGTTTCCTCTCCACTCTACTTCTGAAATCACTTTAACCACTTCAGCCACAGAAGGATTTACCCTGACCAGAGCACTTTTTGCGATACGGCACTGCGTCACTTTAACTGACAATTGCGCGATTGTGCAACGTTGCACCCAAACAAAATTGACGTCCTTCTTTTCACACAAATAGAGCTTTCCTTTGGTGGTATTTGATCACCTCTGTGGTTTTTATTTTTTGCACTATAAACAAAAAAAAAGCGACAATATAAAAAAAAAAACAATATTTTTTACTTTTTGCTATAATAAATATCCCCAAAATTATATAAAAAATGATAATTTCTTTCTCAGTTTAGGCTGATATGTATTCTTCTACATATTTTTGGTAAAAAACAACGCAATAATAGGATTTTTATAACAGCTTACCTGTAAAATCCTTTTCTTGGAGTACATCACGGGACACAGAGCGACATAGTCATTACTAATGGGTTATATAGATACCGTCAGGTGCTGGCACTGGCAACTTCCAAAACCGGAAGTACCCTCCCCTATATAAGCCCCTCCCATCCGGGAGCACCTCAGTTTTGTAGCAAAGCAATAAGTGTCCCTAAAGAGGGGCGGGAGCTCTGTGTCCCGTGATGTACTCCAAGAAAAGGATTTTACAGGTAAGCTGTTATAAAAATCCTATTTTCTTTCTCGTACATCACGGGACACAGAGCGACATAGTCATTACTAATGGGATGTCCTAAAGCAATGCCAAATGAGGGGGGGGATACACCATATATAAGCTGAGCGCTATCAGACATGAGGATCTTTTGCGGCCTGCAACACACTGCGCCCAAAGGCGACATCCTCCTGACTTCTAACGTCCACCTGGTAGGACCTAGTAAACGTGTGTACCGAAGACCATGTTGCGGCCTTACAGATTTGAGCCAGGGAGGCCTGGTGATGCACTGCCCATGAAGTTCCAACTGCTCTCGTGGAGTGCGCTCTAACTTTGAACGGAGGTGGTCTCCTTCTCAAGCCATAAGCTTGCATAATGACCTGTCGAATCCACTTGGCTAAAGTAGACTTTGACGCTGCCTGACCCTTTCTGGGGCCTTCCGGCAGAATAAACAAAGTATCCGTTCTGCGAATCTGAGCAGTGGCTTTTAGATAAGCTTTAACTGCTCTTACTACATCCAAAGAATGCAATAACTTTTCCTCTACCGAAGTAGGTTTGGGGAAAAAAGAAGGAAGAACCACATCTTGGTTCAAATGAAACCTCGATACCACCTTAGGAAGAAAGGCTGGATGAGGACATAACCCTACTCTGTCCTTATGGATAACCAGATATGGCTCCTTACAGGACATAGCTGCTAATTCCGATACTCTTTTAGCCGAACAAATGGCTACTAGAAAAATCAATTTCCTGGTGAGAAGCACCAAGGAAATATGCTGTAATGGTTCAAATGGTTGTTTCTGTAGAACCGACAGAACCAAGTTTAGATCCCATGGACATATGGGAATATTAACCGGAGGACTAATACGCATCACTCCTTGTATAAAGGCTTTGACTAGTGAATGCGAAGCCAAGGGCCTTTGAAAAAATATTGACAAGGCCGAAATCTGACCCTTGATAGTACTCAAGGCAAGCTTCCTATCTACAGCCCACTGTAGGAAGTCCAGAATCCTACCTATTACGTACTTATGTGGATGCCATTTCTTGGCCTCACACCACGCGATGTACGCCTTCCAGATTCTATAGTTGATCTGCCTGGATACCGGCTTCCTGGCATTGATCATGGTAGATACCACAGCATTAGAGAGCCCTCTCTTTTTTAGAATGTGGGCTTCAATAGCCAGGCCGTCAAACCTAGGGCTGGTAAGGAAGGGTGGTATATCGGTCCTTGCGAAAGCCGGACGACGTGGGAGAGTCCAAGGACTCCCCACTGAAATTTTACAATCTCCGCGTACCACGCTCTTCGGGGCCACGCTGGAGCCACCGGAATCACTGGTTTCTTTTCTACCCTGATTCTGCGGAGTAATCGAGGTAACCATTGGCGGTGTGAATGCATATATCAGCTTGAACTGATCCCAAGGGAACACTAGGGCATCCGAGCCGCAAGCTAGGGGATCCCTTGTCCGAGAGACAAACCTGTCCCCCTTTGCGTTGAATCTGGATGCTAGAAGATCTACATCCGATGTTCCCCACCGCTGACATATTGTCCAGAAAACCTCGGGGTGAAGGGACCCTTCCTCTGGGCCTAATTGCTGGCGACTTAGAAAGTCCGCCTTCCAATTCTCCACTCCTGGAATGAATACCGCAGATATGGCTGGGACATATTTTTCTGCCCATTTCAGGATGTAATTTACTTCCCTCTGGGCTGCACGACTCCTGGTGCCCCCCTGATGATTGATATATGCCACTGCTGTGGCATTGTCTGATTGAATTCTGACAGGGGACCCTTGGAGTTTGGATGTCCATGCTACTAGGGCATACCGGGCTGCTCGTATCTCTAAGAGATTGATGGGCAGGGCCTTTTCTGCATCCGACCATCTGCCCTGGAGAGACTATTGCTCCAGTACTGCTCCCCAGCCTATAAGGCTGGCATCTGTAGTGACCACCTTCCAAGAAATCGGACTGAAGGATTTCCTTTTTTCCAGATTCTGGGGAACCAACCACCAACGGAGGCTCTTGCGAACGGAAGGGGACAAGGACATTGTAAGTCTAGGGCCTGAACTTTTTTGTTCCAGGCTGACAGTATGGCCCCTTGCAAATTCCTTGAATGGAATTGACCGTAGGGTACTGCTTCGAATGATGCCACCATTTTTCCCAGCAGCCTCATATACAGGCGTATGGACGGCTGTCTTTTTTGTACCCACTAAGTGGATCAAATCTTTCAAAGACAACACCTTTCCTCGAGGCAAGAATATTTTTCTCTGGCCTGAATCCAACCTTAGCCCCAAGTATTCCAGACTTTTGACTGGTTTTTAGGGCTGACTTGTCTCGGTTGATAATCCAACCGTGAGATTCCAGATACTTGATCGTCTTGTGAACGACCACGTCTAGTTTTTTCACTGAGTGGTCTATCAGCAACAAGTCATCCAGATATGCCATTATCATTACACCTTGTGTTCTTAGATTGGCCAATAAAGGGCCAGAATTTTTGTAAACACTCGTGGTGCTGTGGCCAAACCGAAGGGTAAGGCTCTGAACTGAAAATGGCGCCCTTCTACTGCAAAGCGTAGAAATTTTTGGTGGACTGGAAAGATGGGAATGTGCAAATAAGCATCTTTGATGTCGATCGTGGCTAACCAATCCTCCCCTTGTAGGGCAGTGGCCACCGATCGGATCGACTCCATCGGAAAGTCCTGATATACAGGAATTTGTATAGCCCTTTTAGAATTAATATGGGCCTCCCGTCCGCGTTTGCTTCGGGACTGTAAAGAGGTTTGAGTAAAACCCGAACCCTCATTCTTCCAGGGGAACCTCCATAATTACTCCTTGGAGCAATAGTTGTTCTAGTGCCAACAGGAGGGACTCTCTCTTCCGGGGATCCCTTGGCACGTTTGACCTCAAAAATGGGAAGGAGGAGAGTCTTTTAACTCCAAACTGTATCCCAAACCTACTGCGGAGAGCACCTATCTGTCTTGATCGTGTCCCGCCAGGTCTCTTGCGAACAACTGGAGTCCTCCCCCCACCCGACTGAGTGGGGGCTTCAATGAATTTAACTTTGGGGGAGGTTTTGTACCTCCCCTGACCCAGGGTTTCTCATTACCCTGCTACTGTCCCTGTTTTTTACCCCCGGGATTTGACCGAGGAGGCCGTCGGAACTGTTACACAGCCGATGCCCCAGGGACTGGAGAAGCAGGCCTCTTAAAGAGGGACCTCTAACTCTGCTTTTAACCGGCAAGAGCGTATTTTTACCGCTGGAAATTTTCTGGATATATTTGTCCAGGTTTTCCCTGAATAAGCGTTCACCATGAAATGGGACGCTAACCAGCCATTCTTTACAGGGAGCTTCAGCAGACCAGTTTTTGAGCCATAGGAGCCTACGCATATGTACTATAGACAGCGTAAGGCGGGAGGCCTGATGGACTGAATCCTCTATGGCGTCAACCGCAAAGCCTAAGGCTCTAGGTAGATCAGCTAGGGCAAAGCCTGCTGATCTGTCAAGTCCCTCAAGACCTGTTTCAACTGATCCTTCACTGCTTAGCAGACCCCAATAGCTGCTACTGCTGGTTGTATCACCAAGCAGATTTTCATAAGGACTCCAATCTTTTATCTATTGGGTTCTTGAACATTTGGACATTATCCACTGGACATGTCAGTGATTTATACATACAAGAGATGGCTGCGTCCACTGTAGGGACCTTCCATTTTTTTTTTTTGATGAACTTATCCTCCATGGGATAGACCACCGGAAATCTCTTGGGGGAATACATATTTTCTCAGGACGTTCCCAATCCTGGTAAATGAGCCCTTTCAGTAAAGGGTGAAGTGGAAAAGAACAAACAGTCTGGGGGCTTCTAGCGACCCCAACGAGGATACAGTAGTGGTTGATGGTTCCGCAAGGTGCATTTTTAAATGCTGATCGGACCATGTTAGTCAGAGACTGAACCCATAATCTTTCAGCTTGAGATGCTGAGAAAAGGTTCCCCCACTGTTGATTCCTCTATAACAGAATCAACCTCATCCTGATCCCCTTCAGGCAGGTCGATCCCTGTATGGGACTGTTGCTCTGCTAACAGGCACTCTGAAGGAGGAGACGGAGATCGGGCGTGCTTTCCCTGACAGGGAGGCAGCGATAAATGTTGACAATCTCTCTCTAATCCTCCCAGAGCTGAGGAAAAAACCTCCTCTGTTACATACACAGGAGCAGGTGACTGAGGACAGCCACAGTACCAAGTACCCTGCGGGGTCTCTACGGTCACTTACCTCTGAACTTCAGGGGAGACTGGTGCAGCAGGAGTATGCCCAAGATCCTCCGAGCCCGATGAGACCCCCTTCGCTTCCTGGAAGATTCAGTTCCGGAGCTTCTGGACGGCATATTCCTAAGCCTAAAGCTGAGGTATTCCAGCCGTAATACACCACTTTTACTGAGAATAGTCTAGGACAATTGCTGCTATATCACAGTTGGTGTCTACTAATGTGCCTTTCTAGGGGATGCCTGTATCAACCGCTTGCTGTATGCCTTTAAATGTTGCCAGCTCTGTCTCTGTACTTCATAGCCAGCTCACTACAATATTGTGGTTTTTTTAAACTGCTGGGACGCCCGCACATGCGCAGAAGCGCTGCGGCGCGCACAGAGCGTCATCCCCCAGGCTCCGCCCCCTTTCCCGGCTCACCTCTATATATAGAGGCGCGTGCACGCGCACGCGCGCGGGCACGTGCGCCTTCGGCGCTAATTTCAAATAGGGTAACAAGGGACAGGAGCCAGGGCCCCTCTTTGCCGCAGGCCGGGGGATGGACGAGCACTGCAACATGGCAGAGGAAGCAGTTTCCTATAAGAGAACTCACCATCTGCCTGGACTTTGCTCTGCTGAGAAGAAGCTAGTCCACATGACAAGAAAACATTCCACAGCGGCCTCTAGTGGACAAACACAGGTACCGCAGTCTAATATATTAAATATATATAAAAAAAAAATTTTTTTTTTTTTTCTTGACCACCATTAAAAATTATTACATTTTTTTAGTAGTTACAGGCATGCACAGAATTTTGCGGGAATACCATTAGGTAACAGACAGAAAGACAAATTAGGCTTGGGGGTCCCCCAATAGAACCAAGTTCCTGGGGGCCCCCACTTACCTGTTCCTCGCCGCAGGACTTTGTTTGGTCCACAAAAGCCCAAACTTCACCTATCACGGCAGGCATTGTAATCAAACCTTCAGGGACCGGGTTCCCAAGGATTCCACTCCCCTGGACCTGTATAGCACCCTGCACAGAAAACATCTTGGTCGTGGGTATGACCAGAGCTCTGGATCCCAGGGTCCAGCTCTCCTAAGAGAAGCATTACAGGCAGAACCTTGCTCTTCTCTGCAAGGCCCGGGTACCGACCGTTTAGCTATGAAGCTTTTTTGGTCGGATCCGGAATAGCTTACTGAGGCCCAAAAGAACCTGTACGCAAGCTCAGTGAAAAACACATGTTTCTTCTTGGCCAACACCTTAGACACTGGCAAAAAACTGAGGTGCTCCCGGATGGGAGGGGCTTATATAGGGGAGGGTACTTCCGGTTTTGGAAGTTGCCAGTGCCAGCACCTGACGGTATCTATATAACCCATTAGTAATGACTATGTCGCTCTGTGTCCCGTGATGTACGAGAAAGAAAAGCGTATATTGATTGGTTAGCGTCTACAAAATAGGGGATAGATTTATGGTATTTTTATTATTATTATTTTTTTATTAGTAATGGCGACGATCTGCGATTTTCTATCATGACTGCGACATTGTGGTGGACACATGGGCAACTTTGGACACTATTTTGGGACCAGTGACATCCGATCAGTGCTATAAAAATGCACTGATTACTGTGTAAATGACACTGGCAGAGAAGGGGTTAAACACTAGGGGGCGATCAAGGGGTTAAGGGTGTCCTAGTGATGTGTTATAACTGTAGGGGGGATGGGTTTACTACAACATGACAGAGATCACTGCTCCCGATGACAGGGAGCTGTAGATCCCTGTCATGTTGCTAGGCAAAACAGGCAAATGCCTTGTTTACATAGGCATCTCCCCGTTCTGCCTCTCCGTGTCAAGATCTCAGGCCCCCGGCAGACATCGAGTCTACGGGACCCGTGGGCACGCTCACGAAGTACGCGGCACACGCGGACTATGCCGCGATTTAAAGGAGACGTACCTGTACGCCCATTTGCCCAGCCATGCCATTGTGCAGACGTATAACGTTGTGCGCTGGTCGGCAAGGGGTTAACATCAATGTAGTTCAGAGCTGTGGTACCACATTGTGAGCAGCAGAACTGTGTACAATTGCCTTGCCCTGGTTTTTGATTAGCTGTTTGTGGCTACAAATCAGAAACCAATGAGAAATTTCTGTTGCTCAACTCAAAATTCTATTGTTGAAGCAAATCTGTAACATATGTGCTACAATCTCTGTGTTGTAGAATAGAGTGTAATATGATAAATTCACTTAAATTATTAATGCCATCACCGAGTAAGCAGCAGCTGAAAATACAAGGTTTTATTGTCTTTTTTAAAAGCTGAACTTCAGGCAAACAGATAAATACACAGATGAAATAAATATAAGGGAATTGTTTTATCTTCCAAAAGGATTTTTACTTCTGTCTATCCATTCCCAAGAGTTAGGCAAGCCATAGAAATTTTCTTTCCTTCAACCATGAGTTGAAAGAAATGGGGGAATTTCTCCCGTTGTGCTGTTGTATTCTTAAAGCGGAAGGTTTCCCCACCTTCAGAATACAATGAACACTGCTAGTGGCTATAGCTGCCAGCAGGGCTTTTTTCTAGCCGGAATGCGTGGAACTCCATTCCGCCCCCCCCCCTGGCTCTCACCCTCCGCTCCTGCTCACCACTGTCACTTGCAAACACAGAAGCCTTCTATGTTTATAAGGACAACATTCCTCTCGGTGGCTCTCACAGTTCCCTGCCTGCCCTGCACTGATGGGACAAGGGAAATGCAGATGAAGGTGCAGTGTGGGATGGGGCATCACGTGGTAAGTTGCACTGTGATCCCCATCTGTGCCTAGGTGCACAGATGCCGATCAATGAGCTCTCTAAAAGAGAGAGAGAGGTGGAGTTGCCTATACTGCTAGGAGGTACTATAGCTGGGCTGGGTAGATGAGGTGCAAGGAAGCTTTTTTTTTGGGGGGGGGGATGAGGGCTGTGGAGGAAGATGTGGGTTAAAACGAGACATCCATATCATTTATTTTCTCTATGACAATTATAATGCCCTTTACTCCATATGGATGCCTCATAATGCATCTGTAAATTCACTTACTACTATAGATACCTATTAAAAGCTTCAGTGACTGTTTGGCGGGCCACAGATGGCTAGGACCTTATAAATATGCGGACAGAGGAATGGTTGCAAACTGCTTTGTTTTTATGATACGGCTTGTTTTTCTATTCTTTTTTTACTTTCTTGTTCTTTACAGTATTATGCCACACCTCTTGCAGAGCTTTCCCTGAAGAAGGAGCTAATTGACTCTGAAACACGTAGGGTTTCATGTGACAAACTCTGCATTTCAAGTTCCTATGTAACAACTATGTATTACAGTGATGTTGTAATGTATTTGTATAAATAAACAACAGCCGTTAAATGTTTTTTATAATCACAACTTTTATTATTGGTTGACACAATAAATATCAATGTGATTTTTTAACAGTTGGTGTATTTCTTGTATTAAAGTCCCAACCAATTGGGGATAACCTTTTATAACCTGTTGTAGACATAACTGCCCACCGACTCTCAGACAACAAATATGTGAAATGTTTTGACCATTTCCAAAGTTTCTTCAGATGTCCCCCACAAAATTCCAAAGGGATTCAAATCAGGGTTTTGCCTAGGCAAGTCCATAACCATATATTTCTTATTTTTGAGACATTTCTTGGTGCTTTGAATCATTATTGTGTTGAAAAATCAATTTATGGCTCATCTTTAACTATTTTTTGGTGGTCCTGTGCTTTTACTGGGAGTATAAGTGAGGGGCCTAATGTGATGTGGCTAAAAGTTGGTGTTGACAATAAAGTTTTATTTTTATTTTTTTACCTTGTATGGCTTGTGGTGTGCCCAGTTTTCCCCCTGTATTTAGTCAATATAAGGCCTGGGGGTACTTTGATGAGATAAACCAGCAACAATACCTCCCAGCAAGTGTGGGGTTCAGCAATGGTATCCCCCAGCAATAACCCCCAGCAAGTGTCAGGGCTGGCAATGATAACTTCCAGCAATAACCCCTAGAAAATATCAGGTCAAGCTATAACTTCAAGCCCATTAATAACCTCCAGCACAATGATAACCACTATAACCGCACAATAATAAACTTCCAGCACTGCACAGTAATAACTGCCATCACTGCACAGTAATAACAATCAGCACTGCACAATAATTGCCAGCACTGCATAATAATAATAACCACAAGCTCGGCACAATAATAATCCCCAGAATTGTTGTGCAGTACTGTGGCAGGAAAAAAATCAAATAATGCTTTTATAGTACTGTGACTAATACACGTAAGTAACACATCAAATGTGTTTTTAAAACGTTACCAGCAGCATTAATTGCTTTTTTCTTTTGCCACCACAGTCCACAGAGTATTTTAAATATAGATTGTAGGCTGCAGCAGCTTAGAAAAGCAGCAGAACACATTTTTTCACCACTTCAAGGTAGACCAAAGCAGCAAATCTCCCATTACGATAAAAAAGCACAGCCACAAGTTCTCACAAGTTACACTCTCACAGTGATAGAGCAGTGAAAGGTGAGCACTCCCTCCCAGATGTAGGCAGACTAACATCACAAGTTCAGCACACCAGAATTCACCACTTCACCGTCTTCAGCTGGACACATCAGTCCTCCTTGCCAAGTCCTGTAGCAGTCTGCGTTGGCTCGACAGGTGCTGACACTTTGGATAAATTGTCAGATGCCAAAGGGAGCCTGTCACGGGACTACTCTGCAGATGGATCAAATAAATAAAAATGTCCCCCTCTCTAACATTGCTAGGGACAAAGCAGTCTGCGACTAAAAAATATATACAATATGTTGCTGGACTCAGTGGGCTGGTGCATTTATAGTTTCCAATATTGAAATATAATTAGCACACCTTGAAAGGCCTAAGAAGAAAAATAAGGTGATAAAAGTGCATCTCCAGCCAGGTGTGTGGGGACATAGGTAATACCATGGGTGTTGCTTTACAGGGTATAGATTAAATTTTTGTATCTCTGCATCTTATTTGTTATGTTTTAGACAAGATAGGGTCTGGCCTAAGCATTGGTGTTCAGTGGTAACTTACCTAATTACACGCTCCCAAACTGCTGCTCTTTGCTCTATTGAAGCAGGAGCTATACTGTCAAAAACAAAACAAAAACAAGAAGACTATAACACAACCAAACTGAGTTAACTAATACATTTATTGGGCATAAACCACTAAAGGATGTATACAAGCATAACGAATCCCCTCATATCCCTGTGATCCCCCAAGAAAAACCACCTAAACTACCACCCAAGTAAACCCCACCCTAAGACTGGGACCAGAATAGACCACCCCTCCCAAAATAAAACGAGGGGTGGGAGATGCAGTCCCAAAAGGGAGCTGAGCCCACCCTCCCCAAAGGCGCCCCCATAAACAGGCCCTAAACCACCCAGCCAGGGACCATGTATGAACCCGCTCCCACTGGGTGCAGTGCTCCACCTTAAAGCCACAATGGGCAAATGAGGCATAGTGGAGCAAGGGTGCATAACCCCGATCAAAACAGCCAGCCTACTCGTATCCCTAACAAACACACCCACAGTCCAGCGTCAGTCAGTCAAAGGGTATCAGTCAATGTTTACAGTGTCCTAGACCCTATGGGGTTGATTTACCAAAACTGTAGAGTGCAAAATCTGGTGCAGCCGTAAATGGTAGCCAATCAGCTTATAACTTCAGCTTGTTCAATTAAGCTTTGACAATAAAACCAGAAAGCTGTTTGCTTTCTACCAGAGCTGCCCCAGATTCTGCACTATTTAAATTTAGTAAATCAACCCCTATGGGACATCATGCAATACACAGACACTGAGAGACCAAAATCTTGAGACATTCCTGCAGGATCCGGAACACTTGGCAGCTATTCAGAACAGACCCACCCAATCTCTTTCAGAAAGCTGCAAAGCCCCTGCCAAGTTCCACAAGGCCTGTTGCAAGCAGGTTTAATTGTTTTAATCTACCTCAGTTACAATTTACAAAATTCTTCATACTTAATAAATGTTCATAAAAAATGATATGCTCTACAGTAAAGCATAATTTTTACTATGACTTTACCATATTACAGACCTCAGTCAGATGACTCAGAAAGTAGGGACTGTGGAGCAACATGAACCAGGCAGCTGGAACTGTCATGAAGCCGAACAGTGACTGCATTTTAAACACAGCCTGCTCAATGCTTTGGCATGACTCCACTTTACGGAGGAGAAAGGGGGTTGCCAGCAGTGACACCAGCGCAGTGCACAACTTTGTTGAAGATTGAGTGCAAAGCAGTAGTAGTGCTCAGTGTCCTGGATACTGCATGATAGCCTGCAGGACATGGACACTGTGGGACAGTGTGCAAAATTCTAGGATCCAGAGCAGTGGCGGCCGGTCCATAAGGGGCACCTCCCCCGTAGTTTGCATAATCTAATCATAGAGCAATTTATTTTTAAATAACTGATAATACGACTAACATTTATTAACTTCTTAAAGTTTAACAATGTTAGTCATACTATCATTTATTTAAAAATCAATCATTCTATGTGTGTGGCTGTGCACTGTGCAGGGTGCCAGACTAATAGGTTTCTATTAGGTCTGTAATTTTTTTTTACAAGCATGTGATTAGAGCCTGAGGCTCTAATTGGCTTGTTTTAGGTTGTGCTCTGTGCCCCAAACCCTCCCACTTGTGATTTCAGCAAATCAATATTCGCCATCGGTTTCCGGCTTCTCATTCCGGGCCAATCAGGACAGGAGGCTGAAGATTTGGAACCCGGAAAGAAGACTGGATTAACACGGAAGAGGCATTTCCGGGTATTACGGGAGCCGTGACCACCAGAGGACCCTGTTTGTAGGGTGAGTGTTTTTTTTAGCACCAGCTACCACTGATCCAGGGCACTTGGCAACTATGCCCTTGTTGCTGATGGGGGTGCTAGCAGAATTTGTGGGTGTCCTGTAGCATACCCTCACTCCCCCAGGTCCCGCCACTGCAAGTTCTTTTTTTTTCATATCCATATTTTTTTTAAATTTTACTGTCATCCAGTATGTGCATACCTTCATATTTTAGTGCAATTTTAAAGGGAACCTGTCACTAAGAAGGGAGTATTTGGATGTACAGCAGTCACTTGTAAATTTAGCATATTTGTTAGCATGTCAGCATTAAGTTTTAAAGTAGATCTAAAACTAATCAATGAAATCTCATATAATCTTTAAAATGTTAAAATAATTAAAACAACTTCAATACCCTTAAAACTGCAGATTTTATTAAGAGATACCTGTTAATCCTGACAAAAATGTCCTTCTTCAGACTCTTTCTGTTATGGGGTGACAGCGTTTCATCCCTGTATCCCAACTGCTCTCCTGTTCTCATTTCAACACTCATTGCATTGCCAATGTCACCATCAGGAAGCCCACTGTGAGCAATGACATGCAGTCACCACTGGACATAAAGTACCTGCAAAGAGGCTGGAGAAAATCATCACCACTGGGATGCAAAAACCTGAAAAAAGGTAAAAAATAAAAAAAAGTACTGAAAAACATGACAATTTTTGATGATACGCAATACTTTAGCAAACTCAATGTCATCCAGTTACATCTACTTTAAATATAGGTTGTCAAAAATGCTATTTCTCCACTGTTGATTATTTGGGAATATCAAAATTAGTATAAAAACTAAAATCTTACTGCTTTGATTTAATCTGATTTTGCTTCACATGACCAATTTTCATGAAAGTTATTATTTAGAGAGAATTAACACTATTTAGCCTACCGTATTTTCCGGCGTATAAGACAACCTTTTGTACTTAAAAATATCCACCAAAAGTCGGGGGTCGTCTTATATGCTGGTACCTGTATACAGAGTCAGTCAGACTGCGGCCGTCCATTGTTCAAAAGCCGCGCCTCCTCCTCGTCCTGTTCCGTGATAGGCGGAACACTCCGCCTATCACGGAGATCCTCTCATCCTCGGCCTCGGATGAGAGGACCTCCGTGATAGGCAGAACACCGAACACAGGCTCTGCTGGGAAACTGATTGTTCTGCCTATCACTGAACAGGACGAGGATGAGGCACGGCTTTTGAACAATGGACGCCCCAAAGTCTGACTCTGCATACAGGAATAAGGTATGGAGATCTGGAGATCAGCACAGTGAGGTAGGCAATGAGCACAGTGAGGTATGCAATGAGCACAGTGGGGTATGCAATGGGCACAGTGAGGTATGCAATGGGCACAGTGAGATGTATCGGAAGGGGGTCGTCTTCTACGGCGAGTAAATCCCAAAACCAACCTATTAGCTGGAAAATTAGGGGGTCGTCTTATACGCCCAGTCGCCTTATACGCTGGCAAATACAGTATATCTGAAAATGTATCTGTACATTATCATTAATATTTTAACCACTTGAAGACCAGGCTTTTTCTAGCGCTTTTTGTTTACAAGTTTATTTTTTACTAGAAAATTACTTATAACCCTCAAACATTATACATAATTTTTTAGCGGAGACTCTAGGGCAGTGGTTCTCAAATAATGATTTGCCAGGGGTCACCGAATCCTGGGCTGTTCCTGAAGCCCGCACCACTCTCCCAGCCCTTTTGTGGCCACCCAGCAGGGCTGTCCCATTCAGTTCAAAGCATGGCTGGGGGGCAGAGACTAGAGGTCAGCTGACTAGTGAGGAATGTGAAGTGGGAGGGTCTGGAGGAGACCCTATCTCCTGATTTCGGCATAGGTGTCACTGCTACGAGACACCACAAAGTCGGAAACACAATGAAGCCGGAGACACAGTGAGTGACACTACCTGCGATTATATTTGCCATTAAAAGGACTCAGGGAGCGCTAAATGTCCGTGGCTTAGGGGCACAAATTACTTGTCTTGACATGGGTGCTGACAACGCGCGCTACGAAAATAATTTTACTGTTAGGGGTCCCCACAACTTGGGAAATTTTATCAAGGGGTCACAGCACTAGAAGGTTGAGAACCACTGCTCTAGGAAATAAAATGCCGATCATTGCAATTTTTTATGTCACACGGTATTTGCGCAGCAGTTTTTCAAACGCAATTTAAAAAAAAAAATACACTTATTATACCCCAATTTTATGTAAAATGTAAAAGATAATGTTACACAGAGTAAATAGATATCCAACATGTCATGCTTTAAAATTGCACACGCTTGTTAAATGGCGATAAACTACGGTACTTAAAAATCTTCACGGGCGAAGCTTTTAACATTTTCAAATGTTACCTGTTTGGATTTACAGAGGAGGTCTAGCACTAGAATTACTGCTCTCGCTCTAATGTTCGCAGTGATACCTCACATGTGTGGTGCGAATACCATTTGCATATGCCTGCAGAGAGATGGGTGTGCTTTAAAAAAATAAATCTTATTTATTTTCCATTTTATTTTTATACTGTCCCTCTCATTTAATTTTTTTTATCACTTTTATTCCCATTGCAAGGAATATTAACATCCCTTGTAATAAAAATAAGGATGACAGGTTACCTTTAAAAGCAAAAAAAAAAATTATTGATCTTTTGCTTTAAAAAAAAAGAAAGAAAACTGTTTACTTCTTCCCTGGACCTGAAGTGATGTCATGACATCACTCTGGTCCTCTAAGGCCATAGGTGCAAACACTCTTTAATTGCCTGTGTGACTAGCCGGTGGCACCATCGGATCATTTCTCGGGCAAACCCGTGGAAACGGAAAGCCAAAGAGACACCAGTGAGCGGCGGGGGGACATACCCTCCCGCCGCTTCTGAAAGCTTTCCAGCAGATCATGAGCTGCTCGGAGCGCTTCCTGAGAAAGCCAGCCGCCGACTGTAAAAACGATACCGGGGTTATGGCTGATATCTTCAGCCATAATCCTGATAAACCACTTCAAAGCCGCAATGTACATATACGTATTGCGGTCCTAAAGTTGCAGAGGAATACCTTATCTGGTGCTCCCACAGATTTCCTCCACACTGTATGACTAGTCCCAGAAAGCCGCTACTCTTCGCCAGCTATCCAGTTATGGTCTCTTCAACATCATCATGTAGAATACAGGACCAATGGTCCTACATTGTGCATTCGGATGTTGAAGTCCTGCCACAGAACTGCAGAAGAGCACTAGCACGTGGGGAGTAAAGAATATGTTTTCCTATGACTATACGAACCATTAAACTTCACTAAACAGGGTGCACATGATATTTATATTTTTCTGTTGACTGGAGTTCAGCTTTTAACAGTTCACTGTTGTGGAAATTTCCCTTTATTTTCTGCCCCCCCCCTGCCACTACAGGAAGCAAAGGAAAACCTTAGAGACACAAATAGCAAAAAAAATATATATATATTTGTTTAGTACAGAGGATCACTAGTACCTCTGTCAGGCTTTGACTACTGTTTGCATTTTACTGGGGATATTTCACCTCACTCCCTGCCCTTGTGACATCTGTCTCCATACTACTAATACATGTTATTTCTGTTTGTGTTAAGGGGATATCTCAGCAACAGGGATGCAGAAATGAATTAATAAATGTCCATTATATAAAAAATGGCTGGAGTCGCACTATAAATTATACCTGTTTTCAGAGAGAAATCTACTAAAGGGGTACTTTTTTTTTCTGGCCCAATGCAACTTTATTCCTTTCAAAAACCCAGTAAGTGTTGAGGGAAATACAAAAATAAACCAATTTACCCCGAAGCTGCCTGCATGTGTAGAACAAGCTTGCTGGGTGTACATAAAAATGTGAAGACAAAAGTCTCGAATTCATGATCACCTGTTGCTGGAAAAGTATATTGCTGGTAAAGCTTACAACATATTTCAAAGTCTTTAATCCAGACATACTGGTATTTACACTTGTTTAGTAGCATTTAACATAAAAGATGTGGTATACATAGGCATGCACTTATGTAACATGATGAAAATGAAATAAGTACTTATCTTGATACAACAATATCTTTCATATTTATTTATAATGGAATATAAATGAGAAAAGTTTGCTAGCACAAATGTATTAAAATTTTGCATTTAAATTATTATTGTACACATCTAGAGCATAGAAGGGAAAGTGTATGAAGTGTAAAAAATTAGCAAGTTGAGAACTGGAAAGCTGTGCATTTATTGGGGGATTGGGGGACTTTCTGAATAGGGACTTTTTATAATATTGCCTAACCATATTAACAAATACTTATAGTCAGTATAGATATGTAGACAAAAGGCCCGTATACACGGTCAGACTTTTTGCCAACAAACTTCAAAATGAGCAAGTTTTAAAAAAAATCAGACCGTGTGTACGCTCCATTGGATAAACTTTTTCGGTTTTCATCGGACAAAAGTTCGCTCTGCAAACGGACAAACTTTTCGGCAACAAAAGTCCGATGGTGCAAAGTCCTATCGTGTGTACAGAAATCCATCTGACTTTTGTCCGAAGTACAAATACGCATGCCCAGAACCAATGTTAAAATCAACCAACAATAGCAGACGTTGACCAAAGGGTGGCGGTAAAGAGCAGAAAATAGCAGAAAAACCACGTGATGTTGGGAAAGTTTTGGGAAAGTTTGCAGAAAATTCCTGCCATGTGTATGCTATGGGTGTGCCCGGCCAACTCCCTTCGGACAAAAATCCACGGAAAAGTTTGTTTGAAGTCCGACCGTGTGTACGAGGCTTTAGGCTGGTTTCACATGGGTGTTCTCCGTAGTCTGGATCTACCTGCTCAGCAGGGGATCTTCCTACCAAGCAGACAGATGACAGGTCCATGTCCGCTTCGCTATGCAGAGCAGATACGGACACAGCTCTGCTGTTCTCTATGGGGTTGTCAGATGGAAATGGATGGCCTTCCATCTGACTGTCATCCGATCCACTGTTTGTGGAGGAGAGGATCGGATCGGATGCGGCAGGTGTCAGCGCAACACATGTCCGCTGACATCCACCACTCCATAGAGAGCTATGGATGGTCCGATCGGGGCCGCCGACCTGATCAGACAGCCCGTGTGAAACCAGCCTTAGAGCCCAACTCATTTTGTTTATGGCCTGTTTTTTTTTTTTTTACCCCAGCAGATCTTAAAGAAACAAATTTAGCTACAAAATGTACCTCCTCTCAGTTTCTGTCCCCCACAGTACCCTTTTTCACCTATAGCTGTCCTCAGTGTTCTGAGTTAAGTGGGATTCTGGATTTCTGGGGAACTGAGTACTTCTTGTGAGTACAGTGTGTCATGAATCTGCCCCTTGGGGGGGGGTTTCACCATGGCAGAGAGGGGCAATGTTGTCATCATGTCAGTTCCACTCTCTGCATCATTGGGGACTGTCCACTGCTGGGAGATGATCCAAAGAGGTATGGGGCCCTGTGCATCATGAAAACCTATGGAAAAGATAAGTATAATTAAAAAAACATGAAACAAACATGCAGTGACCTTTAGGCCTCATGCACACTGGAGGTTTTTTCAGATGCTTCTAGGGGTGTCAGAATTTTTTTCCTGCCTAAACTCCCCAGCATTTTAGCCTACGTGTTCATGCATACATAGACTTTTAGCAGCATTTAGTGGCAGGGGCTTCTAGAGACAGACAAAAAACCATTGCCAGTGCATCCAGGAGCAGCAGAATTTTGGCAGACAATATATGGACACACATGTAAATGTATGTTAACGCTAGGCACGTTTAGCGCTTTAGTGTTAATTAATTTCAATGGCCAGAATAAATTATTATTCTGGCCAATGAAATTAATTAACACCCAGTTAACACACTTTTAGGAAGAAAAGCTTCTAGGAGAGTTTGCAAAACGTCCTGCATGCATAAGGTCATAGATGGGGTGGGGAAACAGGGTGCCTAGAACAAAGGCATAATATTAGACACACACACACCTCAGACACAGTCAAAATCCATGTATGGGTGAACTATAACTTACCTATATTTCTAACTATTACAATGCCTTAGGATAAACAGTATTCACCACAAAGCAATAAACATGATGTTAACTTTACTGAGAAGCAAAATAATATTTTGACTGTATAAAAATACACTTGCTGTAAAATTCTTTTATAGTATGGTGTTGGCCAATCTTGATCAGTCCCGAAGCACTGGAAGGTACTACTTGTGAAAGCGAAATATCAGGTACAAAGGTATAGACAAATATATTGTGAAATAATGAAAGTTTTATTCTTAAGGCTTAAAGTATAACTGAAGGCAAAACTTTCTATTTAATTTTGGACAGAGTGGAGATGGATTAGAACACCTATCAGGTTTTTTCTGTTTGTTTCCCTATTAGGGAGATTCACCCTTTCTATTTGTCCTACCATTATCGTTGAACGTGAAAGTAAAAGAAAATCCCAAATTTTGGGTCGTCCCCAGAAAAGCAATAGAGGTGATAACTTCCAATGGGGACCTGGGGGCCCCCAAGGGATTCCTTTAATTTGCAGGAATTTATTCTTACTGCCTGTTTTGGCTAGTGGGCAGGGAGTGAAGGTAGATCTCCCCAATAAGACACAGAGGGCAAAAAAAAAAACTGACAGGGTTATAACCCTGAAAAACAAAGTTCTGCCCATAGTTCTACTTTATGAACAGATGGAATGGTAACTGGCCCTTAGGGGACAATAAGGTCCCCACAAGATGCAATACTGATACATTTACTACCATCCTACATGGATACTTTGCAAAATGTTCCCATCTGTGGGCTTCTTCTGCAACCCTAAGGCTGCTTTCACACTGAAAGCGCCCAGGCGTCGGCGGTAAAACACTGCTATTTTTAGCGGCGCTTTACCGTCGTTTTTGTGGCACTTTTTAGCTGCTAACGAGGCGCTTTTAACCCCCGCTAGTGGCCGCAAAAGGGTTAAAAGCACCCGCAAAGCGCCACTACAGTGGTGCTTTGCCGGCGGTTCAGCGGCGTTGTACATTGATTTCAATGGGCAGGGACGCTTTAGGAGCGGTGTATTCACCTCTCCTAATAGGGGTCTTAAACTAATTTGGACAATTTTTAATCAAAAGCTTTTGGGTTACAATTTCACGTGTGCAGGGCCGTAGTTCAAAAAAATTCTGGGGGGGTTCAGGTCTTTCAAACTCAAAGGCATAATTTTTACTTTTATGTTGGGGGAGGTACGGTAAAAACATGTGACAGCAGAGTGGGGCCATGAGGCTTTGCAGTGCAGCACAGTAAAATTGATCCCCATTCAACTAAATAGAACACAATGCACGTAGTTGTGGTGCGATAGTGTACTCATTAGTACAGCGAGCTCCTCCTAAGTTTCCTCGTTTTTTTCCATTCAGCCCACTGAGTTAAATAAAAAAAAAGCTCACCGTGTTAACCAGGCTTTAGATCTCATTCATAAGTGATGGGCTGAAAAGAGCAACTGCTGTTAACATGTATCTGTACATCCAGTGGTCCCCATTTTTAAGCTCCAGGGACAAAGCAAAACAAATTGGGGTGTGGCCTGGCGAGAACTCGGGCTGAGGTAGTCTCTCCCATCACTACTACATTACCATAGGACTCCGTGGATGTGCGGCACCAGGGATGTTTTTTCCTCTCTTCTCTTCAGTGACTACAGGAGCTGGGATGGGCTCCATCCCTTGCTGGCACTCCAGCAGCACATTCGGTATCATCTACATTACTCCCCACAATGATTGAGCCTTAGCGACACACTAACAAACCGTGGGTCACAGTGGTTACCTGCTGTTAGGGACACATTTCTGACCCTGGATGCAGAGAGATTTTATTCAAAGGCAAAAATGTATCCCTACCTGCAGGTAACCACTGGATGTGCAGATACATGCGGATACATGTTTACAGCAGCAGACAGCCCTGGCTCTTTTCAACCTATCACTCAGGTGTACAGGCTGAGCAGAGATTGGAACATCTGAGATCCCGGATGCAGGTATTTGCATTATACTTGCTGCACCATGGTCATGTAGGATGTATGAATGAGACCCAAGACTGGATTTTAGCTAACCTTACTGTGCAAGTTGAGCAGGTACAAGGGGCAACATATTGTGGTAGGACTGTAAATTCAGTGAATTATTTAAACTTTAAAAAACTGTGTCCTAAGACATTTTTTAAGAGATTAAAAAAAAATATTGTGCACTGCCTACCACAGGATGGTTGCACCTGGTCAATATGAGAAAAGGAGTTACCGCTCAAGGTAGAAGACAAATAATGAACCACTTCACCGGATCTGAAGCCACAGGTGCTGGCAATGTATATCACAATGCAAATGAAGGGAAAAGTCTGGACAGCCGCACTCCAAAAGATGTTGCTTTTATTGTAAAAACAGGATCACAAAATGCATGCCACAGCAAACAGGATACAAGTTAAGAATTTTCTCCTGTTTGCTGTGGCATGCATTTTGTGATCTGGTTTTTACAATAAAAGCGACATCTTTTGGAGTGCAGCTGTACAGACTTTTCCCGTCAGTTACCTGGTCAATATGGTTGGCTTTTATTCAGTCTTAAACTTTAGTAAATCTAGCTTTTGAACTTGTACCTACAAGTAAGCCAGAATACCGCTTACCTGTAAGTACAGTGAATATCTCCTAAACATGTGGTGCTTAGGAGATATTCACATGGAAAGCAGCCGGTAATGTCACCGGTGCATGAGCTCTGAAGGGACGGCATACCGCTTGGTTGTACTTCTCTGGGGGACCCATTTTTAGCCAACAGCCAGCTATAGCCCGCTGTCAGCTGACATAGCTCAGCAGGTCCAGGCTGTGGAAAGATCGTAACTTTTAAGTCAGGATTCACCCAGATGCCTGGACCAGCAGCTTGCTCAGCCTCTCAGTGAGCTGCTGAGACCCTAAGCCAGCCACTCCTGCCCCCTCCACAGTCTGGCATGAGCGTGGGGGAGGGGAGGCAAAGCCAGGGACTGACATTCACCACTCTTTGCTCACTGAAGGCTGAGAACTGAGTGATTAGCGGTCTTTGATCGCTCTGTTGTTGGTCTTAGAAGCAGCTGGGGACAGATGCAACATTGGATCGATGCTCCATCCACCTAGGTAAGTATAATAAAAAAACACTATTTTAAAAGGAAAAAAAAAACCCTCTCCCTCCTCAGAACCCTCCCTCCCCAAACAAAGATTCCCACTGTAATTTTAATTCCCATAAATTAAACCCCCCCGTCTCTAAACCGACCCCCAAAGCAAAAATATCTCCCTCAGTCAACACCCTTTCCCCCAGCAAAGATTCCTAATTATGAAGAAAATCTCCCTTCATCCAATCAAACTCCCCTCCCAGAAGCAAATCCCTGCCACTAACCACCCCCTGTAAACTTCTCTACAAGAAACTCCCCCCTTCTCCAAAAGCAAACCCACTCCCCTTTCCCTAACCCCAACCAAAAGAAACTCCCCCAGGCTGGAATTCTCACTTCCTCTTTCCCAAAACAGAAAATTGATGCCTCTCCACTTACCAGACCTCAGATTCAGCACAGCACAGAAGCTGGAAAACTTCTGCATCCCCAGTCTCTCTTTTTATTGGTGTCATATGATACCTCGAGGAGGAGTCTAGGAGTTCCCTCAACCATGCACTGTCAATTGCCAGCATCTGAGACCTCGCAGTAATTTAACGCTTTTCAGGGAGACCCCTTATTAAACTGAGGGGATTAGGCACAATAGAAGAGGGGCTGACTGCTGCACTCCGAAACTCTGATTGCTTCAACTGTGCTGATGCTGAGGCTAAACAGTAGGGACCCTGTCTGGGCACTTTGCCAGGATGCTCTGGGGTGGGGGTTTGAACACTCCTGACCCCCCCCTTATCTACGCCCCTGCATGTGTGTTAGAATCAGTTTGGGTTACAATTTCATGTGTGCTTGAAAATGTTTAGAAACATGTAAAAACACTTGTGAATCATATATAGAATTAGAATAAATTCTTTATGCATTTAAGGGGTGTTTGCAAAGCTTTTATAACATCCTTTTCATTTTTTTGGGGAGGAAACAAAACACAAGCTTTCTCAAACTTTACGAGTGTTTAAGGCATGTTTGGGGCATTTTTTTTTGTGCACCATCATTGATATGACTAGATGTTTGCAAAGCAATTGGAAAGCATTAATAAAGCAAATTCCTGTTCCATAGAACTGTTTAAATGGGGCCTTATAGTGCTTCAAGCACCTTGATACAGATCGATCATAGTAATAAGAGAAGAAACCAAGGACAACTAATGTATTTGACTAGAGAAACAGAAAATGATGACATAATTGAAATGTAGTTGGGGCTGTGGTTATGCACAAACCTTGCACCAGTTAATTCAAATAACTAAAAAAAGATTTACTGGCCTATCTTGAGTAAAAAGTTACTTTGAGCTAAATATTAACAAATACGCTAAACAGCACAACTATTACTACTGCAACTAAATGTGTTACTTTGGGCAAAAGAGACATTGAAAAAGGCGATTTCATATGTTTAGGGGAAACCTATCATTGACAATTATGTTTGCCCGGCACCTTAGCTCATCCCTGGATGCTAGTTCTGAATTTCGTCTCAAAATTCTAGCTGTTTGGTTGTCATTAGTGATTAGTTTACCTGTCCTATGCTCGACAGGGGTTCATCGAACTTCAAAGACGCTCAGATGCCAAACCTGAACCCCATTGGAATCAATGGGAGCTAAATATGTCAAATTAAAAATGCCCAGTTTCTGGGCTAATAAGCAAAGGGGGTGTTAAAATAGCATGTGGGAGTTGGGCACTGGCCTTGGGAATATGTACCAATGAAAAATAAAAGTAACAAAAATTCCATGCAATCGGGAGCAGTGATTTTTTTAGCACCGACATTTACAAAGAAAAAAAGAGTTTTAAATTGCCAGCATGACATCTCCCTTTCACTTATTTTCTATTACAGAAAAAAATGTCACACAGACCCCAAAGGTCCCCCAAAATACATAGTAGGCCCCTAAGGGACCCCCTGAGTCTGATATGGATTTTAAGGGGGACTAAATAAAAATGCATGAGGTTCCCCCAAAAAATTCATACCAGAACCTTTATCTAAACATGCAGCCTGACTGGCCAGGAAAGGGGGGGTTTAGCATGTGCCCTCCTTCTGGCCTATGTCTTCAACTTGGGGGGTGCCTTGCCAGCGGAAACTCTACCAGCCAAAGTACCTTGTCCCATGTTGATGAGTGCAAAGGTATCTTCTTCACAACACTTGCCCGATGCTTGTGGGGGTCTGCAGGAAGAGGACTTATTGGAATTGGTAAGCCCCCTTTAATATTAAAGGGGCTCCCAGATACTGACATCCCCCTACTATTTAGTACCCCTTCTGATTCACAAACAAATTCACCTAGAAATAAAGACACCCAAACATTTGAAAAGTCATTTAGCAAATAAACAAAAAAGGTTTCCTGTGCTTGGTATCAACATACAGGACAGCAGCACACAAAAACTTCTGAATACAAGACCAACAAAATAAAAAATAAATAAAAAAATTGGTGTGCTATCCCTTTAAGTATATAAAGATACAACAAATAACAATGCATTGTGTCAAAATAGGGGAAAATAGAATAAGACATTGGTGCTCAATAAACATAGTCTGAATAATAAATGATTAAAAAAATATAAAGTGCAAGTGTAAGTCCATGTAACTTATTAAAAATAAAACCAAATCACTCTTGTAAGATAAAACGACTCCACACCCTTGTAAACTTCAAGGAATTTTGCAAAAACAGTGCTCAAGCTTCTTACCAGCTGCATGGGATCTCTCGGTAGTAAGAGATAAAATAGCGCTTTTTAGAGATGAGCCTAGTTCTTCAAAGACTCTCCTGCTCGGCCACTCACAGCCAAGAATCGCACAAGGCACAACATATGAAAGAAACACATGTCAATATTCATAGTGTAAAACCATTGAAATTTATTAACAGAAATGCACTTACATAACAGAGAAACAAAGCATCAATTCCTAAGAGCCGCCATCAATCCTTCACAGGACATGATGATGTCATGGACTAGGCCCTGTCCAGCGTGTTTCATCAGTAAGCAGACGTTGTCAGGGGAAGAGCCCCCTGATGACGGTAATTGAAGTTGACAGGTATAATTTGAATTATGTTTTTTCTTTGAATACCTACTTTGGGCTGAATCATAATTTTTATAACACACAGCACATTATTTGGTGGCAATTACAATTATAACACAATCAATATGCAGATCCAAGAAATGCCAACTGATTTAAAAAAATAAAAGTAACAGTGTATTTTAAATCTGTGTGATTATTTTAATATACAAACACTGGTTTCAGCATGCAAACAACACCTTAACGCCTCCTAAACATTTCATTTTTGCAACTGTTTATTAACCTCCCTGGTGGTATGATTCTGTCTGGAATTATGTACCAAAAGCAGTACAATTATTTTGCATGGAAATTTGGTTTTATGTATTGTAGGCCTGCAATTCTTAGTAATTACTTACTTAAACCTGACCAAACAAGAGTCTAGTAGATATCCCGGGTATGATAAAGTTTGAAACACAAAATCATAAATTATAATATAATAAATAACTATAAATAATTATAACAAATAGTAATTATAATAAAAATTATTCACTAATGTAATCAAATCAAAAACACTGAAATTTGCTCAGTTGCAGAATTATCGCTGTCATTAGATTTAGTGTTTGATGACGAATTTCCCCACAAATCGCTATCGCTCAATTCTGCGAGTGATTCTAATTTATTATCGCTGTTTTCTAGCTGGTCTAAAACCACTTTTGACATAAAGGGACACTTTTTGGTTGCTATGGACAATCTCCAGTTTCCAGGCAGAAAGAACAGTATTTATAATATAAAACTACATGCAGGGCACCGGGCAGACCACTAGGGACAAAGGGGATGCAAAATAAATTGATACAGTACTGTATGTATTGTGTGTTTTTCACTTTTTGAATTTGCCGCCGAACTCCGCCCCCGTGCGCTGCGCCGTGTGTGTGAATCGAGCGAGGAGACAGCTCGCACACACAGCGGGAGGACATCGCAGGATCCAGGGGACAAGGTAAGTAACTTCCCCTGTATCCTGCAATGCAATCCCGAGTCTGGCTCGGGGTTACCGCTAATGGTATGTAAAATCCACCCCGAACCAGACTTGGGATTACCGCCAGGGGGGTTAAACACAAAATTATTAGGGCAAATAAAATAATATCCATTTTAGTGCAAACACACACAATATAATACCCCTTTTTGAGTAAAATAAAAAAGAAAATAGGTTGTATCTAGTAAATAGATACCCAACACGCCACGTCTTTAAATGATGTGTGCCCCGTGAAATTGCAAAAACGATGGTGCCCCAAAATTGCCACAAGTGATACTTTAAAAGCTTTTACAGCTCATCTGAAAATCAGGAGCTGTTGTGCTAGAATTATTGCTCTCACTCTGCTATTCACTGCAATATGTCACACGTATGGTGCGACCGCTGTTTACATACGCATGCATTTTATTATTAGTTTATTTTTTTCTTTCAATAAATTTTTATTTTTCAATTCAAGACATGTACAGCAAATCTTAAAAAAATGTTGTTTAAACATGACAAAGGGTTATTTCCAATTGTTTATGTCACAATGTTCTCATCAAGAGATTAAAAAAAAATATGAAAAATAGGCATTCAGGTAAGTCACACCCCACCTGGACCCCCCTAACGGTATCAACCTGCGCCCAGGTCAGGCCCCCCCCCAGCCCGCCATCCTCATATGAAACCAATAAAAAGGAACTCGGAATCTTAATGAAGAACAGTACTATACTCATATACAATAACGCCCATCAAATTTAAGACTCGGAAATACCGCAATAAGAACACAGTAAATAATGATATCAAATCTTTGAATCATGTTTAAGTATCGAAACAAAAATAAAAGAAAAATAAATAAAACAAAAGATAAAAGAACCAAGAAAAGATAGAATAGAAGAAGAAAGAAATAAGAAGAAATAGTTAGACATAGTTTATTTTTTTAAACTTTTCTCTTTCATTTATTCGTTTCTTTATTTTTACTTGATGGCTTTCACAAAAGGGTGAACAAAACCCCTATGTGATAGCATTGGCAGGTGACAGGTACTCCTTTGGAGACATTAGGGGTCTAATATACCTCAGTGTTTCTCCTGCCCTTCACACCATCTAACCAAGCACAGATCAGCTTGGTTAGATGTGTGTCCCCTGGATGTACTGGCCAGGAAATGGTGGATTTAAAGCCGTAAGTGAAAAAATCATTGTTGCTTCTGGTTTCATTGTTTACATGTGAGATCAAGGCATGGATTGCCTCTGTCCCACATCACTCTCCCCACTGAAGCCGCTCCAGGGCTCCAGGTAAGATCCAACAGCTTTTGATTAAAAGTTCACTGTACACAGTACATTCAAATAGCTGAACTAGTTAAAACCCATTCACATCACAGCAGTATTTTACTTTTGGATGGAAGCACTAGAACCCCCTTCAGTTTTTTTTTTTTACTGTTGTCTGTGTCCGTGGATAGATGGAAAGAATCCTTCTCCCAATTTGTACTGGTGACCATTGTCATTAAGACAGAAAGTGATGGGAAATCTAAAATTCCAGAGTTGTCACCAGAACAAGAGCTCATAGTAAATCATCCAATGGGGATATCAGTTCTGGTGACAACTCTCTAAGATGAAAAGTTCCTTCTTTTTGGAGAGATTTCCCACCATTTCCTGAAGGAGTGAAGAACAGTTAGACAAAATATAACCTAACACGGGTTTTAACTAGGGATGAGCTCGGTGTTCGAGTCGAACATATGTTCGACTCGAACATCGGCTGTTCGATCGTTCGACGAAGATCAAACTATTTGGGCCGTTCGCGCCAAATTCGAGTGACGCGAATGGCCCACAATACACTGCGCCATCGCAGTGCAATCCCGGCGCTGTGATTGGCCAAGCATGCACTGTGACCCCGCATGCTTGGCCAATCACAGCGCTGGCAGCTAGGAGAGCCATAATTGGCCACAGGCAGGTTGCCTGTGGCCAATTATAGCTCAGGGGGTTTAGCACACGCCCCACACTATAAAAGGCCGCCAGCGCGGCGGCCTTGTGTAGTGTGTTCCGGCGCAGGGAAAGGGAAGGATAGGCAGGGACAGTGTCATTGTGCTATTCTTTGTGCTATTCTTGTGTGTAGGGAGAGAGAAGGATAGGCAGGGAGAGTGTCAGTGTCATATTCTTTGCTAAACCTTGTGTGCAGGGAGAGAGAAGGCTAGGCAGGGGACAGTGTCAGTGTCATATTCTTTGCTAAACCTTGTGTGCAGGGAGAGAGAAGGATAGGCAGGGAGAGTGTCAGTGTCATATTCTTTGCTAAACCTTGTGTGCAGGGAGAGAGAAGGATAGGCAGGGATAGTGTCAGTGTCATATTCTTTGATAAACCTTGTGTGCAGGGAGAGAGAAGGATAGGCAGGGGACAGTGTCAGTGTCATTGTTGCTAAGCCTCCTGCACAGTATACACCTGAAGCTAGCCCGTATTGCTGTGTTTTCCTGGTGTGTTACACTAACAGGCATTTGCAGCACTTACAGCGGGCGGAGTGTGCTTCCTGCTAAATATACACCTGAAGCTAGCCCGTATTGCTGTGTTTTCCTGGTGTGTTACACTAACAGGCATTTGCAGCACTTACAGCGGGCGGAGTGTGCTTTCTGCTAAATATATACCTGAAGCTAGCCCGTATTGCTGTGTTTTCCTGGTGTGTTACATTAACAGGCATTTGCAGCACTTACAGCGGGCGGAGTGTGCTTCCTGAAAAATAAACACCTGAAGCTGGCCCTTATTGCTGTTTTTTCCTGTTGTGTAACACAGGCAGTCATCTGCAGCACTTACAGCGGGCGGTGTGTGCTTCCTGCAAAATATACACCTGAAGCTACCCCTTATTGCTGGTTTTCCCATCTCCCTGCAGGCCATTGCTATGTCTGGAAGGCCAACAAAGAGAGGCAGACAGTCACAAGCCAATAAAAAAGGGCAAGCAGGCTCTGTGTCTGGGGGCAACAGTGCTGGTCGTGGACGCGGTGCATTGTCATCAGCACATGGCCATGGGACACGCTTGTCCTTCTTTTCGGCAGCTGGACGTGTTGAGCCGCATCATGCCGAAGACTTGGTAGAGTGGATGACCAAGCCCTCCTCATCCTCCTCATCCTCTCTCACCCAGGCTCAGGGTACTGGCAAAGCAGCTGCCAAAGCATCCTCTTCCCTGGTATCAATGTCATCATCAGTCACTCCTTCCCTAGACCCACCATGTCCTCCTGAGGAGTCCCCCGAACTTTTTGAGCACAGTGTTGGGTACATGCTCCAGGAGGATGCCAAGCGTTTCGAAGGGTCTGATGATGATACCCAGCTAGAGGAAGGCAGTAGCGTGAGAGCAGAGAGAGGGGATGCTCAAGAAGGACACCAATCTGGCAGTCATGTTCCAGCAGCTGCAGCATACTGCCAGATTGGCTCCAGTGATGAGGAGGGAGGGGATGATGAGGTCACTGACTCCACGTGGGTGCCTAATAGGAGAGAGGAGGAGAAGGAGGATGAGGAGGAGGCACATCTCCAATGAGGCAGGATTCCCTCGGGGGGCCAGCGTAAGGGCAGCACACCGACTGAATCACACCGCAGAGCTCCGCCTGTGCAGGGCGCTGCCTCTGCCCGTTATTCAAAAAGTTCTTTGGTGTGGGCCTTTTTTGAGTCAAGTGCATCAGATCGCACAGCTGCTGTTTGCAACATATGTCTCAAGCGTATATCGCATGGCCAAAACATCAGCCGCTTGGGCACCACATGCTTGACCAGACATATGTTGACCTGCCATGCAGCTCGTTGGCAAGCCTACCTTAAAGACCCACACCAAAGAACAAAGCAGACCTCTCCTTGCACCGCATCAGCTGGGATCTCCAACCCCACTATACCTTCAGTCCTCTCTGAAACCTGCTCTGAGAGAAATGAAGGTGTAGAATTAGGTGTGTCACAGCCAAGTACTTGCGGGCACTCTGCTAGCAGTACACCAACGTCCGATTCTAGCAGGCAAATTTCCCTGCCCCAGCTGCTGGACCGTCGAAAGAAGTTCACTCCCAGCCATCCACATGCCCAGCGGTTGAATGCTAGCTTGGCTAAATTGCTAGCTCTTCAACTGCTGCCTTTTCAGTTGGTAGACTCGGCCCCCTTCCGTGAGTTTGTGCAATGTGCGGTTCCTCAGTGGCAGGTTCCCAAACGCCACTTTTTCTCACGGAAGGCGATTCTGGCTCTCTACCGGCATGTGGAAGGCAATGTCTTGGCCTCGCTGGACAGGGCGGTCAGCGGTAAGGTGCATATTAGGCTTGTGCAATTAGTTTCGTAACGAATTGAAATTCGTCCGAATTTAGCAACTTTCGGACATTCGGAAGCATTCGAATTTCCGAACAAAGCAATTACGAATAAGACCGAATCCGAAATAAATTATACCGCAAATAGCGAATGCCCGAATGTCTTCGGCATAATTCGTTATGAAAAAGTTACGAATGTACGAATCCATACGAAGCACAATAACACTCACTCTGCTCTGCTCTCTGCTTCTCCCACACCGTGCTGAACTCCCTCTCAAAATGGTGTACAGGGGCGGAGGTTATAGCCGCATGTAAAAAACGAAAGTAAAATACGAGATTTCGAATCCATTCGAAGCACAATAACACTCACTCTGCTCTGCTCTCTGCTTCTCCCTCACCGTGCTGAACCCTCTCAAAATGATGTACAGGGGCGGAGCCTATAGCCGCATGTTAAAAACGAAAGTAAAATACGAGATTTCGAATCGTTACAAATAACCGCAATGTATTTAGAAAAGTACAAATCCATTCGAAGCACATTAGGCATAATAGGCAGCGTCGTTGTGAGAGAGACACGGAAAATTACGAATCAACGAACCCAAAAAAAGTTACGAAAGTAGGAGTTGTGTCCAGAATCAACGAAAAACAACGTACTCTACCGAAAGTACGAATTATAAAGCAACAAAAAATTCAACGAAAAATGTCGCTTGCAAAAATACGAATGAGTCCGAACACGAAAAATCCCGTCTAGCAAAATTACGAATGATTACGAATCAACAGGACCGGAAAGAAACGAACCGAAACGGAACGAATTTTTCCGTTGTGCACAAGTCTAGTGCATATTACCGCTGACTCATGGTCCAGCAGGCATGGACAGGGACGTTACCTTTCTTTCACGGCCCATTGGGTCACTCTTTTGGCAGCTGGGAAGGATGCAGGACAAGGTGCAGTAGTGTTGGAGGTTGTTCCACCGCCACGCCTCCAAAATGCTCCTACTGGTTGTGACACACCTCTGTCCTCCACCCCCTCCTCTTCTTCTTCCTCCATGGCCTCTTCCTGTGCTTTGTCCTCGGAACCAGCGGTGCTCCGTAGGCGTTCAAGGGGCTACGCAAGTACGCAGGCAAAAAGATGCCATGCCGTGCTTGCGCTGGTGTGTTTGGGGGACAGGAGCCACACTGGGGCAGAGGTTCTGTCAGCTCTGCAGGGACAGGCCGAGAGGTGGTTGACGCCACGCCAGCTTAAGCCAGGAATGGTGGTTTGCGACAATGGCACCAACCTCCTCTCCGCCCTCCGACAGGGACAACTGACCCATGTGCCCTGTGTGGCTCACGTCCTTAACCTGGTGGTGCAGCGGTTCTTGGGCAGGTACCCGGGCTTACAGGATGTCCTGAGGCAGGCCAGGAAAGTCTGTATGCATTTCCGCAGATCTTATAATGCCAGTGCTCGCCTGGCTGAGCTGCAAAAGGAGTTGAACCTGCCCAAGAACCGCCTTATATGTGACATGCCCACCAGGTGGAACTCAATGTTGGCCATGCTGCAGCAGCTGCACACGTAGCAGAGGGCCATCAATGAGTACCTGTGTGACTATGGCACCAGGACAGGGTCAGGGGAGCTCAGGTTTTTTTCACCACGCCAGTGGGGCATGATCAGGGATGCATGCACTGTCCTGGCACCATTTGAGGAGGCCACGAGGATGGTGAGCAGTGACAGTGCATGCATCAGTGACACTGTACCTCTTGTCCACCTGTTGGAACATACGCTGCGTGGAATAATGGACAGGGCACTTAAGGCAGAACAGAGGCAGGAAGAGGAGGACTTCCTTGCCTCTCAAGGCCCCCTTTACCCAGACAGTGTTCCTTCTGTCCCACCCATCGCACAGGAAGAGGAGAAGGAGGAGGAGGAGGATTGTGTCAGCATGGAGGTGGAGCCTGGCACTTAGCATCATCAGCAGCAGTCTTTTAGGGATGATTTACAGTCCCAAGAAACCCGTGGACTTGTACGTGGCTGGGAGGAGGTGGCTGCGGATCATGTCGTCCTTAGTGACCCAGAGGACTCCGGACCGAATGCCTCAGCTAACCTACGCTGCGTGGCCTCCCTGATCCTGCAAAGTCTGCGGAAGGATCCTCGTATTCTTCGGATCAAGGAGAGGGACCATTGCTGGCTGGCCACTCTCCTTGATCCACGGTACAAGGGTAAGGTTGCGGACCTTATCTTACCGTTGCAGAGGGAGCAGAGGATGAGACAACTCCGGGAGGCCTTGCAGAAAGGTCTCTGCAATGCGTTCCCAGAGACTGGGAGGTTACAAACTCCTGGTCCTGGACAACGAGTTGCTGAGGCTTTGGTCAGTCAAAGAAGGAGCGGTGGGGAAGGTGGCCGTCTGACCGATGCGTTCAGACAATTCTTTAGTCCGCAGCCCCAAACTATGATCGGTTCCAGCAACCATCGCCAGCGTCTGATATACACGGTTCAGGAATACCTAGGGGCAAGGTCAGACTTGGACACCTTCCCCACCGAAAATCCTCTGGCTTACTGGGTCTTGAGAATGGATCACTGGCCAGAGCTTGCACAGTATGCAATTGAGCTACTGGCCTGTCCTGCATCCAGCGTTCTTTCAGAACGCACATTCAGTGCTGCTGGAAGATTTGTCACGGATCACAGGGTGCGCCTGTCCACCGACTCGGTTGATCGACTGACCTTCATAAAGATGAACCAGTCTTGGATCACCACCAGCTACCAAACACCTAAAGCTGATATAACAGACTAAATTATTTTCAAATGTCACATCTCTTCAAGACTGATGCTGATGCTGAGTGACTGTCCTGTTATGTTGACTGACTATCCTCCTCCTCCTCAATGATCCGATTGATGATGATAGCTTGGAAGAACATTTTTGTTTCTGGGTGCCGCCACCAGTGGCTAAGGCCCAATTTTTCAGCCCCTGTTTAACAGGGGCATGTAATTACAATGTTTTATGCAATGCTTTGCAGCAGGGCTCATTCCTGCACTCCAACTAGAGTATCTGGGAGAGGTTGCAGTGTCGTGGCACCAGCACCAGTGCCTAAGGCCCAATTTTTCAGCCCCTGTTTAACATGGGCGTGTAATTACAATTTTTGATGCAATACTTTGAAACAGGGCTCATTGCTGTGCTCCAAGTACAGTATCTGTGAGGGGTTGCAGTGTTGTGGCACCAGTGCCTAAGGCCCAATTTTTCTGCCCCTGTTTAACAGGGGCATGTAATTACAATTCTTGATCTAATTATTCACAGCAGGGCCCATTCCTGCGCCCACCAAGAGTAACTGTGAGGCCTTACAATGTTGTGTCAACACCACCACCATCACCACCAAAGGCCCAATTTTTCTGCCCCTGTTCAACAGGGGCATTCAATTACAATTCTTGATCTAATAATTCACAGCAGGGCCCATTCATGCGCCCACCAAGAGTGACTGTGAGGGCTTACAGTGTTGTGGCAACACCAACATGTAAGGGGCAAATTTCAGCAGAGTATATACGGTAGGCCCCTACTTTCAAACATCCAACTTACAAACGACTCCTACTTGCAAACGAAAGGAGACAACAGGAAGTGAGAGGAAATCTACCCCTAGGAAGGGTGTCTCCTCTCTACTGATGCTTTATCACCAATCCTTGTTTCAATAAAAACCCCACTTTTCAAAAACATTTGTCATTGGGACGGAAAGTGAGGTGAAATGTTCTGAACAGGGGCACAGACATCAAAACAAATGTTACAGGGGTAATAACCCTTCCCTATGTTTTCCAAAAAGCTTAAAAATAGATATTTTTTGGCTGGAGCTACACTTAAACAATGTACCTGTTCAAAATTACAAACAGATTCTACATAAGAACAAACCTACAGTCCCTGTCTTGTATGCACCGCCTGTATACGGCTATTCAGAGTATATAGGGCCCTTTTTATTTTGTGTGTGGGGTTCCCCTTAATATCCATACAAGACCCAAAGGGGCTGGTAATGGGCTGGGGTAGGGGGGGGGGTGATGGGGTAGCTATGCCATTTTTCTCAAAGATTTTCATCCATATTACCGGGACCAGACATTACATTAAAGCCGCAAGCAGTTTTAAATGGCTTTTTTTTCCTTTAGAAATGTCATTTTGTGCAGGGACAGTTCTAAACACGGAAACATGTGGCACTTCACAGGCATACTTTAGACACCCCCGAGGTACGATATTTAAAGGAATATTTGACTTTTTTTTTCACTTTATGCATCATTAACCACTTCCCGACCGCGTCATGTACAAAAGACGTCCACAGCGCGGTCGAGTTATCCTGAGTGGACGTCCCAGGGACGTCCTCACAGAATCTTGCTCCCGCGCGCCCCCTGGGGCGCGCTCCAGGATATGTCCGTGACCGCCGGGTCCGGAAGACCCGGCGCATCACGGATCACGGTAGATGGCCGCTAATCGCGGCCGTTTACCACGTGATCGCTCCGTCAAATGACGGAGCGATCACTTGTAAACAGACCGGCGTCATTTGATGACGCCGGTTCCTCCCTCCCCTCTCTGTACCGATCGGTACAGTGTGAGAGGAGAGGGGAGGGAGCGGATCATGTCCGCTCCCTCCCCCATGTCAGCTGTGGGCTGGATCTGTGACAATTGCAGTCACAGATCCAGCCATCCATCCATCCCTGCTCAGCCATCCCTGTGCTATACTCTGCAATACACCCTGTGCAATACTCTGCAATACACCCTGTGCAATACTCTGCAATACCCCCTGTGCAATACTCTGCAATACCCCCTGTGCAATACTCTGCAATACACCCTGTGCAATACTCTGCAATACACCCTGTGCAATACTCTGCAATACCCCCTGTGCAATACTCTGCAATACCCCCTGTGCAATACTCTGCAATACCCCCTGTGCAATACTCTGCAATACACCCTGTGCAATACTCTGCAATACACCCTGTGCAATACTCTGCAATACCCTGTGCAATACTCTGCAATACCCTGTGCAATACTCTGCAATACCCTGTGCAATACCCTGCACATACTCTGCCCATACTCTGCAATACCCTGTGCAATATCCTGTGCAATACCCTGCCCATACTGTGCAATACCCTGCCCATACCCTGCCATACTCCGCAATACTCCACAATACCCAGCAATACTCCACAATACCCTGCAATACTCCACAATACCCGGCAATACTCCACAATACCCTGCAATACTCCACAATACCCTGCAATACTCCACAATACCCGGCAATACTCCACAATACCCGGCAATACTCCACAATACCCGGCAATACTCCACAATACCCAGCAATACTCCACAATACCCAGCAATACTCCACAATACCCTGCAATACTCCACAATACCCGGCAATACCCGGCAATACCCCGCAATACTCGGCAATACTCGGCAATACTCGGCAATACCCGGCAATACTCTTCAATACCCGGCAATACTCCTCAATACCCGACAATACTCATCAATACCCGGCAATACTCCTCAATACCCGGCAATACTCCTCAATACCCGGCAATACTCTGCAATAACCACTTCCCGCCCGCCGGCCGTTATATGACGTCCTTGACTTTGTGCAGAGATATCTGAATGATGGGAGCAGCTACAGGCATCATTCAGATATTCGCTTTTTCAGCTGGCGATTCCCTGCACCATAAGAACAATCATAGCGGCTGTTCCACCGCTTGATCGCTCTTACGGAAGGTGAGAGGGGATGCCCCCCCTCCCGCTGCCCTCCGGTACTTCTACCGACTCACCGCTACGATCAAAGCCAAGATTGTTTTTTTTTTGTTTTTTTTTCAGGCTTCCCAGCCTAGAGGTGAGATGTGGGGTCTTATTGACCCCATATCTCACTGTAAAGAGGACCTGTCATGCCATATTTCTATTACAAGGGATGTTTACATTCCTTGTAATAGGAATAAAAGTGATCCAAAAAAAATTTGGGGCGGAAAAACATGTCAAACTAAAATAAATAAAGTAAAATGAACAATAAAATATATATATTTTTTTTAAAGCGCCCCTGCCCCCGCGAGCTCGCATGCAGAAGTGAACGCATACGTAAGCCCCGCCCACATATGAAAACGGTGTTCAAACCACACATGTGAGGTATCGTTGCGAACGTTAGAGCGAGAGCAATAATTTTGGCCCTAGACCTCCTCTGTAACTCAAAACATATAACCAGTAAAAATATTTAAAGCGTTGCCTATGGGGATTTTTAAGTAGCGAAGTTTGGCGCCATTCCACGAGCGTGTGCAATTTTGAAGGGTGACATGTTAGGTATCTATTTACTCGGCGTAACTTCATCTTTCACATTATGCAAAAACATTGGGCTAACTTTACTGTTTTTTTTTCTTTTAGGCACAAAACAGTTTTTTTCCGTAAAAAACGCGTTAGAAAAATTTCTGCGCAAATACCGTGCAAGATAAAAAGTTGCAATGACCACCATTATATTCTTTAAGGTCTTTGCTAAAAAAACATATATAATGTTTTGGGGTTCTATGTAATTTTATAGCAAATAAATGATGATTTTTACATGTAGGAGAGAAATGTCAGAATTGGCCTGGGTGCTCCAGAACGCCTGAAGGTGCTCCCTGCATGTTAGGCCTCTCTATGTGGCCACGCTGTGTAAAAGTCTCACACATGTGGTATCGCCATACTCGGGAGGAATAGCAGAATGTGTTTTGGGGTGTAATTTGTGGTATGCATATGCTGTGTGTGAGAAATAACCTGCTAATATGACAATTTTGTGGAAAAAAAAAAAAGAAAAAAAAATCTTGATTTTTGCAAAGAATTGTGGGAAAAAATGACAACTTCAAAAAACTCACAATGCCTCTTTCTAAATACCTTGGAATGTCTTCTTTCCAAAAAGGGGTCATTTGGGGGGTATTTGTACTTTTCTGGCATGTTAGGGTCTCAAGAAATGAGATAGGCCGTCAGTACTTCAGGTGTGATCAATTTTCAGATATTGGCACCATAGCTTGTGGACTCTATAACTTTCACAAAGACCAAAAAATATCCACCAATTTGTACTTATTTTTACCAAAGATATGTAGCAGTATAAATTTTGGCCAAAATGTATGAAGAAAAAATACTAATTTGCAAAATTTTATAACGGAAACCAAGAAAAATAGGATTTTTATAACAGCTTACCTGTAAAATCCTTTTCTTAGGAGTACATCACGGGACACAGAGCGACATAGTCATTACTAATGGGTTATATAGATACCGTCAGGTGCTGGCACTGGCAACTTCCAAAACCGGAAGTACCCTCCCCTATATAAGCCCCTCCCATCCGGGAGCACCTCAGTTTTGTAGCAAAGCAATAAGTGTCCCCAAAGAGGGGCGGGAGCTCTGTGTCCCGTGATGTACTCCTAAGAAAAGGATTTTACAGGTAAGCTGTTATAAAAATCCTATTTTCTTTCTCGTACATCACGGGACACAGAGCGACATAGTCATTACTAATGGGATGTCCTAAAGCAATGCCCAATGAGGGGGGGGATACACCATATATAAGCTGAGCGCTATCAGACATGAGGATCTTTTGCGGCCTGCAACACACTGCGCCCAAAGGCGACATCCTCCTGACTTCTAACGTCCACCTGGTAGAACCTAGTAAACGTGTGAACTGAAGACCACGTTGCGGCCTTACAGATTTGAGCCAGGGAGGCCTGGTGATGCACTGCCCATGAAGTTCCAACTGCTCTCGTGGAGTGCGCTCTAACTTTGAACGGAGGCGGTCTCCTTCTCAAGCCATAAGCTTGCATAATGACCTGTCGAATCCACTTGGCTAAAGTAGATTTTGACGCTGCCTGACCCTTTCTGGGGCCTTCCGGCAGAATAAACAAAGTATCCGTTCTGCGAATCTGAGCAGTGGCTTTTAGATAAGCTTTAACTGCTCTTACTACATCCAAAGAATGCAATAACTTTTCCTCTACCGAAGTAGGTTTGGGGAAAAAAGAAGGAAGAACCACATCTTGGTTCAAATGAAACCTCGATACCACCTTAGGAAGAAAGGCTGGATGAGGACGTAACACTACTCTGTCCTTATGGATAACCAGATATGGCTCCTTACAGGACATAGCTGCTAATTCCGATACTCTTTTAGCCGAACAAATGGCTACTAGAAAAATCAATTTCCTGGTGAGAAGCACCAAGGAAATATGCTGTAATGGTTCAAATAGTTGTTTCTGTAGAACCGACAGAACCAAGTTTAGATCCCATGGACATATGGGAATATTAACCGGAGGACTAATACGCATCACTCCTTGTATAAAGGCTTTGACTAGTGAATGCGAAGCCAAGGGCCTTTGAAAAAATATTGACAAGGCCGAAATCTGACCCTTGATAGTACTCAAGGCAAGCTTCCTATCTACAGCCCACTGTAGGAAGTCCAGAATCCTACCTATTACGTACTTATGTGGATGCCATTTCTTGGCCTCACACCACGCGATGTTCGCCTTCCAGATTCTATAGTAGATCTGCCTGGATACCGGCTTCCTGGCATTGATCATGGTAGATACCACAGCATTAGAGAGCCCTCTCTTTTTTAGAATGTGGGCTTCAATAGCCAGGCCGTCAAACCTAGGGCTGGTAAGGAAGGGTGGTATATCGGTCCTTGCGAAAGCCGGACGACGTGGGAGAGTCCAAGGACTCCCCACTGAAATTTTACAATCTCCGCGTACCACGCTCTTCGGGGCCACGCTGGAGCCACCGGAATCACCGGTTTCTTTTCTACCCTGATTCTGCGGAGTAATCGAGGTAACCATTGTGGCGGTGTGAATGCATATATCAGCTTGAACTGATCCCAAGGGAACACTAGGGCATCCGAGCCGCAAGCTAGGGGATCCCTTGTCCGAGAGACAAACCTGTCCCCCTTTGCGTTGAATCTGGATGCTAGAAGATCTACATCCGATGTTCCCCACCGCTGACATATTGTCCAGAAAACCTCGGGGTGAAGGGACCCTTCCTCTGGGCCTAATTGCTGGCGACTTAGAAAGTCCGCCTTCCAATTCTCCACTCCTGGAATGAATACCGCAGATATGGCTGGGACATATTTTTCTGCCCATTTCAGGATGTAATTTACTTCCCTCTGGGCTGCACGACTCCTGGTGCCCCCCTGATGATTGATATATGCCACTGCTGTGACATTGTCTGATTGCATTCTGACAGGGGACCCTTGGAGTTTGGATGTCCATGCTACTAGGGCATACCGGGCTGCTCGTATCTCTAAGAGATTGATGGGCAGGGCCTTTTCTGCATCCGACCATCTGCCCTGGAGAGACTATTGCTCCAGTACTGCTCCCCAGCCTATAAGGCTGGCATCTGTAGTGACCACCTTCCAAGAAATCGGACTGAAGGATTTCCTTTTTTCCAGATTCTGGGGAACCAACCACCAACGGAGGCTCTTGCGAACGGAAGGGGACAAGGACATTGTAAGTCTAGGGCCTGAACTTTTTTGTTCCAGGCTGACAGTATGGCCCCTTGCAAATTCCTTGAATGGAATTGACCGTAGGGTACTGCTTCGAATGATGCCACCATTTTTCCCAGCAGCCTCATATACAGGCGTATGGACGGCTGTCTTTTTTGTACCCACTAAGTGGATCAAATCTTTCAAAGACAACATCTTTCCTCGAGGCAAGAATATTTTTCTCTGGCCTGAATCCAACCTTAGCCCCAAGTATTCCAGACTTTTGACTGGTTTTTAGGGCTGACTTGTCTCGGTTGATAATCCAACCGTGAGATTCCAGATACTTGATCGTCTTGTGAACGACCACGTCTAGTTTTTTCACTGAGTGGTCTATCAGCAACAAGTCATCCAGATATGCCATTATCATTACACCTTGTGTTCTTAGATTGGCCAATAAAGGGCCAGAATTTTTGTAAACACTCGTGGTGCTGTGGCCAAACCGAAGGGTAAGGCTCTGAACTGAAAATGGCGCCCTTCTACTGCAAAGCGTAGAAATTTTTGGTGGACTGGAAAGATGGGAATGTGCAAATAAGCATCTTTGATGTCGATCGTGGCTAACCAATCCTCCCCTTGTAGGGCAGTGGCCACCGATCGGATCGACTCCATCGGAAAGTCCTGATATACAGGAATTTGTATAGCCCTTTTAGAATTAATATGGGCCTCCCGTCCGCGTTTGCTTCGGGACTGTAAAGAGGTTTGAGTAAAACCCGAACCCTCATTCTTCCAGGGGAACCTCCATAATTACTCCTTGGAGCAATAGTTGTTCTAGTGCCAACAGGAGGGACTCTCTCTTCCGGGGATCCCTTGGCACGTTTGACCTCAAAAATGGGAAGGAGGAGAGTCTTTTAACTCCAAACTGTATCCCAAACCTACTGCGGAGAGCACCTATCTGTCTTGATCGTGTCCCGCCAGGTCTCTTGCGAACAACTGGAGTCCTCCCCCCACCCGACTGAGTGGGGGCTTCATGAATTTAACTTTGGGGGAGGTTTTGTACCTCCCCTGACCCAGGGTTTCTCATTACCCTGCTACTGTCCCTGTTTTTTACCCCCGGGATTTGACCGAGGAGGCCGTCGGAACTGTTACACAGCCGATGCCCCAGGGACTGGAGAAGCAGGCCTCTTAAAGAGGGACCTCTAACTCTGCTTTTAACCGGCAAGAGCGTATTTTTACCGCTGGAAATTTTCTGGATATATTTGTCCAGGTTTTCCCTGAATAAGCGTTCACCATGAAATGGGACGCTAACCAGCCATTCTTTACAGGGAGCTTCAGCAGACCAGTTTTTGAGCCATAGGAGCCTACGCATATGTACTATAGACAGCGTAAGGCGGGAGGCCTGATGGACTGAATCCTCTATGGCATCAACCGCAAAGCCTAAGGCTCTAGGTAGATCAGCTAGGGCAAAGCCTGCTGATCTGTCAAGTCCCTCAAGACCTGTTTCAACTGATCCTTCACTGCTTAGCAGACCCCAATAGCTGCTACTGCTGGTTGTATCACCAAGCAGATTTTCATAAGGACTCCAATCTTTTATCTATTGGGTTCTTGAACATTTGGACATTATCCACTGGACATGTCAGTGATTTATACATACAAGAGATGGCTGCGTCCATTGTAGGGACCTTCCATTTTTTTTTTTGATGAACTTATCCTCCATGGGATAGACCACCGGAAATCTCTTGGGGGAATAAATATTTTCTCAGGACGTTCCCAATCCTGGTAAATGAGCCCTTTCAGTAAAGGGTGAAGTGGAAAAGAACAAACAGTCTGGGGGCTTCTAGCGACCCCAACGAGGATACAGTAGTGGTTGATGGTTCCGCAAGGTGCATTTTTAAATGCTGATCGGACCATGTTAGTCAGAGACTGAACCCATAATCTTTCAGCTTGAGATGCTGAGAAAAGGTTCCCCCACTGTTGATTCCTCTATAACAGAATCAACCTTATCCTGATCCCCTTCAGGCAGGTCGATCCCTGTATGGGACTGTTGCTCTGCTAACAGGCACTCTGAAGGAGGAGACGGAGATCGGGCGTGCTTTCCCTGACAGGGAGGCAGCGATAAATTTTGACAATCTCTCTCTAATCCTCCCAGAGCTGAGGAAAAAACCTCCTCTGTTACATACACAGGAGCAGGTGACTGAGGACAGCCACAGTACCAAGTACCCCTGCGGGGTCTCTACGGTCACTTACCTCTGAACTTCAGGGGAGACTGGTGCAGCAGGAGTATGCCCAAGATCCTCCGAGCCCGATGAGACCCCCTTCGCTTCCTGGAAGATTCAGTTCCGGAGCTTCTGGACGGCATATTCCTAAGCCTAAAGCTGAGGTATTCCAGCCGTAATACACCACTTTTACTGAGAATAGTCTAGCACAATTGCTGCTATATCACAGTTGGTGTCTACTAATGTGCCTTTCTAGGGGATGCCTGTATCAACCGCTTGCTGTATGCCTTTAAATGTTGCCAGCTCTGTCTCTGTACTTCATAGCCAGCTCACTACATATTGTGGTTTTTTTAAAACTGCTGGGACGCCCGCACATGCGCAGAAGCGCTGCGGCGCGCACAGAGCGTCATCCCCCAGGCTCCGCCCCCTTTCCCGGCTCACCTCTATATATAGAGGCGCGTGCACGCGCACACGCGCGGGCACGTGCGCCTTCGGCGCTAATTTCAAATATGGTAACAAGGGACAGGAGCCAGGGCCCCTCTTTGCCGCAGGCCGGGGGATGGACGAGCACTGCAACATGGCAGAGGAAGCAGTTTCCTATAAGAGAACTCACCATCTGCCTGGACTTTGCTCTGCTGAGAAGAAGCTAGTCCACATGACAAGAAAACATTCCACAGCGGCCTCTAGTGGACAAACACAGGTACCGCAGTCTAATATATTAAATATATATATATAAAAAAAAATTTTTTTTTTTTTTTTTTCTTGACCACCATTAAAAATTATTACATTTTTTTAGTAGTTACAGGCATGCACAGAATTTTGCGGGAATACCATTAGGTAACAGACAGAAAGACAAATTAGGCTTGGGGGTCCCCCAATAGAACCAAGTTCCTGGGGGCCCCCACTTACCTGTTCCCCGCCGCAGGACTTTGTTTGGTCCACAAAAGCCCAAACTTCACCTATCACGGCAGGCATTGTAATCAAACCTTCAGGGACCGGGTTCCCAAGGATTCCACTCCCCTGGACCTGTATAGCACCCTGCACAGAAAACATCTTGGTCGTGGGTATGACCAGAGCTCTGGATCCCAGGGTCCAGCTCTCCTAAGAGAAGCATTACAGGCAAAACCTTGCTCTTCTCTGCAAGGCCCGGGTACCGACCGTTTAGCTATGAAGCTTTTTTGGTCGGATCCGGAATAGCTTACTGAGGCCCAAAAGAACCTGTACGCAAGCTCAGTGAAAAACACATGTTTCTTCTTGGCCAACACCTTAGACACTGGCAAAAAACTGAGGTGCTCCCGGATGGGAGGGGCTTATATAGGGGAGGGTACTTCCGGTTTTGGAAGTTGCCAGTGCCAGCACCTGACGGTATCTATATAACCCATTAGTAATGACTATGTCGCTCTGTGTCCCGTGATGTACGAGAAAGAAAATTCATTTTTTTACAAAATTTTCAGTCTTTTTTCTCTTATAGCGCAAAAAATAAAAAACCCAACAGTGATTAAATACCACCAAAAGAAAGCTCTATTTGTGTGAAAAAAAGGACAAAAATTTCATATGGGTACAGTGTTGTATGACTGAGTAATTGTCATTCAAAATGTGAGAGCACCGAAAGCTGAAAATTCGTCTGGTTAGGAAGGGGGTTTAAGTGCCCAGTTGTCAAGTGGTTAAAATGACTGCTCCCGAAAAACACCCGTTTTTAAAACTTCTTTTTGCATTGATACATGTCCCCTGGTGCAGAACCCGGGTTCCCAAACCCTTTTTAGGACAATAACATGCATATTAGTCGTTATAATTAGCACTTTAGATTTCGAACGTTCGCATCCATTGTATTTAATAGGGTTCTAACGTTCGTGCGAACTTTCGGTCCGTTCGCGGGTTCTGGTGCGAACCGAACCCGGGGGTGTTCGGCTCATCCCTAGTTTATCTCTTCCCTACTCTATTCAAACTAATATAATATACATACACATTAACCACTTGCCTACTGGGTATCTAAACCCCCTTCCTGCCCATTCAAATTTTCAGCTTTCAGCGCTCTCACACTTTGAATGACAATTGCGTGGTCATGCAACATTGTACCCAAATTTAATTTTTATCTTTTTTTTCACACAAATAGAGCTTTCTTTTAGTGGTATTTAATCACTGCTGGGTTTTTTATTTTTTGCAAAAAAAAATAAAAAAGACAGAAAATTTTGAAAAAAAAACAGTTTCATAGTTTATTATAACATTTTGAAAACAGGTAATTTTTCTCCTTCATTGATGTGTGCAGATGAGGCTGCACTGATGGGCACTGATAGGCTGCACTGATGGGCACTGATAGGCGGCACTGATGGGCACTCATAAGGCAGCACTAATGGGCACTGATAGGTGGCACTGATAAGCACTGATGAGGCGGCACTGATAGGTGGCACTGAGAGCTAGCACTCATAGGTGGCACTGATGTTTTTTTTTAAGGGGGGCGGCAAACAACCCCCCCGCCACCGGTGGAGCGGCACTAACACACTCCCCCACCACCACCCACTGTCCTTACCTTGTATGCAGGCAGTGAGAGAGCGGTGCAGGCTCAGGGAAAAGCTGTTCCAGTGTCCTCTCCTAGAGCAGCTTCCGTGTTGTCTCCTCTCTCCTCCTCCTGGTGCTAGGCATCCAATAGGATTGCCAGATGTTTTGGCCAATCAGGAGACAGGTTTCATACCTGCTTCCCAATTGGCCGGGAGGAGGATCAGGATCAGTGTTGCAACAGCGAATTTTCATTTGCTGTTGCAACACACCTGGGTGGGCTCCAGGCGCAATGCTCTGCGCCCCAAGTCCACCCTATTTTTAAGTCTATTAGAGCCTATGGCTCTAATCAGTGCTTCAAAAAAGTCCTGGCTGCTCCAATTCTAATGCCCAGTGACCCAAAATGGGCCGGACACATGAATAGGTGGTGGCCGCAGTGGCAGTGGATAGATTCATGCTATGCATGAATCTATCTATTGCATATAGGGGGTGGCGAGGAGAGAGGGGGCGGTGCCCAGGCTCCCCTAATGGATGGGTTCCCCTGGTTGGCACTTATGGGCACTGATGGGCAGCACTGATGGGCACCACTGAAGGGCACTGATAGGTGCAACTGATAAGCACCACTGATGGGCACTGATGGGTGCCACTGATAGGCACTGGTAGGTGACACTTATAGGCACTGATCGGTGGCACTGATGATGAGGCACTGGTGGGCATTGATGGGTTGCACTGGTGGGCAAAGGTAGGTGGCACTGTGAGCACTGGTAGGTGGCACTGATGGCTACTGATAGGTGGCACTTGCAGGTGGCACTGGTGGGCACTGATGAGGCAGCCGTGGCTCTCTGTGTGAGGGACCAATGTACCGCTGACAGCGTGAGGGGAAATAAAAAACTGTTTACATCACGTGATCAGCTGTCATTGGCTGGCAGCTGATCACGTGGTAAGGGGCCAGGATAGGTCATGCTATATGCAGGGCTTCTCTATTAAGCCAAAGCCAGCTGATTTTTTTTGCTGTTTTTGTTTTGCTTTGTTTGTTTGATTTGGAAACATGTCAGTTGCAATTATAATATGTACATGGGAAGTATGTGTGTTTTGTATTGTTTTAATATAAAATCAATAACAGATGATCTGATTAAAAAAAAAAAGAAGATAATTATCCATGCAAAAAATGTATTATGATTTTAAAATAATTTAATCTGAATTCTAGGAAGATATAAAGGACATACAGGTGTGCTTCCTTCAAATGTCATATAAATAAATTGTGAATATTGACCACAATACACAAATTATGAATAAACATTAAATAAAAATATACAAAAATGAAGAGCAATTAAAATACTCAAACCATATTATCCTATATATGTGCAAACAAATGCATGTGACACAACGCATAAAAAAGATGTATGTCAGTGACCATAATACCTTTAATGTGAATGAATATTAAATAAATATATACAAAAATGTAAACAATAAAAATACTCAAACCATAATGGGCTCCTTTCACAAAGCAGTATTGCTTCCCTTCAAAAATGCGGTAAAATACTGCTCAGCGTTTTTCAAAACGTTTTTTGCTATTCACAAAAAGCGCTACTAAAATACCACGAGACTTCATAAAATAACTCACGCGATATTTTAGTAATTGAATGCCTGGTACTAGCCTGCATATTTATTAACATTAATAAATAGGGGTTGTTAAGGAGCGGATGCCTGCCCTGGTGTCCTTAACAACCATTAAACAACATGGTTGTTAAGGAACAGGCGGCCGCTGCATCCTTAACAACCAATGAGTCATCAGCTGTCAGTGGGGTACCCGCTGACAGCTAAATCTAAAAAAATGAAGTTCCGGCAATAACAAAATGTAAAAAAACGGTGTGGGGTCCCCCCAATGCATTTTTTAACCACTTAAGGACCGAGCCTCTTTCTGAGATTTGGTGTTTACAAGTTAAAAACTTTTTTTTTTGCTACAAATTTTTTTGAATTTAAATGTAAGAAAACAGTAAAGTTAGCCCAATTTTTTTATATTGTGAAAGATAATGTTACGCCAAGTAAATTGATACCCAACATGTCACGCTTCAAAATTGCACCCGCTTGTGGAATGGCGACAAACTTTTACCAGCCAAGCCAAGCAATAATGTAAACCTAAAAGTATCAACACATTCAAAATATGTGATGCCAGAATACAATGTTATGAAAATGTACTATATGAGGCAATCCTTTATAAAGATATTCTTTCTGCGGTTTTTCTCAGTATGTATTATATGTACTAAAAAATCTCTGACTGGACAGTTGCATGCTTTTTTTGAAAAAACATTTTTACCTTTAAATATTTGGTACTCAATGCCTAGTGCAATGTTATTCCATTCATTTTACTGTTACGAGTTAGGACCAATAAAGTTTAAAAATGTCATGGTTCACTGATAGATAACTTAAATTTGCATATGCATGTTCAAGTAACCAGAAAATACACAACTAGTCAAATAACATAAAATACATTTATGAATTTCTTCAAGAATGCTAATGAACTTAATCATGACTAATGCTAACTTATTATAAGGACTTTTTTCAATTTAATTTCGGAAAACTGAATTTGGCAAAAAAATAGAAACATTTTCTGCCTATAATTACATAAACATCTGTTCACAACAATCTATCATTTCTCTTTCTTTTAAAATAATAGTACAGCTAAAACTAATATGATCTCATGTTCAAAACTTTAAATAATGAGACAGTACAAAATATTTTAAATGTTAAAGTATCAGGAAGCATTGGAACTGTCTTATATATTAAATTATGCAAAAACAGGTTTTTCCTCTAATTACATGTTTAATCTTAATCCTTTTTTGCAGTATTTGAGGCAAAATGGATTTATGGAAATCGAATGTTTAATATTGTGAAATATTTATCAGTCTTGATTGAGATGGCAGCAGCCTGCAGAAACATATGTTGTAGATTTGAATTTAGACTAAGTCCCATGTAAAAATATCTTTCTGTCTTCTGATGACAGAGGCAAGAGGTCAGAGTAGATGGAGGTCCTAGCTTAGCATAATGGGTTTAACATTTCCATGACATCATCAGGGATTCTGCAAGACAGTTCGAGGATCATCTGAGTGGTCATTCGGTGGGGTGTAAATATTTTATGAGGATATATGGAAGGAAGGGAAGAAGTGGTCAGAAAGGTGAAATTATAGTGCTCACTGTTCTGTGAAGACAGCCATTCTCTTCTCATAGTTAGAATTAAAATTACAGAATCCTATTTTAACACTAGCTACAATTGTAATAGTGGTATCTATTTATTTATCGTATTAAAAATGAGCATTTTTGTCACTGAGTAGCTAGACACAAATTGGAGTGTTAGCAATGGATTTTTTTTATAATTTTTACATTTACAAATGCAGACTGTAGATTCCTTTTCAGAACACAGAACTTGATTTATTAGGAGTCATATAGGGCTCACTGTTCATGGCAGCGAATTGAGTTTAGCTTTCACTTTTCATGCTTTAGTCTTATATTATATGAGACATATATAAATAAAAGTGTACCTCTGAGACAAGATGTTAATATACAGTAAATACATACAGTACATGGTTTCAACTGTTTTACCTGCCTAACAATTAGATTGTAATTATGTTATATAAATCATGAATAATAATAATAATGTTCAGTCATTCTAGTTATTTAAATACATTTGCCATTCTGTTCAGCCAGGCAGCTGACATATTTATTTCCTGATTCAGCGATGCAGTTTACTTTAGTTCCCCTATTCCCCCAGCCTGCTCATTGGAAAATAAAGCTGATTTAAGGAGTTGAAAATCTTTACTTAAATTGTGTGAATATTCACTTTAATTACCCAATTTTGTGAAAAGCTAATTCCTGTTCTTTTTGAATACAGAATTATGTGCAGATGCTTTCACTTAGTTGGATAATTGAACTTAATATTCACACAAGTTTTTCAGTTAAGATTCTCAAGTTCTTTAGTACACAGCCTACAGTTATTAAAGGGTAATGCCGCGTACACACGATCGTGATTCACGGCGGTGAAAACACCGCCGTGAATCACGACAGGAAAAACGAGGGAATGGCTTGTTCCCCCACACACGGCCGTTTTTCCCGTAATTTTTTCTCTTGGCGAGAAAAACGACCGTGTGTAGGCTCCGCGGCAGTGTTTCCCTATGGGAAAACTGCCGCGGAAAAAAATGACAGGAATCACGACGAGAAAAATTAGAGCATGTTCTAATTTTTCTCGTCGTGATTAATGCCGTTTTTCCCGTCGGGAAAAACGGCAAAAAGCCCACAGACGATCGTTTTTCTCGTCCAAAGGAAAAAATTTCATTTTTCCCGACGGGAAAAATGATCGTGTGTACGCGGCATTACTCTTCTTTCGTGGAGAAAAAAATATAAAATAAAGAAAAAAAATTAAAGCGTATACAATTGTGACACAAGTCATATTGTAAATGAATGTTATTAAAAATGACCTTTCCTTTCAATCTGCAGCTCTGTAATTTTCGGTAAAATGCAATATGGCTACCTGGAGGGGTTCTGTACACAGAATGTGTACTGACCACTCCCCAGAAACATAATGTCCTGCTTGTGTGATTGGCTCACTGATTTTCCCAGAAGTCTGTCCTAAGGTACAAGTCAGATTTCAGGCATCCCTGCAACAAAAATTTCATTTTTGGCAAGATACTCCCAAAAGGAAATTACATCTTAAAGGATACAGGACCAACAGCTTTCATCATTAGTGCCCTGCAGGTGCTGTAGCTGATTGATAATTATGAAACCACTCCCATTAGATTCACTTTCCCACATGGACAAACACACAGGGATTGCACAAGAACAGAAAAAGGTAGGAATCTGCAACAAAGTTTGTTAAAATCCTTGTAATGTACATAGATCACCCACAGGGGAATGTTTTTTTCTCAACAAAAGTGGAGTTACTCTTTAAGCACTTAAACTACACCAGAAAGAGTGATCTTCCTAGTTGTGTATGTTAACCAGTATTGCAAATCCTTTAACTGGTAAATTAGTCAAGAGTGTACTTGGTTGTACTTCTGGGTGTTAAATATAGAGACTGGGAAACCAACTTACATATACTGTATCCCCCTATGCAATGGGTATAGAAAATAATCACCCCCCTTTAAAATAATCACATTTTGTTGCTTTGGATCATGAAATAAAGATAGGTATTGTTTTTGTTGTATCCAGCTGTATTTACTCAGTGTAAATTATAACATCCAAGTGAAAGATATAACACAAACATGTCAGAAAAAAATCAATAAAAATCAAAAACAGAGTCACTAGGTTGGAAAAGGGACCAATCCCCTCCTAAAAATGACTCATCCAGGTGTAGCTAATTATATTCTCAATAGCGAACAATGCCATTTTATTTCCAACTGTGATCAGCTGTGGTTATTTTGATTAGCTCAGCAAGAAAGAGCTTTCCTGGAGCAATACAGTCCCTAAGAGTGCAACTGATGCAAACAATCAACTATGGGTGGCAAGGCACTGTCAAAAGATCTCCGGGATAAAGTGGACAGGCACAAGTCAGGAGATGGATACAAAAAAATTCAAAGGCTTTATCGTGGCCACTCATTAAAATTAGAAGAAAAGAGGTTTAACCTTAAACTATGTAGAGGGTTCTTCACTGTAAGAGCGGCAAGGATGTTGAATTCCCTTCCACAGACGGTGGTCTCAGCGGGGGGCATCGATGGTTTCAAGAAACTATTAGATAAGCACCTGAACGACCACAACATACATAGATATACAAGGTAATACTGACATAAAATCACACACATAGGTTGGACTTGATGGACTTATGTCTTTTTTCAACCTCACCTACTATGTAACTATCTAACTATATCAATACCTAGAAGCACAGTGAAGTCTATTATTAAGAAGTAGAAAATATTTGGTGCAACACAGACCCTCTCTGGATCAGGACATTGCTCCAAACTGAATGAAAGATCCAGGAAAAAAAAATGGTCAAAAAGGCTACCAAGAGGCCTACAGCAACTCTGAAGCAGTTGCAGGAATTTATGACAAAGATTTGTCATTGTGTGCATGTGACAACAAGATCACAAATTCTTCACAATTGTGACTTGTATTGGAGGGTTGCAAAAAAAGCCACTCCTTAAGAAAGGCCACATGCAGTTATGACTGAGCTTTGTCAAAATGCACCTTGAAGATTCTGAGGCCACATGGAAAAAGAAGCTATGGTCAGATGAGACTAAAATTTTATTTTTGTGCCTCAACACCAAACAATATGTCTGGCGGAAATCCAATACAGCTCACATCCAAATAGAACCATTTCGACAGTAAAGAATGGAGGTGGTAAAATCCTGTTATGGGGGTGTTTGTCTGCAGCAGGGACTGGAGCACTTGTCGGGATAGAAAGAAAATGGATGGAGAAAAATACCATCAAATTCTTGAGGAAAATCTGTTGCCCTCCTGCCAGAAAAATATCAATGGAAATAAGGTTTACCTTCCAACTAGTGACGGACCATCCATTAGGGGCGCAGGGATGCTGCCCTCCTATTCCATGCTTTTAATAGTTTTTTTTAAGCACGTGATTAGAGCCTGAGGCTCTTATTGACTTAAAAAAGGGTGGGCTTGGGGCACAGAGCACTGCACCATGAGCCCACCCAGTTGTGTGACAATAGCCAATTAATATTCGCTATAGTCTTCCTGATTCTCCTCCCGGCCAATCAGGAAGCTGATCCTGAGACCCGATTGGCCAGGGAGTCTTAGGGCCCACTTCCTGTTCGGCCGGGAGGAGAAGCCCTGGCTCTTCCCTCATCAAGCTCATCTCTTTATCTCGACTCGGATCCCATATCTGCCTCCTTATGGTAAGGCCTCCGATCGCGGCTTCCCGACCATCTCCCATGGGGGGATCGCAGCCACCTGTCCATCTCTCACGGGGGGAAGGGGGCGGTGGTGTTGGTGGTTCGAGTGAGGGATGGAGGTTTGTTTGCCGCCCACCCCAAAATATTGAGCACCAACCGTCACTGCTTCCAACATGACAATTACCCAAAGCACACAGCAAAAATTAAAACACAGTGCTTGATTGAGAAGAAGGTGAATGTCCTTGCATGGCCTAGTCAGAGCCCAGACTTAAACCCCATTGAAAATATGTGGAATGACTTGAAAAATGCAGTCCACAAACGTTCACCATCAAATTTAACTGAACGTGAGCAGTTCTGCAAAGAAGAGTGGGCAAATATTGCAAAGTCTAGATGTGGAAAGTTAGTAGAGACATATCCCAACAGACTAAAGGCTGTAATTAAAGCAAACGATGGTTCAACAAAATACTGACACAAGAGGGTGATCCTTTTTCCAGCTCACTGATTCTGTTTTTGAATATTTTTTTTTCTAACATGGTGTTAAATTTTCACTTGGATGTTATAAGTTGCACTGAGTATATACAGTTGGATAAAACAAAAACGGTGTCTGTCTTCATTTCAGGCTCCAAAGCAACAAAATCACTGTATGTCTCCAGACAAGTCAAAGACCAAGGGTAGTTTGAGAGCTGACAGAGTCATTAATCTCTACCCATGTATGTCCATGACTAAAAATCCTTTACTGTATGACTAGAGATAAATTTAAGCATAAACATTAATTAATATCTCGGCTTGATTCCACCAATTTGTAAAGCATGCATCTAGGAAAGTTTAGATTAACGAGTTTTCTCTAATATTTTTTTTTTTACTGCTCTACATAACAAAAATACCCTGCCACTACCTTTGCTACAGCAGTCCAAGTACATGTGCATGGCAAGCATCAGATAGTTGAAGATTGTAAAGGAAGGGCACAGGTGTTTGGGCCTGCCTACTTGGGTTTGCGGCAGCCCCGCCCATCTCCACAATTTTTTTACTTGAATAATTTTTATTGAAAATTGAATCGATGTTATAAGAATGGTACATAACACAAAGAAAAAGGAAAAGAGTAGGAATATACAATGGTAACATGAACAGTATAGGTATACTAGTACTTGGACTTCTTCCTGGCACTTTTTTACAGTGTGGAGCATATCATTGTGCAGCGGTGATCTTAAGGACATCAACATGTCCTTTAGGACAGTATCAGATACTGGCTGGCCTGTTTTAGGGAAGCCAGCAATGGGGTCTGGTGTTGCCTGAGTATTAGGTCTCTGTGATCAGCTAGTTCCACTCACCTCCATGTCCTGGTGCTGGAGACTGCCGAGTGGGGACGCTGTGCGCTGCCTGGACTTGGCAGGGCTTCTGGTGGTAGGAGTGGAGGCCGCAGATGAGGATTCAATAGCAGGATTCTCTGTTCCGTTCACGCTCCGACCCAATGAAGAGGCCGCGGCCTTACCGTTCTGTTGATCATCTCCGGCTCCGCTGCCATTTTGTTGTAGCCACGCTGAGGAGTGGAATTAGCCTTACAGCTTACGGAGCTGTGGCGGTGGCTCTTTTCTCCTCCAAGTCATCCGGGTCGGTTACCTGGAGCTCAGATGTCACTCCCCTCTGTTATATGAATTTGTAATAGCTTTGCGGAGGAGAATTAAATATCCAATCAGAATTTATGGCATTTTCTAGAATTCCTGGGAGCCCTATAAATAGGGAAGAGCTCCCAGTTATTTCACAGTTTGTCAAGCCTGGCAAAAGAGCTACCCTCCCTCCTACCCTTGTCGCTAGTTTTTTATGTGGTTGGTGACCCTGTATTGCTAGGGGGGATTTATTGTTTTTTTTTAGTTTAATATGGCTCGAGTTCTAATAATTGAGCTTATATAGGTATTAAATTTATTCATGGTTGAATAATAAATAATAAATATTTATGGATTTTGAATGTTAATTGCAAACCAATAAGTGCCGTGGCCATTATTTGCCAAATAAATTTGTGCTATGTTTTTCTTATGGCTGTATTGGGGGAAGGTTGTTCGGTTTGAAATGTTGGCTGCCTGCAATCCTGTGAGTTTTCATAAGTAATATCCATACCAAAATTACTTGTTGAATGGCCTAGTTTTTACAGGGTAAAGTGAATAATGCTCTGTTCAATTGAGTGTTAAGCAACGATTGATAATTCAGGTGACTATTCAGGTTATAAATACAAATTGACTTCTGTAAACCAAGGTGCCCATACATGGTTAGAGCCAGATGAACCAGCCAAATTTTGATCCATGTATGGCCAGCCTATGTATATGACATTTAATTTGCTAAAGCAATGTGTTTCATAAATAACTGACATTTATTCCTAAACAAAGTACCTTTTTTCATTCATTTGTACATCTCAGTGCTGATGATTTTCTGCAGCTCCATTGCAGCAACATTCTGTCTTCATCCATGCACTCCAGCAATGGCTACATGTCATGTCTCAGTGCAGGTTTCCTGATAGAGGAAAAGTGGACCATGCCTGCAAAATGTGTTTAAAAATAACTGCTTACAGTCTTCATCAGAAGACCCCCATGAAATCAAAGCTTGCAGTGCAGGGCTAAGGTGTAAAGTTAATTCTTAATGTGGAACTAAAATTAAATATTGATAATTCCACATTTCTGCTCCTGAGCTAAGAACCCTGGTTAAATACTTACCTGCCAGCTGCTGTGGGCTCACTCGGGGTGCCCCTGCTTGTTGCCTTCCCTTTCTCCTAAGATTCTTTCCTGTTATTCTTTTTGAGGCAAAAGTACTCATTGTCTGCTTCTGCCTGTGCAGCCAATCAATGCCTCTTCCACATACAGAGCCACAGCGAAGTGGATATGAAAATAACGGTTAATGGCACCTTGAGTGAGTCCATATCAATTGACTGATAATTGTTTAGCACTCTTACTCCAGCATTTAAAACAGGAGTGGCAGACCTGAAGTTTATATTTGACTTTAGGCCTACTATAAATTATTTTAAAGCTGAACTCCAGCCTTGCCTTCAGTCTTGTACAGATGTACCGGCTCCTCATTTAAAATGGCATTGCTTTCTCTGATTTTACTGCATGTTGTTAAGGTTGTTTTTTAAGGCTTTTAAGGGCTTGGAATGGCTGATGAATGTAACTTTCATTTATGACAACACGCATTAACCACTTAAGCCCCGGACCATTTGGTAGCTAAAGGACCAGAGGTGAATTCAGAATTTTGCACTGCGCTGCTTTAACTGTAAATTGTGCGGACATGCAATGTTGTATCCAAACGAAATTTGCGTCCTTTTCTTCCCACAAATAGAGCTTTCTTTTAATGGTATTTGATTGCCTCTGCGATTTTTATTTTTTGCGATATAAATGGAAAAAGACCGAAAATTTAGAAAAAAAATGATATTTTCTACTTTTTGTTATAAGAAAAATCGAATAAACTCAATTTTAGTCATACATTTAGGCCAAAATGTATTCAGCCACATGTCTTTAGTAAAAAAAAGTCAATAAGCGTATATTTATCGGTTTGCGCAAAAGTTATAGCGTTTACAAACTAGGGTACATTTTCTGGAATTTACACAGCTTTTAATTTATGATTGCCTATCTCATTTCTTGAGGTGCTAAAATGACAGGGCAGTACAAAACCCCCCCAAATGACCCCATTTTAGAAAGTAGACACCCCAAGGAAATTGCTGAGAGGCATGTTGAGCCCATTGAATATTTTTTTTTTTGTCCCAAGTGATTGAATAATGACAAAAAAAAAAAAAAAAAAAAATTACAAAAAGTTGTCACTAAATGATATATTGCTCACACATGCCATGGTTATATGTGGAATTGCACCCCAAAATACATTCTGCTGCTTCTCCTGAGTACGGGGATACCACATGTGTGGAACTTTTTAGGAGCCTAGCCACGTACGGGACCCCGGAAACCAAGCACCGCCTTCAGGATTTCAAAGGGCGCAAATTTTTGATTTCACTCCTCACTACCTATCACAGTTTTGAAGGCCATAAAATGCCAAAATAGCACAAAACCCCCCCCAAATGACCCCATTTTAGAAAGTAGACACCCCAAGGAAATTGCTGAGAGGCCTGTTGAGCCCATTGAATATTTTTTTTTTGTCCCAAGTGATTGAATAATGACAAAAAAAAAAATTACAAAAAGTTGTCACTAAATGATATATTGCTCACACATGCCATGGTTATATGTGGAATTGCACCCCAAAATACATTCTGCTGCTTCTCCTGAGTACGGGGATACCACATGTGTGGGACTTTTTAGGAGCCTAGCCACGTACGGGACCCCGGAAACCAAGCACCGCCTCCAGGATTTCTAAGGGCGCAAATTTTTGATTTCACTCCTCACTACCTATCACAGTTTTGAAGGCCATAAAATGCCAAAATAGCACAAAACCCCCCCAAATGACCCCATTTTGGAAAGTAGACACCCCAAGCTGTTTGCTGAGAGGCATGGTGAGTATTTTACAGCTCCCATTTGTTTTTGAAAATGAAGAAAGAACATTTTTTTTTTCTTTTTTTTTTCAATTTTCAAAACTTTGTGACAAAAAGCGAGATCTGCAAAATACTCACAATACCTCTCAGCAAATAGCTTGGGGTGTCTACTTTCCAAAATGGGGTCATTTGGGGGGGTTTTGTGCCATCTGGGCATTCCATGGCCTCCGAAACTGTGATAGGCAGTGAGAAGTGAAATCAAAAATTGACACCCTTAGAAAGCCTGAAGGCGGTGCTTGGGTTTTGGGGTCCCGTACGCGGCTAGGCTCCCAAAAAGTCTCACACATGTGGTATCCCCGTACTCAGGAGAAGCAACAGAATGTATTTTGGGGTGTAATTCCACATATGCGCATGGCATGTTTGAGCAATAGTCATTTAGTGACAACTTTGTGCAAAAAAAAAAAAAAAAAAAAATGTTTTCCGCAACTTGTGTCAACATATAAAATATTCCATGGACTCGACATGCCTCTCAGTATATAGCTTGGGGTGTCTACTTTCCAAAATGGGGTCATTTGGGGGGGTTTTGAACTGTTCTGGCATTTTATACACAACATTAGGAAGCTTACATCCACTCTTCTAACCACTTGAAGACAAAGCCCTTTTTGACACTTTTTGTTTACATGAAAACATATTTTTTTTGCAAGAAAATTATGTTGAACCCCCAAACATTATATATATTTTTAAAGCAAAGGCCCTACAGAATAAAATGGTGGGTGTTGCATTTTTTTTTCTACACAGTATTTGCGCAGCGATTTTTCAAACACATTTTTTTGGGAAAAAATACACTTTTTTTAATTTTTATGCACTAAAACACACTATATTGCCCAAATTTTTGATGAAATAAAAAAGATGATCTTAGGCCGAGTACATAGATACTAAACACGACATGCTTTAAAATTTTGCACAAACGCGCATTGGCGACAAACTACATACATTTTTAAAAGCCTTTAAAAGCATTTACAGGTTACCCCGTTAGATTTACAGAGGAGGTCTACTGCTAAAATTACTGCCCTCGATCTGACCTTCGCGGTGATACCTCACATGCATGGTGCAATTGCTGTTTACATATGACGCCAGACCGACGCTTGCGTTCGCCATTGGGCAAGAGCAGGGCAGGACAGGGGTGCTTTTTTTTTAATTTTATTTTTTTATTATTAATTTTGCTTTTTTATTTTATTTTTAAACTGTTGCTTCCATATTTATTTATTTTTATCACTTTTATTGTTATCTCAGGGAATGTAAATATCCCCTATGATAGCAATAGGTAATGACAGGTACTCTTTTTTGAAAAAACTGGGGTCTATTGGACCCTAGATCTTTCCTCTGCCCTCAAAGCATCTGACCACACCAAGATCGGTGTGATAAAATGCTTTCCCAATTTCCCAATGGCGCTTTTTATATCCGGGGGGGACATTACCTCCCACAGCTTGTAAAAGCAGTCCAGAGGCTAATTAGCCACTAGGATTGCTTTTACATGAAAGCCGGCCGCTGGCTGAAAAGAATGATACCAAGATGATACCTAAACCCACAGGCATCATTCTGGTATAAACATTCAAAGTCCAGCAACATACCAGTACGTTGCTGGTCCTTGTTGGACATGTATTGTAATCTTTTTTTTCATGCAGCCTGTTGGCTGAACGAAAAAAAAAGATTGATTGGTGGGTATGCCCACCATTAGAATACCGCCCTTCATCCACCCACTTCTAATGATGGGCATACATGCACCATTTATATATGCCGAAGCATGGGGGCATCTTCCCGCAAAAGTTATGCCGCGTACACATGGTCAGACTTTTCCACGGGCAAGCCTCCGTCGGAATTTCGACCGTATATACGCGGCATTAGGAGCAAAATCGCTCCTCCGCTCCTGCTGCCCCAATGCTTCGGCATATATGCTTTTTTTTTTTAACTGTGGTGGTGAAATTACCTCCTACAGCACTGGAGTCGCAGGGATCAGGCCTGTCTCTGCGAACGCTGCAGTTATGTGTGTTGTGTTTTGCAAGTGACAGTGATCGATCGATACTGCACTTCGGTGGCCTGGGCTGGACGGAGGGGCAAAACGCAGGTGCCAGCAGGTATCTGGGCTGATCCCGCTAACACTGCGTTTTTGGGAACCCTAAACTGCTGGGGACGCTAGTATAGATCTGATCAGATCAGATATTGAGCTGATCAGATACTATACCACTAAGGGGGGTGTATGCTTCACGTGTGGGTGTTAGCGCTACTGGCTCTAACCTGACGCTGCCTGGGGTGTGACGCAGACCCTCTCTGACGCTAAAACCTAACTGATATCACCCGCCGGGCGATCAGGGGGTTAAACCTTTATTGGGTTATATACGGCGGGTGCCCTGACACTATAAAAAGCAAACTAACTAACCAGCGTCACCCGTAACACTTATATGATGATCACTGGTGAAAGGGTTAACTAGGGGCAATTAGGGGGTTAAAACCTTTATTAGGTAATATATGGGGGTACCTGACGCTATATAAAAACCTGACGGCGAACCTAAAAAAAAATTACTGGCTACCTATCGGCATCACCGACACTAAGACAACGATCATAAAAACGATTGCTTAGCGACAGTGGTGATAGGGGGTGAAAGGGTTACCTGGGGGGCGATCAGGGGGTTAAACCTTTATTAGATAATATATGGGGGTACCCGACGCTATAAAAACCTGCGGCAAACCTAAAAAAAATTACTGGCTACCGATCAGCATCACCGACGCTAAGACATCGATCAGAAAAATTATAACTTAGTGACAGTGGTGATAGGGGGTGAAAGGGTTACCTGGGGGGCGATCAAGGGGGTTAAACCTTCATTAGGTAATATATGGGGGTACCCGACGCTATAAAAACCTGCAGCGAACCTAAAAAAAATTACTGGCTACCGATCAGCATCACCGACGCTAAGACATCGATCAGAAAAATGATTGCTTAGTGACAGTGGTGATAGGGGGTGAAAGGGTTATCTGGGGGGTGATCAGGGGGTTAAACCTTTATTAGGGGGGTTAGGGGGCTACACTGGACCTAAAACTAAATGTACTGACACTTTTACAGTCACAAATGTCACTGATTGCAGTGATCACTAAATAAATGGTCACTGCAATCAGTGACACTGTGACAGGGGGCTGGGGGGTGATCTGGGGGTGTCTGGGGGGCCTGGGGGGGCGATTTATGTGCCTATGTGTCCTGGTGTCAGTGTGCTGTTTTGTGTACTAACCTGGCATCTTCTCCTGTACGGCGCTCGGTATATGTGAGCGCCCCAGGAGAGATGACATCACTTCCTCCTTCCTGGCAGGCAGGGGAAGCTCTCTCATTCGCCGGGAGCGATCGAGAGGGGGTGGCCGGAATCGAACGGCCGCCCCCTCATGCCGGATCGCTCCCGAAGGTAAAACGACCGCTCACTGTAAAGAAGGGGGGTCCGATCGGACCCCCCAACTATACAAAGGCAATCACGTACATATACGTGATTCTGCCTGTCGGTGCCATTCTGCTGACGTATATTTACAGTGGGCGGTCGTTAAGTGGTTAAAAAATTGTAAAAATAGGTCCTTAAAAATTTAAGAAGATAGTACACTGTAGGAGTTTTGAGTATTTTTGTGTATTTTACGGTAACTTGATGTTTCATAACATATAACAGTACAATACACCAACAAATACATAATAAAGAAAAAAGCTAAACAATACAATACATTTTATGTGGTTTCTTCTTGGATCTGAATGCAGCGCATGTTTACGCACCTGTGTGAATGTCTACTTTGAAAACGATGCAGCTGCGTTCTTTAGAAAACATAATTACATTTTGGTTTTAGGATGAATCGTCTTGATTATCCCAGGATCTTTTCAGAAGGCTCATGATATCACCCTTGCCTAGGCACCACTGGTGGAAGGTAGGTATATTTTTCTCTTTTTTTTATAAAGCATGATTAACAACTGGTAATCCAGCACACATCATTTCCTTTAAAAGTCAGACAAGTTTAAGGGGAATACAGGGGGGGAGATTAACTAAAACTTGAGCATTGGTGCAGCTGTGTGAGGTAGCCAATTACCTTCTAGCTTCAGCTTGTTCAGTTAAGATTTGACAATAAATCCTGAAAGCTAACTGGTTTCTATGCAGAGATTTTCCATGTTCCAGTTTTAGTAACCCCCCCCCCCCATTTTTATTTATTTTTTAATCAAAATAAAGTTTATTGAGCAGAAAAGTCAATACAGGATATTATACAACAAGTGCCGGGTGCAACAGGCACCACAGTGTGTTAATAGGATATACAAGTTTTGTCTGACATACGTCTCTAGGTCTACTGTTTATTTCACCTTATTACTATTACATAAAGACATTAGTGCACACGTGACCCCCCGCACTAGACAATGGGGATAATAGCAGATTGGTGTTGCGGCCTGATTTTTTGTGTGTCGTTAGCCCTAAGTTTCACATGTGGAGGAGTCTTCTATCCATCTATCCCAGATTTTTTTCAATTTGCCTGGGCATCCGTGGTGGGAGTAGAGGATTTTTTTGAAAGGTAGTGTGAGGTTCACAGCCCTCTTCCATTGTTGAATTGTGGGTGAGGTAGGTCTAAGCCATAGTTGAGCTATTTGCATTCTGGCAGTAAAGAGAGTTTCCTGCAGGAACGTTGTAAGGTATTTCTCTTCCTCAGGCAGGGGAAGGAGACCAAGTATGCATTGGCATGGGCATAGTGTAAGGGGGGAACCCATGTGGTCGTGGAGGAATTTGATAACCTGCGTCCAATATTGTTGGATGGGTGGGCAAGGCCATATGAGGTGATAGAAAGTGCTGTTGGCATCGCCACATCTGGGGCATGTCGGGTCAATGTCGGCTTTGTATTTAGAGAGTCGGGTAGGAGTGATGTACGACTTGTGGAGAATATATAGGTGTGTAAGTCTGCCGGAGAGTTTGGGTGATAATTTTTTGGGTGTTTCTAAAATTTCCCCCCATTGTTCATCCTCAATTTCCCCGAGGTCTGCCTCCCACTTTGTCTTCAGCTGATACGCGTGAGCTGTGGCTCTGGGGGTGAGGAGTTGCATGTAAAGGAGAGATATCAGTTTCTTAGGGTCGTCTCTGAGTACCATATCCGTCAGGGTCACTGTTTCTAGTGGTGGGACAAAGTTTCCGAACTGAGATTGGATGGCGTGGCGAACTTGTAGATAGCGGAAGAGCGTATGGTTGGGGAGATCTAATTCTTCTTTAAGGGTTTGGAACGTCTTAATTGTGCGCCCAGTAAAAAGTTGGGATAGGTATACAACCCTCTTGAATATCCATATTTTGTGGTCTGGTACGGTTAATAGTTCTGGGAGGAGAGGGTTTTCCCATAATGGCGTGTGGGCGTGTAAGGGGGGGGGGCCCGTGGTGGCATGTGCTATGTGCCAAATCTTGTTGTGATGTGTAAGCATGTGTCGTTTATCCCCTAGTCGTAAGAGGCACCAATGCTTACAAAATAGTAATTGGAAAGGGTGGGCTACTACATCTGTGGCCGCCATGCACATGTATCTAACCCCTCATTTGTTTTAATAGACTCTTTTTTTATTATATTTAGGACAATATGTGTAAACATTTTTAATTATTTATTTCATATTTCAAAGGAAATATTGCATTTAAGTACGGTAGTTTAGTATTGTATGAAAACATGTTTTTTTTATTTATTTGGACTAACTTTGTGCAAAAAAAAGAATATAACCTATAATAGTGATATAGTATAATAGATATATTGTATATGGATAGACACATTAGCTAAAAAATGTAACAAAATATTATGTTAGTCTAGTATTTTACTGCCAAGATTGTTGTGTACAACTAAAAGCACATATTTACCTTAATGCCTTACATGCCAAAAAAATGAGCCATGGAAAGGCATGGGAAATGCACATAGGCAAAATTTAAAACATTAAAAAAAAATAATTAGAACACGGAGCAGAGGAATACAATGACCTTCCTCTCTCTCAATCAGATCCTGCCAGCTTCGTATTTGAGTCTGAAAAATTGCACTAATGAAGCTATTTGAAAGCTCTTGTGGACAACTGCTTCCTTTTTGAAGATTAAATGAATGATGTTGATGTGATTAATCTTAGTACAGGGAGTGATGCAGCAGCCAGAAAATACCTTGGTGATTTTCATAATTAAACTAAATCAACATTTCAAAGAAATGCCAGTGTTATCACTTGTATATTAGGATTACATTCATTAGACAGAAGAAACAAATAATTTAGGCAAACAAGGTTTTGCTCTCAGTGTACAGAGACTTGGGTCATGCCTTGCAGTGTACTTTAAATCACCATTATCTTTCCTGCTTTCATTTGGAGGTTATTTTCTTATAGTAATAATCTACTTGGAAAATATAGGAAAGAAGAGTGAATGTTCTAGGAAGGAAAATTTGAGAACTATTATTATCAATTATTGATAAAGTTTAAACCTTTCACACTGCTGTTTATAGTAGCGGATCCCATTACAAATTAAATACAATGACATGAAACCAAAGGTAAAAGTAGTTGTGTCCAAGCAAACTAACCACCTAAAAGGATAAATAAGATCTTGAGGGTGTGATTTCCAAATGGAGTAAAATTTTTAACTAGCTAAGCAGTCTTGTTTTTTTTTTTTAATGCTGGTTCAGCTCAAAGGTACTCTCTAGTTTAAGGGAATGTATAGTGTTTTGAATGATTTTTTACGTATTTGTATCTTGAGATTAGTTTGATGTGTAGCGATACCCTCAACTAAGAGGGCCGCAGATTTGGTTTGGGCCCTGAATACAGCTCCGCCAACCCCCGGCAATCTACTCAACCCTTTCTGGCACAGTTAGTCTAGGGGTATACACATATAATACTTATGCTTTATGAGAGACTCAGACACAGGGGATAACAGATTTTACTTCCAGCTATGCAAAGAGAATGAACAGTAATGACAACTTAACTTTTAACTTGTATGCAGAACCCTGCAATAACAGTCACACTACACCATAGAGAAGGGGGGGGGGTGTGTAAGGAAACGCCACGTGGGGAGACCGTTAACTAGGTGCCCTGTGGCGCAACAGCTAAACTGGATACCTAATGAATCAGGCCTGATCCCTAATTCTAGAATTCAGTCCTGTAAGGATGATGGATTCTTCACCGGCAATCTGTAGAGGTGGTGCACATAAGAATAAACAACATTTGTAATCCAAAAAAAGGGGAATCTTGATAACTGACAACACTTCACTGGAGATCCTCTGGATCAGTCCTGCTGTGGATCTCCAGTGAGAGTCTTTAACGTGAGGTAGTAGGCCTCGGCAGTCTATAGGTACAGTACTATCAAACAGGTTATGGAATGAGCTTACGCTCGCTCACCCTCCGGACGCGATCTCAGTCCGGGACTTCCACCGGCTGTGTCTTCACTCGCACACAGCGGTTGCTGCGATCGGGTCCCCGATCCAATCTAGGCTGTAGGTAAGAGATGTCGGATGCCACCCATGCTCGCATTGTGGTGGAAGGCTCTTTGGTCAGCTGCAGAAGGCCCCAGGCTTCAGGCCTTACACAGCACAGGTCCGCACAGGTGTATCAGTCTCTGCCGTCTCGTGTCCAAAGAGGCCGAGACAGGCCTCGCCCCTTCCTTATATCTCTCCACCCATGAATCTCTGGGGCAAAAGCAAAACATCCTGGGAACCAGTGGGGTTCTGGGAACAGTAGTTCAAGAGTCTTTAAAGGAACCCCGCTACACACTCCCCCCACTTAAACTCTTTGGTCCCCAAAGATAAACTTCAACAAATGCTATGTACAATTTTGGACAGTGTCGAGTATGATGTTGGCATAGGGAATTCCCACCAAAATTTTGGGATGGAACTCTCTTGCCCACAGGTCACACTACCATGAGTGGCCTGCCTAACTGTGCCAGAGAGTGAGCTGGGGTTGCCCTCCACTAAATGGACAGTGGAGGGATCAGGATGCTCAACACTTCTCCTAGCCGTTACAACAGAGTCCTCTGAGCTCGTCCCCATTTGGGGGTAAGTTAGTTTATTGGGAGGCCTGATAACTCTGCAAGCCCTCTGCTCTCTTGGGGCTTCTGGCTCTGGCACCACAGGCTCTTCTTCAGGAGTAAGTTCAGGTAACATTGCTGGTTCTGGAACCTCTGATTCAGGAGTCGACTGATATATGGAATCTCTAGGATCCTCCTCTGAGCAAGTGTCAGGAACATCTTCCCAGTAATCAGCTGAGGGACTGAAGGGTATGAATTCAGTGGCCTCCGGATTCAGCGTTGCATCTGGAGTATCCCCTGTATTTGGGAGATCTATGGCAGACGTTCCCGGAGTCGAGGAAGGCCACAGCCAGTCCAGTTCTCCTCCTTCATCTGTACTCAGTTGAGAGGCCTCCCCATCTTCAGCTCGAGAGGTCTGAGACTGAGTGCTCGGCCTGGGAATATCCAGGATAGAGACTGGTTCAGGGGGGTCCCTTGCTGGGGGTATCCTGACTGCTTCTGCAAGTGGGAGCAGGTGGTTTCGATGCCACGTCTTCAGGGGTCCCACCTTCCCTTCTGGTTTTAGTTTGTAAACAGGCAAACCGGGCAACTTCCTACAGACGACATAGGGTTCAGCTCTCCATCTGTCTGCAAGCTTGTGTTTTCCAGGGACCCCCAGATTGCGTAGCAGTACTCGGTCCCCGGGCTGCAGATCCTGCACTCGAACCTTCAGATCGAAATTTCTCTTGTTGCGGGCTCCCCTTTGATCCGAGGCCGCCTGGGCTTGTTCATAGGCCACCTGTAAGTTGTGTCTAAGTCTGTCCACGTATCCCTTGTGAGATGTAGCTGAGGTATGATCTAAAGAAGTGCCAAAGGCCAGATCCACGGGCAGCCTTGCTTCTCTCCCAAACATGAGTCGATAAGGGGAGTAGCCAGTAGCATCACTTGTGGTACAGTTATAGGCATGTACTAGGGCTGATATGTGTTGGCTCCAGTGTTGCTTCTTCTCTGTTTCTAAAGTTCCCAACATGTTGAGCAGGGTCCGGTTAAACCTCTCCAGCTGAGCATCTCCTTGTGGGTGGTAAGGTGTGGTTCTGGTCTTCTTTATTCCCAATGAGTCCAGAAGTTTCCGGATCAACCGACTCTCAAAGTCCCTTCCTTGATCTGAGTGGAGTCTCTGTGGTAGTCCGTAATGGACAAAATACTTCTCCATAAGTATCTTGGCCACGGTGGATGCCTTCTGATCTTTGGTTGGGAAAGCTTGGGCATAGCGGGTAAAATGGTCGGTTATTACCAGAACATTCCCCAATCCACTCAGGTCGGGTTCGAGGCAGAGAAAATCAATGCATACCAGATCCATTGGGCCTTGACTTTGTAAGTGGCCCATTGGGGCAGCTTGATGGGGTAGAGTCTTTCTCTGAATGCATCGTGCACAGAAATGGCAATACTCCTCTACTTCTGCCCTCATGCTGGGCCAATAGAACCGACTTCTGACAAGCTGGAAGGTCCTTTCTGCCCCTAGGTGACCATGATGGTCATGCAGGGCAATTAGTACAGTCTCTCGGTGCTTCTCTGGGAGGAACAACTGCCACTTATCTTCTGAGTCATCAGAGGGGCCCCTTCGGTAGACCACTCCCTGATGCACCTGCAGCCTGTCCCATTCCTTCCTCAACAGGCGGGCCTCCTTTGAGGGGTGATGTAGGAGTTTGTTGGGATCCTGATTCTCCAGGGCCTCGAGGACCAATCTCCCCATAGGGTCTTCCAGTTGGTCACACCTCAACTCCCTCTTGGACAGGTTCGACAGGTTATCTTCTTCTAGCTGCGTTACTCCACAATAGTGTTTAGGGACTCCTACCATGGTAACTCCTATCTCCTCTGCCCTGGAGCCTCCTCTGGCTTGAAATTCAGCTCCTTGACAAAGGGCCCGTACTCCCTCGGTTGCTACTTGGGTCCAGTCTTCCCAGTCATTGGTCGTGGCATATGATCTCCGGTACAGGGCATCTGCATCCCTATTTCCAGCCCCTGGTCTGTACTTCAGACTGAAGTTGAATCCAGACAATGCAGCCAACCACCTGCATCTAGTTTTGCGGTGGTGAAGAGGTAGGTCAGGGGGTTGTTATCTGTCTTCACAGTAAACTCTGCCCCATACAGGTAGTCTTTTAGCTTGTCTACTACTGCCCATTTGAGGGCCAGGAATTCCAGCTTATGAGTGGGGTAGTTCTTTTCTGAGGGGGTCAGGCTCCTGCTCACATAGGCCACTGGTCGCAGTTGTCCTTCATGTTCTTGGTAGAGCACACCGCCTAGACCCTCATGGCTGGCATCCACATGTAATTCATAAGGTCTGGTAGGGTCGGCGTAGGCCAGGACTGGGGCAGTGGTTAAGCTCCTCTTCAGGGCCTGGAAAGCCTCTTCACACCTTGGGTTCCACTGATCTTGAACTGACTCACCAGGCCTCCTGGGCCCTGAGTCATCCTCTTCCCCTTCTGCCTTTAGCAATTCATTCAACGGGCGGGCAATCCGAGCAAACCCCTCCACAAACCTCCTATAATAGGAGCAGAACCCCAGGAAGGATCTGAGCTCTGTTACTGTGGTGGGTCGTGGCCAGGAGGTGACTGCTTTCAACTTCTCAGGACCTGTGGCCACCCCTTCTTCAGACACTATGTGCCCCAGATAGTTCACAGAAGACTGGTAGAACCGACACTTCTCGGGGGAAAGCTTAAGTCCCTCTTCGCTGAGTCTTCTCAATACTTTCTCCAGCCTGGCTTCATGTTCTTCCAAGGTTCTCCCGAAGACAATGACATCGTCCAAGTACACAAGGACTTCTATAAGATTCATGTCTCCAACAGTCTTCTCCATGAGGCGTTGAAAGGTAGCAGGAGCTCCAGACAGACCCTGAGGCATCCTATTGAATTCGAAGAATCCCACCGGGGTTATGAAGGCTGTCCTCTCTCTGTCTTCTGGGTGCATAGAGATTTGATAGTACCCACTCTTGAGGTCCATCACACTGAACCATTTGGCTCCAGACAAACTCTGTAAGGCATCTTATATCCTTGGCGTGGTGTACTGGTTAGGGATGGTTCTCCTGTTGAGAGTCCTGTAATCGATACAAAGCCTCAACGACCCATTCTTCTTTCTAACCACCACTATTGGGGAGGCATAGGGGCTTCTAGACTCCCAGATCACACCAGTCTTTTTCAGTTCTGCAAGTTGTTCCCTCAGATCCTCCAGATCTGCCAGTGGGACCCGCCTGACTCTCTCTCGGAAGGGCTTATCTTCTTGGAGGCGGATTCGATGGGTGGCACTTCTCGCACACCCCACATCGAATTCATCTTTAGAAAAGATCTTCTCCCATCTGGTCAGCTGGGCCTTGGCTCTTTCTTTCCAAGCCCTGGGTAGGTTCGGGTTTTCCATGGACAGCTTCTCCCAAACATCTCCTCCGTCACCCGTCCCCTTGACTTCTGACAGAGTGACCGAGGCAGCAGGGCTCACCTGGCCCAGCAACATTCTGGCAGGGATCTCCATGGGCCCTCCCGTAGTGTTCCTAACACTCACCGGAACTCTGCCATGGGCCTTCTTCAGGGCCTTGAGCGGAATCACTTCTGGTATCACTTCCAGGCCTGAGGACTCTTCCCTTGGGTCGGATTCCAGCATGACAAAAGGGCCAGGTTGTTCCCACGTAAGCTTCACAGTGGCCCTAAGACAGGTTACTTCTCCGGGCTGCAGCACTACTCCTTCTCTGCCAAGTCTCCACACCTTCCCTATCCCCTCTCCCGGGGTCTTCTGCTCTAAGACCAGTCGTTGGTAGGCCGTCTTTAGCATGGGATGGATTTTGGTGGCTGAATGGTTTCTCTCTTTCACTAGAGGGGTCAGGAGTCTCCGGACTAGATCCGTGTTTGTCCCTATAATCAGGGAAATCTTGCTGGCTCCAGGCGGCCGAGGACACACAACTGCCAGGGTGTCAAACACTTCAGCCTTCCCAGCCACGGATGGGTCGAAAGTCATCTTTATGGGCAGGTAACCATCGTAAGGGAAACTCTGGCTTCCAAGTCCCCATATCTCCAGCTCTTCTATCTTCTGGATAGGCAGATGACTCAAGTGCCTATCATAGAAGTCTCGGTATAGTAAGGTCACCTGTGCTCCGGTGTCCAAGAGAGCTTTGGTGTAGACTCCTTCCACTTGAATGGGCACAGTAGGAGATGGGCCCACCAGTTCCTCTGGGTATGGCCGGACTGGGGTCACCTTCTTCTTTGGACTTTTCCTCGCCCAGCTCCTTTTGTACTTTATTCTTTCCTGAGCCTGGTATGCATTGATCTTCCCCCTCTCAATGGGGGTACAAACCCGCTGAGGGATGTTATTGTTCCTCTTAGGTGAATGTTCCTTCTTCGGGGTGCTGTATTTCCACTGAGGGGTCTTGCCCCCTCCCTCTGGGGTATATCTTGGTGGGGAGGTACTATATCTCCTCCCAGGAGTTTTGTCTCCTCCATTCTTGGCCTTTTTATTCAGTTTGGAGCGCACTGAAGATGATGGGCACCCGGTTGACTCCTTCACCGGGGCCCTTTGGAGTTTCCCACCGGCTTGTAATTATCTGTTCTCTTCTTCTTTGGACTGGAGCATATGTTAGCAAAGTGGCCACTCCCTCCGCAGTTATAGCAAATCATCTCTTCTCGGTCCTGTATGGAGGCCGGTGCTGAGGTATTCGGAAACAACTCCTTTCTTGGACTTGGTTTCTCTGGTCTTCTTTGATCTTTCTCCATCAAAGAGGTCAGCATCTCCAACACTTGGGACATTTGCGATTTCAAAGTGTCGACTTCTGCATCTCTTTCCGGGCTCTTGACCGAACTGACCAACACTGGTACAGGGGTGACACTCGCCTTGGCCACCTGCTGATCTTTCTGCAGCGCCTCTTCGTCCCTAATAATTTTTATTAGATCAGAGTAGGTTAGTGACATTCCTCCTCCTGAGGTTTTCAGGTGCAGCCAGACCGGGTCTGAGCGCCGCGCTCCCCTCATGATCTGCTTCATTCGTGCTTCATCTGTATCTTTGGGCAGCATTCCCTTCTTCAGAACAATCTTGCATAACAGCCTGTTCAGCCTTCTAACATATTCTGACAGTTTCTCATTCGGCTGCTGGAAAGTGTGTTCAAATTGGTAGATCATCTCTGTCACCTTCTCCAGCTGGCCAAACTCTTCCTGCAGCATGGCCAGACAATCTTGAGCTGTACAATTTGCATTTCCAAACCGGAAGCTCTTCACCGCTTCTGCCGCGGCACCTTTCAAACTTTCCAAGACTCGTTGTCTTTTCTGTGCTTCAGGCACCTCCCATGCCTCTACTGCTTGTAATGCCTGTTCCACCCAAGTGTCAAAATCTTCCTCCCCCGCAGGGACGGGAAGCTTCCCCGAGAATGTCTTTAGTCTCCGGTAGCTAGTCTCTACGTGCACCGTGCTTGTCTTCTGACAGTTTGTTAGTAGGTCCCCTAACACCTTTATCAGTTCGGGTGATATGGCTGTGGCAGGTGCAGGCGTCACCTGAGGTGTCGCTCCGTCTTTCCTTTCTGGTGAGGTACGGGCCGCAGCCTGCGGTGGTCCCGTTGGTGGTGGCTCTTTCTTAATAGCGTGCACCAGACTATAAGATCTGTTATCCGGCGTCCGCGCATATTTGCACTTGCAAGCCTCTGGCTTCCCATCTGAATACTCCACTAGTGCATACTGGTGTGGGGTGTCTGGGTCTGACTTTGTTCCCATCACCCACGGTGTACAATCTGGAGTCACTGACTTCATTAACTCTTCCACCGTTTCGGTCGACCATTCCTGATCCGGAATGTTAATGACCACTGACTGGCTTGGATCTGTCTTAGCTACTTCACACCACGTTCTGATGTCTTTCGGGTCCATGCCGGTACCTCTTGGTGGGTTTTCCCGCTGTATCAGGATCCCGGACGAGTACCCCCACGTGTAGCGATACTCTCAACTAAGAGGGCCGCAGATTTGGTTTGGGCCCTGAATACAGCTCCGCCAACTCCCGGCAATCTACTCAACCCTTTCTGGCACAGTTAGTCTAGGGGTATACACATATAATACTTATGCTTTATGAGAGACTCAGACACAGAACAGTAGTAAGGGGATAACAGATTTTACTTCCAGCTATGCAAAGAGAATGAACAGTAATGACAACTTAACTTTTAACTTGTATGCAGCACCCTGCAATAACAGTCACACTACACCATAGAGAAGGGGGGGGGTGTGTAAGGAAACGCCACGTGGGGAGACCGTTAACTAGGCACCCTGTGGCGCAACAGCTAAACTGGATACCTAATGAATCAGGCCTGATCCCTAATTCTAGAACTCAGTCCTGTAAGGATGATGGATTCTTCACCGGCAATCTGTAGAGGTGGTGCACATAAGAATAAACAACATTTGTAATCCAAAAAAAAGGGGAATCTTGATAACTGACAACACTTCACTGGAGATCCTCTGGATCAGTCCTGCTGTGGATCTCCAGTGAGAGTCTTTAACGTGAGGTAGTAGGCCTCGGCAGTCTATAGGTACAGTACTATCAAACAGGTTATGGAATGAGCTTACGCTCGCTCACCCTCCGGACGCGATCTCAGTCCGGGACTTCCACCGGCTGTGTCTTCACTCGCACACAGCGGTTGCTGTGATCGGGTCCCCGATCCAATCCAGGCTGTAGGTAAGAGATGTCGGATGCCACCCAGGCTCGCAGTGGGGTGGAAGGCTCTTTGGTCAGCTGCAGAAGGCCCCAGGCTTCAGGCCTTACACAGCACAGTTCCGCACAGGTGTATCAGTCTCTGCCGTCCCGTGTCCATAGAGGCCGAGACAGGCCTCGCCCCTTCCTTATATCTCTCCACCCATGAGTCTCTGGCGCAAAAGCAAAACATCATGGGGACCAGTGGGGTTCTGGGAACAGTAGTTCAAGAGTCTTTAAAGGAACCCCGCTACAGATGTAAATACTGTTATTAATGGGGGTAATGTGTAAAAAAAAAACTTGTTCCTGACAATAACTTATAAATATATTCCTGCTTATATCACATCTATTCTTCAAATTACTACAATTATTGCAAAAGTAAAAATAGGGATGAGCAATCATTTTAACGTCTGAATGTCAAATCAAATTTCTTTAGGGTGACTCAAAATTAACTGACAATACATTATGCTTTCTCTATAAACCTTAAAGTGTCTGCATAGTGAAACTTTTTTTTTTTTATCAAAAGAGTAGGGACAGGCTAAAATTGTTAAGTGTCTATTGCTGTCGGTGCCCTCACTGAGTGAGTGAGTGAGTGAGTGAAAAACTTGTATAGCGCTAACAAATGCGAACTAAATCGCCTCAAGGCGCTTAGCATCCAGTAGCTTCATGATCCATCAGAAGAGGTGGGTCTTAAGTTTCTTCCTAAAGGCCCGATGGTTTTCTTCCATACGGATATCCGTGGGTAGCGCGTTCCATAGCCGTGGTCCTTGGACTGCAAATCTTCGTTCTCCCTTTGATTTGTAGCGAAATTTGGGGATGTGAAGGAGGTTTTGGTTTGTTGATCGGAGAGTGCGTTTGGGGGTGTAATGCTTTATCTTCTCGCATAAATATTGCGGAGCGATTCCTTGTGTGCACTTGTGGGTGAGGCAGAGGGTCTTGAATGTGACCCGATCCTTTACGGCTAACCAATGAAGGGTCCTCAGTGCAGGGGTGATGGATTCCCAGTTTTTTTTCCTGTTATCAGTCTGGCTGCCGTGTTCTGGACGACTTGTAGGCGTGACATTTGGTATTTGGGTAGTCCGAGGTAGAGGGAGTTTGCGTAGTCGAATTGGGAGTTGATAATTGATCCAACTACTACTGCTGTGTCCTCTTCTGGGATGAAGGGAATGAGTCTACGCAGCAGGCGGAGGAGATAATGAGATCCGCTGATTACTGATCCTATTTGAGCGATCATCGACATCTCCGAGTCAAAGATGACTCCGAGACTTTTGACTTTGGTGCTCGGGGTGATGGTCTGTCCGAGAATGGTGGGTGGTGTCCAAGAGGTTTTAGTTTTTGTCTTTCGGTTAGCGTGGAGGAGAAGCAGTTCTGTTTTGGATCCGTTGAGTTTAAGTGAACTCTCAGTCATCCAATCATCGATCAATGTGAGGCACTTTTCCAATCCGTGATATTGGTCTTTTTTTCCAGTGATACGAAAGTAGAGTTGGGTGTCGTCCGCGTATGAGTGGTAGCATAAGTCCTGTTTGCTAATGATTTTTAGGAGTGGGCGGAGGTAGATGTTAAAGAGAAGGGGTGACAGTGGTGATCCTTGAGGGACTCCGCAAGAAATTGCGTGAGTTTCAGAGGTGAAGGCACCTAATTTCACTGTCTGAGAACGATTCTCAAGAAAGGAAGCGAACCAAGGAAGGTCAGGGTCTGCGACTCCTGCTACTTCTTTAAGACGAATGAGTAGAGTTTTGTGGTCTACTGTGTCGAACGCTGCACTGAGGTCCAGCAGCACCAGGAGACATGATTCTCCGTCATCTGCGGCTTCGAGGACGTCATCCCATATTTTGAGAAGTGCCGTTTCTGTGCCATGGCCTGGGCGGAAGCCTGATTGTAGTGGATCCAAGAGTTTGTAAGTGTCCAAATGGCCTTGTAGCTGTTGTACTACCGCTTTCTCCATGATCTTGGAAATGGTGTTGAGGCTTGTTACCGGTCTGCGGTAATTTGGGTCCTTAGGGTCAAGATTGGGTTTCTTTAGGAGGGGTTTGATTATACCTTGCTTGAGGGAGTTCGGAACCAAACCTTCTTTGAATGATAGATTTACGATGTGTGTAATGGTAGGAGCTAAAATGTCGGTACATTCTTTCAGGAGTTTTGTGGGAATTATGTCATTTGACGATGTAGTGTCTCTGAGGCTTCTGATGATGTTTTTGGTGGTGTCAATGGTGATCGGGACCAACGAAAATTTTGCTAGTTGTATAATGTTCACTGGGGAGATTTATCCTTGCTATTTGTAGTGGTAACAATTGTTGCCAAGACAGAAAGTGATGTTGTAACCAGAACAGGATAAGTATTGCTGTTAGGATACCTACTCCAGTGACTACTGTCTAAGAGGAGAATGACCCTTACTTTGTAGAGATTTGTTTTTATTCTTGTTGTGCCTCCAGGATGGAAATGCAATAGTTGACATCTTCCTCCTCCAATGTCCCCTACTACAGCTTCTATGATTGGAGGAGGTGGGCGGAAGGGGTGGGCATAGTCCTTATTCTTGGTGAGTACCAGTCACAGGTCCTTTGGCTTCATTAACCCTCGCTGCACCGAGAGATTACGGTGATGAGGGTAGGAAGGGATCAGGGGAGGAAGTTTTAAACTAATGCAGGGGCCAGCAGCACTAAATTTTGTTACTAAATTTAGGCTTTGAGAACTGGTAAGCTGCAATATACCAAGGTTTTGTTCTTGGGTTTACATATGCTTAAATACCCTTACATGCTCTCTTCTGCCTCTTCCATTCATAACATTTCTCAAATCTACAAGTCAGATTCAAACATGCCTTGAAAGACTGAATGTGATTGGTAATGCAGGAAACAGAGAGAGAGAAAGATACAATAGTGCAAGATTCAAGAATAAATTCCCTCCCATTGCTTCTGTTAATTGGACTATTTTCATTATTTTAGCTGAAGTGTGTATTGGATGGCATAAGTAGCTCATTGATGGCTTTCCCCTTTTTTTCACGGAATGTCACATTAACCACTTGACAACTGGGCACTTAAACCCCCTTCCTAACCAGACGAATTTTCAGCTTTCGGTGCTCTCACAATTTGAATGACAATTACTCAGTCATACAACACTGTACCCATATGAAATTTTTGTCCTTTTTTTCACACAAATAAAGCTTTCTTTTGGTGGTATTTAATCACTGTTGGGTTTTTAATTTTTTGCGCTATAAGAGAAAAAAGACTGAAAAGTTTGTAAAAAAATGAATTTTTCTTTGTTTCCGTTATAAAATTTTGCAAATTAGTATTTTTTCTTCACAAATTTTGGCCAAAATTTATACTGCTACATATCTTTAGTAAAAATAAGTACAAATTGGTGCATATTTTTTGGTCTTTGTGAAAGTTATAGAGTCCACAAGCTATGGTGCCAATATCTGAAAATTGATCACACCTGAAGTACTGACGGCCTATCTAATTTCTTGAGACCCTAACATGCCAGAAAAGTACAAATACCCCCCAAATGACCCCTTTTTGGAAAGAAGACATTCCAAGGTATTTAGAAAGAGTCATTGTGAGTTTTTTGAAGTTGTAATTTTTTCCCACAATTCTTTGCAAAAATCAAGATTTTTTTTTCTTTTTTTTTTTCCACAAAATTGTCATATTAGCAGGTTATTTCTCACACACAGCATATGCATACCACAAATTACACCCCAAAACACATTCTGCTATTCCTCCCGAGTATGGCGATACCACATGTGTGAGACTTTTACACAGCGTGGCCACATACAGAGGCCCAACATGCAGGGAGCACCTTCAGGCGTTCTGGAGCACCCAGGCCAATTCTGACATTTCTCTCCTACATGTAAAAATCATCATTTGTTTGCTAGAAAATTACATAGAACCCCAAAACATTATATATGTTTCTTTAGCAAAGACCTTAAAGAATATAATGGTGGTCATTGCAACTTTTTATCTTGCACGGTATTTGCGCAGAAATTTTTCTAACGCGTTTTTTACGGAAAAAAACTGTTTTGTGCTTAAAAGAAAAAAAAAAAAGTAAAGTTAGCCAAATGTTTTTGCATAATGTGAAAGATGAAGTTACGCCGAGTGAATAGATACCTAACATGTCACCCTTCAAAATTGCACACGCTCGTGGAATGGCGCCAAACTTCGCTACTTAAAAATCCCCATAGGCAACGCTTTAAATATTTTTACTGGTTACATGTTTTGAGTTACAGAGGAAGTCTAGGGCCAAAATTATTGCTCTCGCTCTAATGTTCGCAACGATACCTCACATGTGTGGTTTGAACACCGTTTTCATATGTGGGCGGGGCATTACGTATGCGTTCACTTCTGCATGCGAGCTCGCGGGGGCAGGGGCGCTTTAAAAAAAAAATATATTTTATTGTTCATTTTACTTTATTTATTTTAGTTTGACATGTTTTTCCGCCCCAAATTTTTTTTTGATCACTTTTATTCCTATTACAAGGAATGTAAACATCCCTTGTAATAGGAATATGGCATGACAGGTCCTCTTTACAGTGAGATATGGGGTCAATAAGACCCCACATCTCACCTCTAGGCTGGGAAGCCTGAAAAAACCCCAAAAAAACAAAACAATCTTGGCTTTGATCATAGCGGTGAGTCGGTAGAAGCACCGGAGGGCAGCGGGAGGGGGGGCATCCCCTCTCACCTTCCGTAAGAGCGATCAAGCAGTGGAACAGCCGCTATGATCATTCTTATGGTGCAGGGAATCGCCAGCTGAAAAAGCGAATATCTGAATGATGCCTGTAGCTGCTCCCATCATTCAGATATCCCCGCATAAAGTTAAGGACGTCATATGACGGCCGGCGGGCGGGAAGTGGTTATTACAGAGTATTGCCGGGTATTGCGGAGTATTGCAGGGTATTGAGGAGTATTGCCGGGTATTGAGGAGTATTGCAGGGTATTGAGGAGTATTGCGGGGTATTGCCGGGTATTGAGGAGTATTGCCGGGTATTGCAGAGTATTGCCGGGTATTGCAGAGTATTGCCGGGTATTGCGGAGTATTGCGGAGTATTGCGGAGTATTGCCGAGTATTGCAGAGTATTGCCGAGTATTGCGGGGTATTGCCGGGTATTGCCGGGTATTGAGGAGTATTGCAGGGTATTGTGGAGTATTGCAGGGTATTGAGGAGTATTGCAGGGTATTGTGGAGTATTGCCGGGTATTGTGGAGTATTGCCGGGTATTGAGGGGTATTGCAGGGTATTGAGGAGTATTGCAGGGTATTGAGGAGTATTGCAGGGTATTGAGGAGTATGGCAGGGTATTGCGGAATATGGCAGGGTATTGCACAGTATGGCAGGGTATTTCACAGTATGGGCAGAGTATGGGCAGGGTATTGCACAGTATGGGCAGGGTATTGCACAGGGTATTGCACAGGGTATTGCAGAGTATTGCACAGGGTATTGCAGAGTATTGCACAGGGTATTGCAGAGTATTGCACAGAGTATTGCATAGGGTATTGCAGAGGGTATTGCAGAGTATTGCACAGGGTATTGCAGAGTATTGCACAGGGTATTGCAGAGTATTGCACAGGGTATTGCAGAGTATTGGAAGGGTGTATTGCAGAGTATTGCACAGGGATGGCTGAGCAGGGATGGATGGATGGCTGGATCTGTGACTGCAATTGTCACAGATCCAGCCCACAGCTGACATGGGGGAGGGAGCGGACATGATCCGCTCCCTCCCCTCTCCTCTCACACTGTACCGATCGGTACAGAGAGGGGAGGGAGGAACCGGCGTCATCACATGACGCCGGTCTGTTTACAAGTGATCGCTCCGTCATTTGACGGAGCGATCACGTGGTAAATGGCCGCGATTAGCGGCCATCTACCGTGATCCGTGATGTGCCGGGTCTTCCGGACCCGGCGGTCACGGTCATATCCTGGAGCGCGCCCCAGGGGGCGCGCGGGAGCAAGATTCTGTGAGGACGTCCCTGGGACGTCCACTCAGGATAACTCGACCGCGCTGTGGACGTCTTTTGTACATGGCGCGGTCGGCAAGTGGTTAAGGTAAAAAAAAAACAAGTTCCCCTTTATCAAATCAGATGCTTGACCTGAACACACTTGTGGATTCAATTCGATTTCTTAACCAAACCTTGGTTTTCTAAACCAAAGTAAAAAACACAAATTTAGTAAATCATCCAATTAATATTTAGCCTAGGGGAGGAGAAAGGGAAAATTTGCAATAGTTGTGGAGTTCTTTGGTGCTGCCAGTTGTGTAGATTTGCTTGCCAAGCAGGATTATGATCTGTTGACTGAGGAAAGGCAGTCTGCTCAGCTTAAGAGCAGGGTATATGGACACCAATGGTGGTATGCAGTGTTAGATTATAATAGGGTCAAGATGGATATTTTGTCCAGGGCCTTAGACTTTGAGAGGGGGTTGGCAGGATTTGGGAATGCTAATAAAATTTCTGCTCTTTAGTAATGTTTATATTAAGTCCATTTCAGGTTTGCAAGTTTTTAGACTTCTTTGTCTGAAGGCGTTCAGCAATAGCAACCTTCTTATTTCTTTCAATTAAGGTTTGCTTTAAGATAATCAAATGATCATTGGCAATGCATATATACATTCTTTGTCCCTGACAGCATTGTTTCCATAATATCTGTGATTGCTGCATATGTAATTTGCAAAGAATATACTGCTACTTATGATCCACTTGAAGGTGATTAATGCAATGAAAGATGCTATATTTATTTTTACTACTGCTGGGAAATCCTTTTTTCTTTATTTTTTTATATACGTAGAGTTTAAACACTGCTCCATATTAAAATTTGTCATGCTTCTTGATTGCATATCCGAACCAATAGACAGATTTATAATTAATCCACCACTGAGTATTTGTGTTCCTCAGTTGGGTTAAGATGTTTCCTATGAACCTATCGTAGGTAGATTGTGCTTTTATCATAGGCAGTTTGTGATTTTAGAACTTCTTTTAGTGTACAAATTATTTTGACAGTGTGCGGTTTCCAATTCTGCTTGATACTAGACATGTGCATTCGTTTTCGTCCGAATGCATTTTCGTCCGAATTTCAGGTATTTTCGTTATCGTTTTAACAAACAAAAACGAAAGCGCAGAATCCGAAAACCGAAAGATCCGAATAAAAGAATGCTTTATTTTCGTTTTTGTTCATGTGGAATAATAGAATAATGGGCCTTTTGGAGTTTTTTTCTTAAATAGAATGAAAGGAATTTGTGCCGGTAATGTTAATCTGCCCACTGCCACTGCTATTACTACATACCTTATTTGCTTTTTATTTTGAGGAGGACATTTTATTTGATAAAATTCTGTTCATATTTTTTTCAGTATCTCTACTGCATCCATGTCCAACAATTCCCTTTTTTGTGACATATTGAGTAGCACCAATCATAGTTTTAAAGTTAAATACTTCCTTGTCTTACAAGCATCATACTTTGGCAAACAAGGGATATTGTTTTCCTCAAATCATCCTTGAGACAAGTTAGATGACTAAAGAAGCAACATTTTTGTCAAAACAGGCTAATTTGTTCCCTCAAAGAGCACAGATTTTAATATGCTAAATTTCTAAATACATTCTAACGTGTAGGACTAAGACAGATAAGTATTTTGTAAAAGATGGGATCTAGTTTTTCTGCAAATAAAAGTGCAGCAGCAAATTTAGAAATCGATAGCAACCTTTTCATTCCAATTGAACTTGCTTGCCTTAAAGGAACACTGAATAATCATGAAATATATGTCATAAGAAAAGTCCAGTATAGGCATTGTGTCATAATGGCTTGGTACACACCCAGCATGCAATAAACTTATAGCATACTAAATATTCATCCATTGGGCCATCACAGAATGTAGTGGGGGATATGAAAAGCGACTAGTAAGGGATTCACAGTTCAATTATAGATTGCTATATGCAGCAGATAATGGTCTCCCTAGTGGATTTGATCGCCAATAATTGGCAGTAATGTAATGCCTAAATGATAACAGACATGATGAAAATCATGACACGAAATGAGCACAAACAAAAACAAATACAGGGCCATGGTAATAATATGATATATAAAATCACAGTGGACATCCGCAAGCAATATCATGTGAAAAAACTACAGGCAAGGCAAAGAGGTGTGTGCATATGTTCAGAGCTGGTGCAAGGATTTTTGACACCCTAGGCGAAACCAAATTTTGCCGCCCCCATTGGCTCCACACCTGACTCCACCCCCTTTACCCTACCCATGTGACAGGAGGCAGCGCTATACAGAAGCATTGGCTCTGCTTCCTCTAGCCCTGGCTCCAGTGCAGAGATTTGCCTCTAATTACACAACCGGTTGGACGGAGCAGCTGCCTGGGACTGAGTTAGTTACATGCTGCAGCCTGCAGAGCATGCAGACACGGAGGGAAACCAGCGGCCGGGTGCCCCTAGGCAGCAGTGCGCCCTAGGCGGCTGCCTAGTTTGCCTAGTGGTAACACCGACCCTGCATATGTTCAAAGATAGTAATTAACATCAAACCAGTATGTTAAAGTCAGTTTGCTGAAAGATAAAGATACATTCTGGTTTGTTGTATGCATTGTTCTCTGTATATTGTCCATTTTAATATTTATAAAGCAGCAAATCTGACATTAAAAAAACATTCACTGCAGCTGAATCTTGTAGGTTCTTTAAGCTGCTTTAAATGACAATGATTGACTAATCAATTTTTTTTTTTTTTGTGAAAGTCGCATTCACAGCTTTATAAATATGCTCTTTACAAGCAGAAAGAGAGAGCAGAGAAAAAAAAAACTCCAAAGCTTCACTAAGACAACAAGACATTTTGAACAATTGTGTCTCCATTTTTTCCAAAAACAAATGCAGTACACTGAGTTTGTAAGTATATAGCCAGTACCCTGGTAGTCTTTAGATCTCTGATGGGTGCAGTATATCATTACAATGTAGATGTCATAGGAAATTCCCTGATTTATCATACATGACACCTAGTTAGTTTGTTGGCAACATGCATGCATCTGTGATACTCATCTGTTGCCTGGTGGCAGGGTGGCAACGCCCCCACTGGATGATTTCTCTGCAGAGAGGCAGAACCATCTATATTGTGCAGGATGGTACTAGATCCAGCCTGGTGGTTCAGCTTACAGCAAGAAAGATAAGACATGTGAAGGATGTTGGAGCTTTTAAAGGGGGGAGATGAGGGCAGTGGACACAGCACATCACAGATTGGGATATGGGCTCTCTGATTGTCCCTTCCATTTATGTGAAAGCTGTGTCCAATCACAGCCATCACACAATGTAAATAGAGGCATGTGCATCTGTGTTGGCTCTCCTCCTGAGCTTAGTGAGAGCTAAGTAGGGGGGGGGGGATTGCTGCAGCCTGTCAACGATCTGTGTGTAGCTGATTATTTTACTGTTCAGCTACACACAGAATACACAGACTGCAGCCATCTGTCAACTGTGCACCAAGCACTATCTGTCCCTGTCCACAGTGCACACAAACATCTGCACTAGCATCCTATGAAAATCTGACACAGTGTACAGTGCACAAAAACATCTTTCCTAGTGTACCGGTTCCCTATCAACATCTGTCACAGTGTACCAGTGCACAAAAACATCTGTCACAGTGTACCAGTGTCACATCAACATCTGCAATAGTGTCCCATTGCAACATCAACATCTGTCTATGTTGCTAGTGGACCGCCAACATCTGTTGGTGCCTGGCGGTAGACAATCAAGATCTGTCACAGTGTACAAGTGCACAAAAACATCTGACTGGGCAAAGTTTTTCCCATCAATGTCTGTCACAGTGTACCAGTATCTCATCAACATCTGTCATTGTGTACCAGTGTCTCATCAACATCTGTCAGATTCTCGTATCACACACCAGTGACGGACCGGCCCCTGCCTCCTCTCAAAGCTGCACTGCAACCTGCTGTACTACACACATGATTTGTAAGTGCTTTTAAGAAATTAAAGACAGTATTACACTATCTATGCCTCTCTGTGGCTCATTCATGGTGGAGCCAAACTTTGCAGATTGAGTGGAAGTGAGCTGTGGATACATACTCAGGAGTTTATATTGATTGAAGAGCATATTATCTCATACCATTAATGATTGGAGCGAAGCCCTGGCTAATTCTTGGAAGCAGTAAGAAGTATCTGTGTGAGGCTTGAAAGAGTATAGCCAACGGAGGAAGGATCCCTATCATTTTACATGCCTGGTGGTCACTTTGTGACCAAAGATATCTGGTGAGCACAATTACATGTCACTTCGGGTGAAGCACTTTTGAAAAAGTTGAAGCACTCTGCACTTTAGGAATCACGGTGTTGGAGTTTTTATAAGAAGACCTGAATTCATATATACCGTATATACTCGAGTATAAGCCGAGTTTTTCAGCCATTTTTAGAGAGCTGAAAATACACCCCTCGGCTTATACTCGAGTCAGTGTACCTGAAAATCTTGTCAGGCTCCGGTTGTCCATTGTTTAAATGTCGCGGTCTCCTCCTTGTCCCGTTCCGTGATAGGCGTCTTCCAGCAGCCTATCACGGATGTCCTCTCATCCTCGGACTCAGTTTCCCAGTGTCTGCTGGGAAACTGAGTCCGAGGATGAGAAGACATCCGTGATAGGTGTCTGGGAGACGCCTATCACGGAACGGGACCAGGAGTAGACCGCGACATTTAAACATCCGAGCAGCATGGACATTCTCCTCTGAGCTCTGTGGCAGCCCGGGATTCAGCGACACATACCAGCGCAACGGGACCAAATTTTTGGACCGGAATAGCATCCAGGGACACTCCTCACCCCCCTGCAGCATGGCATGATGTCTGCCAAATGAAAGGGGGACAGACAACCCCTGAAAATAATGGCCTATTTGACCCAGCCAGCCGCCGGACAAATCCAAGATGGCGCTGCGGCTGCAGCGCCTGCCTCTCTCCTCTCTCGGCTCTCAGTCTCACAAAGCCACAACATTGGAGATGAAGAAGTTGGCTTAAGGAGCTCACCAACCCTGAGCAAGGCTTGCCCATCTCCTAAACAATGAATGGACGCCCGTAGCCTTTCAAGTATTTCAGGTACACTGACTCGGGCACAGTGAGGTGGCAATGGGCACAGTGAGGTGGCAATGGGCAGAGTGAGGTTGGGCACAGTGAGGTTGGGCACAGTGAGGTTGGGCACATTAAGGTTGCAATGGGCAAAGTGTTGATCCTATTTTCCGCTTACAGTAGCTGCTGAATTTCCCCCCTAGGCTTATACTCGAGTCAATTAATTTTCCCAGTTTTTTGGGGTAAAATTAGGTACCTCAGCTTATACTCAGGTCGGCTTATACTCAAGTATATACGGTATATATATATATATATATATATATATATATATATATATATAAAATTATATGATATATACAATTTTTGTTCCAGTTTGGACTGTTGTTGACACTTTATTATTGGATATTAGCACATGTTCTATTTGCACCCTTATCATTATTTTTCATGTTTTATTTGTTTCTACTAATTTTTGGTGCGGCATTAGAATATTTTAGATTAATTATTTGGCGCCGGTTCTCATTTTCTTTTCTATCTGTCACAGTGTACCAGTGTACCATCAACATCTGTCAGTGTAACAGTGTTCTATCAACATCTGGTGTGATCAGATGCTTTTAGTGCAGAGGAGACCCCAGATCTCTCCATAAAGAGTACCTGTCACTACCTATTGCTGTCACAAATTTACATTCCTTGTGACAATAAAAGTGATAACAAAATTTAAGAAATAGTGTTTTTTTTAAAATATTTTTTTTAACCTCCCTGGCGGTATGATTCTGTCCGATTTTAGGTGCTAAAAGCGGTACAATTATTTTGCATGGAAATTTGGTGTTTTATATTGTAGGCCTGCAATTCTTAGAAATAACTCACTTAAATCTGTCCAAACAAGAGTCTAGTAGACATCTCGGGTATGATAAAGTTTGAAACACAAAATCATAAATTATATGTAGCGCCCCTCCCAAATATTTGGGACGCTATGCATAAATTTAAGGGTAGTCTGAGCTAATAGTTGGGCTCAGACCAATTGATTGTTCTAAATTCGCTTCTGCTCTGGGTGTGATACTACCTGGCAGTAATGTTCCCTATTCACCTGTAGGTGGCACTGCCACCACCGGCCCAGGTTGAACTACAGAGGGTATCACAACACCTTGGGGGTCTTCTCTCGGCAGCCGTGCAGTGGGCGTGGTGAACCCGCTGTGCATGCTGGGAGAGGGTACATAAGGGGCAGACGCCATTAATTTTGCGGTTCGTTCCTGGGGGCCCATCGGGCCCAGAGAGTGTGTGCACCTCGTGGCCCGCATGGCATGGGGTGCGTGCGTGTGTTCTGGTCCCGGGCACCTCCCAGCCCGAGGCTGCATTGCTGCCTGGTAGGCCCAGCTCTGCTGGCTGGGGCCTATGCCTTAGGAAAGGATCCCAAGCTACCCACCTGCGAGGAACCTGCTCTTAGGAAAGGAGACCAGGGGAGGATCTGCCCCAGAGAAGACCAGCGATGGTACTGCTGTCTCGGGAGGAGGACTGGGACTCACCTAAGGAGGGATCCATTTTTACAAGCCCTGCAATACGCCAATCTGGCATAAAGGTTCTCTCTCTATTGCTTGGCCAGGAGGTTTGGGACTTTGATAATCCTGTGGCAGAGGATTCCTGATCGCATCCCTAGTTCTCAGTTAAAGTTGATTCGTGCTTCATCCCAGCTGCTAGGACTAGTGAACGGGACTATCTAGGTGAGCAATACCCACTCAGGCTTGAGTGACGACATTGTGATTTTAGTGCTGCGTGCCTGAACCTTCCCCTGTTCTTCTCTCGTTTCCTGCTTTCCTCTCAAGTTCCCTTTAGCAAAGTAAATAAAGCCTGACTGTTTGGGTTTTACATCTGTGTGGACATCGGCTTTTCTAAAGACTTTCTATACCCTGACAACAGAAGCCTTGGAGGTAGTTTGCATGACCCAAAACAAAACCAGCAGCCCGGTCTCGGAGAGGGGGGTTATCGCTACACGTGGGGGCTCGAGTCTTGGATTTGCAGCTACCTCCCGAAATTGGATTACTTTATTCTGTGTTTTTGGAAAAGTCGGCCATTGAGGAAGTTGGACTGTGTTACTGTGCTTTGAACTGCGTAGTTCGTGAGCTGATCCAGAGGAAGAAAAGCACAAGTTACGTGCAGGAAGAAAAAAAAAGGGGGAGGAGTTCCCGCCACCTGCGTGCTACACGTGGGCGCATTGGCGCCAAGGAACAGAGAGAGTTTGGATCAAGTGAGAGGAGCAACATTTCCATGGACCTCAGCCCTATAGGGACCCTGGATGTTCCCAGTGCCTACTACCATGGACATTGCTCCGCTTGCAGCCCCGCTTATAGATACGGGGATTCGGCTCAAGCCCCGGGGCAGCTTCGCGTTATACACATGTCGAGATGCGGAGGCCCTGGGCATGCTCTGCCCTAGATGCGATGGACTGGCTGTGCAGCTGCACCCGTTCGGACGATGCTTGTCCTGCGGGGAGTTCCTTTTTGAGGTGGACCAGCCCACCGAGTTGCCCCGAACTTACCGAGTCAACTGGGTTACAGGTGCCGTTACTTCGGAGGAAGTCGCCTACACCCCTACAGCCAGGCCAACGCGCATTGCATCTGCTGCTACGGATGCATCCAGAGAAGATGCCCCTGCCACTGCAGAGCCATAGGCGGACACCGCGGCGGACTCTGCCTCCTCCACTACTGAAGTATTTATCCCGCCAGCAAAAAGGAAGGTGGGCTATGTTAAGGCCTCCCGTGGCCGCGGTCTACCACAGTGCCTGCCGGAATCGGATTTCAAAAGCGGGAAGAGGCCCGAGAAGTCCACGTCAGGAGACGGTAAGGAGGCTGGGGGAAAAGTGACGGTCAATGTGAAGAATTACCTGCCCGCTGAAGAGGTGGATTCTTCAGATATTGACTCATCATTCGATGTTGGGGATGATGTGGAGATTGACAAGATATTTCTCAGAAAGGGATGGGACAATGTGAAAAGTGTTATCCTGACCCGCAGCCTTCGAGAGGGATCACCCATGAGCTCTGGGGATACCACACCCCGGGTGGAAGTCCCCGCTTTGACAGAGAAGGCTATACCTGTGCTGAATGAAAGACTTTTGCCGGAGCCTGTTACGGGTTTGGTCCGGAGGTCCCCGGATTCGTATGTGATGCCTGGGATGGGAACCCCTGCTTCTATACCCAAACTTGCACGCCTGCAGCAGATCCTTATGAAAAGAGTAGCTACTGAATACGGTCTAGAGTTCCCTTATGTACCCAAAGAATTGATGTTTGAAATAGAGTTTTGCCATGAACAGTGGTACGGGGAAGCCATTTGGGACTATCTTCAGGTGCCCAAGCTGTATAGGAACTTGGATCACTCAGCTGCCATGACTGATCAGTTTAGGAGTTGCCACCGGGACTGGAACTATGGCCGGCATATCAACGCTGACGGAGTTGTAATTTTCTGCCCAGGGAGAAAGGATGTTGTGTATTCGATAACAACCCGGGATGAGCGCGGAAGACTTGTAACCCTGCCGGATCCAAGCTTTTACCTGTGACACTTTTGAGATAGGAATCTGACTTTGTTGTTTTATTTCCTGTCCCTTCACGGGTGAACCGTACCTTGGATCGAGGTGACTTTGTCCTCTACTGTAAGAGGTTCATTGCTCTTGAAGAGGAAAAGACGGAGAGCGTGCTTTGTTTTTTTTTTCTCTTTTCTCCCAGAAAAAAAAAATAATTTTTTTTCTCTGAGTGAACTTTGGGGTTAGTTAGTAAGGATGTTATGGTGAGAAAATGCCCTGGTCAAACTTCACTGTATTTATAATATACAAGTGCATGCAGGGCACTGGACAGACCACTAGGGACAAAGGGGATGTGTATTTTTTTTATACAGTACTGTAATCTGTAAGATTACAGTGTTCTGTATGTGTATTGTGTTTTTACTTTTTTGAATTTGGCGCCGATCTTCGCCCCCCGTGCGCTGCAACGTCGCAGGGAACGGAGCTCGGCGGCACTTGGGCACTGTGTGAATCGAGCGAGGAGACAGCTCGCACACACAGCGGGGAGACATCACAGGATCCAGGGAACAAGGTAAGTAACTTTCCCTGTATCCTGCAATGCAGCCCGAGTCTGGCTCGGGGGTTACCACTAATGGTACTGAAATCTCACCCGAGCCAGACTCGGGAATACCGCCAGGGAGGTTAAAGAGCCCTGTGCTCGCGTGCAAAAGCGAACACATGCTTAGGTCCCGTACACATACATAAAAGGTGATCGCACCACACATGGGAGGTATTGTCATGAACATCAGAGCAAGATAAATAATTCTAGCCCCAGACCTCCCCTGTAACTCTAAACTGGTAACCTGTAAAGGCTTATAAAGCATTGCCTATGGAGATTTTTAAATACTGTAGTTTGGTGCCATTTCACAAGCATGCGCAATTTTAAAGTGTGACATGTTTGGTATTTATTAACTCATTTATTAACACCATATTTTACCAAAAAATGTGTATCATATTGTGTTTGTATGCAGTAAAATTCATTAAAGTGTATTTTTCCCCCAAAAACTATGTTTGAAAAACCGCTGCGCAAATATCGTTCAACATAAAAAATTACAAAACCCACCGTTTTATTCTTTAGGATCTCTGCTAAAAATATATATATAATGTTTGGTGTTTATAAGTAATTTTCTAGCAAAAATACAGATTTTTACTTGTAAACAAAAAGTGTCAGAAGTTTTGGTTTTAAAGTGGATAAGGCTGTGAAAATGTCTCAAACATGTGATTTCACCATAATCAGTAGCAAAATGTATTTTGGGGTGTAGTAGCAAATATGCCTATGCCATGTGTGAGAAATAACTTGTTAATATGACATTTTTGTAGGAAAAAAACGTTTTATTTAATTTCTTCATTTTCCAAATAATTGTGGGGGAAAAATGACAACTTCAAAAAACTCACCATGCCTCTTACTAAATACCTTGGACTGTCTACTTTCCAAATAGGAATAATTTGGGGGGTATTTGTACTGTCCTGGCATGTAAGGGCCTCAGGAAATGAGGCCATCAGTACATCATGTGTAATGAATTTTTAATGACTGATACCATAGCTTGTACACGCTATAACTTTCACACAGACCAAATAATATACATTGATTTGGGTTATTTTTGCCAAAGAAATGTAGCAGTATACATTTTGGTCAGAATTTATGGAGAAAAATGTATTATTTGCACAATTTTAGAACAGAAAGTAAGAAAACCCCCTTTTTTCCAACAGTTTCAGGATTTTGGGTTTATAGCACAAAAAATATAAATAAACAGTGGTGATTAAATACCACCAAAAGAAAGCTCTATTTGTGCGAAAAAAAGATAAAAATGTCACATGTTGCATAACTGAGTGTGCGAGCGCTGCCGCTGAAAGCTGAAAATTGGCCTGGGCAGAAAGGGGGGTGAAAGTGTCCAGTATTTAGGTGGTTAAAAAAATTAACCTTTAATATCATTTTAACAATTCCTGGCACTTGATAAGACCAGTATTATGGGTACTTTATGCAGCTTTCACACAATGTGGTAACATCTGGCCCCATATGCATAGCACCATGTACATACTGTATGTATGTAAGAAAATGGATTGTTGATACCATGAACAGTGGCCATGCCAATAGTTACCTGGTGAATGTTTGTTCTTAATCTAGCAACCCTTTTATTATGTGACTTACAAAATACACCACCAAATTTACTTTTAACTTTTTCATTTAATTTGAAAATACTTTATACTGCCATCAGTAAGACTTTATCTTAATATCACAGCTGTAAAACTAGAGTTGATTTCTCACCACTGACTGCACTTTCTCCTTCCTTCACTCTAAATTATTTTAAAGGTTCCTCTGTGACTTTTGTTAACCTTGATATTTGCAGTGTGCAAGCTAGGCTCCGCACAATCTATCCGCATTCAGCTGCTTAATAGAAAAAATAAATTCTTTTTTTAGCTTGGTAGATAAACAAGTAGACCTTTACTTCATGGACCAGCATTTTAACAACTCATGTATTGATGATAATCCTATCTATCTATCTATCTATCTATCTATCTATCTATCTATCTATCTATCATCTATCTATCCATTTATCTATCTATCTATCTATCTATCTATCTATCTATCTATCTATCTATCTATCTATCTATCTATCTATCTATCTATCTATCTATCTATCTATCTATCTATCTATCGTTCTATCTATCTATCTATCTATCTATCTATCTATCTATCTATCTATCTATCTATCTATCGTTCTATCTATCTATCTATCTATCTATCTATCTATCTATCTATCTATCTATCTATCTATCTATCTCTGTATTATTAACTTTCCTCTTTAAAACTATTTGCCCCCCAGGCACAGAAGTAAATTAAGTGTAATAGTAAAGTGTATAGTAAAGGTTGTTCATGAATCATAACCATAAACAGTTTCATACATTGAACAATCATGCCATTGGCAAAATAGTGCCCCTCAAGCCTAATACACACTACTAGTTTTTTTTTTCATTCAACCCAGCAGGGCTGAAGGAAAAAAAATCCTGACAGCACAGGAGGAGCCGCTGTACTAATTATCTGATGTTAGTACCGTAATCTCCCCTGCTGTGCTATTTTGTTCAGGCCGGGGGGGGGGGGTGACCCCCTCCAGAACACTCCGGTCAGCACTCTCAGCCATTGGATGAGTGTTATGATTGGGAGCCGATCGGCAGACCTTTTTCCATCATGCCCCTTGGACAGAAGCTGGCTGAATGGTTAGTACACGTGGGCTGAATGTCGGACAGTTTCTTTTGAACCAGCCAATGCTGGCAGACATTTGGTCCATGTGTACAAGGCTTAAGTAGCCTGTTAGTCATCCCTGAGTACAATGCATGACCACCCCCAGGAATAGCTGTATTGAGAAAATGTAAGATCAAGGGAGGCTGAAGGAGATTGGCTAGGTAAGATAAAAAAACAGATAAAGGCGGAGTATAGAATGGAGCCCACCCTATTGACCAATAATTTATAACAAACTATTCCTCAGAGGTTTAGGAAGTGGAGCCATGGAGGAGCATGTGACCAACTCCCCTATCTCCCATGCGCCAGCACTGGTGCTTGGGAACTGGGCTACTAGCACTTGAGCATGGAGACAGTCTTCAGGTCAAGGTCTGTGTTAATTTAGCCAGGAGCTCCCTGGTGGAGGAGCAAAGAGAGGGTAAGGCTAAGCAGCTATATAGTTGGACAAATGGAGATATGTAATAATGCTTACATTTTTAAAACTTTTGAAAAAAAAAAATTCCAGCGTGTTTATATTGATTATAGAAAATTCAGCTTTGTTTTGCAGACCATTGTGTACCATATTTGCGTGCCTGCTGTCTGTCTATCTGTGTAAAGGTCTCTTTGTTTAGTAGCCATCAAAAAAGAGCACACAAATGTACTTTAAAACAAAATTTGAATAGATTTTTTCATTGAAATATTAGTCTAGTAAAGGCAGAGGTAGTGAGTTAGTCAACAGAAAGTGGATTCAAACAGCAATACTCAGACAAAAAAATGTAAAATAAAAAACGAAAAAACAAAAAACAAAAACAAATATAAATCTAAAAAAAATGGGGCAGCCTCAATGGACCACTTGGTCTTTTTTTCTGCTGTCCCTCTTCTATGTTTCCATGTAAGGATACATTAGGGATTACCCTCTATGAATGTGAGAAACACATAATCTGGAAACATTCGTTGACTGACAATTAGTGTTGAGCGAACCCGAACTGTAAAGTTCGGGTCCTTACCGAACTTTAGCTTTTTCCCGAACCCGAACCCGGACTTTGCGCAAAAGTCCGGGTTCGGGTTCAGGTTCGGCAATCTAATTACGCAGTTAGAAATGCTTCAGGGGCCAGCCAATCACCTTTTGATTAGCTGGTGTGCCCTTAGAAGCCATCATAGCCATGCCTACTAATGGCATGGCTGTGATTGGTCAGTGCAACATGTGACCCAGCTTCTATATAAGCTAGAGGCACACAGCACACACGTCACTCTGCTTCAGAATAGATAGGGAGAGGATCTTGTCTGCTGCTGCTTTTAGGGAGAGATAGAAAAATACATGAGTTAGTCCTGATTCTGGAATCTGAGGGAAAAGATAGACAGTGTAGTGTAGGGCCAGGTTCCTGTTTTTTGCTTTTAGGGAGAGAGATATATTATATAGGAATAGGAGTCCAGATTCAGAGATATAACTCAGCGATCTGCATAGGTTTACCTGTTTGTGTTGCAGTGCAGTCTTTTTACACTGCTATGAGCCCAGTGTCAGAGAAAATCTACCTTTTATCTGCAAGCTCAGTGCACCAGCACTGCATATATTACGTTGAGAGATACACCGTTTCCATACTGTGGGTGTATTCTGCTCTTGGAAAAAGATCCATTTAGGACAAAAAAAAAAAGGCACTTTATTGTGCTCTTTTCCAAAAGACTCATTAAGGGCAAAAAAAATAAAAAATTTCCATTTTATTTTGCTTGTGCAAAAAAAGACCCGTTTAGGGCAAAAAAAAATGTAAAAAAATTTGCACTTTAATGTACGCTTGCAAAAAGACCCATTTAGGGCCACAAAAAATATTTTGCAGTGTGTTATACATATGTGGAGGCGTGTGAAATAAACCATTTCTATATATTTGTCTTCTACTGTGCTATACTAAAAAAACTAAATTTTTTTTGAATAGCATATTCTGCAGTTCTGTAGCTGTGCGATTCAGCGGTTACGTACTGTGGGTGTGTTGTGGTCTTCCAAAAAACGCCATTTAGGGCCACAAAAAATATTTTGCAGTGTGTTATACATATGTGGAGGTGTGTGAAATAAACAATTTATATATAGTTTTCTTCTACTGTGCTATACTAAAAAAACAACATTTTTTTTGAATAGCATCTTCTGCAGTTCTGTAGCTGTGCTATTCAGCGGTTACGTACTGTGGGTGTGTTGTGGTCTTCCAAAAAAACGCCATTTAGGGCCACAAAAAATATTTTGCAGTGTGTTATACATACGTGGAGGTGTGTGAAATAAACAGTTTCTAAATAGTTTTCTTCTACTGTGCTATACTAAAAAAACAACATTTTTTTTGAATAGCATTTTCTGCAGTTCTGTAGCTGTGCGATTCAGCGGTGATTCTCACCTCTACTGTAGGTAGAGGCAAGTCCTTTAATTCCCAGTAAAGTCAATGTCCACACCAGCTGAAATTACAACTCTTATTCTCTCATGGCAAAATAAACTCTACTCGGATAGAAAAGGTTAGAGCAAAGAAACAGGACAGCTTAAGGTGTGGAGGAGGTCCAGGCACAAACGTAGCACATTCACTTCACTGCTTAGGTTTCTCAAACAGTTTTAGGTGCACGGTCTCTGCCACAGACCTTGAGGTTGGTCTCTGCCACAGACCGGGTGTACAAGGCCCCTGCCACGGACCTGGAGAACTTTGGTCTCTGCCACAGACCAGGGTGTATAAGGCCCCTGCCACGGGCCTGGTGAATAAGGCCTCTGATACAGTCAAGATGACCTTGAGCTTCTCCTTCTACAAACCTAGCCCATATCAAGGGGAAGACATCTCTCCAGGGAGTCAACAGACCCTTCCTTCACCGTGACTCCCGCATCGGTCCATCAGAATGATCCTCCCTTCCCTGGAACATGGTCCCCTACACGAGGCGGCACCCTAAGACTCCTCGACCCTTAGCGGACTCCAGACGAAGGCTCTGGACTCCAGGCTTTACTCCCGCACCTAGGCCTGCATACCCAGGGCAGCAGGAACTCCAGGATAGTACCTCACCCCGGGCTAAAGGTACCCGAGATGGAACAGGAACACATGCACCCAGGCCGAAGACACCTGGGCGTGGACCCCACTGGACATCAGCCCCCAGGCCAAAGGTCTGCCCCTTTTATATGCTCTCCCGGCATGCACAGCAGGTTCCCGGCCCTGCTGTACTACTGCCAAGAGGGGACACAAAAGGCACAGCACTGTATCGGCGGTTCAACCCTAGCCTACCATGGCAGCGCCACCTGTAGGCCGCAGGGAACTGCACACCAATACTGTCCCCCGAGGACAAAATGGTCCATGAATCCTACAGAATTAGGGTGTTTGAGCCTATTTACCACTCAAACACTTCCCTTAAATTTAACATCCCGCTACATTTTTATTTCAAAGTATTTTATTTTCCCACTAGCTTATCCATTAAATTGAATAATTTATTCCAGAAAGGGCGTATTCTGGGGCATTCCCACCATATGTGTGGCATCGTGCCGTTGAGTTTCTGAGGTTCTTAATGACTTCCCGTACCTCTTCTGCTGAAAAGGGGGCCTCCAGCATATTTTTTTATTTTTTTTATGTTATTTTAAGTTATTTCCCTATCCATATGTGTTTGCAGAGCACTTGCCATGCTCTTAACAACATTTTGCTGCCATTTGCAGCCCTCTAGACCTTTCCATTACTTTTTTAGAGCCTTTTTAGTCCTTAGAAGTCCGGGTCCCAATTGACTTCAATGGGGTTCGGGTTCGGGTTCGGGTTAAAGTTCAGTCCCGAACCCGAACTTTTTTCCGAAGTTCGGCCGAACCCGTCGAACCCGAATATCCAGGTGTCCGCTCAACTCTACTGACAATGTCCTCTTCGACTAACCTGTGGCATTTCCTGTACTCATTATGAAAATAAAGCACTGATTTTTACAGTTAACATATATTTCTTTGCGTTTGTGATGTTCACACAATTACAAGAGAGACAGCTAGTGACATGATAATTATTAATATATATTATGAGTTTTAATCACAAATATATAATATATTGCAACAAACAACAATTTAGTGTTTTTCAAGCTTAAAGGGGGTGGCATGTGGTTAATCATAATAATAATTTGTTTAAGACCATGCCTTTTCTGACACTTTTTGTAAAAATTAAAAATTTTTGGTAGAAAATTACTGAGAACCCGCAAACATTATATATAAATAAATACATATATATATATATATATATATATATACACATATATATATATATATATATATATATATATACACAGCATATATATATATATTTTAGTAGAGACATTACAGAATAAAATGGTAGGCATTGCAATTTTTTATGTCACACAGTATTAGCACAGCGGTTTTTAAAATGCAATTAAAAAAGAAATAAATAAACTTTAATGAATTTCAATGCAAAAAAACACAATATAAACCAATCTTTTGGTGAAATATAAAAGATGATGTGAAGCCAAGTATATAGGTACCTAACATGTCCCACTTTGAAATTGTGCACACTTGTGGAAAGGCGACAAACTACGATACTTAAAAATCTCCATAGGCGATGCTTTAAAAATATTATATAGAAAAGACAACGTCAGATATACAAAACGAAACCTACTTCGGGAGGTTGACGTGCTGATGTCATCGCATTTGTTTCCCTAGTGGACGGGTGATTCCAAGCCGGCCGGCTTATTATTTGATGCTTTTAACTTCTGCTTTCTCGTAAGTGTAACCTTTTATGCTTTCTTAATAAACCTTTATACGATTTACACTATGGTGAGCTTTTCTCGTTTTGGGTAAATGCTGGTTATACATTCTGATTGCCTGACGATTGTGGTCCTCTGGTTGCCTGCCTATGGTCTATGCCCATTCATTCCAAATTGGAGAGCTGTTGTTCCCATTGCCTTGGATAAAGACCCCGCTGGATTTACTAATTGCAGGCTTTTTTTAAGCTTGCCTCTGGTAAGCGCACAATTCATGTGGAGGAGGTGCACATCCTTTATTGGTGTTTGTCGTCAAGAATTTCACACCTTTGTTTGCACTATTTGGACTTATTTTATCAATATCAGTCACAATTGATCTATATATTAGTCACTACTGATTTATACATTATGTCACATTTGATTTGTTGGACATTGTTTTAGCGCAGCTTTTTTCCCTTTTTCCGATTCTTTAAAAATGTTTACAAGTTAACGGTTTAGAGTTATAAAGGAGGTCTGAGGCTAGAATTATTGGTCTCGCTATAACATGTGTGTTATGAACACCATTTACATATGTGTGCGCAAACTCCATATGCGTTCGCCTCTGCACGCAAACACGAAGGGGGGGGGTTGGGGTACTTTAACCACTTGCCGACCGCCTCCTGTAGTTATATGTTGGCAGAATGGCATGGACAGGCACATCAACGTACCGATACGTCCCCTTTAAGTGCCTGTCCGTGTGGTCACGTGCGTGCCGGCGGAGGTGCGCTCGCGACCCTGCCGCCATCCCCATGAGTCGGAACGCGGGTCCTGTGGACTCGATCGCCGCAGGGATCCCCGTGATCGTCTCACGGAGGTATAGAGCAGGGAGATGCTTATGTAAACAAGCATCTCCCTGCTCTGCCTAGTGACAATGACACGGACCTCGGCTCGGAGATCAGTGTCATGTGACACAGAGCCCAACCCCCCCTCAGTTAGAAACACAATGCAGGGAACACTTAACCCCTACAGCGCCACCTAGTGGTTAACCCCTTCACTGCCAGTGTCATTTTCACAGTAACCAGTGCATTTTTATAGCACTGATCGCTGTGAAAATGACAATGGTCCCAAAAATGTGTCAAAAGTGTCTGATGTGTCCGCCATAATGTCGCAGTCATGAAAAAAAAACACTGATCGCCGCCATTACTAGTTAAACTTTTTTTTTTTTTTTTTAATAAAAATGCCATAAAACTATCCCCTATTTTGTAAACGCTATAACTTTTGCGCAAACCAATCAATAAACGGCGATTGCAATTTTTTTTACCAAAAATATGTAGAAGAATATGTATCAGTCTAAACTGAGGAAAAAAAATATTTATATATTTTTTGGGGATATTTATTATAGCAAAAAGTAAAAAATATTGCATTTTTTTCAAAATTGTCGCTCTATTTTTGTTTATAGCGCAAAAAAATTCAAACCGCAGAGGTGATCAAATGCCACCAAAAGAAAGCTCTATTTGTGGGGAAAAAAGGATGTCAATTTTGTTTGGGAGCCACGTTGCACGACCGCGCAATTGTCAGTTAAAACGACGCAGTGCCGAATCGCAAAAAGGGGCCTGGTCTTTAACCAGCCAAAATGGTCCGGGGCTTAAATGGTTAAAACTTTTTTGGCAACCCCTTCTGCTGCTTCTAAAAGCAATCCAGCAGCTAACTGGATCACTTTTACGAAAAAGGGAATCGGCGGTTGAAAATTTGAATATCTGGGTTATGGCTGACAGCTGCAGCTATAGCCCCAGTAAACTGCTTCAAAACTGCAATGATATATATACTTATTGCAGTCTTGAAGTGGTTTTTAACATTTGTGAAATACTGTAATTTTGCTTAGGCTTTTGTTACAGCACATCCCATAAGCTTAGGAGGGTGGACTCTGAACCACTGTGATCAAGATCCTTTATCCAATCACTAAACCTGAAATCAATACATTTAAAACATGATGGGAGTATTATCTGTTAAATTGACAGCTTTTGAATTTACTGTAAATGTGTTAATTTTGTTACAAATGATGACCTTCATTTAAAGCTGAACTAAGTCCAGCAATTAAACTGTTTACCAAAAATGTTACAGCACCATGACAACTGAAGATCAAACAGAGGCTAAGATAGCTGTAAAGGATATGAGGTTTTAGTTCCTCTTTAACTCTGCAGAATAGTCAGTAAATTGTACACTAATGTTAGCATGAATTTAGGATATTAGGTGGGTTCAAGAACCCTCAGAAGTGGCAAGGTAGGGCTACAGAAGTGAGAGACATTCTTCTCTTTCAACACTAGGCTTACTTGAGAAAGAGAAGCTGGTAAATAAAGTGGGCAACAGTGACCTGTATCATTATAATCAGTACAAGCATAGATCATTACCATGTCGCTGAAATTAAAGTGGTTATACTGGGATGATGCCTGCTTTTTTAGAGCCGGCAGTTGGCTATCTTGTAAAAGCAATCCTAGTGGCTAACTAGCCATTGGATTGCTTTTACAAGAAGTGAAAGGGGACACAACGGCCACCTTCTGCATTTTTCTTGGGCCATCCCACCGGGAGACCCAAGCATCCAGCCGGCGCTTCCGCCTGCTGATCGGAGAGCTGAACAAAGCCTGGATTGGCCTTGATCAGCTCTCGGCTATGGTAACCCAAAAGCAATGACATCATTCCAGTTTACCTAGATGCCAACAGTGCCATTTTTTTGAAACTCAAAAGCATTCCAAAACACTGATCTTGGTGTGATCGAATGCTTTTAAGGGCAGAGGAGGGATTTGGGGTCTTATAGACCCCCAGATCTTTCCATAAAGAGTACCTATCACATACCTATTACTGTCTCAAGGATGTTTACTTGTGACAGCAATGAAAATTATTAATTTGTTTTTAAAACAACAGTGTAAAAATAAAAAAAACTAATTATAAGAAAAATAAAGTGCCCCCATCCTCCCATGCTTGTACGAAAGGTGAATGCACGATTCGGTCCCACACGCAAACAGCTATCATCCCACACATGTAAGGTATCACTGCAAATGTCAGATCATAAGCAGTAATTCTAGCACTAGACCTCCTCTGTAGACTTAAAGTGGTAACCTGTAAAGTATTTTAAAGCGTTGCCTATAGATGATAAAATTTACGTCACTTGTTGCCATTGCACGGGCGTGCGCAATTTTAAAGTGTAACATGTTTGGTATCTATTTACTCGGCATAACATCATTTTGTATTTTATAAAAAAATTAGGTTATGTTTTGTGTTTTTTTACATTAAAATGTAAAAAAGTGTATTTCCCCCCCCAAAAAATGGGTTTCAAAAACCGCTGTGCAAATACCGCGTGACATAAAGAATTAAAAAAAAAAAGTGTATTCTCTAGGGCCTCTCTGCTTTAAAAAAAAAAAATGGGAGTTCTAAATAATTTTCTTGGAAAAAATACTGATTGTTACATGTAAACAAAAAGTGGCAGAAAAGGCCTGATCTGGAAGTATAATGGCAATAGTTTGTACATCAAAAAACATATAATATGGGGAAATGTATACTTCATGCAAATATATAAGTATGGTGTAGCACGGATAGGGATTTTTAATTTTTTATGGTATATTACCTTTAGACGAGTCAGCACTGGTAGACATGTATTCTGATTCTAATAGTACAGAAAAGAAAATCATGGGGGAAGTGGGCTTTCTAGCTTTGATATTTCCTCCACAAGAAAAGAAAACAACGAAATAGTCTAATACATTAAAAAGTAATTACGGTACATATTCAATTCTATCATTCTAATTACAAATAATAGGATTTTTATAACAGCTTACCTGTAAAATCCTTTTCTTGGAGTACATCACGGGACACAGAGCGACATAGTCATTACTAATGGGTTATATAGATACCGTCAGGTGCTGGCACTGGCAACTTCCAAAACCGGAAGTACCCTCCCCTATATAAGCCCCTCCCATCCGGGAGCACCTCAGTTTTGTAGCAAAGCAATAAGTGTCCCTAAAGAGGGGCGGGAGCTCTGTGTCCCGTGATGTACTCCAAGAAAAGGATTTTACAGGTAAGCTGTTATAAAAATCCTATTTTCTTTCTCGTACATCACGGGACACAGAGCGACATAGTCATTACTAATGGGATGTCCTAAAGCAATGCCAAATGAGGGGGGGGATACACCATATATAAGCTGAGCGCTATCAGACATGAGGATCTTTTGCGGCCTGCAACACACTGCGCCCAAAGGCGACATCCTCCTGACTTCCAACGTCCACCTGGTAGAACCTAGTAAACGTGTGTACTGAAGACCATGTTGCGGCCTTACAGATTTGAGCCAGGGAGGCCTGGTGATGCACTGCCCATGAAGTTCCAACTGCTCTCGTGGAGTGCGCCCTAACTTTGAACGGAGGCGGTCTCCTTCTCAAGCCATAGGCTTGTATTATGACCTGTCGAATCCACTTGGCTAAAGTAGATTTTGACGCTGCCTGACCCTTTCTGGGGCCTTCCGGCAGAATAAACAAAGTATCCGTTCTGTGAATCTGAGCAGTGGCTTTTAGATAAGCTTTAACTGCTCTTACTACATCCAAAGAATGCAATAACTTTTCCTCTACCGAAGTAGGTTTGGGAAAAAAAGAAGGAAGAACCACATCTTGGTTCAAATGAAACCTCAATACCACCTTAGGAAGAAAGGCTGGATGAGGACGTAACACTACTCTGCCCTTATGGATAACCAGATATGGCTCCTTACAGGACATAACTGCTAATTCCGATACTCTTTTAGCCGAACAAATGGCTACTAGAAAAATCAATTTCCTGGTGAGAAGCACCAAGGAAATATGCTGTAATGGTTCAAATGGTTGTTTCTGTAGAACCGACAGAACCAAGTTTAGATCCCATGGACATATGGGAATATTAACCGGAGGCCTAATACGCATCACTCCTTGTATAAAGGCTTTGACCAGTGAATGCGAAGCCAAGGGCCTTTGAAAAAATATTGACAAGGCCGAAATCTGACCCTTGATAGTACTCAAGGCAAGCTTCCTATCTACAGCCCACTGTAGGAAGTCCAGAATCCTACCTATTACGTACTTATGTGGATGCCATTTCTTGGCCTCACACCACGCGATGTACGCCTTCCAGATTCTATAGTAGATCTGCCTGGATACCGGCTTCCTGGCATTGATCATGGTAGATACCACAGCATTAGAGAGCCCTCTCTTTTTTAGAATGTGGGCTTCAATAGCCAGGCCGTCAAACCTAGGGCTGGTAAGGAAGGGTGGTATATCGGTCCTTGCGAAAGCCGGACGACGTGGGAGAGTCCAAGGACTCCCCACTGAAATTTTACAATCTCCGCGTACCACGCTCTTCGGGGCCACGCTGGAGCCACCGGAATCACTGGTTTCTTTTCTACCCTGATTCTGCGGAGTAATCGAGGTAACCATTGTGGCGGTGTGAATGCATATATCAGCTTGAACTGATCCCCAGGGAACACTAGGGCATCCGAGCCGCAAGCTAGGGGATCCCTTGTCCGAGAGACAAACCTGTCCCCCTTTGCGTTGAATCTGGATGCTAGAAGATCTACATCCGATGTTCCCCACCGCTGACATATTGTCCAGAAAACCTCGGGGTGAAGGGACCCTTCCTCTGGGCCTAATTGCTGGCGACTTAGAAAGTCTGCCTTCCAATTCTCCACTCCTGGAATGAATACCGCAGATATGGCTGGGACATATTTTTCCTGCCCATTTCAGGATGTAATTTACTTCCCTCTGGGCTGCACGACTCCTGGTGCCCCCCTGATGATTGATATATGCCACTGCTGTGGCATTGTCTGATTGAATTCTGACAGGGGACCCTTGGAGTTTGGATGTCCATGCTACTAGGGCATACCGGGCTGCTCGTATCTTCTAAGAGATTGATGGGCAGGGCCTTTTCTGCATCCGACCATCTGCCCTGGAGAGACTATTGCTCCAGTACTGCTCCCCAGCCTATAAGGCTGGCATCTGTAGTGACCACCTTCCAAGAAATCGGACTGAAGGATTTCCTTTTTTCCAGATTCTGGGGAACCCACCACCAACGGAGGCTCTTGCGAACGGAAGGGGACAAGGACATTGTAAGTCTAGGGCCTGAAGTTTTTTGTTCCAGGCTGACAGTATGGCCCCTTGCAAATTCCTTGAATGGAATTGACCGTAGGGTACTGCTTCGAATGATGCCACCATTTTTCCCAGCAGCCTCATATACAGGCGTATGGACGGCTGTCTTTTTTGTACCCACTAAGTGGATCAAATCTTTCAAAGACAACACCTTTCCTCGAGGCAAGAATATTTTTCTCTGGCCTGAATCCAACCTTAGCCCCAAGTATTCCAGACTTTTGACTGGTTTTTAGGGCTGACTTGTCTCGGTTGATAATCCAACCGTGAGATTCCAGATACTTGATCGTCTTGTGAACGACCACGTCTAGTTTTTTCACTGAGTGGTCTATCAGCAACAAGTCATCCAGATATGCCATTATCATTACACCTTGTGTTCTTAGATTGGCCAATAAAGGGCCAGAATTTTTGTAAACACTCGTGGTGCTGTGGCCAAACCGAAGGGTAAGGCTCTGAACTGAAAATGGCGCCCTTCTACTGCAAAGCGTAGAAATTTTTGGTGGACTGGAAAGATGGGAATGTGCAAATAAGCATCTTTGATGTCGATCGTGGCTAACCAATCCTCCCCTTGTAGGGCAGTGGCCACCGATCGGATCGACTCCATCGGAAAGTCCTGATATACAGGAATTTGTATAGCCCTTTTAGAATTAATATGGGCCTCCCGACCGCGTTTGCTTCGGGACTGTAAAGAGGTTTGAGTAAAACCCGAACCCTCATTCTTCCAGGGGAACCTCCATAATTACTCCTTGGAGCAATAGTTGTTCTAGTGCCAACAGGAGGGACTCTCTCTTCCGGGGATCCCTTGGCACGTTTGACCTCAAAAATGGGAAGGAGGAGAGTCTTTTAACTCCAAACTGTATCCCAAACCTACTGCGGAGAGCACCTATCTGTCTTGATCGTGTCCCGCCAGGTCTCTTGCGAACAACTGGAGTCCTCCCCCCACCCGACTGAGTGGGGGCTTCAATGAATTTAACTTTGGGGGAGGTTTTGTACCTCCCCTGACCCAGGGTTTCTCATTACCCTGCTACTGTCCCTGTTTTTTACCCCCGGGATTTGACCGAGGAGGCCGTCGGAACTGTTACACAGCCGATGCCCCAGGGACTGGAGAAGCAGGCCTCTTAAAGAGGGACCTCTAACTCTGCTTTTAACCGGCAAGAGCGTATTTTACCGCTGGAAATTTTCTGGATATATTTGTCCAGGTTTTCCCTGAATAAGCGTTCACCATGAAATGGGACGCTAACCAGCCATTCTTTACAGGGAGCTTCAGCAGACCAGTTTTTGAGCCATAGGAGCCTACGCATATGTACTATAGACAGCGTAAGGCAGGAGGCCTGATGGACTGAATCCTCTATGGCGTCAACCGCAAAGCCTAAGGCTCTAGGTAGATCAGCTAGGGCAAAGCCTGCTGATCTGTCAAGTCCCTCAAGACCTGTTTCAACTGATCCTTCACTGCTTAGCAGACCCCAATAGCTGCTACTGCTGGTTGTATCACCAAGCAGATTTTCATAAGGACTCCAATCTTTTATCTATTGGGTTCTTGAACATTTGGACATTATCCACTGGACATGTCAGTGATTTATACATACAAGAGATGGCTGCGTCCACTGTAGGGACCTTCCATTTTTTTTTTTTTTTTTTGATGAACTTATCCTCCATGGGATAGACCACCGGAAATCTCTTGGGGGAATAAATATTTTCTCAGGACGTTCCCAATCCTGGTAAATGAGCCCTTTCAGTAAAGGGTGAAGTGGAAAAGAACAAACAGTCTGGGGGCTTCTAGCGACCCCAACGAGGATACAGTAGTGGTTGATGGTTCCGCAAGGTGCATTTTTAAATGCTGATCGGACCATGTTAGTCAGAGACTGAACCCATAATCTTTCAGCTTGAGATGCTGAGAAAAGGTTCCCCCACTGTTGATTCCTCTATAACAGAATCAACCTCATCCTGATCCCCTTCAGGCAGGTCGATCCCTGTATGGGACTGTTGCTCTGCTAACAGGCACTCTGAAGGAGGAGACGGAGATCGGGCGTGCTTTCCCTGACAGGGAGGCAGCGATAAATGTTGACAATCTCTCTCTAATCCTCCCAGAGCTGAGGAAAAAACCTCCTCTGTTACATACACAGGAGCAGGTGAACTGAGGACAGCCACAGTACCAAGTACCCTGCGGGGTCTCTACGGTCACTTACCTCTGAACTTCAGGGGAGACTGGTGCAGCAGGAGTATGCCCAAGATCCTCCGAGCCCGATGAGACCCCCTTAGCTTCCTGGAAGATTCAGTTCCGGAGCTTCTGGACGGCATATTCCTAAGCCTAAAGCTGAGGTATTCCAGCCGTAATACACCACTTTTACTGAGAATAGTCTAGCACAATTGCTGCTATATCACAGTTGGTGTCTACTAATGTGCCTTTCTAGGGGATGCCTGTATCAACCGCTTGCTGTATGCCTTTAAATGTTGCCAGCTCTGTCTCTGTACTTCATAGCCAGCTCACTACAATATTGTGGTTTTTTTAAAACTGCTGGGACGCCCGCACATGCGCAGAAGCGCTGCGGCGCGCACAGAGCGTCATCCCCCAGGCTCCGCCCCCTTTCCCGGCTCACCTCTATATATAGAGGCGCGTGCACGCGCACGCGCGCGGGCACGTGCGCCTTCGGCGCTAATTTCAAATATGGTAACAAGGGACAGGAGCCAGGGCCCCTCTTTGCCGCAGGCCGGGGGATGGACGAGCACTGCAACATGGCAGAGGAAGCAGTTTCCTATAAGAGAACTCACCATCTGCCTGGACTTTGCTCTGCTGAGAAGAAGCTAGTCCACATGACAAGAAAACATTCCACAGCGGCCTCTAGTGGACAAACACAGGTACCGCAGTCTAATATATTAAATATATATAAAAAAAAATTTTTTTTTTTTTTTTTCTTGACCACCATTAAAAATTATTACATTTTTTTAGTAGTTACAGGCATGCACAGAATTTTGCGGGAATACCATTAGGTAACAGACAGAAAGACAAATTAGGCTTGGGGGTCCCCCAATAGAACCAAGTTCCTGGGGGCCCCCACTTACCTGTTCCCCGCCGCAGGACTTTGTTTGGTCCACAAAAGCCCAAACTTCACCTATCACGGCAGGCATTGTAATCAAACCTTCAGGGACCGGGTTCCCAAGGATTCCACTCCCCTGGACCTGTATAGCACCCTGCACAGAAAACATCTTGGTCGTGGGTATGACCAGAGCTCTGGATCCCAGGGTCCAGCTCTCCTAAGAGAAGCATTACAGGCAAAACCTTGCTCTTCTCTGCAAGGCCCGGGTACCGACCGTTTAGCTATGAAGCTTTTTTGGTCGGATCCGGAATAGCTTACTGAGGCCCAAAAGAACCTGTACGCAAGCTCAGTGAAAAACACATGTTTCTTCTTGGCCAACACCTTAGACACTGGCAAAAAACTGAGGTGCTCCCGGATGGGAGGGGCTTATATAGGGGAGGGTACTTCCGGTTTTGGAAGTTGCCAGTGCCAGCACCTGACGGTATCTATATAACCCATTAGTAATGACTATGTCGCTCTGTGTCCCGTGATGTACGAGAAAGAAAATACAATCGATGATACCTGGAAATTCCATGTACAGGTGAACTTGACCCTGGCCATGCATCACTTCGTGGCTAGTTCTAGGCATCATGGCTAAGATTATTTCAGATGTTTCCTGTATGTAGTCATCCACTGTTTTATAGAGATACCTTTGGGAGAAATGCAGAAATCCTTTTTTTAACATTTAATGAAAAAAATATACATGTATTTACCTTTCAACATTCAATTGTTCCATTTAACACTAGCTACCCCATTCTGACAATGTTCTGTTGTCCTTTAGTAGATCTCAGCTTCATTGATGGTTTCATCCCATATCAAGCCTCTACAGGCAGTCACTAGACTATCAAATACTATAAGCTATCTTGAAACAACTTTCTTTGCCAGGACCATTTTGATTATAGCAGAATTTGATAATTTTTTACCCTCCATCTAGCTCTTTCAGGTCCCTCAATAGATTCATTGTCACATATAGCAGTAAAGCAGTCTGCTTATTTTATTGAAACAACACTTTCTTCCACAACCTTACTCTTTCTTGTTCTTAAAATCTACCCTTTACCCTCTAGCTACTTGCTTCTGCACTGGATTTGCTTCTGTTTGTTGAAGTCTGATACTCTACCATCCATAAGGCAAAGTGTCTCATGAGTTTGTAAGCCTCTATTTCCTCTTTCTCTACATTTGAAAATGTTATCTATGTTTAGTGTCTTACGTAAAACCTTATATCACTTTGCTTTACTGCACTTTGTTGAAAATGTACTATATTGGCATTAACATCACTGTTTTCATGAATTAAGGTGGAGGTAAGTTTATATCTGAATGAGGAAAATAATATGTATTATATTTAAATTATGTTATACTGTTTCACAAAAGAAATTGGTACAAAAGCTGAGGAGGCAGAAACTAAGGTGAATGGTTGTAAATGGGAAAATAATTGTCTAAAAACAGAAGACGAAATGTATTTGTAAATTAACTATATTCAAAATGGCCTTAAAGAGGAGTTCCGCCTGGGGATTTTTTTTTTAAAGTCAGCAGCTACAAATACTGTAGCTGCTGACTTTTAGTATATGGACACTTACCTGTCCAGGGAGCCCGCAATGTCAGCATCCCAGCCAATTTTTGGATTGGCTGTCAAGTACTGCTGCTGCCACCTCCACTAAGGGAGACCGGCAGTGAAGCCTTTTAGCTTCACAGCTGGCTCATTACTGCGTATGCATGAAGCGCACTGCTCTTTCTAATTGGCCTGTCGGCAGAGGAAGAAGGAGGGGGGCCGAACTTCTGAGGGACGGTGCCACTGCACCATCCCCTGGAAGTGGGGAAGGGTACCTGTCAAAAAAAGCCCCCCCTCCCCCCTGAAAGGTGCCAAATGTGGCACCAGACAGGGGTAGGAAGCAAATAAGTGGAGGTTCCACTTTTGGGTGGAACTCGGCTTTAAGTTAGCACCAATATTAGGACATATACATATATAAATTCTGGGAAAAGCATAGTGTGAATATATAAAATATGAAACCAGTATTTAAAAGCTATTGTGAGGGATGTACCTGTTCAAGGTTACCAAGTGGTCATCATACCAAAAATGACAAAATAGTCAAAACAAAACAAAAAAGTTCAGGGATGACTACAAGGCATGCACAACAAATAAGATATAATAACATAAAAACCAATGTATATTACAAAAGATTTTCATAAAATCTTCAAACACATCTTAAAATACACAATCGCCAATCATGTCTAAGAAATTTCACGGATGGCTCGCTTCTTCTGGACTGTATTTAAGGACAAACGTACATTACATAGTGGGTTCCCTCAACATATACACCTTAAAAACAACACAAGAAGGGTGAACCAACTATGACATCCCGGACAGTGGGGAGGTGTAGGGTAAGATGACCAACACGTGTTTGATGATTTTATGAAAATCTTTTGTAATAAACATTGTTTTTTATACTATATCTATTATTTGTTGTACATACCTTGTGGTCATCCCTGAACTCCCCTTTTTTTTTGTTTAGTTTTGACTATTTTGAATATATAAAATATCACCTTTATTGACAAAAGCTGAATAAAACATACAGTACATTGATTAAAAAGTATTGTAGGTCTATGCTAATAATGCAAATCTAACTAAGTATCACATTACATAGACCTTCTATGAATGATTGTAAGAACAGTCCAAAAATGACATTGCACAGGACCGATACTTCAGAAGGCTAATATTATATCAGGAGAACTCCCTGCATGTTTCAAAAAACGCTCTGCATCGCATTGATGTGAATAGTCACAGTAAAGAATAACGCAATTTACATTGTTGTGCATGACAGTGTGAACAGAGGCTAAAGTAAATGTTCAATGTGGAACAACCATTCATATGGACACTCATCAAAGTACCGTGGAGCCTTTGTCCAATGCAAGAAGATGTATGTGCGTATACAGTGGTCTTTATCAAAGAGTCATCTGTAATAGTATCACGATAGATCATATAAGACAGGTCCTTTACTTCTGCATAGAAAAAAATTGTGTTCACTTCTCAACAGTGATAATATCCAAGTAATGTACATGTATCTGCCTTATTTCTCATTGAGCTAACAACTTGTAATATGTGGGACATAGGGGTTGATTTACTGAATGCAAATAGACTGTACACTTTGTAAGTGCAGTTGCACTCCAGAAGTGCAGTGGCTCCAGAGCTTAGTAAATGAGGTAAAGCTTCACTTCACAATGAATACCACAATACCAGTGATGTCTGAGACTGGCAAGCTGCTGTATGTTTTAACATAACAGAAGCATTTCTTACCGATTTTTAATGTAAGAGGTACTATTTTTTTTAATAAACTCATTGCTTTTAATTACTACACCATGGGAGATAACTTTGTTTTACCCTATTATATGTATTGTGCATGGGAGATGGAGCTTTAAATGGACCACTACCAAGGATTGTCTTAAAGCGGAGGTCTACCAAAAAAAAAAAAAAAAAGACATAAAAATGCTAAAAAAAAAAAAGAAAAATTTGAAAAAAAAAAAGTTTTACTTACCAGAAATGGCGGTTGCTAGGCAGATCTTCCTAATCTGTCACTTCCTAGTCTGGTCTTCATTCTTGTCCTCCTCGCGTTGTCTTCTGGGGAATGGGGCGCGCTGTCTTCTGGGAACTGTGTGTCTCCCAGAGAACAGCCGCCCATTCATAAAGCGCCACGTGACTCGCGCATGTGCAGTAGGAAGTGGGCAGTGAAGCCGCAAGGCTGCACTGCACGTTTTCCTTAGTGAGGATGGCGGCGCCGAGACCTGCCACGATCGAGGGATCGGCCTCAGGGGGTCGACATTGCGGATGCCCAGGACAGGTAAGTGTCCTTATTAAAAGTCAGCAGCTACAGTTTTTGTAGCTGCTGACTTTTAAAAAAAAGGCTGGAACACCGCTTTAATAAATCTGAGAGACCTGGAACCAGTCTAGGATTGGTGGAACATCATCCCAAGCATTGTAATAATAAAGCTTATCTGATTACTTTTTAAGGTGAGAGTTCTGGGAGCACAGATGTGCCACAAGGAGGTGAAAGCACACCAATTTGTTTATATATATGCACACAAGAAGCACTTTGTTTGGAAGCAAGTGATTATAGCTATTACATCACTGCTGGAGAATTAACTGTTTATACACTTTTTTTTTTTAAAGATATTTTTATTAGGTTTAAGACAAACCAACAAACAGAAGGAAACATACAAAAAACAAACAAACAATACCACCAGACAACCTGGTCAAAAAACATTAGGCAAAACACTCAAGCATAGAAAAATAAACTGACATCAGTGCAAAATATAAAGCAGGCACAATGGTAAAAGGCTCAGGTATAATACCGGGATATAGCAAAAGCGGAGGTCCAGACATTAGAGATCCCTGAGGCATGGCCCATCAATGGTCAAGCAAGAGTAGTACAATCAGTGCTGGGAGAGGGTTAGTGGACTAGCAACCATCTACCCCAAATTTTGTGGAAGGTTTTGTTCCGTTTCCGGAGTTCAAAAGTAAGTTTATACAGTGGGATAGCATCATTAATAAGTTTTAACCAGAGAGATTTCAGAGAGGTCTGTGCGCCCTTCCAGGACAGTAAATTGCTTTTTTAACATAGAAGAAGTGTATACTGAGCAGTCTCTTGGCATGTGACGATAGGTGTAATTCGCCAAAAATGCCTAATAGGCAGTTCTTGGGGTGGATTATGTTTGGGAGGCCTAGTGCCGATGAAATTGAAAGCACCCACTTCTTCCCAGAAGTCCCGGACTACCGGGTATGACCAGAAGCAGTGTAAGAAATCGGCCTCTTGGCCACAGCTGCGGAAACAGGCAGACGAGGGCAGGAGACCCATCTTGTGTAACCTAGCCGGTGTGAGGTGGGTTTGATGAAAATGTTTGACCTGTATGATGCGGTCTCGGGAAGCAATAACAGAGGTTTTATACGTATCACTAAATTCTGACCAGTCCTCGTCTAACAGGGAGAGGTCCAGAGAGGTCCATTTTACCTGAGCTTTGTGAAACCTGGGGTTAAAGTCAGTCATTAGGGCTGCATAATAGGTAGAGACAAGTTTAGTGGGATCTGGCTGTCTGAGCAACGGGGGCAGGTCAGTGGGATCATCCAGGGAGCCAAACTGGCCACGAATAGTCTAAACATAGCTGAGAAAAAGATTTAAAGCCCTGAGCGTTGTACAGGTGGCATAAATATTTAACCCCCTGGAGTACCAGCGATTGGGATCGGGAAGGGAGTATAGTTCCTGCAGATTAGGGTTAAACCGCAGGGTTTTTTTGCGCGATTTCAGCCAGGTGTGCCTGGATACTTTTGTGACAATATAACGGAAAGAGGAAAGGGAAGTGGCAAGTATGGAGGTTCCAGGGCGATCGGGGACCCGGCCTCTGTAGATAATATTATGTAGGGTTTCCAGGGAAGATGCAATGGCTCCTTCCGTGGAGGTACAGGCATTGGCCGGAACCGGGCACAGCCAATCGTCGATGTGCACCAACTGGGATGCCAAATAATATAGAAAGAAGTTGGGAAACGCCAGGCCTGCCAAGTGCGCTGGCAACCGTAGTGTTTCAAGTGCTACCTTGGGGGAGCCACCCTTCCACAGGAAAGTAGTACATATTGAATCTATGAGTTTAAAAATAGATTTAGTTATTTTTCACGGGGAATTGGCAAGGATTTAAAGTAATCTCGGTAGGTAGATCATTTTGAGGATGTTGGCCCTCCCCATAAGATCCAGAGGCAGATCTATCCACTGCTTGGTCTGCTCCTGAAGCCGGACCAATAGAGGATCTAAAATATTGGCGACATATGAAGATAAAGGGGTTTGCACCAGAACCCCAAGGTACCTAAAGGAGGATACCACTTGAAGCTTGGAATCCGGGTGAATCAGGGGAGGCTTAGCCACGTCTAGGAGGAAAAGACTAGCTTATCCCAATTCACCCGGAAGCCAGAATAGTCTCCAAAGGTATTAATCTCCACTAACAGGGCCTGAAGTGAGTCATTAGTATCAGCCAGATACACCAATGTGTCATCCGCATAAAGTGAAATGCGCTCCTCTATATTAGCAATTGGGAGTCCTTTAATCAAGGGGGAGGAGCGAATGCAAACCACAAACAGCTCCATGGCCAGGGCAACCAAGAGGGGTGACAACGGGCACCCCTGTCATGTGCCCCTAGTAATCAGAAAGGGGTCAGTGATAGAGGAATTGACCCGCACCCGAGCTACCGGGGAGGTGTAAAGGAGTTTTATCCATGCTACAACACAGGGGCCAAAGCCATACATCTGTAACACCCGAAACAGATATGGCCATTCCACACTGTTGAATGCCTTGCAAGTGTCCAAAGACACAATAGCACGAGTGGGAGGACAGTCATGTGGATATTGCAGGTTGTGCAACAGCCTGCGGATATTCATTCTGGTGGACCTGCCGGGGATAAAGCCCCCCTGGTCACTATTGACCAAGGACGTGACTACAGTGTTCAAATGGTTTGCTAATATTTTGGCTAGAATCTTAACATCCACATTAATAAGAGAAATTGGACGGTAAGATTCGCATTTAGGTGGTTTCCTTACGGGGTTTTAATAGAAGTACAATCAAAGCCTCTCGCATCGTTGGGGGGAGGATCCCGACATCTAGAGCTTTGTTATAGGTTTGCAAAAGAAAGGGGCACAAAAGATCTTTAAACTGTGAATACCATTCAGTCGGGAAACCGTCTAGGCCCGGAGTCTTATGTGCAAGCATTTGTGAAATGGCTGCAGCAATTTCCTCAACCGAGATAGGTGCATCCAGCACATCATGCCCCTCCATTGACAAGGAGGGGAGAGATATGTCAGCCAAGTAGTCATTCAATTGGGAGTCATCGTAGTCAACCCTAGAGGTACACAGGTCTTTGTAAAAGCATAAAAAGGAGTCTAGGATATCCCCTGGGTTGTCACTGATGGGGCCTTGAGCAGTAAGGATACGTGGGATGGAAATGGGAGAATGGTCAGGTCTAGTCAGATATGCCAAGAGACGTCCGGCTTTATTACCATGTTCAAACGATTTTTGTGTGGCATGCAACATGCGTTTTTGCGTGAGATCTAACAGACGGAGTTCATACTCCCTACAGCTCTGTAACCATTCCTCCCTCGTGTCTGAGGCAGGGTTAGAGGCATAAGCAGACTCAGCACATACCATAACAGTCTCAAGTTCTTCTGCAAGCATCCGGTTATTTTTGCGCAAGACCCCTGTGATGGACATGAAAGTGCCCCTCAGAGTTGTCTTAAACGCGTCCCATTCAGTGGAAGGGTCTACTTTTCCCAGATTATCCCTCCAATAGTTTGTGATGCCTGTCCTGCATTCTCCCTGCACTATCTCGTCCTCTAACCAGTAGGAGTTCAGTCGACAAATGGCAGGCCCAGAGCCTGGGAGGAGGAGGAGATCCACAGAGAGAGGGGCATGATCAGAAACCCCTCTAGGCAGATATGAAACGGTAGAGACAACAGGGAGGGTCTCAGCAGGAGCAAACGCCATATCCAGTCTGGACATGGTGTGGAAAGAATCCGAGTGGCATGAAAAGTGGCGTACATCCGGATGTTTCCATCGTCACACCTCTGTAAGGCCATGAACCTGTGCCCAGTCTAGAAAAGAGGGAAAGGGTCTACCTCCACCACCCAGGCGGTCCATAGTTGGATCTAATATAGCATCAAAGTCCCGCACATAAAGTAAGGGGCCAGGGGGTCTAGTCAGCAGCTGAAGTGACAGTCTAGAGAGTACCTCCACCGAAAACGGGGGGGGGGGGGCACATAAATGTTTACCAGGGTAAAGGTCACAGTAGAAATTTGCAAAGTAAGAACAATAAACCGCCCATCCGGATCGGTTTTAACTTGTACCGTTAGAGATTTGTCTAGAAGGATGGAAACCCCCCTGGAGTAATTAGTATGAGTGGCATGATAGGAGTTAGACAACCACGGGCATTTTAGGGCCCTTGTTTTAGAGCCTGTAAGGTGAGTCTCTTGGAGGCAGATAATGTGATTGCTACATTTTTTTAATACTGAAAAGACCAGAGATTCAGACCTCTAGTATTCCAGGAGACTATCCTTAGGGGCTTTGCCATTGTAAAACATACAGTAGTAAATAAGCACAAAGTAACATGAATACAAGAATATAAATGACCAGACAGGCTGCGCCATCTGAAGCACATACATGCACATGAGTAAAAAAAGTGCGTGGATCCACCATCAGGACATCATGACCAAGCAATGAAATAATAAAAAACATTAATAGTCCACCATAGGCAGCAACCTGAGAAAAAATATAGGAGTCAAAAAGTGCAAAAAGGAACATAGAAAAAAAAGAAAAAAAAGGAGAAAAAAACACAAACAAAGTCCCACAAAGTCCAAATAAAATCCCTTGCCCCCCTCCCCGCTCGACCAACCCCAACAACCCCAGCCTTGGATCCCTGAACTGTGAAACGAAAACCCCCCTCCTTAAACTGAGGGAGAGCTGTACCGTGGCCTTGTCACTAACTAGTACGGGGGGGGGGGGGGGTGTAGTGGAGTCCAGAGTGACTCCCGAGCAGCATTGTAGGGGTGAAAAGCATCACAGCCCAACAGCGGATGCAGTAGATTGCAGAGCAAACAACCGGTAGAAGTTCTTGGGGGGGATAGGCCTGTTAATAAGGAGGAAGTTCAGTCTATTAGGAGATTAAAGATGGCAGGGTAATAGTTCTCAGGCCTATTGCAGGGAGGCATACCATACCTTCATGAAAACCTGGATCAGACAGTGCAGTCAAGGTAAACGAGTTCTCCAAAATGGAAGGATTGGCTTGTTTATACACTTTAATATACTGATGCACCTTTGCAACGGGTTGCACTTTATATGTTTATTATGATATATATGCACTTTATATGTTTTCAATGTTATATATAATAGGATATGATATAATCATGATTTGCTGATACACTTACATATTTTAGAGTCTGTGCAACACCAGTCTTAACATATTATACTGTCTATACTTGTGGGAACACAGAGGGTGTATGTAGCAGCTCATCCTCAATATTAACACAATCATTTTGATTTATTTTATTTAATTTACACCACAGTTTGATTATTATTTTGCACTTGGGTAGTGCAGAGGTACATTTTTACCAATGGTTAGATTTTATTCATTCATATAAAACCTTTATTCTTAAAGGGAATTTTTTTTTTCTGTAACTGCTTGTATAACTGCAGTGTGAGCTGGAGTTTGTCTTAAATTTGTTAGTATATCTAAATATGCTAGTACATCTAACACTCTCCTCCCCCGGATTAACAATGTTGCTATCCAATGGTGTCCCATGTGCTCCTTCATCCAGAGTGAGGGCACATCTAGTGATTGGTAAGCTGCAATATATTACATTTTTGGTTTTGGGTTTAAAGTGGTTGTAAACCCTTAAAGACCACTTTATGCTACAGGTAAGCCTATAATAAGGCTTATCTATAGCTACCCAGGATATCTCCTAAAACTGCACGGTTTAGGAGATATCCCCTGTCCCCTGCATGTGCCGATGTCATCGGCACATGCGCACTGGGGCAAACTGAAGCAATGACCGTTGCTCCACCTATGTGCCGTTGCTTCAATCCGTGTGCCATTACTGGCGGCTCCCACGCGCATGCTCTGGCCAATCACAGCTCTGGCGATAACCGGAATTCACTCCGGGAGAGATGATGCCGCGGAGGGGGGATGAGCACCGCTGCAGGGACTTCTATGTAAGGTAAGTAATTCATAATTCAAATAAAGATGAAGTAACAAAAAAAAAAGTAATTCTTAATGAGCTAGAATGCTATGCATACTCATATGCTCATTATGCCTTTGTCTTGCAGGGGTTTTTTTTTTTTTTTTTTGAGGGTTTACAACCACTTTAATACCGTTTTAAAGGTGTTGTGTTTTCCACCACTGAGAAAATGTGGAAGAGAGACTGCAGCATTAAATTTCACTTGCTGTGTATAATAACAAAGTGTAGACAAATTACAAGATATTTAACTGAGGCGCAGCTGCTTTTTTTCTGACAGCATTTAATGAGTTCTGACTTATTTTGATCTTTATGTATGTTTGCTTGGAAAACTAAATAAAATTCATACTTTTTTTTTAGATCTATGCCAAGTACATACTGACAACATTTAAGTAGGATCTTGACAGATTTACAATATTTTATTTAGTGTATTGTTTTTATCCTCTATTCTCTGTTTAGTATTCCTTATGAATGACATACACAATACCAAATGAGTAGCCCTGACTGCAGAGGTCACCATCTTTCTCTCTGCTCTTTTGCGTCTCAATGCTGATGAAGCTGCTAACCTCTTTTGCTGACCTACATGCATTTCCTCTGGACTTTAACATTCTGAACATCTGTCTTAAGGCTTCGGTTTAGAACCCCAAGGGGCCACGTTGTGCATTTTTATTGTGTATAATAAAACCCACCACGGAATGTCTCGGAAACCTCAGTATCTCTTTATATCTCAGATTGTTTTACTGTCAATGTCAGTCAATTACCCTTTCATTCAACAGTTCATGCAGTTCTCAGATATCAATCATTGGATTTAATAGAAAACTGCTGATTTAAGTCAAACTAGATACATGATATTTATTTGTACAGCACCGCTCTAAAATATATTTCATGTGTTCAGTTAACATTTGCTTTATATATTGGGTCAGATTTTACCAAAGGCTCAAGTTAAATAAAGTGATCTTTTATGTTTGTTTTCTGGTAATTTCAGTCAGCCTTCTTATTATAGTTACTATTGCTGTGTGTGGTTCCAATGAATACTATATGACATGGATTTGTAAAAGTGGCTGAGCGCGCATTTTGTAATGATTCACTATCAAAGGGAGAAAAAAAGTTACCCTGTTTAATTATAAGGCTGGTTATTACACCTACTGCTACTTCCTCTACTAGGAAGAATTGTTAAAACTTGCTCTGTTTGACAATGATGATTACAAATGCAGCTAAGACTACAACTATTAGAAATAAATAAAAAGTCATATACAGTAAAACCTTGGTTTGAGAGTAACTTGGTTTGAGAGCTTTTGCAACACAAGCACAATTTTTAAATACATTTTGACTTGATATACAAGCGATGTCTTGATATACAAGTAGCGTCATGTCACAACTGAGTATAAAAGAGAAGAGAGGCGCCTCTAAGTGTAGCGATATGGTTACATTTAATGAAGGTACAACATTTAGCAACATATTGCTACACTAAGGCTACTTTCACACTGGGGCGCTTTGCAGGTGCTATAGAGCTACAAATAGCATCTGCAAAGCGCCCTGAAACTCCAGTGTGAAAGCCCCAGTGTGAAAGTAGCCTTAGAGACGCCTCTCTTCTCTTTTATACTCTGCAGATCCTGCTGGATTTTGTTTCTAATCCCCTTGTGGAGGCTTCCATTTGTGGATAGACATTTTATGGTCACACAACCTATCACATTGCTATCATTTTTTTATATGGACTATAAACTGAAGGACCTATGAATAAATAGTTGTGGAACGAATCATCTGAGTTTCCATTATTTCTTATGGGAAAATTTGCTTTGATATACAAGTGCTTTGGATTACAAGCATGTTTCTGGAATGAATTATGCTTGTAATCCCAGGTTTTACTGTATATAATGTTAAAATTGTATTTGTTTAAACTACTACTAGTTCTTCAATTTTATTACGTCTATATTTAAAAATAAATAGGCCTAGTAGTTTACTACTGTTTGTACAAATAATTACAAAATAATAATACATAGACACCTAAAAACATAGTACACATAGTAAACATACACATTAGTATTTTCTGTTGATATCTTTTATGAATGTTCATAATATGACTACATCACTTGAGATAATAATACATACAATACATACATATAACTGTAGCACCCCCCCCCAATATTTGGGGGCGCCATGTGGAAATTTAAGGGTGGACTGAGCCAGTAGTTGGGCTCAGACCAATCATGTTCAATTATTGTTCTGCTTGGGGTGTGATACTGCCAGGCAGTTTTGTTCTCCTTTGCCTGCAGGTGGTGCTGTCACCGTCGGCAGGGGTTAGATTACGGGGGTATCACAGCACTTTGGGTGTCCTCTCTCAGCAGCCGTGCAGTGGGCGTGGTCTACCCACTGTGCATGCTGGGAGAGGGTACAAAAGGGGCAGACGCCATTTGGAATGGTGATTCGGGGGCGATTCCAGGGGGACCCCAATGCGTTCAAGGGGACCTCTGGTCCAGTGAGTGCGCCTCGTGGCCCGCATGGCATGAGGTGCGCTGGAGTGTTTAGGCCTTGGGCACCTTCAGCCCGAGGCCATGTTGCTGCATTGTAGGCCCAGCTCCGCTGACTAGGGCCTACGCTTCAGAGAAGGATCCCAGGCTGCCCGTTGTTAGGTGGCCCATCTTCAGGAAAGGAGTTTCAGTGGAAGAACAGTCCCGGCGGAGACTAGCGACGGTACTGCTGTCTCGGGGAGAGGCCTGGAGACCTACCTAGAGGGGATCCATGATCTCTGACATCCGTGCTCCATCCCGGCTGCTAGGACTGCTCTCATAGGGACTATCCGGGTGAGCAATGCCCACTCGGGCTTGAGTGGCGACGAGTGTATATACTGGATTTAAGTGTTGCGTGCCTGAACCTTCCCCTACATCTTTCAACCTTTCTTCAAGTTAACTCAAAGCAGAAAAATAATAAAGCCTTGCTGATTAGGTTTTACTCATGTGTGGACATTGGCCTTATTCCTGAAAGATATTGGTGTATCTAGACAACGGAACTGAAGGATCCACTCGTGGGAGATAATTGCTGCAGACCCAAAGTAACGAAACCAGTAGATCCCATTAACAAATAGGGGTCTGCGGGTGAGTGGAGCACCGGGGGAAGGTGGCTACATAAGTATTGAAAGTTGCATACTAACATAGTACATAGGGTAATAAATTAACACTGTTTGAAGCTTTAGGTTACACCAAACAATCCTTATTTTCCAGCTTTTAGTAACATGAAATGATCATTGTTTATTAAAAATAATCCAAACACATCCACGACTTAACCACTTCAATAGCATGAACTGTCACCTCCTACCTGCCCAGGCCATTTTTCTCGCTGTCACACTTACCTTACCTTGTTTTACCATTTTTTCACACACAAAAAAAACTTTCTTTTGCTGGTATTTATTCACCACTGGGTTTATTATTCTTTGCTAACTAAACAAAAAAGACAGAAAATTAAAAAAACAAAAAAAAAACAAACAAACATGTTTTTCTTTGTTTATGTTATAAAATTTTCCAAATGAATAATCTTTCTTCATAAATTTAGGCCAAAATGTTTAATGCTACGTTTCTTGTTGCAAATAACCCAAATCAGTGTATATTTTTTAGTCTGTAGATAAGTTATTGAGTCCACAAACTATGGTATACAAATATCTGAAAATCCATCGATCCTGATGGCCCCATTTCTTGAGGCTCGAAAATGCCAGTACAGTACAAATACCCCCCAAATGACCCATTTTTGGAAAATAGTCAGTCCCAAGGTATTCAGTAAGAGGCACGGTGAGTTTTTTGAAGTTTACATTTTTTGTCACAATTTTATTGGAAAATTTTGAAATTAAAAATATTTTTTTTCCCACAATTTTGTTTTTAACATACTGTCACCAATGCAGTGCATCGTCATCATATACCCTATTGTTTGCTCCATAAGACGCACTTTGTCTGTGCGTCTTATGAAGCGAATATTGACCAGGCCCCTCCCCCCATCGCCGTCGATGTGTTACAGTATCGGGCCAGCCATTTGGCTCCTCTGTGGCAGAAGAGAGGAGGACAGGATGTAAGGCACATCCTGGTCACTACACATCTGGGTCTCTGGTTGCTCGCATACGGCTGGGAAGGGCACTTTTTAATGTAAGCGAGAACTCTGTTTGTTTTGATTGTGCTGACTGCTGATTTGGAGCACAGGAGAGGATGCCCACATCCCCAAGTAATACAAGCTACAGAAAAAAACCTCTAATGGGACTTTAGGTATGTCTTATGGAGCGAAAAATCTGGTAACTGGTGTGGTGATGATCAGTAGGGATGAGCTTCGTGTTCGAGTCGAACATACGTTCGACTCGAACATCGGCTGTTCGATCGTTCGACGAAGATCGAACGATTTGGGCCGCTCGCGCCAAATTCGAGTGACGCGAACGGCCCACAATGCACTACGCCATCACAGTGTCATCCAGGCGCTGTGATTGGCCAAGCATGCACTGTGACCCCGCATGCTTGGCCAATCACAGCGCCGGCAGCGAGGAGAGCAATGATTGGCCACAAGCAGGATGCCTGTGGCCAATTATTGCTGATGGGGTTTAGTACACGCCCCACACTATAAAAGGCCGCCAGCGCGGCAGCCTTGTGTAGTGTGTTCCGGAGCAGGGAAAGAGAAGCATAGGCAGGGACAGTGTCATTTTTTTTCCTTTACTAATCCTGGATTCCTTGTGTTTAGGGACAAATAAGGATAGGTAGGGAGAGTGTCAGTGACAGTGTGCTATTCTGTGCTAATCCTTGTTTGTAGGGACAGAGAGGTACAGTGAGGGAAACTGACAGTGTGCTATTCTGTTCTAAAACTATTTTGCTGAACCATATTTTCAATCCTTGAGTTGAGGGACAGAGAGCTACAGTGAGGGAAAGTGTCAGTGTGCTATTGTGTTCTAAAACTATTTTGCTGAACCATATTTTCAATCCTTGAGTTGAGGGACAGAGAGCTACAGTGAGGGAAAGTGTCAGAGTGCTATTGTGTTCTAAAACTATTTTGCTGAACCATATTTTCAATCCTTGAGTTGAGGGACAGAGAGGTACAGTGAGGGAAAGTGTCAGTGTGCTATTGTGTTCTAAAACTATTTTGCTGAACCATATTTTCAATCCTTGAGTTGAGGGACAGAGAGGTACAGTGAGTGAAACTGACAGTGTGCTATTCTTCTGTTCTAAATCAATTTTGCTGTTCCATATTTTCAATCCTTGAGTTGAGGGACAGAGAGGTACAGTGAGTGAAACTGACAGTGTGCTATTCTGCTCTAAATCAATTTTGCTGTTCCATATTTTCAATCCTTGAGTTGAGGGACAGAGAGGTACAGTGAGGGAAACTGACAGTGTGCTATTCTGTTCTAAAACTATTTTGCTGAACCATATTTTCAATCCTTGAGTTGAGGGACAGAGAGGTACAGTGAGTGAAACTGACAGTGTGCTATTCTGTTCTAAAACTATTTTGCTGTTCCATATTTTCAATCCTTGAGTTGAGGGACAGAAAGCTACAGTGAGGGAAAGTGTCAGTGTGCTATTGTGTTCTAAAACTATTTTGCTGAACCATATTTTCAATCCTTGAGTTGAGGGACAGAGAGCTACAGTGAGTGAAACTGACAGTGTGCTATTCTGTTCTAAATCAATTTTGCTGTTCCATATTTTCAATCCTTGAGTTGAGGGACAGAGAGGTACAGTGAGGGAAACTGACAGTGTGCTATTCTGTTCTAAAACTATTTTGCTGAACCATATTTTCAATCCTTGAGTTGAGGGACAGAGAGCTACAGTGAGGGAAAGTGTCAGTGTGCTATTGTGTTCTAAAACTATTTTGCTGAACCATATTTTCAATCCTTGAGTTGAGGGACAGAGAGGTACAGTGAGTGAAACTGACAGTGTGCTATTCTGTTCTAAATCAATTTTGCTGTTCCATATTTTCAATCCTTGAGTTGAGGGACAGAGAGGTACAGTGAGGGAAACTGACAGTGTGCTATTCTGTTCTAAAACTATTTTGCTGAACCATATTTTCAATCCTTGAGTTGAGGGACAGAGAGGTACAGTGAGTGGAACTGACAGTGTGCTATTCTGTTCTAAAACTATTTTGCTGTTCCATATTTTCAATCCTTGAGTGGAGGGACAGAGAGCTACAGTGAGGGAAAGTGTCAGTGTGCTATTGTGTTCTAAAACTATTTTGCTGAACCATATTTTCAATCCTTGAGTTGAGGGACAGAGAGCTACAGTGAGGGAAAGTGTCAGTGTGCTATTGTGTTCTAAAACTATTTTGCTGAACCATATTTTCAATCCTTGAGTTGAGGGACAGAGAGCTACAGTGAGTGAAACTGACAGTGTGCTATTCTGTTCTAAATCAATTTTGCTGTTCCATATTTTCAATCCTTGAGTTGAGGGACAGAGAGGTACAGTGAGGGAAACTGACAGTGTGCTATTCTGTTCTAAAACTATTTTGCTGAACCATATTTTCAATCCTTGAGTTGAGGGACAGAGAGCTACAGTGAGGGAAAGTGTCAGTGTGCTATTGTGTTCTAAAACTATTTTGCTGAACCATATTTTCAATCCTTGAGTTGAGGGACAGAGAGCTACAGTGAGGGAAAGTGTCAGTGTGCTATTGTGTTCTAAAACTATTTTGCTGAACCATATTTTCAATCCTTGAGTTGAGGGACAGAGAGGTACAGTGAGTGAAAATGACAATGTGCTATTCTGTTCTAAATCAATTTTGCTGTTCCATATTTTCAATCCTTGAGTTGAGGGACAGAGAGGTACAGTGAGGGAAACTAACAGTGTGCTATTCTGTTCTAAAACTACTTTGCTGAACCATATTTTCAATCCTTGAGTTGAGGGACAGAGAGGTACAGTGAGGGAAACTGACAGTGTGCTATTCTGTTCTAAAACTATTTTGCTGTTCCATATTTTCAATCCCTGAGTTGAGGGACAGAGAAGGACACTCGTAGAAATTATCAGTGTGCTATTCTGTGCTAAATCTTGTTTGTAGGGAGGGACAGAGTAGGACAGTGAGGGAAAGTGTCAGTGTGCTATTCTGTTCTAAAACTTTTTTGCTGAACCATATTTTCAATCCTTGTGTTTAGGGACAGAGAAGGATAGGCAGGGGACAGTGTCAGTGTCATTGTTGCTAAGCCTCCTGCACAATATACACCTGAAGGTAGCCCTTATTGCTGTTTTTCCCATCTCCCTGCAGGCCATACATTAAAATGTCTGGAAGGCAACCAAGGAGAGGCAGACAGTCAGGAGGCAAAAAAAGAGGGCAAGCAGGCTCTGTGTCTGGGGGCAACAGTGCTGGTCGTGTACGCGGTGCATTGTCATCAGCACATGGCCATGGGACACGCTTGTCCTTGTTTTCGGCAGCTGGACATGTTGAGCCACATCATGCCGAAGACTTGGTAGAGTGGATGACCAAGCCCACCTCATCCTCCTCATCCTCTCTCACCCAGGCTCAGGGTACTGGCAAAGCAGCTGCCAAAGCGTCCTCTTCTCTGGTATCATTATCTTCATTAGTCAATCCTTCCCTAGACCCACCATGCCCTCCTCCTGAGGAGTCCCCCGAACTGTTTGAGCACAGTGTTGGGTACATGCTCCAGGAGGATGCCCAGCGTTTGGAAGGATCTGATGATGATACCCAGCTAGAGGAAGGCAGTAGCGTGAGAGCAGAGAGAGGGGATGCTCAAGAAGGACACCAATCTGGCAGTCATGTTCCAGCAGCTGCAGCATACTGCCAGATTGGCTCCAGTGATGAGGAGGGAGGGGATGATGAGGTCACTGACTCCACGTGGGTGCCTAAGAGGAGGAGGAGGAGGATGAGGAGGAGGCACATCTCCAACGAGGCAGGATGCCCTTGAGTGGCCAGAGTATGGGCAGCACACCGACGGAATCACACCGCAGAGCTCCGCCTGTGCAGGGCGCTGCCTCTCCCCGTCATTCAAAAAGTTCTTTGGTGTGGGCCTTTTTTGAGGCGAGTGCATCAGATCGCACAGCTGCTGTTTGCAACATATGTCTCAAGCGTATATCGCGTGGCCAAAACATCAGCCGCTTGGGCACCACATGCTTGATCAGACATATGTTGACCTGCCATGCAGCTCGTTGGCAAGCCTACTTTAAAGACCCACACCAAAGAACAAAGCTGACCTCTTCTTGCACCGCATCAGCTGGGATCTCCAACCCCACTATACCTTCACTCCTCTCTGAAACCTGCTCTGAGAGGAATGAAGGTGTAGAATTAGGTGTGTCACAGGCAAGTACTTGCGGGCACTCTGCTAGCAGTACACCAACGTCCGATTCTAGCAGGCAAATTTCCCTGCCCCAGCTGCTGGACCGTCAAAAGAAGTTCACTCCCAGCCATCCACATGCCCAGCGGTTGAATGCTAGCTTGGCTAAATTGCTAGCGCTTCAACTGCTGCCTTTTCAGTTGGTAGACTCGGCCCCCTTCCGTGAGTTTGTGCAATGTGCGGTTCCTCAGTGGCAGGTTCCCAAACGACACTTTTTCGCACGGAAGGCTATTCCGGCTCTCTACAGGCATGTGGAAGGCAATGTCTTGGCATCGCTGGACAGGGCGGTCAGCGGTAAGGTGCATATTACCGCTGACTCATGGTCCAGCAGGCATGGACAGGGACGTTACCTTTCTTTCACGGCCCATTGGGTCACTCTTTTGGCAGCTGGGAAGGATGCAGGACAAGGTGCAGTAGTGTTGGAGGTTGTTCCACCCCCACGCCTCCAAAATGCTACTACTGGTTGTGACACACCTCTCTCCTCCACCCCCTCCTCTTCTTCTTCCTCCATGGCCTCTTCCTGTGGTTTGTCCTCGGAACCAGCGGTGCTCCGTAGGCGTTCAAGGGGCTACGCAAGTACGCAGGCAAAAAGATGCCATGCCGTGCTTGCGCTGGTGTGTTTGGGGGACAGGAGCCACACTGGGGCAGAGGTCCTGTCTGCTCTGCAGGGGCAGGCCGAGAGGTGGTTGACGCCACGCCAGCTTAAGCCAGGAATGGTGGTTTGCGACAATGGCACCAACCTCCTCTCCGCCCTTCGACAGGGACAACTGACCCATGTGCCCTGTATGGCTCACGTCCTTAACCTGGTGGTGCAGCGGTTCTTGGGCAGGTACCTGGGCTTACAGGATGTCCTGAGGCAGGCCAGGAAAGTCTGTGTGCATTTCTGCAGATCTTATAATGCCAGTGCTCGCCTGGCTGAGCTTCAAAAGGAGTTGAACCTGCCCAAGAACCGCCTTATATGTGACATGCCCACCAGGTGGAACTCAACGTTGGCCATGCTGCAGCGGCTGCACACGCAGCAGAGGGCCATCAATGAGTACCTGTGCGACTACGGCACCAGGACAGGGTCAGGGGAGCTCGGTTTTTTTTCACCACGCCAGTGGGGCATGATCAGGGATGCATGCACTGTCCTGGCACCATTTGAGGAGGCCACGAGGATGGTGAGCAGTGACAGTGCATGCATCAGTGACACTGTACTTCTTGTCCACCTGTTGGAGCACACGCTGCGTGGAATAATGGACAGGGCACTTGAGGCAGAACAGAGGCAGGAAGAGGAGGACTTCCTTGCCTCTCAAGGCTCCCTTTACCCAGACAGTGTTCCTTCTGTCCCACCCATCGCACAGGAAGAGGAGGAGGAGGAGGAGGAGGAGGAGGATTGTGTCAGCATGGAGGTGGAGGCTGGCACTCAGCATCATCAGCAGCAGTCTTTTAGGGATGATTTACAGTCCCAAGAAACCAGTGGACTTGTACGTGGCTGGGAGGAGGTGGCTGCGGATCATGTCGTCCTTAGTGACCCAGAGGACTCCGGACTGAATGCCTCAGCTAACCTACGCTGCATGGCCTCCCTGATCCTGCAAAGTCTGCGGAAGGATCCTCGTATTCTTCGGATCAAGGAGAGGGACCATTACTGGCTGGCCACTCTCCTTGATCCACGGTACGAGGGTAAGGTTGCGGACCTTATCGTACCGTCGCAGAGGGAGCAGAGGATGAGACAACTCCGGGAGGCCTTGCAGAAAGGTCTGTGCAACGCGTTCCCAGAGACTGGGAGGTTACAAACTCCTGGTCCTGGACAACGAGTTGCTGAGGCTTCGGGCAGTCAAAGAAGGAGCGGTGGGGAAGGTGGCCGTCTGACCGATGCGTTCAGACAATTCTTTAGTCCGCAGCCCCAAAGTATGATCGGTTCCAGCAACCATCGCCAGCGTCTGATATACATGGTGCAGGAATACCTAGGGGCAAGGTCAGACTTGGACACCTTCCCCACCGAAAATCCTCTGGCTTACTGGGTCTTGAGGATGGATCACTGGCCAGAGCTTGCACAGTATGCAATTGAGCTACTGGCCTGTCCTGCATCCAGCATTCTTTCAGAACGCACATTCAGTGCTGCTGGAGGATTTGTCACGGATCACAGGGTGCGCCTGTCCACCGACTCGGTTGATCGACTGACTTTCATCAAGATGAACCAGTCTTGGATCACCACCAGCTACCACACACCAGATGCTGATATAACAGACTAATTGATTTTAAAATGTCACATCCCTTCAAGACTGATGCTGATGCTGAGTGCCTGTGCTGTTATGTTGTCTGGCTATCCTCCTCCTCCTCCTCAATGATACGATTAACGATGATAGCTTGGAAGATCATTTTGGTTTATGGGTGGCGCCACCAGTGGCTAAGGCCCAATTTTTCAGCCCCTGTTTAACAGGGGCGTGTAATTAAAATTTTTGATGCAATACTTTGCAACAGGCCTCATTGCTGTGCTCCAAGTACAGTATCTGTGAGGGGTTGCAGTGTTGTGCCACCAGTGCCTAAGGCCCAATTTTTCAGCCCCTGTTCAACAGGGGCATGCAATTATAATTATTGATCTAATAATTCACAGCAGGGCCCATTGCTGCGCCCACCAAGAGTAACTGTCAGGCCTTACAGTGTTGTGGCACCAGCAACACCATCACCACCACCACCACCACCAAAGGCCCAATTTTTCAGCCCCTGTTCAACAGGGGGATGCAATTATAATTATTGATCTAATAATTCACAGCAGGGACCATTGCTGCGCCCACCAAGAGTAACTGTCAGGCCTTACAGTGTTGTGGCACCAGCACCACCATCAAAGGCCCAATTTTTACTACCACTGATCAACAATTATATGTTATTACAATTCCTGATATTATACTTGACAGCAGGGCGTTCCAGCACCCACCAAGAATAACTGTGAGTGCTTTCAGTGTTGTGCCAACACCAACACCTAAGGGGCCAATTTCTGCAGAGTATATACGGAAGGTCCCTACTTTCAAACATCCAACTTACAAACTACTACTACTTGCAAACGGAAGAAGACAAAAGGAAGTGAGAGGAAATCTACCCCTTGGAAGGAAAATTCTCTCCTGTAAGAATTAATATGGGAGAAAGGTGTCTCCTCTCTACTGATGCTTTATCACCAATCCTTGTTTCAATACAAACACCACATTTCAAAAACAGTTGTCATTGGGACGCAAAGTGAGGTGAAATGTTCTGAACAGGGGCACAGACAGCAAAAAAAATGTGACAGGGGTGATAACCGTTCCCTATGTTTTCCAAAAAGCTAAAAAAAAGGAATTTGGCATGGAGCTACACTTAAACAATGCAGCTGTTCAAAATTACAAACAGATTCTACATAAGAACAAACCTACAGTCCCTGTCTTGTATGCACCGCCTGTATACGGCTGTTCAGAGTATATAGGGGCTTTTTTATTTTGTGTGCGGGGTTCCCCTTAATATCCATACAAGACCCAAAGGGGCTGGTAATGGGCTGGGGTAGGGGGGGGGGGTGGTTGATGGGGTAGCTATGCCATTTTTCCTAAAGATTTTCAGCCATATTACCGGGACCAGACATTACATTAAAGCCGCAAGCAGTTTTAAATGGCTTTTTTTCCTTTAGAAATGTTATTTTGTGCAAGGACAGTTCTAAACACGGGAAACACGTGGCACTTCACAGGCATACTTTAGACACCCCCCAGGTACAATATTTAAAGGAATATTTGACTTTTTTTTTTTCACTTTATGCATCATTAAAATGACTGCTCCTGGAAAACGTCCGTTTTTAAAACTTCTTTTTGCATTGATACATGTCCCCTGGTGCAGAACCCGGGTTCCCAAACTCTGTTTCGGACAATAACATGGATAATAGTCGTTATAATTAGCACTTTAGAATCCGAACGTTCGCATCCATTGTATTTAATAGGGTTCTAATGTTCGCGCGAACTTTCGGTCCGTTCGCGGGTTCTGGTGCGAACCGAACCCGGGGGTGTTCGGCTCATCACTAATGATCAGGGACACTGACTGGCGACAGCATATAAAAAAGATAAATACATAATACTTTTTAAACATTTGTAAATATATTTTTTCTCTTTTATTTATTTTTTTCTCTTTTTTTTATGATTTTGTTTTAACATACTGTGACCGGGGCAGTGGTAACACTGTACTACTCTGGGGAGGTTATCTAAATGTTTTTTTACACTATGATTGCTTATAACCGTGAATATCACAACCATTTTTTCTGAATGAAATCCATTCATTCAGCATGTACTTTTGTGATTAGCTATGATTGGCCACAGCTAATCACATGGTACAAATGGGCTGTGGTTGGCCCTGTCTGTACCATGTGATCACTGTGACCAATCACAGAGATCATCACAAAATTCACATAAGTACACAATAAATGGCACATTGTGTACAATTGCCATGTGATCTGCTGTGATTGGTCACAGCGACCACATGGTAACAGAAGTGGCCCGGTACACTGATCTGTCATCTGCTGTGTCCGATGGACACATTGGGTGACAGATCGCGCTGGAGCGCAGCCCATTTGGCATGTGGAAGGTACGATCCTGGGAGGACCTCTTATGAGCAGTTAATGGACCTGCATTCTATTTTTAATAAAATGTATTATTTTTGAGTTTTTCTGCCTCCTTGTAATGTCCTTCATGAGCTCCTGAACCTCTCCTTTTTCCTCTCATTTCTGTTTGTTTTGAACAAGTAGTCAGTCGTAGTTGCAGTCATGTGGATGTCTATGCACACTACACATACTTTAGTCCATAGTGCCTAGTCCATCTCAGGACTAGGTAAACCAAAAACAAATGAATTTGGATATTTAGGTAAACAATACATACCGTGTATACTCGAGTATAAGCCAAGTTTTTCAGCCCTTTTTTAGGGCTGAAAATACACCCCTCAGCTTATACTCGAGTTAGTCTACCTAAAAATCTTCTTAGACTGCAGGCGGCCTCCATTGTTTAAATATCGCGGCTTCCTCCTGGTCCCGTTCCGTGATAGGCGTTTCCAGCAAACACTGTGTTGAGTGTTCCGCCTATCACAGAGGTCCTCTCATTCTCAGACTCCGTTTCCCAGCAGACGCTGTGTTCAGTGTTCTGCCTATCATAGACGTTCTCTTGTCCGAGGATGAAAAGACGTCCGTGATTGGCGGAACACTGAACACAGTGCCTGCTGGGAAACTGAGTCCAAGAATGAGAGGAACGGGACCAGGAGGAAGCTGCAATATTTAAACAATGGACGCACGCAGTCTAAGAAGAATTTCAGGTACACTGACTCGAGCACAGGGAGGCTACAATTGACACAGTGAGGTTGGGTACAGTGAGGTGGCAATGGGCACAGTAAGCTAGCAATGGGCACAGTAAGGTTGGGCACAGTGAGGTGGCAATGGGCACAGTAAGCTGGCAATGGGCACAGTAAGGTTGGGCACAGTGAGGTGGCAATGGGCACAGTAAGCTGGCAATGGGCACAGTGAGGTGGCAATGGGCACAGTAAGCTGGCAATTGGCACAGTAAGGTTGGGCACAGTGAGGTGGCAATGGGCACAGTAAGGTGGCAATGGGCACAGTAAGGTTGGGCACAGTGAGGTGGCAATGGGCACAGTGAGGTTGCAATGGGCACAGTGAGGTTGGGCACAGTGAGGTGGCAATGGGCACAGTAAGCTGGCAATGGGCACAGTGAGGTTGCAATGGGCACAGTGAGGCGTGCAAATGGGCACAGTGAGGCATGCAAATGGGCATTGTTGACCCTCTTTTCCACTTACAGTAGCTGCTGCATTTCCCCCCCTAGGCTTATACTCGAGTCAATACGTTTTCCCAGTTTATTGGGGTAATATTAGGTACCTCGGCTTATACTCGGGTCCACTTATACTCGAGTATATACAGTACTTGAATAAAAATGTTTCCTGTTATAACTACAGTTTAGTGTCACTTAATAGGGAACTCTGTCACTAGTTCTCAATCACATGGGAAAAGAAAGCTTGATTCTCCCTCAGCAGTGGCTGCTCTCTGACTCCCTATATGCATGCTAGTTTTGGACCAGTGTAGCCAAATCACTTCTGATTGTGTGCAGACAAATTGTATCCACCCAATACTTAACCACTTAAGCCCCGGACCATTTTGTTGCTTAAGAACCAGGCCCCTTTTTGAGATTCGGCACTGCGTCACTTTAACTGACAATTGTGCGGTCGTGCGACGTGGCTCCCAAAAAAAATTGATGTCCTTTTTTTCCCACAAATAGAGCTCTCTTATGATGGTATTTGATCACCTCTGTGGTTTTACTTTTTTGCGCTATAAACAAAAATAGAGCGACAATTTTGAAAAAAATTACATATTTTTTTTTCTTTTTGCTATAATAAATATCCCCCAAAAATATATAAAACATTTTTTTTCCTCAGTTTAGGCCGATACGTATTCTTCTACATATTTTTGGTAAAAAAAAATCGCAATAAGCGTATAGTGATTGGTTTGCGCAAAAGTTATAGCGTCTACAAAATAGGGGATAGTTTTATGGCATTTTTATAATTTTTTTTTTTACTACTAATGGCGGCGATCTGCGATTTTTATTGTGACTGCGACATTATGGCGGACACATCGGACACTTTTGACACATTTTTGGGACCATTGTAATTTTTACAGCGATCAGTGTTATAAATATGCACTGATTACTGTGAAAATGACACTGGCAGTGAAGGGGTTAAGTGTGCCCTAGTGAGTGATTCTTACTGTAGGGGGGCGTGGCTTGGCGTGTGACATCACTGATCGTCGTTCCCTATGACAGGGAACAGACGATTACTGACATGCCACTAGGAAGAACAGGGAAAGGTTTGTTTACACTTACCTCTCCCCGTTCTTCAGCTCTGTGACCCGATCGCCGGACACCGGCAGGGATCGGGTCAGCGGGTCCCGCGGGCGCGGTCATGGAGCTTCGGACCGGGTCGCGAGTGCGCCGCCGGTGGCGCGCGCGACCCACGGCTGGGATCTTAAAGGGGACGTACCTATACTCCCTTGTGCCCAGCCGTGCCATTCTGTTGACGTATATCGTTGTGCGGCGGTCCTTATGTGGTTAATATGTGTCTACGATGCATGAGGATATGGCCAGCACAATGACTAAGTGGTTAGCACTTATGAATGAATAGTAGCACTGTGGTTGATGGTTTAAATCCCTGTCTAAAAATTGTAGTATGTGTACATAGTAGTAGTAGTAGTATGTGTACTGTAGTTAGAGATCTTAGATTGTAAGCTCCTTGAGGACAGGGACTGATGTGAATGTACAATATATAGTGGATTTAAAAAGTCTACACACCCCTGTTAAAATGTCAGGCTTCTGTGATGTAAAAAAATTATACAAAGATAAATCATTTCAGAACTTTTTCCACTTTTAATGTGACCTATAAACTTTACAACTCAGTTGAAAAACAAACTGAAATCTTTTTAGGGGGGAGAAGTAAATATAAAAAACTAAAATAATGTGGTTGCATAAGTGTCCACACCCTTTTATAACTGGGGATGTAGCTGTGTTCAGAATTAAGCAATCACATTCAAACTTATGTTAAATAGGAGTCAGTACAAACCTGACATCATTTAAAGTGCCTCTTATTAACCTCAAATAAATTTCAGCTGTTCTAGTAGGTCTTTCCTAACATTTTCTTAGTCGCATCCTACAGCAAAAGTCATGGTCCGCAGAGAGCTTCCAAAGCATCAGAGGGATCTCAATGTTAAAAGGTTCAGGAGAAGGGTACAAAAGAATTTCCAAGATATACCATGGAACACAGTGAACACAGTCATCATCAAGTGGAGAAAATATGGCACAACATGGCAGAACTCGACAACCCTCCAAAATTGATGAAAAGACGAGAAGAAAACTGGTCAGGGAGGCTACCAAGAGGCCTACAGCAACATTAAAGGAGCTGTATGAATATCTGGCAAGTACTGCAGTCTGGTTATAAAAGAAAAATTTGCGCTAGGTGCAAATTATTAAAGTGCAATAAATGAATAAATCCCTAAAGGAAAACCTGCTGCTAAACACCAAAAAAAAACCTGATATAAGGTACAACAATATAAATATACAAAAAGGTGTAGCGCTGGATGAGCAAAACTGTGTATGGCTATACAGTGAAAAAAATATATAATATAAGAAAAAGTATCAAAAACATGAGTGAATAATACAAATAAACAATTTAAAGTTCATGTGTGTCAGTGAAAAATATATGAAATCTTCTCCTCTATTTGAAGATGATAAGAGTTCTACAGAGTGCAGGTATCCGATAAAAATCATAGGCAAAATGCTCCAACACTTAGTAAAGATCCCGCCACCAAGGTGAAGAATGAAGGCTTACCAGACAGCCTGCGACCGCCCTTCTCAGGGGGGTCAAAACAGGCTCAGTAGAGTGATGTTTTACTCCATGGAAGGCAGGATGATTCTGCAGGAACGCTTCATCCACAATGGGAGAGTCTCCAGAGACGTTGATTGAACACCTGGCCAGAACTGGGAGTAGACACACTCTTTGCAGATCAGAGTGGATGTTCCTCAGTAAGTAGGATAAAATCCAAAAGAGAAAGAAAAACTTTCCATAGTGTAGCGTTCATCCATAAAAAAGGGGTTTATTTTCACAAAGTATGCGATACAGAACTTCAAAGTAACAAGTCCTGAGATATTAAAATGCTGGTTAAAAACTCCTTGCAAGGAATAAAAAGCTCCGTATTCTGTCAATCAAACGACCGTTCGCACGTGCGCAATGCATGCACGTGTCACCCTACGTCGTTTCGTCAAATCTGACATCATCAGGGGCACGCCCACGCAAGAGCGCACACGCTATTTATAGCCAAAGGGCCCGCAAAGGGTTCTCTCATTGGTTAGGCCTCAGATTGACAGACGGAGCAGATAGAGTGGACCTGTGCATTGAATTCTCAATGCAGAGGTCTATACATAGATAACAATCACATCCTGACACCCGGTGGAACCTCCGGATATTGCACCTATTTGAATCTATTCCACACAACGCCATCTTGTGGGTCATGATGTAACTGTTTACAAAAAGAGGGATTTGTAAAGTCCCAATTATAACAAATGAATATACATTATATATATATACACATATACATATATATACACACACACACATACATATACATATACATATATATACACATATACATACACAAAATCAATAAAAAACTCTCTATTACATATACTAATTGTTCAAAATTCAGAAATGTTATCCATAAACTAAAGCCCAGATCGAAAATACACAAATGGTAAGAAAGTGAAAAATGGATAAAGATTATTGGAAGGGACATCAAAATAATAAATCACCCATTATTAATGAAGCAATTTATGTCCCATTCCACATTAAGGCCTCCCGGTGTGTGACAGCCTAATTTATGTATCCAGCTGGTTTCAGATCTGGATATGCTTCTTCTACCATTTCCACCTCTCCAATGGGGCACATATTTTTCCAGACCAATAAAGATAGTACCTTTTGGGTTTCTATTGTGTACAAGATCATAATGTTTTGACACATTATGTTTGTCAAAACCATTTTTTATGTTGGTAATGTGCTCCCCCAATCTTATACTGAGTTTCCTAATAGTCCGTCCGACATATTCCAACCCGCATGGGCACCGCAAGAGGTACACCACGCATTTAGTAGTGCAGGTTATAAGGGACCTAATGGGATATGTCACTCCTGTTCCAGATGAAGTGAAATCAGTAATTCTTCTACCCTGGAGAGCATTGACCCTACAAACTTTACATCTCCTACAGGGATAGAATCCCTTCAGATCCCCAAAAAAAGTCAGACGAGTTGGGGGATCAGGTACGTTTGGTGCTATTGAATGTCTGAGGTTGGAAGCACCCCTGAAGAGCACTCTTGGGCTGTTGGACAACAGAGGCCCCAACACTCGGTCATTCTTTAACACCGACCAATGTTTTTTAATGATTCTTCTAATGGCCCAGTGTTGGCTTGAATATGTGGTCAGAAAGGCTAGGCCAAAATCCTCCCTGTTTTCCACCTCTGGGGGTCTGTCACACAGAAGAGTCTGTCTATCTCTGAGACCAACCTCAGAAATGACAGAATCCAGTTTAGCAATATCATAACCTTTGACTATGAATCTAGATCTAAGGATTTGTGCCTCCATATGATATTGCTCCAAATCGGTACAGTTGCGCTTTAAGCGCAAAAACTGACCCTTTTGACAGCCAGGAACTATGATGACAAGAGTCCAGTGGTATATAACCGTTCCTGTCCGTCGGTTTAAAAAAGGTGGACGTGACAATCCTATTGTCCTCTATTGAAATATTGAGATCCAGAAAATGAATCTGAATGGGACTAATCTCATAACTAAGAATAATTCCCCTGTCATTACTATTTAAGAAAGACAGATAGGAATTGACTGATTCAGTGTCACCATCCCAGACAAAAAGGATGTCATCAATAAATCTTTTCCAAAAAATAAGATTACGTGACCTATCACCAAGTACCACGTCCTCTTCCCACTTTGCCATAAAGAGGTTGGCCATACTGGGGGCAAACTTGGCCCCCATGGCCACACCCCTAATCTGGAGATAGTGAGTACCACTATGCCAGAAATGATTATGCTTCATCGCGAAGTCCAGCAGTTCCATCACGAAGTTGCACTGCGTGACAGAAATGCCGGACTCGCGATAAAGAAAATGTCGCACCGCCTCATGACCTAGATTATGAGAAATAGCTGTATAGAGGGATGCGACATCTGCCGTAATGAGCAAGTAGGAGGCCTTCCACTCAATCTCACCAAGCAGGTTAATCACATGCTTGGTGTCCTTGAGAAAGGACGGGGTGCCCATCACCAGTGGTTGCAAGTAATAATCAATATACTTGCCAATACGTGAAGTAATAGAGTCTATACCACTGATGATGGGCCTACCCGGAGGATTAATCAAAGTTTTATGGATTTTAGGCAATATGTACATCACCGGCAATCTAGGCGCCAAGGGCACCAAATGTTCCCTTTCTTTTGGGTTTAAAATGCCCATATCATGTCCCTTATCAACTAGAGCTCTCAACTCCTTCTTATATTGTATAGTGGGATCCATGGGTAAACTTGAGTAAGTCAGAGGGTCCATCACTATCCTGGACATCTCCTCAAAGTAGGAGTCCTTGTCCAGAACAACAATGGCACCCCCTTTATCAGCTGGTCGCACGACCACATCCCTCCTATTACATAGGGTCTCCATACCCAATTTGAGATCATGTTGGATTCGTACCGGTTTTACATTTAGATTATTCAAATCCCCCAACACCAGATCTCGAAATACAGTCAAGTTCGGTGCCTGGTGAATAGGGGGATTGAAGAGGGATGCGTTTGACATCCCTGAATGCAAAACAACAGAGGCCTCCCTGACTGGTTGCCTAGTGGGGTTGCTCATGATGTATCGTTTAATATTTAACTTTCTGGTATATTTTTGTATATCTATGAAAGTTTGGAACTTGTTGAGGTTCCGTGGAGGGGCAAACTTTAGCCCTTTATTCAAAGTAATTAATTCCTCCTTGGATAGTTCCTTTGTGCTGAGATTGATAATCCCAGCACAGTCTAGTATTTCCTTCTCTTTGGAGTGAAGTTTCCTCCCCCCTCTGCACCCTCTCTTGCGTCCCCATTTCTTTTGTTCCTGTTCCTGCCGGCCTGCCGAAAATCCCAACCTGAGCGACCCTCCGGTTGTTGACTTTGGGAGGAACAGGAAGCCCCTTGGTTAACACCCAAGCCAGATACCATCTCATCGCTAGTGAGTGGAGCAAATCTGTTCCTAGTGCTTAAAGCATTACGGCTTCCATTATCAGCACGAGGGGATTGGTGGTTTCCATAGATCTGTTGATTGGGATATGCATCCCGGTGACGCCAAGGTGGAGGGGAATGATGATTGGGATAAGGGGAAGGGTTCCTTCTACTACCCCTACCTCTTCCTTGTTGGTAATATTGTTGTGGATTATTTCTCCCTCTCCGTGGATCCGGGGAGGGACGAGGCATCTGAGAAACACTAGAAAATGCACCTTGATCGTTTCTTAGTATACCACTCCTTTGAACAACACCAATTGGTTGAGAGCCAGTTGCACTGTCCCCCACTGGTGGGTCAGGAGGTGGTATAACCTGCCATCGAAAAACTATATTCTCCCTATAGTCTTTTACGTCTCTGTTATACTTTTTCTTTTTCTTAGATTTTTGTTCAGATTCTTCTCTAATTAATACTGCTTTAAGAGCCTCAGATCTATGCAAATAATCCTGTTCTGCTTTAAAAGGGATTAATTTATTTTTAATGATGTTGATCTCGCAGTCCAAAGTTGCCAACTTGCGCTTCTTTTTTGCTATAAGAAACTGCAAAAAATTGACACCTGCCTCATTGAAGTATTTGAACCACTCAGCCAACTCATTATCATCTTTCTGGGGATTTACATCCCACCTGAGGCTCCTAGGGACCATGTCTGCCTTCACATACTCCTCTAAATAAGCAACATCCCACCTAGTATGAACCTCAGTGATGGTGAGATTCTTTAATCTAAGAAAACAACCTGCTAGATCATCTCTGGAATCATCATTACCATCAAAAACACCTGCAGTGTTAATAACCACCTGTGATCTATAATCAAAAATATCCATGACGAATACACCAGCTGCAAATTAAATATATCAAAAACAAAATATGGTTATAAAAGAAAAATTTGCGCTAGGTGCAAATTATTAAAGTGCAATAAATGAATAAATCCCTAAAGGAAAACCTGCTGCTAAACACCAAAAAAAACCTGATATAAGGTACAACAATATAAATATACAAAAAGGTGTAGCGCTGGATGAGCAAAACTGTGTATGGCTATACAGTGAAAAAAATATATAATATAAGATAAAGTATCAAAAACATGAGTGAATACTACAAATAAACAATTTAAAGTTCATGTGTGTCAGTGAAAAATATATGAAATCTTCTCCTCTATTTGAAGATGATAAGAGTTCTACAGAGTGCAGGTATCCGATAAAAATCATAGGCAAAATGCTCCAACACTTAGTAAAGATCCCGCCACCAAGGTGAAGAATGAAGGCTTACCAGACAGCCTGTGACCGCCCTTCTCAGGGGGGTCAAAACAGGCTCAGTAGAGTGATGTTTTACTCCATGGAAGGCAGGATGATTCTGCAGGAACGCTTCATCCACAATGGGAGAGTCTCCAGAGACGTTGATTGAACACCTGGCCAGAACTGGGAGTAGACACACTCTTTGCAGATCAGAGTGGATGTTCCTCAGTAAGTAGGATAAAATCCAAAAGAGAAAGAAAAACTTTCCATAGTGTAGCGTTCATCCATAAAAAAGGGGTTTATTTTCACAAAGTATGCGATACAGAACTTCAAAGTAACAAGTCCTGAGATATTAAAATGCTGGTTAAAAACTCCTTGCAAGGAATAAAAAGCTCCATATTCTGTCAGTCAAACGACCGTTCGCGCGTGCGCAATGCATGCACGTGTCACCCTACGTCGTTTTGTCAAATCTGACATCATCAGGGGCACGCCCACGCAAGAGCGCACACGCTATTTATAGCCAAAGGGCCCGCAAAGGGTTCTCTCATTGGTTAGGCCTTATTGATTTTGTGTATGCATATGTGTATATATATGTATATGTATATGTATGTGTGTGTGTGTATATATATGTATATGTGTATATATATATATATAATGTATATTAATTTGTTATAATTGGGACTTTACAAATCCCTCTTTTTGTAAACAGTTACATCATGACCCACAAGATGGCGTTGTGTGGAATAGATTCAAATAGGTGCAATATCCGGAGGTTCCACCGGGTGTCAGGATGTGATTCTTATCTATGTATAGACCTCTGCATTGAGAATTCAATGCACAGGTCCACTCTATCTGCTCCGTCTGTCAATCTGAGGCCTAACCAATGAGAGAACCCTTTGCGGGCCCTTTGGCTATAAATAGCGTGTGCGCTCTTGCGTGGGCGTGCCACTGATGATGTCAGATTTGACGAAACGACGTAGGGTGACACGTGCATGCATTGCCCACGCGCGAACGGTCGTTTGATTGACAGAATACGGAGCTTTTTATTCCTTGCAAGGAGTTTTTAACCAGCATTTTAATATCTCAGGACTTGTTACTTTGAAGTTCTGTATCGCATACTTTGTGAAAATAAACCCCTTTTTTATGGATGAACGCTACACTATGGAAAGTTTTTCTTTCTCTTTTGGATTTTATCCTACTTACTGAGGAACATCCACTCTGATCTGCAAAGAGTGTGTCTACTCCCAGTTCTGGACAGGTGTTCAATCAACGTCTCTGGAGACTCTCCCATTGTGGATGAAGCGTTCCTGCAGAATCATCCTGCCTTCCATGGAGTAAAACATCACTCTACTGAGCCTGTTTTGACCCCCCTGAGAAGGGCGGTCGCAGGCTGTCTGGTAAGCCTTCATTCTTCACCTTGGTGGCGGGATCTTTACTAAGTGTTGGAGCATTTTGCCTATGATTTTTATCGGATACCTGCACTCTGTAGAACTCTTATCATCTTCAAATAGAGGAGAAGATTTCATATATTTTTCACTGACACACATGAACTTTAAATTGTTTATTTGTAGTATTCACTCATGTTTTTGATACTTTTTCTTATATTATATATTTTTTTCACTGTATAGCCATACACAGTTTTGCTCATCCAGCGCTACACCTTTTTGTATAAGTACTGCAGTCTCCCACAAAAGCATGTGGAAAAATGTTTTATGGTCTGATGAAATCAAGGTTAAACTTTTTGGCCATAATTCCAAAAGATATGTTTGGTGCAAAAACAACACTGCTAATTACCAAAAGAACACCACACACAGTGAAGCATACATTCAAATCAACAAAGGAATGGCTTCACCAGAAGAAGATAAAAGTTTTGGAATGGCCCAGCCAGAGCCCAGACCTGAATCCGATTGAAAATTGTGCACAGGAGATGCCCTCGCAAACTGACAAATATAAAGTGTTTTTGCAAAGAACATTGGGCAAATATTGCCAAGTCAAGACGTGCCATGCTGATAGACTCCTACCCAAAAAGACTGAGTGCTGTAATAAAATCAAAAGGTGCTTCAACAAAGTATTAGTTTAAGGGTGAGCACACTTATGTAACCATATTATTTTTATTTTTTATTTTTATTCCCTCCATCTAAAAGATTTCAGTTTGTTGGTCAACTGAGTTGTACAGTTTATAGGTCACATTAAAGGTGGTACAAGTTCTGAAATGATTTATCTTTGTCTCATTTTTTTACATCACAGAAACCTGACATTTTAACAGGGGTGTGTAGACCTTTTATATCCACTGTATATGTAAAGCGCTGCATAAATTGACGGTGTTATATAAGTACCTGTATTAAATAAATATGCAAATGCAGACTACAGCATACCTACAGTGGATTTAATGAGATATGTGTATACACGCCAGCATCTTAACGTACACTGGCTCTAGCGGGTACTTGAATTATGTGAGGACTCTGGTGGTGTGAGGTTTCTTGGGGCCCCTGGGTGGCGCTGTTGCCTGGGGCCGGAGTTGAACTCACACCGCGAACCGTGCCTTTTTGTCCTCCCCTGGAGCTGGTACAGCGGGGCGGGAAACCCTCTGGGACGCAAAGGGAGAGGTCATAAAAGGGGCGGACGCCCTGTTTTGGGGGAGAGTCGGAGGACGCGGTCACACCCAGGCACCTTTAGCTTGGGTGCTGGCGTTCCAGTGATTCAGGCCTAGGCGCCCTTGGCCTAGCTGGAGCTGGGATGGAGTCCATCTCAGGCACCTTTAGCCTGGGGTGAGGTACTATGGCGGATGCCTGGGGCTCAGTACCTTCGACTGAGTTCCGCGTGGGTGGAGGAATCCGAGGGGGCCCTAACTCCTTGGGTGCCCGTGTCTGAGTTCGTGAGGACTGGTGCGCAGTAACTTCTCTGAAGAGCCCGGCGCAGCATCGCTGGTGACCGAGAGGCCTCCACTTCTCCCTTGGACGGATTTCTTCCTCTGACAGGGGCAAAGTGAGCGAAGGTAAATTCACGTTCTATATTACCTAGTCAGTGGCAGTGACTATTCACCACTGGTGACAGCACAGTGGGCAGCAGCAAAAAGGGAAAGGATTGTGCCTCGATTTGTCCCCCTCATTTTCCAAAGGAGAAAGATTGTTTTATTGCTTGGCAAGAAGAATAAAACTGAGTTGTACCTATTCACTGTGTGGAACTTGGGTTACTCAAGCAAAGGAGTCAGGGACGAAGGACTGGACTTGACTCTAGGACACCTACACAAAAGCCCAATCTCTGGCCTTCACCTACCAGTTACGGAGGACATGGGCCGTGGTGTGTTTTCTCTCTCTCTCCCAGGTACCCCTAGACAAGAGCCATATAACCGATAAAGAAAGAGAGAGAGGTGAGGCCGCTACATTTATATTCGGGTAAAATGCATAAAATAAGCATTATTTGGATTTTCAACATGCACTGAAAACTAGGACCTTGCTCTATGCACTGAGCACTGTTGGATGATTTGCTAGATAAATTCAGGGATTATATTTCCTATGCACACATATGCTGCGTACACACGATCGGAATTTCCGACAACAAAACCATGTTTTTTTTTCTGACGGATGTTGGCTCAAACTTGTCTTGCATACACACGGTCGCACAAATGTTGCTTGGAAATTCCAAACGTCAAGAACATGGAGACGTACAACACTACGACGAGCCGAGAAAAATGAAGTACAATGATTCTGAGCATGCGTCGAATTGATTCCGAGCATGCGTAGGATTTTTGTGCGTCGGAATTGGATACACACGATCAGAATTTCCGACAAGAACTTTTGTTGTCGGAAAAATTGAGAACCTGCTCTCAAACATTTGTCGTCGGAAATTCCGACAGCAAATGTCCGATGGAGCCTACACACGGTCGGAATATCCGACCAAAAGCTCACATTGAACATTTGTTGTCGGAAATTCCGATTGTGTGTAAGCGGCAATACATTCAAGTCCTTAAGCAATCAAACATTGTCATCAACCATATTCATTTATGCATGCTCTTGTTCTTTTTATTTTTTGTAGATCAGGCCAAATATGCAGGAATTAAAGAATGACCAATGGTGAAAGAATACAACCTGTTTATCTCAGAGGTAGGCACACTTCAATTTAAAAAGGCAAGAGACACATTTTTGCACTGCTGGTTTAATATTTGTAAGGTGTATGCTTACTAATAGGTTTCTTCACTTTCAACAATATTAATTGAAAGACCTCCTAATCATTGCCCCCCTAAAACTATTGGAGGTTCTACATTTGGCTCCTTCTGATTGAGGTGATTGTAGTAGTATTAGTGCACCTGCGACAGAAACAATTGAGTATTGTCTGTGATACTTTTTTTATTTGCACTAACATACAATTTTTCAAGCTTTCGTGGGATGTCCACTTCATCAAGGTCCATGCTAATGATAATTCCAAAAGACTACTGAATTCAGATGGTCCCAAAGAAAAAGGCTGAGTGGTGTTAGGTCATTAAACGTTTGATGTAAAAAAAATCTCACACCAGTAGCAAAGTATGGCAGGGTGCTATTTTGCTGAAATCCCATTTTATGTTGTTCAAACTAAAGCATGTCATCTGAGAGACAAGAAAAATTTGAAACATACAGAGGTAAGTTTGCTTGGCTACACTACTATAACCACATACCCACATCCACAAATAAATTCCTGAATTCGTTTTCAGTCTTCCAGTTTGGGTTGATTTCAGACCAGTAACATGCAAATATGTGCTGGTAGACACTACCATTGAGATTAAAAAAGGTGCCATCACTGTAAAACACTTTTAGCCACTTGCCACTAAGGCCAATTCTGACATTTCTCACATACATCTTAATATATACATGTTTTGCTAGAAAATTACTTAGAACCTTCAAACATTAAATATGGTTTTAATTTAAAAGCCCTTTATGTTGTACAATATTTGCACAGCCATTTTTAAAGTGCAAATTTTCAGGAAAAATACACTTTTGATTAATTATGGTGCACACAAACACAATATAATATGCAATTTTTGGTAAAATATAATGTTACACTGAGTAAATAGATACCTAACATGTCCAGCTTTAAAATTACATACGCCCATGGAATGGTGACAAACTGCCCCACACTAAATTATCCATAGGTGACACTTTACAGCTAGGGATGGTCTGGATGTTCGTTTTGACCCGGAACTGACCAGCGGTAGCTGTTTGTACCAAGTTTGGTCATCTCTTGCTCAAAACTGACTGTTAAAAGAATGCTGACATCCATTTGTATTCATTTATTGACGCCAATTTATTGGAAAAGGGTTGTTTTAAGAAGTTGAAGACTGCAATAAAAGGTGAAATGGGATCAGGATATATGAAGTTTTCTTTCTATATCCGAGTACCTGTGGAAGTGCTATGTAGCTCTGAGCCCTTTTGTGATGCGGATGGCAGTCATTAGAGTAATTCAAATCTTGAAACCTACTAATTTCTGGTGAGTGTGAACCCCTTTGGGGAGTGTGATGCATGTTTTGTGGATCTTGCTGAACGGTGCACGGGTTATCATTTAACACTAGGACCACTACCTGTACTCTTGGACTCTCACCAGTGTCTGTCACGTCAACCTTTTCTCATATAATTAACCATATGAATGCCGGTCATAATATGAACTGACAGGAGCGCTGCTTCAGTATTGGATGGTACATCTTATGTACCTGTGGACTGGATACTATTGGTGTACAGTATAAAATACAGTACAGGCGGTATACACAGTTTATAATACAATGTGTACAGTATATAATACTCCACAGGTACAGGGCGCTGCTGACTTCCCGCTGACTTCCAAAAGTTCATTGGTGTGGGCTTTTTTCAATACACGTGCAGGAGATTGCACCGTTGCTGTTTGCAAACATTGTCTGAAGCAGATCAAACGTGGCCAGAACAGCAGCCGCTTGGGCACCACATGCTTGACAAGACATACGATAACCTGCCATGCAGTCTGTTGGCAACAGCACCTGAAAGACCCACATCATAAAAAAAGGCAGACTTCTCCTTGCTCCTCATCTGGGATCTCAACCCCTACTATACCTCAAGTCCTCTCAAAAACATGCACTGAGAGGAATGAAGGTATAGCAATCGGTGCCACAAGTACTTGCAGCCAATCTGCTAGCAGTACAGAACCTGTTGATTTCAGCAAGCAAATTTCACAACCCAGTTGCTGAACCGTAAAAAAAACAACACTGTCCCAGCCCTCCAAATGCTCAGCGTCTAAATGCTAGCTTGTCCAAATTTCTGGCACTACAACTGCTGCCTTTTCAGCTGGTAGACTCTGCCCCCTTTTGCAAATTTGTGGAATGTGCTGTACCACAGTGGTAGGTTCCAAAAATAAATTAATTTTCACGTAAGGCCATTCCAGCTCTCTACCGTCATGTGGAAAGCAATTGTTTGACCTCATTGGACAGGGCAGTAAGCAGAAAGGTTCATATTACTTCTGACTCATGGTCCAGCAGGCATAGTCAGGGATATTACCTTTACTTCACAGCGCACTGGGTAACTCGGCTGGCAGCTGGGAGGGATGCAGGACAGGGTTCAGTGTTGGAGCTTGTTCCGCCACCACGCCTCCAATAAGCTTGTGGTGATTCTGCCACATTTGTCTGCTCCACCACCTCCTCTTCTTCTTCTAAGCGTTCAAGGGGCTACGCAAGCAGTCAGGCTAAAATATCCCATGCGGTGCTTCAGTTGGTCTGTCTTGGGGACAGAAGCCACACTGGGGCAGAGATTCTGTCAGCTCTGCAGGGGCAGGCTCAGAGGTGGTTGACGCCACACCAGCTTGAGCCAGGAATGGTTGTAAGCGACAATGGCACCAACCATCTCTCCGCCCTCCGAAAGGGACACTTGACACATGTTCCATGCTTGGCACAATGACTGAATTTGGTGGTGCAGAGTTTCTTGACCAGGTACCCAGGCCTCCCCCTCCTGTGTCCGTGTGATTGGACTGGGAGAAGGTTACTGTTAATCAATTAAATATATACTATAACAGTAACCTTCTCCCAGTCCAATCACACGGACACAGGAGGGGGAGGGTATCGTTTTTTAGCGCCGCTGTGTGAGGTTATTTTTGATTTTACACTATTTTGTTCATATTTTTTATTTAAAGTGGCTGCTGCATATTTGGTATAGGTTTAGTTTTAACCCTTAAGCGCGGTGGTGGTATATATGGGAAGGGCGCAACTTAATATTACCAGTTTTACACAGGTACCCAGGCCTACATTATCTTCTGAGGCAAGCCAAAAAAGTCTGTGCTCATTTACAGCGGTCATACAATCCCAGTGCTTGGCTGGCTGACATTCAACAGGAATTCAACCTGCCCACCAACCGCCTCATTTGCGACATGCCCACCAGGTGGAACTCAACATTGGCAATGCTGCAGCAGCTGCTAGGGATGGCCCGAACATCCCCCAGTTCGGTTCGCACTAGAACATGCAAACAGGCAAAAAGTTTGAGCGAACATGCAAACCCTATTAAAGTCTATGGGACACAATATAGAAAAATCAAAAGTGCTCATTTGAAAGGCTTATATGCAAGTTATTGCCATAAAAAGTGTATGGGGACCCAGGTACTGCCCTAAAGGAAAAAACATCATTTAAACTTGCTTGTGGCTGTAATGTATTGCCGGCTCCCAGCAATATAGATGAAAATTCATTGAAAAAATTAGCGTGGGTTCCTCTCCCCCTATACATATCAGGCCCTTTGGATCCGGTATGGATTTTGTGGGGGACACCACGCCAATTTTTTTTACATTTTGGCTTGGAGTTCCCCTTAAAATCTATACTAAACCCAAAGGTACTAGACTGCCTGCACTGTATATACCCAAAGGTACTAGACTGCCTGCACTGTATATATAGTCTATACTGAATGCACTGTATATATACATATATATATTAGGGCTGTGGAAATTAACTATTAATTCCTTGATTAATCAATTAATTTTTTTGATCGATCAAAATTCTTTTGATCGGTACTCACCTCTCCGCCGGCTTCCGGGTCTTCAGGGAGTTCCGTCGGAGATCCGGTGATGCCACGGACACCGGTGGGGCTTGCCGTGTCCATCTGAAGGGCTCCTTTGCTGTGCCTTCATATCTGCATGCCGGCGGGACCTTACTATCTGCCACGCGCAAGGGCTGTTACACTTCCCTTTATCACTTCCCTCTATCAACCTGGGATTCTACAGCCATCCACTGGGAGTTGTGATAGTTCCCTTCACGGGACATCTACATGCTGACGGACTGATGTTAACCCCTCCTCATCTGGATTCAGCAGTGGTATCGTTGTACACATTTTTATACCAGTATCATGCTTAGCTTCATGTTTGTGGGAGGAAGAAGAGGACTTCCTTTCCTCTCAAGGCCCCCTTTATGTAGATAGCATTCCTGTGGGGCCGCCAAACACACAGGAAGGAGAGGAGGAGGAGGAGGATTGTGTCAGCATGGATGTAGAGGATAACACGCTGCAGTCTTCAAGGGATGATATTCAGTCCCCAGAAACCCAAGGAGTTGAACGTGGCTGGGAGGAGGTAGTTCCTGACAATGGCATCCTTAGTGACCTAGAGGACTCATGTCTCTGCAAACTGCATGGGCTCCATGATTCTGCCAAGCCTGCAAAAGGACCCTAGGATTTGTGGTTTCAAGGAGAGGGATCATTACTGGCTGGCAACCCTTCTTGATCCACATTACAAGGGTAAAGTTGCAGAGCTCATCCTGCCTTCGCAGAGGGAGCAGAGGATGAAACATCTTCAGGACGCCTTGAAGAAAAGTTTATGTAATGCCTTTCCAGACCCTGGAAGGTTACCATTTCCTGGTGCTGGACGTGTTTCTGAGACTTTGTTCGGTCGCAGGAAGAGCTGCGGAGAAGGTGGTTGGCTCACAGATGCCTTTAAACTATTCTTTAGTCCTCAGTGCCCAGGGCTGATAGGTTCAATCAACCATCGGCAGCGTCTGCATTATATGGCCAAGAAATATCTAGGGGCAAGAGCAGACATGGAGAACTTTCCAACTGAGCATCCACTGGGTACTGAGTCTTGAGGATGGACCACTGGCCAGAACTTGCTCAGTATGCAATCGAGCTACTGGCCTGTACTGCATCCAGCATGCTTTCTGAACTGACTTTCAGTGCTGCTGGAGGGTTTGTAATGGACCAAAGAGTATGCCTGTCCACAGACTCCGTTGATAGGCTTATATTTATAAAAATGAATCAGTCCTGGATTTGCAGCTATCAGATGCTGATGTAACTGATTGAATTTGCTAGGGATCTGGGATCCCTTGAAGACTGCCTATGCTGCCTATCCTTTCCTGAATCTTGATAATGCCAGCTTCCAACAATATTTTTGGTTTAGGGCACCACCAAAACCCAAGGCCCAATTTTTCTGCACCTGTTTACCGGGGCATGTAATTTCAATTTTTGAAAGAATTTTTAACAGCGGGGCCCATTCCTGTGCCCAACAAGTGTAACTGTGAGGCGTTACAGTGTTCTGACACCACCAACACCCAAGGCCCAACTTTTCTGCAGAGTATATAGTGCAGTCGGTATAGTATATATACTGCAGTTCAGAGTATATAGTGCAGTAAGTGTAGTATATATACAGTACAGGGTATATAGTAGGGTATACAGTACAGGGTATATAGTGCAGTGTACAATATATAATATAGTGTATTAATGTGGTTAAGGGGAGCCCTATGACAGATTTTTTTTTAAATGGTATGGGTTACCCCCTGTCCATACCAGGCCCTTTGGGTCTGAAATTGATTTTAAGGGGAACTTCACGCCAAAATAAAAAAAAATGGCTTGGGGGGGGTCCCCCGCAAAATCCATACCAGACCCTTATCCGAGTATGCAACCTGGCAGGCTGCAGGAAAAGGGAGGGGGCGAGAGAGTGGCCCCCTCCTTAACCATACCAGGTCACATGCCCTCAACATGGGGAGGGTGCTTTGGGGACCCCCCAAATCACCTTGTCCCCATATTGATGGGGACAAGGGCCTCATCCCCACAACCCTTGTCCGGTGCGGTGGTTGTGGGGGGGCACTCGCTCATCCCCCCTATCCTGACCTCCAGGCTGCATGCTCGGAAAAGGGTCTGGTATGGATATTTGGCATGGAGTTCCCCTTAAAATCTATGCCAGACCCCAAATTAGCACTTTTGATTTTTCATGTTCATGTCCTATAGACTTTAATAGGGTTTGCACGTTCGCTAGAACTTTTTGCCTGTTCGCATGTTCTGGTGCGAACTGAACCGGGGGGTGTTTGGCCCATCCCTATTTACAGCCTTTACAGGTTACAAGTTTAGAGTTAAGAAGATTTCTGGCACTCTGACATTCAAGACAATACCTCACATGTGTGGTGCAATCGCTATTTACATATGCGTGTGGGACTTATGTATGCCTATGCATTTGCGCGTGAGGATGGGTGGAAAAGGAATGCTTTACATTTTTTTTTGATTTTTATGATTTATTTTATTTAAATGTATTTATTTTTTTACACTGTCTCTTTAATTATTTTTTTAATCAACTTTATTTATTTTACTGTACAAGGGATGATCGACATCCCTTGTGATAGCATGGGCAGTGACTGGTACTCTTTACTAAAAGACCCCAGATCTCTCCTCTGCTCTCAAAAGCATTTGATCAAACTGAGATTGGTTTGATCAGATGCTTTACGAACAGGTAATGGCTTGTAAAGAAGAAACCAAAAAGTAGATGCCACTCCTTCATTCATCTCCTAACTGAGAGCCTGTCCTGATGCCTTATGAACACAGGAGGTTCAGTCACTCAGCAAGGGCACCATTCAGAGAATGCTTTGCATTTTCTGATTGAATGAAAAGCATTCTCTGATTGGACAAGGTAAAGAGTTATGTCACCCCCCGTATCTTCACCTAGTCCAACCAGAGAACACTTTGCATTCATTCAGAAAATGTAAAACAAGTGCAGCCACTTTGCGCAGGACTTGGAGGCAAGTGGAGATCACTAAAGTAGCAGTGTTTATTTCAGTGATTTGCACCTTCCAGGGGGATTGGCTAAGTAGAGTATATTTATAGTTACCTTGGTCCAAGTTGGACCAAGGTAACTATATAATATTGCCATGCCTGCAATTGATCTTTAAGAATTCAGGGTACAGGTAGCATAAGTATAGGGTAAGGATACATTGAAGGATTCTAACATTTGTATTTTTTTTCAGCCAAAAGCTCTGCACTGAACACTACCATGCTGAGTTCCTGGTGCTAAAATCAGAAGAATTGTGTAATCAATATATATAGCAGGGTGACCAGTGAAACTTTTAAATCCAGAAAGTATTTTAATATCCCTGCTGTACACATTGTTATTTTTAATTAAAACAGCAGCACAAATGTAAAACTAGCAATACAGTGTTTTTAAATGCCATGATATTTGTGATACATGTTGTGCACCAGTAAGTAAATGGGAATTAGAAAATTAATTATTCATAAGAATTTAACATGTTATTCACGAAACACGAATAGTGCCTTACTGCCAAAAAAATAACACAATTTTAATACTTGCAGGATGTAATCCAGGGACTATATAAGTTTAATTTCTATGCAGTAAGGTACTGTAGCAGCTGGTTAAATAGCTGTGCTGAAAGCTATAGTCCTGTGCCAGCTCTGCTGAAATACATGAAGAGTCACATACATATTAAATATTTAATTGTATCATTAAATATATGCCAATGTAATATAATGCTACAAATGAAAGGTATGGAGACATCATGGTATTGTCACCGTAGAAATAATATATCATCATCTTGCAAGAGTGATGAAGAGTGATGAAGGAAAAGGACATGCTCTTCTTTAAGTTATAATATGATTTTACTCATCAAGGTGTATTAAAAAAGGTTTTCCAATTGAAAAAAAGAAATTGGACCTGGGCTTCAGACTCCTGAATGTAGTAACCTTGAACATGCTTCTGTCCTGCAGTTTCATGTAGAAGACAACTTGTAACTGATGGTCTCAGCCATCAAAAAATATAAGAGCTACAGTAAGAGGTCCTACTATATTGAGGGGACATATGCAAGACTCTTCTAAATTGATAAACATATGGTGTAACGTGTTATCTAAATGTATCCACTTCGATTAAAGTGAAATATATGGTAAATACACCCAATCCCCCATACATACACAATAACAAGAAAAGAAAAGAAAAGGAAAGAAAAGAAAGAAAAAAAAACAACTACTATGTCATCATTACCACTGCATAAAGCTGACATTTACTTGAGCTTCCGTAATGCAGGGTTTGGATCCAAGGTGCCCACATCTTGGAGGTCATCAGGCTGAAGGGGGGACAGATTCATTATGAAATACTTACCTTAGAATGAGGCGTCGACAGGTGATCCTGGTCCACGTCGAGGGAGCTGACATTTTCCCTCGGCGTGTCTTCCGGGGTATCGCGGCTCCGGCACTGTGAGTGGCCAGAGCCGCGATGACGTCACTCCCATGCATGCGCGCGGGAGACTTCTTTCCGGCAAGGTCCGGCAGCGTCTGCCAGACCTTCAGCCGGGCATTTAGAGCGCATGCGCCGCTGACGTCAGCGGCTGCATGCAAAGGGAATATCTCATAAACCGTACCGTACAGGTTTAGGAGATATTCTTTTTACCTACAGGTAAGCCTTATTATAGGCTTACCTGTAGGAAAAAGTAAAAAAAAAGGGTATACAACTGTTTGAAGATAAATTCCATAATAGCCAAAAAGATTGTAACCAATATTTGTCAGTACTGTGTAGATATAGAATCATCTCAGCACTCACGTGGGATGAAATGAGTATTTACAACAAAGCCTTAGTTTAGTGTTAGGGTATTGTCACGTTATTGTTTTAGTCAGATATTAGGTATTTAGTTTAGGATCTCGGGTTAGTGTTTGGGTGGAGGAGATTGGCTGATAAGTGTAGGGTGGAAGTCAGTTATTATGAATTTAAGTAAGGAGGTGAGGTTAACCCTACAAACCAGAAAATCACAAAAAGCTACAACTTTCTCAAGACATTACTCATGATTCAGGCAAGTTTTTGTCTGAAATATTGGGGTTCTCTTGATCTGTATGTGGGTATTGTAACAATTCTGTAGTATGTATGTGATTGCCCTTATATGTTCAATTCACTAACAGAAGAAATCCTTTATCCTTTAGAGGCACCTTTCTTGCATCAGCACTTTAGAACACTTTTTCGGCTGATGTTCACACATTCATGCTGCTAGACGGCAGGTGCTTGTTTCAAATCAATTAATATTTATCGACCTCATAAACTTTATAGCTATATGAATTCTGATGCCTCTATATCTTATATTTTTTTTATTGTATGGCCACATTACTATTTATACGATTATACCTCATTCTGTTATGTTATTTATTTGTATATTACTGTAAAAAGTAGAATTTAATGTAAAAATGTTTTTGAAAAAATGATCTAATGTGTCTTATGTACTCATTGAATTAGGTGTGCAGGTCTAACCACCTCCTTAGATTTCTTATGCCTCCTTCTACTACAACTGTCACAAAGCCAAGAAAAAAGGTCTTACTTGATTTGCAAAATTTTTTGAAATGTAAAATATGAGCACATGGAAAATGCAATGGTGAAATTGAGATCATGCTTCTAGGATCCATAAAATGTATAACACAGCTTAAGGCTAATGTGTCAACTTTACGTGGACTTGAAGAATCCGCTAATCAGGCCACCAAAGTAACTAGGGCCTATTTTTTTTATCCTAATAGTAATAAAACTCTTGCTCTACCAGATTCTATACCTGCCCATTTTTTCTGGGTTTCATGTCAATATTAATGCTGTAGACACTTATTAAATGTAGACTAATCTGTCATACTAGAACATGGACAAATCAGAAAAACATATGATGACTTTGATTAATGTATCTCTGTGTCATGAGCCAAGATTGAGAGGTAAAAGTGACAACAATTAGAACCTTTATAGACATAACTTTAGGTATAGATTTAGATTGCAGACACAAAACCACTGTTGATGGTTATGATTAAATGTTGTGTCATTCTATCCCTCAGCTTTCCTGCTTCTTCACTTCTGGGGATATCAACACTAGTAATTGTCAGGCAAGGCGCAATTGATTATCCTCAAAATTTGTTCTAGCTATTGACCATAATGGAATAAAAATTGTGCCTCTAAATTATTCAGAATGAAAACATACACAGGAGAAATCGATATGGCACATCTGATATAAAAGGCAAATTAACACTGACTATATAGGGAAGGAAAATTTTGCTTATTCATAGAGAAATATTTCATTCACGTGGTTTTCTTTGTTGTTGTTTTTCTTTATCTAAGTGCAGTTTATTTTGAGCCAATATAACAGAATATAAAATTGATATATAGCACATTGGAGCTGATTAAACAAAACTAAAGAAAATAAAATTAAATACAATTTTTATTTAAAGTATATCTAAACCCAGGAAAAAACTATGTTATATATTGCATCTTACCAGCACATCAGATATGAGGCTGCATTGTTTTTTTTTTTTTTTTGCCTTTTTACCTAGTGATCCTGCCATTAATACACTTAAAAATATGCATTCTTGTTTATGTGTCTGTTCTCCTTGGTTACACATACAAACACACAGGGAAAGGTGTGGGATTCCTCTAAATTAAACTTTTCCAGCTGGTCTAGCTGACCTCTTTAGAAAACCAGAATAATTATAAAAGATAGCAACTAGCAGTATAGTGTTTTGGTCCACTAAGCACAGGAAAGAGCCAGGGATGTATTCAACCCAAGATATTGACAGTCGACAGCCTAGACTTTTTTAACATTTATTGTTGCCTTTTTTAGGCACATTTAGGTATTTGTGAGCAAACAACAGTAAATAACAGTAATTGGTAGGGTCTGTAATAGGGCTTGTACTGACTCACCAGGGGACTCCAATGGATGCCAATGGCTTAAAACAAAACAAAAAGTGCCAGGAATGCTATGTGTTCCAGCTCACTACACTAAAATTGTGCTTTCTCACTCTGTTGGGTAGAGTGATCTCCTGCTCAGCAGTAGGGATGAGGTTTAGGTTTGGCCCAATGTAGGGTTCAACATGAAATTTGAGTGTTCGATGTTCACAGACTGGCCAAACTATTAGGCTGCTTCTGCAACAGAAAATCTTAAATTTGTAATGATATTACCATCACCATTAAATGAATACTTCCGCTGTGCGAGCTGCAAAGCATCATTGGTTGTAAGGATTCTGGTGGCATCTTAGCATCCTCTATCCCACTGCCTGCCAGCTTGTAAACAATTGATGAATATCGGAGAACTAGAGAAAGTGCAGAGAAGAGCAACAAAAATGATATGAGGCATAGAGGAGTTCAGCTATGGGGCAATAAGGCGGGATATGATCACTATATATATATATATAAATGTGCTCCATACAGTGAACTTATGAAACTGTGAACATGTGAAATAGAATCTCTCAAGATCTAGTTCTGCCCAGCTCAAAAGGTTGATTTAAAAAAGAGCTGGATGCATTCCTAAATCCACAAAATATAACTGCATACTAACATTTACAGGTAATAACAACAGGAGTAGTTGATCCAAGGAATATCTAACTGTCTCCTGGGGGATCAGGAAGGAATTATTTTCCTCCGCTGGATCAAACTAGATCATGCTTTTTTTTTTTTGCCTTCCTCTGACTACTCTTGGTCAAATGTCCCAAGGACAGGTCAAAGGTGTCTGTAGGACTAACTAAACAGGGGTACTACATACCCCTTACTTATTCATGTGTGGGGGGGCAAAATATATGGACCCCCTTATTTTTAAATGGGACATCCAGACTCTGATAAGTCGCTCGCCACAGAGGCCAGGGTTGTAGGGAAGAGCCACTTGTCCTCATGATAACAAGGTGCTTTGCCAGGGGGTTTTAAAATTTGTTCTTGCATTGGTACACTCCCCACTAAAATGGCCATCTCCCTATGCCTTTTATTTGCTTGTTAGCCTTGAATATGGTCAGAGCTGATCTGAACATTTGTCTCCTATTGACATTAATGGTGTTAAGCTTAAAGTGACATTAAATATTTGAATATTTTTTTTTAAAATAACAAACATGTCATACTTACCTCCACTGTGCAGCTCGTTTTGCACAGAGCGGTGCTGAACAGAGTCTTCTGGGATCCCTAGGCGGCTGTCTCGGCTCCTCCCCGCTTCTGATAACCCCCTCTGGGTAGCGCTCTCCCAAGGGGGTTACCTTGTGGGTGCACTCCAGAGTCCTGTATTCGACGTCCATAGCCGCTGACTACAGGACTCGGCCCTGCCACTGGCCCTCGCATCATTGGAGTTGATTGACAGCAGCGCGAGCCAATGGCTGCGCTGCTATCAATCTATCCAATGAAGAGCCGAGAAGACCGAGCAAAGGAAGAGCACATTCGCGACGCGGGACTTTCCAGGGCTCAGGTAAGTAAAATGGAGGGCTGGGGGGCCGGTGATCGTAAGATGTTTTTTCACCTTAATGCATAGGATGCATTAAGGTGAAAAAACATGGACCTCTACAACCCCTTTAAGGTCCATAACGGTTTGGCAAACTGATCCCAGGTATGGTCAGCTCATCCCTATTGGACAGTTAAATTAAGGCTCTGTCCCTGGCATCAGTTTGGAAGAGGGAAAGCTTTGTGGGATTGGATTATTGCTGGTCTAGCTGGCCCTGATACATGCTGGGGATTATTTTTGGTACTGACACATGCTGGAGGTTTTTTTCTGGCACTAGCATATGCTAAGGGTTGTCATTGAGGCTACTGACACCAATCCTAGGGGATATTATTGTGGTCACTGACATCAATGATAGAGGTTATCATTTTTGCTAATGACACCAATGGGTTTGCCAACTGTCTGTATTTTAATGGACAGTTTATACTGTATATAAAAAAAACGTGACTTTCCCAGTCCAAAGAAGGGGCAGCACAGTGGTGTAGTGGTTCAGCACTTTCACCTAGCAGCAAAAGGGTCGCTGGTTCGAATCCCAACCACGACACCATCTGCCTGGAGTTTGCATGTTCTCCCTGTGTCTGCGTGGGTTTCCTCCGGGTACTCCAGTTTCCTCCGACGCTCCAAAAACATGCTGGTAGGTTAATTGGATATTGGCCCATTGTATATGTGTGTGCTAATGTGTGTCCCAAGCACATAGAGATCCTACGGGGTAAATGACCACACCAGCCAGGCAGACACTGGTGGCATAAAGCGCCTTGAGGTGATTCAGTTCGCATTTGTAGCGCTATACAAGTCACTCATTCATTCAAGGTAAACCCAGAATCATATTTTTATAAAACCTACCCAAACCAGATCATGACCTAGGTTAACCTACAGGACCCCCCTGTTTATGGTTAGAATGATTAGACTTTGGAAACATTCTCTCACTCAATATCAATAGTCTTGTTATGAAAATGTAAAATGTGTTGGACAAAGAACACACAGAGTTAGGTTTTAAGTTCACAGTAACATTGGCTTTCATTATTGCTTAAGATTAACATATTTGTGTGCTGTTGCAGCTTCCAGAGAACAGCAAAATACCTTTTCTATACCTATTCTCATAGAACATTGTAGGAGTGGGTAATTAGTTAATCAGCAAATATATATTAGCACTATGTTAACTGATTAGAATAGAAAATAAATGTGTGTCTGTCATATGCAGAATGTATTATTTATTTTTTATTAGTGTACTACTGTTTGGAGTTGGATGAATCCTTGATTCCAGACTCTTTGTATTTGGAGTAAAGCAAAGCTCTTATGTTGCATGATGGTATGAGGTTGCTCTCAGGAGTCAAAACGACTCACAGAAATGAAGTGATATACCCATGGGAATTCCAAAGAGTCTGACTTGTAGAGAAAGGAAATAACTCCACTTTCCCAGATGAAAGTTATGTTTCAAATCAATAAACTACATCAATAATAATTACACAGTTCAGAGGTGTGCTTTTTGCATTTTGTGCTGAATCTTATTATTTTATATGAAAAGTTGGCTATGCAAATGAGCAATCAAAGATATAAAAATTCTACAATGACACTTCTAAAGGCTAAACACTTAAAAAAGCTGATGGAAGAAAGAGGGATTTGACTAAGCAATATTTTCTATAAATATACAAGAGAATGAATGATAGACACAATCTATATTAAATATTTTGACAATATGGGCATATTTTTTTCTTGTGGAATTGTTTAAACATATCAAACCAAAACCATTCCAAACTAAGTATGTAAAATGCTATAAATGAAAAAAAAAAAAGCTAAATAAAAGTGAGCCAAAATTTGGAAAAATAATGAAACATTGTAACTGACACATTTAAGCCAGCAGATCCTGAAAACAAATGTTTCCAGTTGTGTGCATTTTCTATCAAAATGTATCATTGAATTCCAGCCGAAAACAATACATTGTGTTCCACTTCAAGATCTGTAAATGAAAATGGTAAAATGTTGTCATATACCTGGGTTACTTATGCTAATGCTTCATATTGTTTGTTTGTTGCAGATATGTGATGAAGAAATGGATTAGAATGGCTACCTTTCCTCCTTTATCAAAAATGGATTCATTGTCTATGAACATGCAATACAATATACAAAAGAAAACTTGAGGATAAATAAAATATCATCAATAAACCTTACTGGCTACATGTGCACCATAATCAATGGAACTTATTCCTCAAACATAGGCATATACTGTATATATTTTCAATTTACTTTGCCTGATGCCTGCAGTTTATAATATATGAGCTCACATATGCCCTCACATATACAGAAAAGGATTTTGCTGTATAAATTAAATTCAAAGTCCAGCCTCAGTTAAAAAAATATATGTGTGTCTGGAAAAAAAAAGAAAAACAAATTGTGTGTGTGTGTGTGTGTGTGTGCATGTGCATGTCAATAAAGATATCCAGCTGCTGCACTGAAACTGAACTTCTAATATAATTTATCAAACAGTTCAGCAAAAACATTCTATCTATCTACCTATCTATTTATCGATCTATAAATCTATCTATCTATCTATCTATCTATCTATCTATCTATCTATCTATCTATCTATCTATCTATCTATCTATCTATATCTATCTATCAATCTCTATCTATCTATCTATTTATCTATCTATCTATCTATCTATCTATCTATCTATCTATCTATCTATCTATCAATCTATCTATCTAGGTGTTTGGGGTCTTTGTACATGTTCAGAATAAACAGACATGTTCTTCCTGGCTGACCTACATAAGTTTAACTTGTGTAATTTTTAATCCTTATACAGACATCGCAAACTGAGCCAAAAGGGGTTATGTGGATCATATTTATTTAAATTGTATATATTACCAATTTGTTCTCGTGTATAATTTGTCCTAAAAACTATTTTGTGGTACCACAGTAACCAATATAGTGTGAATCCTGGTGATTATAAGGCAATACCAATGACAATTGAAGCTGTTCATTATTACAACTACAGTTTACTTGGTTTAATCTCATTAGCTATATAAGCCTAGGTTCACACTGTGGCGGGTCTGGGAATGCGTGTAAATTGAACATGAGCCCAAAAGTGCAGGCAAATTGCTCTCATCTTTCTTAACGGCACCCCCATGCATCAGAAAATGCAGCAAGCTGTTGTGTTTTTAAAAAAGGGTCAGGGACTTTTCCCCTGCATTTCATGCAGATACAGATGAAAAGGCTACCTTTCCAGAGCAAACGTGGCACACTGGACTCATTACAGTGTGAACTTACTCTAAATGTCAGCAGTTATCTGCATTGTTTTTAGTCCAATGAAAAAAAAAAAAAAATGAAAAGAAAAAAAAAATGATTAAGATCTATTTAATGCCATATTTGATATTTGCATTTTACTTTACTGATGTTTTAAAGAACTGTTGAGTAGCAAATGTTATATTGCATTGTAGCATATACTTGTAAACTGTCAATACTACAAACAGAGTGTACATCCGTCCAATGCATTTCCAAATCCCCAGCATGATCATACAATGTATGGAGGTGATAAATGGTTATTAGGATAAAACTGTCCTAAATATTCTGTCTAAATAATTTCCCATACGTATAAAGTTCTGACATACTACAGTATACAGCATTTTACAGAGTACACAAATACATTCAAATTACAAACTAATACTCCTACCACAGATGTACTTGCACACACCCTCTAGGACTCATTTGAGAAGAAGCCAATAAACTTAGCAGTATGGGTTTTGCTTTGTTGTAGCAAAACAATGGAGGACATGGGCAAACCAACACATACACGGGGGCACTACAGGCAACTCTCAGTGTTGTCAAAATTTTTACCAAATAACCACACTGGTTTATTACTTTTCTTCCAAAATGTAAATGAATACAGAGAAGTGATGAGTGAATCTTCTTGAGTTTAATTTAAGGGCAGGTTTGCTGAAGGGATCCACAAATCTACAAATTGTTAACTTTAACATAAACCCAATTGAAGTCAATGGGAGGTAAATCTTGAAAAACAATTCTCTCCATTTTCAAGGCTAATAGGCAAGGGAATGGCAAACAAAAGGCATGGGTAGCTGGGCACTTCCAGATGCATTTATAAATGCAAAAAGGAACTTAAAATTTTCCCATTACAAGAAATAAAATACTTGGGGAGGCCTTAAACATGCTGCCTGTGAAGTGGCACATCTATAGAATGTACTACACCAAAATGACATGTACCCAAATAAAGAAAAAAAAAAGGAAAAAAGGAAATTGTTGACCAGTAAATAGCAGTTCCCTGTCAGTTAGATTTTTGTTGTTGTGAAAAACAGCATGCCCCCCCCACCCCCAAGTCAAACAAGGGGAATATGGGGCTGCACACAACCCTGGGAGATATGTATTCCCCCAACATTTAAAAAAAATACTGTTCCAAAGGGAATGTTTTTTCTTTTTTAATAAGGCTTACAAGGCAGAATTAAAAATACATACAGTAAACCCCCGTTATATCCCGGTTCAGTTTTCGCGGTCCCGGTATATTGCGTTTTTTTCTGTAAGACCTATTAACATTATTTTATTGATTAAATCATTGTTAATTAAATATGTTTGTGTTTTCCATTGCTCTTGCTATGTCTCTCAGTATCTTTTATGTGTTTAAATGTGTTTCTATTGTTTTAAAAGTGTGTTTAAAGACCTTAAAATGCTTTTAAAAGTACAGTGAAAGTTATAAAAACATGCCTATTTCGCAGATTTTCACTTATTGCAGGTGGGTCTGGAACGTAACCCCCGCAATGGAGGGGGGTTTACTGTAATTCCATAAACCACTTCAACCCCGGAAGAATTGACCCCCTTCCTAACCGGGCCATTTTTAGCGATACGGCGCTGCAACGCTTTAACTGACAATTGCGTGGTCCTTGTTTCCCACAAATAGAGCTTTCTTTTGGTGGTATTTGATCACCTCTGCGGTTTAAAATTTTTGCGCTATAAACAAAAAAAGACGGACTACTTTGAAAAAAAGCAATATTTTTTACTATAATAAATGTGCCCAAAAAAATATATAAAAAAACACATTTCTTCCTCAGTTAAGGCCGATATGTATTCTTCTACAAATTTTTGGTAAATAAATTGCAATAAGCGTATATTTATTGATTGGTTTGCGCAACAATTATAGCGTCTACAATATAGGGGATAGATTGATGGCAATTTTTTTTATTAGGAATGGCGGTGATCTGCGATTTTCATAAGGACTTTACGACATTCAGATTGGACATTTTTGACACTATTTTGGGACCATTATAATTTATACAGTGATCAGTGCTATAAATAACCACTGATTACTGTATAAATGTCATTATCAGAGAAAGGGTTAACACTAGGGGCGATGACGGGGTTAATTGTTTTACCTAGGGAGTGATTCTAAGGCCCCTTTCACACTGGGACGGGAGGTGCGGTGGCGGTAAAGCACTGCTATTTTTAGCGGCGCTTTACCGTCGGAATTGCGGCGGTATTTTGCCGCTAGCGGTGCGGTTTTAACCCCCACTAGCGGCCGAAAAAGGGTTAAAAACCACTGCAAAGTGCCTCTGCAGAGGCGCATTGCGGGCGGTATAGCCGCGCTGTCCCATTGATTTCAATGGGCAGGAGCGGTGGAGGAGCAGTAAACACACCGCTCCTTCACTGCTCCAAAGATGCCACTAGCAAGACTTTTGGAGCGGTCCTGCTAGCGCACCGCTCCAGTGTGAAAGCCCTCGGCTTACATTGACAGATCTCCGTTCTCTCCTTCTCAGGAACAATCGCAAGTATCCGGTGCCCATCAGGGCTGCCGTCCACACACACAAGCTCCTACGCCATGCCATGGGCACGCGCGCCCTCTACTCCCTAAAGCAACCGCCTCTGTAACTGAATCAAAGATGTAATCCTGTTTTTGTCTCTCACCTTGCTAACACATTCCCCGCGCATAACACTGCTTTAGCTGAATTATAGGATGGACTGGAGATTTGGCTTTGTAGCAATCTCCTCAGCTTTACCGCTACTTTCTAATTTCAGCAGGAAATGTATACATTCCAATTTTTTGCCAGATTTAAATTTTGGCTAATGTACAAGAAATATTCCGAATAAAAAGATTTATAGAAAAATCCAGACTGCATAAATGTTAGGGATGAGTGATCCTGGAGAAATAAATTGTGCAGCAAAAATTAGTGATTATTCTGTGGGTGAAATTTTGCCAAAACAGAATGATCAAAATAAATGTATTTGGGAAAAAATTATTTACTATTTTTTTATTTTATTTTGTGTATTTACGGCGGGTTAATTTATTTCATTTAGTGTTCTTTGTGTTTTTTCTTTTTTATGTGTTTTTTCTTTTTTGTGCACTGTCACTTGATAATTCTTATTTTAGTTTTTCACAGTCTGTTTTTTCTTTCTGTAAAAAAGTAAAATGATGAGGCTAAGGATAAGCTGTTTTTTTAGCACAGGTCCAGGTTAGTTAGCAGGACCTTCCAAACCTCTCAGGAGCCATTTAAAGCCCATGACATCCTTAAAAGCCCCCCCCAAAAAACCTTGATTTCACCCTCATAATTTACTACAATGCATTGCATCAAATGAAAAAGGTTTGCCCAAATCTTTAGATTTTTGCTGAGATTTTAGGGACTGTAAAAACTCTTAATCCCTAACCAATATAAAAATACTTGGAATACTGGAAAATATTTTATAACAAATGAAATATATTTTGAGCCTTATTTCAATTTGATAATCCACTAAGGGTACTGTAACACTGCAGCTATTGGTTTAAACAAATAAGACAATCGTTTTAGTGTTTTTTTATCTCTTTAAACCATAATTTAAAAGTTTAAAAGAAGACTTCTGCTAGCACTGGTGTAATGTTAACATCGAATTTGTTAATTCACATTTGCTCATTAAACAACAGTGCTGTTCAATATTAAACAGAGAAAGAAACTTCAGATTTTAATAAGCTCATAGCTGAGCCACTTATATAGACTCATAGCTGAGCCACTTATATAGAAAGCTATACTGCATTAATTATTCCTACAAAACATGTCAAACTGTTGCTGTATACCGTATACTTGTTTGTTTGCCACTTTCTACAGTGGACTGATAATAAAGATCATATAAAAAAAAGTACACGTGGGATCCAGATCTAGATCTCATGGTCATTTGATGACCTATGCATTACTGCATTAGCATTGGTGTATTTCATTTAGTAGGGTGTATGCAGCAGACAGTTCTACAGATGCTAAGCATTCCATCCTGAAGGCTCCACTTTATCATCAGGTAATTAGTATTTTCATTAACTTGCTTATTGTCAAAGAAAATGAGCCTTGATCATCTAATTTTTCCTCAATGAGTTGAATATTGTAATATATCTATAATTAATGTACTTTATGCCACAAATGTGTAATGGAGTAGAAATGGGAAGCTGCTCCCAGCAGTCACTGTCAGTAAATGTTTGATGAATAAACAGAGTCTTTCTAATGGGAATGGTGGCAACTTTTATAAGCAGACACAATAAAGACTTTATTAACATAGCTAAGAAGCATTCTGGGAAATGGAATGGAACACAACATAATAACTACTTGGAGTATGTGTGTGTGTGCGAATGTGAAAGAGGTAAACTTTACTGTACTTCTGTCTGTTTGATATTATTTAAATGCACATATTATTTCCACATACACGTTTTAACTTCTTTACATTTTTGCCAATATTATTGTCTCTGGACCTTTCAGAAACGATTCACATTTGCATGAATTCCTGACATGTCAAATGTACACTAACAATATAATAAAAAAAGTCCTTGAGCATTTCCTCAGTCTCAATTTTCCCATTCATCAGACTGCAACATAGCAACTTTGCAGTGAATAACTAAGAACAAGATTGCCGAAGGCTGCTGACCTTTGTAAAACACATCCGAAAACTGCACGTCTTAAGATTTACATGACTGTGTCGTATCTTTAAATCGACATCTTAGTTTAGGAAGTAGTTGCTGACCCTACATGATAACAATGTCTTTCTGGAATGCAAGAGAAAGTAATCTGACTCTCTGGAAAGCTGGCCGTAAATGGATTGAAATTCAGCTGGTTCAGCAGGGACTGACTGAATGTTGATCCATGTGTGTATGTCCCCGTACAACAGAAGTTGAATGTCAGACACAGTGAAAAACTGGCACAGTAGCTGCCATCACTGATCAGTGCTTTCTAACAACAGACAGTCCTTCTGTCAGAATACAGTGCCCCCACAGTGGGATTCCTCCATCCACTTAATTTGTATAGATGGAGGAATCTGTCGTTTTTTTTTTTTCATTCAGGCTTACTTGCCTGCAAACATTAAATATGAAAAAAATTTATCTGATGCTAGGTCCACTTTAAGCATGCATTCAAACCTGAGCAGAGTGTATTCTTCTTGATTTTGAAATGTTTTTTCCGTGTGTTTTTACAGGCATTTTACAAGCTTAGTGTAAGCCTCTATGCAAATCTATAAAGATTCAGGTGTTTTTTCCTGGGATGGGCAAGGGCAGAAGAAGAGTTCTAGAGAAATGCATTTACAGGCACTCACATTGATGTTTATGGGTACAAAAGTGCCTAAATGTGCTCTAAAAAATCTCACGTACTTTTTTGAGCATAGGGTGTAGAGCACAGCTGAAAATGTGAAAAGGGGTAAATAGAAATAGTAGAATTCTGCATGTTGAACATTGTTAGATCTTGTGGCACAAAAACTGAAATTATCATCTTCAGTGACAGGGAGGAAGACACTCCTATTCCCGCGTGGCCTTCCTCGTTCGGTGCTCCGTCTGAGGTGGCTAACCGGGTGAGGAATTTGGGGGTCATCTTGGATTCCAGATTGACTCTGGACCCTCAGGTGAGTGGAGTGGTGAGCTCTTGTCATCTCCACTTAAAGCTCCTGCGGGCCCTGTTCTGCTATCTGGATGATGACTCGGATAAGATCGCTCTGATCCATGCAACAATTACCAGTTGGCTGGACTACTGTAATGCTCTATACCTTGGCCTGCCTAAAAAGATCATGCATAGACTCCAACTAATTCAGAACGCCACAGCAAGGTTACTTACGGGTGCTGGTAGGAGAGGTTCTGTTTAAGATTGGTTGTTTTATGCATAGGATAGTCCACGGAGGTGGACCAGAGGACCTCCGGAAAAAATTCACACGATATGCTCCTAGTAGAGCATTACGTTCAGGGGGACAAATGAATGTCGTTGTCCCCAGGGTGAGGAAACAGAGACAAGGAGGACGTGCCTTCTCGGTGCAGGGGGGTAGGGTATGGAATGATTTACCGCTGGTCCTAAAAAAACACCACCAATTTGCTAAGCTTCAGGAGGAGTTTGAAGACCTTGCTCTTCCAGAAGTGTTATGGGGGCTTATAGGTCACTGCATCCTGGCCATTAAGGGAGCTAGATTAAGAAGATCAGAATCTCTCTGCTCATTATAGTCATACGCATCAAGGCCCATGGGTAAGACTGCGTTTACAAGCATTTTTTAATAATAATAATAATTGTGATACATGGGTCGTATTTCAAAAATAATTTTCTTTCGAAAATCTTATCTAAGAATTTTCGTTTGAATTTTGCACCATTAGTGGGCTGTAGCAACAGCTGATTTTTGTGCGGCCATTGAATTTGAGTTATCAGTCATGTTGGACATTTTATTAAAAACCAACGATTTCCTAATCAATGATGGGAAATCGTGTGAGAAATGTAATAATTATATTATCAAAAAAACATAATGATCATAAATCCCCCCAATGTTCCCAAGCAGATTTCACAAGACAAATCAAACTAAAAACAGTGGTGGTTTTTGGTTTTGTTTGAATCTTTAGTTGAAAACTGTCATTGAATGACACTTTTTTCATTACTTGTATAAAATCTTCATGTTAGAAATAAACATTCGGAACAGTCAAGCAGAAGCTGCTCTCTTGTGGATTGTCATTTTGTAAATGGTACTCCTTTCTGTATTAATTTTAAATCTGAATGAACTAGGCCAGGGGTAATACTCTCATGGCTAGGCACAGACTCTAAGGACATGTGAGCTGGGTCCCTGGCTTGGTGCCCTATGGAAGAAACAGTGAGATGGTGTGCAGACTGTTTCTGGGTTAACTGACCTTAAACCTCATAGTGCCGCTTGGTATTGTACCAAAATCATTTAGAGCCATGAATGCAGAACCAGTAGCATGTGTATTCTCTGATTTATGCAAGCATTGACAGTGCATTTTATCTGAGCCTTTAAGGGGACCAGCTTTCTCCTTCTGACCACCATTATAGGGGGCATCCTTTTTCCCACTGACAACCAATGTACGGGTAAATGCATCCTCCCACTGATCACCAATGTAAGCTAGACTTTTTCCTGCCCTTTTGCCCCAAAGTAAGAGGGCACTTTTCTACCGACTACCAATGTAAATGAGGCATTTATTCTGATCACAATTTAAATGAAGATTCTACACTGATCATGTTTACATCAGTGTAAAAATAGGAAAAAAAGGAGACTGTTGGACACCAAAGAAATTAAAAGGTTTATAAACAATATTTGAGAGAAATAGGCCTTTTGTGTACATAAAAAAAGTCGTAGATCTTTGAGTTCAGCTCATGATAAATAGGGGCAAACACAAAAGTGTTGCATTTAAAATTTTGCTCAGTGTATATGTAACATAAAGGAATGCATGTTAATATTCTGTTTAAAAACCTATAATGTGTCAAACATCACGATTGTTCATTAAGGTATGAAAAATGCTTGCGGTGAACAAAAGAGCAGCTCTAAAGCAAAAACTATACAAAAACAACAACAACAAAAAAAAAAGGATCAGAAGGGTGAATACAGACAAGCTAACTGTGAATCAAAATTTGTAATTTGCGAGTACATATAGTTCTAATGGAAAGACGAACTGGAAAAATGTATATACTGCTTAAAAGTCATTAAGTTTGTTGACCTCTGTAGAATTATTTTTAACTGTTTTGGCAGGTACGTATAGTGTGACTCACATTGGGCAGATGTATGAACGTTTTATGTCTTGCAACCATTTGCAGTTGTTCTCTAAATATACTGCAGATATGTGTAGCACACAGACCCTTTTCCTGCCTGGCTCACTTGCAGGTTAAGGCACACCATGCTATATGCCCGTACCCTCCTGTTTGAAGAGGTTGAGCGGTCTTAACAGTTTTTTTTGGGTTCTGCAGCGAGTCACCTCCTTCCACTGGTTCTCATCCCCAGAGTATAGGGACAAGTCTCTATTTCTTCCCAAGAAGGCCAATGTCTACACCACTTCAACTCCAACGATGAGTTTATTTTCTATTATTGCTTAGTAGACAGATAGAAGTTGATGAGAGAAAGAATAATAAACTTGGGGAATTTGGTCCAGGCACAAACTAGTAAAATTGTCACCACTCGATCCCGAGTGGGTTTAGCTCACCCGGATAGTCCTCTCTCACAGTCCTAGCAGCCGGAGTGATGCTCGATTGTTCACTTAAGTTTCCTTGGGATACGATCAGGAACAGTTCCTAGTCCCGAACTTCCCGGCGCTTGCAACAGTAGAACAAAGTGCAACTGAAGCACGTCACAAGGCCTGTGGCAGATCTTTGAATCCCTCTAGTAGGTAACCAGGCCTCATCCAAAGGGGGCGACTCCTTTTCACCGAAACTCCTGGTTCCCTTTCTCCTAGAATGGGTCACCCTCTCCCGGGCACCCTGGGACTGTTCTTTCGGGGGTAGGCCCTAGCTAAAGGTGCTGGGCATACTGGTAGAGTTGCATCCCCAGGCTAAAGGTGCCTGGGACTCTTCACACCCACATGCACCCCTGGCCATGAGGGCCACCGAGGCGGCGACTCCTACTCCTCCACCACTCCCGAAAGATGGCGTCTGCCCCTTATGTACCCCCTCCCGGCATGCACAGCAGGTTGACCACGCCCACTGTACTGCTGCCAAGAGAGGACACCCTAAGGCAGAGCAATGTCACCCATGTTTCAACCCTGACCTGATATGGCAGCGCCACCTACAAGTCACGGGGAACCATGCACCAGGCAGCATTGCATAGGCAGAAGCAAATGTCTAACAATTACAGTTGTCTGAGCCTGGCTACCAGCTGGCTACCAACCCATAGCCTGGCTACCAACCCCTGAGCCTGGCTACCAACCCCTAAATTTAGGCGCATAGCACCTCTGAAAAGTAAAGGGGCGCTACATATGTAACATAAAGGGATGCGTGTTAATATTCTGTACAGAAAAAAAAAAAGAGTAGTTTAAGTACATGTATTACAACAATCATTTGCAAGTAGCAGTTATGAAATGATGAATGCATGCCTGCTATATTCAAAGCTTTCATGTGTGTGTATGCCCTATATATTCTTTAGTTTTAATATTTTTTACAGCCAGCTAAGGTCATTTCTATGCACAGGTCATTCTGTAATGTTCCTTTACGAAAAACACAATAAAAGTGGCTAATTCATGTAAGTCATTTTGCAAAACATTTGAGAATATCCAATTTTGATGCAAAGTATGCCACCACTTAGTTGAAGTACAATTCAGACACTTCAACATGTGCTGCACATCAAAAAAAGAATTTCTTAGTAAATTAACTGTATGTATGCTGTAACTGTGTGCACATAGTATATATTGTGAGGGTATGAATGGGTCCCTCAGCCTGCTTTGTGGGCACATAAATGTAGCAGCATACACACATACTGTATTGTTTAATATGTTGGGGTTAGCGCATCTGGGCAGTCTCACAGGCTCATTTATTTGAGCCAACCTAACAATACCTGTACTTTAAAAACACATAGGGTTTGATTTACTAAAAGCAGAGAGTGCGAAATTTGGTGCAACTGTGCACAGTAGCCAATTGGCTTCTAACTTGAGCTTGTTCAATTAGGCCTTGACAATAAAACATGGAAGCCTATTTGGTTTCTATGCAGAGCTGCACCAGATTTTGCACTCTTGACTTTAAGTAAATCAACCCCATTTGCGCTTTCAATAAATTAAGGGACAACAAGCAAGTTTGAAACTCTAATCTGTTCCTTCTGCCTGTTTATTCCTGTTCTGGAAAGCAGTTCCCTCTGATCCAGGGAGTGTACATTGTTCTGTTTACACTTAAGTAGTCTGTGTCTGGACTGTTACTTCACTCAAGGAAGGAGCACAGTGTCTGCTCTACATAGTGTTGGTGCATAACCATGACAGCACGCATAATTATAAATATTATATAGGATTTATATAGCGCAGTTGTATGTGTAGCGGGTACTTGAATTATGTGAGGACTCTGGTGGTGTGAGGTTCCTTGGGGCCCCTGGGTGGCGCTGTTGCCTGGGGCCGGAGTTGAACTCACACTGCGAACCGTGCCCTTTTGTCCTCCCCTGGAGCTGGTAAAGTGGGGTGGGGAACCTGCTGGGACGCAAAAGGAGAGGTCATAAAAGGGGCGGACGCCCTGTTTGGGGGAGAGTCGGAGGACGCGGCCGCACCCAGGCACCTTTAGCTTGGGTGCTGGCGTTCCGGTGTTTCAGGCCTAGGCGCCCTCGGCTTAGCTGGAGCAGGGATGGAGTTCATCTCAGGCACCTTTAGCCTGGGGTGAGGTACTATGGCAGATGCTTGGGGCTCAGTACCTTCGACTGAGTTCCGCGAGGGTGGAGGAATCCGAGGGGGCCCTAACTCCTTGGGTGCCCGTGTCTGAGTTTGTGAGGACTGGTGCGCAGTAACTTCTCTGAAGAGCCCGGCGCAGCATCGCTGGTGACGGAGAGGCCTCCATTTCTCCCTTGGACGGATTTCTTCCTCTGACAGGGGCAAAGTGAGCGAAGGTAAATTCACGTTCTATATTACCTAGTCAGTGGCAGTGACTATTCACCACTGGTGACAGCACAGTGGGCAGCAGCAAAAAGGGAAAGGATTGTGCCTCGATCTGTCCCCCTCATTTTCCAAAGGAGAAAGATTGTTTTATTGCTTGGCAAGAAGAATAAAACTGAGTTGTACCTATTCACTGTGTGGAACTTGGGTTACTCAAGCAAAGGAGTCAGGGACGAAGGACTGGACTTGACTCTAGGACACCTACACAAAAGCCCAATCTCTGGCCTTCACCTACCAGTTACGGAGGACATGGGCCGTGGTGTGTTTTCTCTCTCTCTCCCAGGTACCCCTAGACAAGAGCCATATAACTGATAAAGAAAGAGAGAGAGTAGAGGCCGCTACATATGGTGGGGTCAGGAAAGGCTTCTCTAAAGAGAAGGGTTTTCAGGGATCGCCTAAAAGTGGACAGGGTAGAGATAGCTGGACAGATTGGTGTACAGAATTCCAGAGAATGGGAGAGACTTGGGAAAAGTCCTGGAGGCGAGCATATGAGGAGGTGACAAGGGCGCTAGAGAGCAGGAGGTCTTGGGAGGAGCAAAGATAACAGTGGCAGCCACTCACACAGGGCGCACGGGCACTGGCCCCCCTAATCCAAGCGCCCGGCCCCCTACTCTACATAGAATTGAATGGAGTTTTTTTTAAGCACATGATTAGAGCCTGAGGCTGTAATTGGCTTCAAAAAAGGGTTGGCTCGGGGCACAGAGCACTGCACCCTGAGCCCACCCAGTTGTGTGACAGTAGTGAAATATTATTCGCTATTTTCTTCCTGATTCTCCTCCCGGCCAATCATGAATTTGGTCCTGAGACTGGATTGGCCAAGAGGAGAAGTGACAGGATTATCTGGTGCAGAAGCAGGGATAAAAAGGAGGAGACACAGGGGGAAGCCGCTGAAGCTGCCCGGGACCTAGATGGGGTAAGTGCGGGGCTGGCGGAAGGACGGGCGAGCGGGGGGATTGACCGAGCGCCCCAGTGGTGGGGGACGGGGGTATTGACTGACTGACTGACCAGAGTGGTGGGCGGCTGGCTAGATGGTTTGTTTGCCCCCCCCCCCAAAATATAGAGCACCGGCTGCTACTGGAAGAGAATGATTTGGTTGGTATTTTTAGACTATGTTAGTGATGTAGCTGGGGGCAGAGTTGTTGATTGCTTTATAAGTTGTTGTTAGGATTTTGAATTTTATTAGTTGGGTGAGTGGAAGCCAGTGGAGGGATTGGCAGAGAGGGGTAGCAGAGACTGACTGGTTAGTAAGGTGGATGAGTCTGGCAGCACCATTCATGATGGAGTAGATAGCCTATATTAGAATAATAACATGAGGAGGGAGTTGCAGTAGTCAAGGCGAGAGATAACCAGGGAGGGAATTAGAAGCTTTGTGGTGTCATTGGTTAAGAAGGAGCGTATTTTAGAGATGATATTATTTACAAATAGCTAAATATATGGCAGTTAAATGAATATGTACCTGTACACAGAATTGTATTTTAGCTAAAAAAAATTAGTAGTACATTAAATTATTAGTTGAATTTTCTTTTCATGCAGAAATAATATACCATGAGGTGTGTGCCAATATCACTAAGGCCCCATTCACACTTGTGTGACTTGTCATGCAACTTCAAGTCTCATGACAAGTTGCCCCCCATGTTTCCCTATGATAACTGTTCATATCTGTGTGACTTCCTGCACTACTTTGGTCCAACTTTCATGCGACTTGAGGTCTATAGACCTCGATGTAAAGTTGCACCTGCATGATATAGATGCGATGTGGGTGCGACTTGTGAAAAGAATGATGACAATGAAAAAAAGTGGAAAAATAATGGCGTTGCCCCCCCAACAAGACCCCTGGGTCTGGTATGGATTTTAAGGGAAATCCCCTGCCAAAAATAAAAAAAACAGCATGGGGCAACCCCAAAATCTATACTAGACCATTATCTGAGCATGCAACCTGGCAGGTCTGGAAAGGGGGGGGAGGAGTGAGTGCCCCCTGAACAATACCAGGTCACATGCCTTAAACTTGGGGGGTTGTTTTGGAACAGGGGAAGCTCTGCCCCTCAAATCACCTTGTCCCTATGTTGATGGGGACAAATGCCTCTTCCCCACAACCCTGGCCGGTGGTTATGGGGGTCTGTGGGCAGGGGGCTTATTGGAATCTGGAAGCCCCCTTTAACAAGGGGGCCCCCAGATCCCGCCCCCATATGAATGAGTAGGGGATACATAGTACCCCTACTCATTCACCCCAAAAAAGTGTAGTGTAAAAAAATACAGTAGGCAGTTTTTGACAATTTTTAAAAAAGTCCCTCGGGAAGATCTCTTATTGTTAACGCCGTCACTGTTGACCCGAGGAGCTTTTTTTTCCTTTATCGGGTCGGCGGCGACGGAGGAAGTCATCGGAATTGAGGTTGGATTGGGGACATTATTCACTTTTAATAAGAACTTGTCAAAAACTGCCTCATGTTTTTTGTTACACTACACAGATTTGTTTGGGGTGAATGGGTAGGGGTAGTATGTACCCCATACTCATTCACATGGGCGCGGGATCTTAAAGGGGGCTTTCAGATTCCGATAAGCCCCCTGCCGGCAGATCCCCACAACCACAGTGCAGGAATGTGGGAAAGAGACCCTTGTCCCAATCAACATGGGGATAAGGTGCTTTGAGGTGCCCCAAGGCAACTCTTAATGTTAAGGGCATGTGGACTGGTATGGTTCAGGAGGGGGGCCCCACTTCCCCCCCCCTTTCCTGGGCTGCTGGGCTGCATGCTCAGATAAAGGTCTGGTACGTATTTTGGGAGGGGGCTATGCTGTTTTTTTTTATTTTAGCCTGGGTGTCCCCTTTAAAATCCATACCAGACCCAAGGGTCTGGTATGGATATGGGGCAGAACCCCACGTTGTTTTTCATTTCAATACATATTGCATTGCTAACATTGCCTCTGAGCACAAGTCACATGTCACAAGTTGGATCAGTTAAGATGCTGATCTGACTTGGATGGGACTTTCATTCAATTCTATGGACTAAAATCGCACCCAAGTTGGACCAAAGTAGTGCAGGAACCTTTTAAAAAGTTGGACCAACCAGTTAAGGTGACTCTCATAGGAAACTATTGATTTTGACATGTCATGTGACTTGTGCTCTTGAAGTCGGAGTGCTTGTCGCATTAGTGTGAACTGTCCCTCAGGGGTTGATTTACTAAAGCTGGAGAGTAAAAAATCTGGTGCAGCTGTGCATGGTAGCCAATCAGCTTTTAACTTCAGCTAGTTCAATTTAGTTTTGAACAAAAAACATGGAAGCTGATTGGTTTCTATGAAGAACTGCACCAGATTTTGCACTCTCCAGTAAATTAACACCTTATGCCGCGTACACACGGTCGGAATTTCCGACAACAAATGTTCGATGTGAGCTTGTTGTCAGAAAATCCGACCGTGTGTATGCTCCATCGGACATTTGCTGTCGGAATTTCCGACATCAAATGTTTGAAAGCTGGTTCTCAATTTTTCCGACAACAAACGTTTTTCCCTGAAAATTCCGATCGTGTTTAGCCAATTCCGACGCACAAAAATCCTACGCATGCTCCAAATCAATTAGACGCATGCTTGGAATCATTGAACTTCATTTTTCTCAGCTCGTTGAATGTCCGATCGTGTGTACGTGGCATAAGTGTCAGCATGGTCTCTTACAGTTTCCATCAGAACCGTGACAAAGTAATAATGTAGGAGAACAATCAGGACACAGATGTAGAACAATGTCACTCAATAAAAAAAGATACTGAACAAGAACCTTCATGGCAAGATCATCAGGTATTATTTAAAATAAAAAAATTACATTAGCTCATGACTAGGCCATTTTTTCCGATACGGCACTGCGTTACTTTAACTGACAATTGCGCAGTTTTGCAATGCTGTACCCAAATAAAATTTATGTCCTTTTTTCCCACAAATAGAGATTTCTTTTGGTGGTATTTGATCACCTTTGTGGTTTTTATTTTTTGTGCTATAAACAAAAAAAGCCGTCAATTTTGAAAAAATATATTTTTTTTTTTACTAATTTCTTCATAAATTTAGACCAATATGTATTCTGCTACATATTTTTGGTAAAAAATCCCAATAAGCATATATTGATTGGTTTGTGCAAAAGTTATAATCTCTACAAACTATGGTATATATACTGGAATTTTTATTGATTTAATTTTTTATACTAGTAATGGCGGCAATCAGCTACAGGATTGTGATATTGCGGCAGACATTCTGACACTAACTCACACTTTTGACACTTTGTGAGAACCAATGACACCAATATAGTGATCAAAAAACCCCTAACTGGAGAACTAGAGGACTTTGAAGGTACCACGTTGTATATAAAAAAAGTTCAATGTGTTGCTGTACAAATATTAAAAGACTAAATATATGACATATATGACATAAAAAGACATCAATGGTGCATGTCCACACTACAAATACATAGATTTATGTTACATGTCCTCATTCTGATAGATTGCTTGCTGTTACTTCAACATGTTTCATGGGTCTAAGCCCGCTTCATCAGGAAGAGAATTATAGTCAAGCTTTGTGTCATCCATGAACATCATTAATTACATTAGTAATAGCCACCACCATCAGTTGAAGCCTCCTGGAAAGAACATATCATTTCTCCCAGAGCTTTTACACTAATTAATCCTTCATAAGAGGACCTGGCTTGTATAGCAGGTAAAGTTGGCTCCTATTGATGAGTACTTAAATGTCAACTAACTTTTGTCAGGTCCTTCAACATATCCACATTGCATCTCACAGGGGCAGCGAGGTGTCGTTTCAGATGGTAATAGCTGTTTCCCACCTTGCTTTCCCCACCTGTGAGATGTAATGTGGATATGTTGAAGGACCTAAAAAATTATAAAATGCAGCGCTAGCGAATATAAATGTGCTCAATACAAACGTATGTGTGAATGTCAACCATCTAAACCTTTCGGGATGATGGTACACACTATTAGTGAAAAGATTATGCACCAATGATTGCTGTCACCAGAAATACAGTAGGTGTAATACTAAATGTTACCACTAAAAAGTGATCAACTGAGTAAAACCAGAAAATATACTGTGCAAAACATTAAATGAACTGAACAACTAGGCAAATAGCTCTAGGAGTAATTCACAGTACTACAGATGGTTTTCAACATCAAAGAAATAATGTCCCATATGCAACAGTGGTTGTAATAGAAGGAAGGAAAAAAAACGAATTTCCGGTCAACACTAAGAACCAGTGACGCTGCTTCCGGTTCTTGTGGAATGCACACTGTTGTGAACCCGGAACACACTGACGCTCGGTTATCATTGAAGGCTTGTGAGTTTTCCCAATAACAGCGTATTGTTAATCTGTTCCTAAGCGGTACTTCACAAGTTGCTTCTTCTTTTTATTCCCCACATGGTCCTCTGATCTCTGCTGCTATTGAGCCAACTGTTGAATTTCACCGAACATTATCGGTCCTAGATGTTGGATGTTGGGTGACTTTTATTTTATTTTAAAGCAATTTTTTTTCCTTCCTTCTATTACAACCACTGTTGCATATGGGACATTATTTCTTTGATGTTGAAAACCATCTGTAGTACTGTGAATTACTCCTAGAGCTATTTGCCTGGTTGTTCAGTTCATTTAATGTTTTGCACAGTATATTTTCTGGTTTTACTCAGTTGATCACTTTTTAGTGGTAACATTTAGTATTACACCTACTGCATTTCTGGTGACACCAATCATTGGTGCATAATCTTTTCACTAATAGTGTGTACCATCATCCCGAAAGGTTTAGATGGTTGACATTCACACATACGTTTGTATTGAGCACATTTATATTCGCTAGCGCTGCATTTTATAATTTTTTATCTCTCAAGGTGTTAGTGCCTTATGCTGTAGCAGCTGCGCATATAATAATTTATTTTCACTTGTCATTTATTTTTGTATGTCTCCATAAGCGCGAGTTTTAGTTTTTGTTTATGTTGAAGGACCTGACAGAAGCTGATGGTGGTGGCTCTTACTAATTTAATTAATGATGTACATGGATGACACAGAGCTTAACTGTAATTCTCTTTCTGATGAAGCGGGCTTAGACCCGTGAAACGCGTCAAAGTAACAGCAAGCAATTTATCAGAATGAAGACATGTTACATAAATCTATTTATTTGTAGAGTGGACATGCACCACTGATGTCTTTTTTATGTCATATACGTCATATATTTAATCTTTTAAAATGTATACAATAAAATATTGAACTTATTTATATACAATGTGGTACCTTCAAAGTACTCTACTTCTCTAGCTAGGGTTTTTTTGCATACAATTTCTTAGGATGTGGTATCAGACACCATGGGGGTTATTTACTAAAGGCAAATCCACTTTGCACTACAAGTGCAAAGTGCACTTGAAATTGCACTGAAAGTGCACTTGGAAGTGCAGTCGCTATAGATCCGAGGGGGACATGCAAGGAAAATAAAAAAAACGCATTTTAGCTTGTACATGATTGGATAATAAAATCAGCAGAGCTTCCCCTCATTTAGGATCTACCCCTCAGATTTACAGCGACTGCACTTCCAAGTGCACTTTCAGTGCAATTTCAAGTTCACTTTGCACTTGTAGTTTGCACTTGTAGTGCAAAGTGGATTTGCCTTTCGTAAATAACCCCCCATTTGTCTTAGAATTAAGAAGAGCCCCAAGAGGATTTCTTCCTCCCATTATTTATTTTTAATACAGTGATCAGTGGTAAAAATATGCACTGTAACTGTACTAATGTCACTGTGAGGGGAGGGGTTAAACATCCATGGCGATCAAGGGGTGGAATGTGTGACTAGCCAGTGTTTATGTGTACAGTATTAGGTGCTTTCACTAGGGAAAATAATAGATTTCATTCCTCTGCTTTGCGAGGGAAAAAGAAATCCAATAATTCCCCACTGACAGGACAGGGCTCTGTCTTATTTACATAGGCAGAGCCCTGTCCTGTCTGTTTCCCAGACGATCGGTGGGTGCCGGCGGTGATCTATTCGATGGCACCTGTTAATCGACATATGCTGTGTTTAATGACAGCATTGCTGGGTCGACGGCGGCGCACGTGCACGCCCCCTATCCGGAAGTGCCATATCAAGTTTTAGGTACGTGATTTGTCGCAGAGGGGCCAACTTGCCACCATATATCTAAGTTGTACAGTCAGCAAGTGGTTAAAGATTATATGGGATTTTAGTGACTGGGTTTACATTTTGTTTTTAAGGTATGAGGTTTGCTGAGCTTTAGCTTGTCAGATAATTTTTTTTAGGACTGTGAATAAATTCACTAATTTATACCAAGAAATCCTGTGCAGCAAAGCTTAGTGCTAACTGCACTGCTGTTTGTGGCATATCATGGGTTCCAGTGTTGTCTACAACATATAATCCACAATTCTACAATATTGGCTGATTTACTAAAGGAGTTAAGAATCTTCCCTCAATAAATTTGTATGAATATTCCCTTCAATTATCCAATATGAATAGCAGTTTGTTGTGTGAAGATTCTTAAATCTCTTGAAAATCAGTCTCCCCAATTATGATTTTATTCATTGTATGCTTGTAATCCTACATACCATGTAAATAAGATGCTGCCTGCTTGAATATTTGGCACACTAAACTTTTCTCACCTTGTTGGAAATTACAATATTTATCCTTTTTTAATAAAAATAAGACAGCTTTTTAGTATAATTTAACAAATATAAAATTATCAAGTAATATGTGATATTGAAAAAAGGGAGGGGTTTAAGATCATCATGATAAATAAATTAGAAAAATTAATGTTTAACGCATAAATAGAAATGTTCCTGCTAATGCAGTTCCTTTTAGGAAATATTTACTTAAGATAATTTTTTCACCCAGTAAATGCATTTGGGACCGGTAAGATGTCAATAGTGGCACAAAAAACCCTGAATTAGTCACGCTGGTGCACAAAGCTGTGCATCAATAAGCAGTGCTGTACAAGTCCATTGAATGGAAGCCCATTTGCCTCTTAATCCAAATGAATAATTAATGATAATTATCATGCTGCCGTTATTATATGTGATAACAATATATCCTTAAGGTGAATAAATTCAATCTGCTTTCATCCGGAAACAGCAGTTCATAACACTGGCAAAAATATTGATATAATTATTTTCAATAATGGTCAGGAAAAGATTTTATGGTGAAATGGAATTTCAGAAATGTGGGAGAATTAGGATACAGCTCTTTGTGTCTCATAGTAATTGCTTTGTCCTTACTAAAGAACTCAATACAATTATAAATACATCTTAAACATTTATCATGGCTTGTGAGGTGCAATAACTGCACGCTATCTCTGTTCATTTACTAAGAAGCAAAAAAAAAAAAAAGGGCAGAATTTTTTTTAATTTGTAAATTCATATAGTTAACAGACACATGGCTACTAAATAAAAATAATGAACAAATTACCCCGAAATTCTGAACTCATACTTTAAAATAATACATGATTGATAAAGGTAAACAAGATAAAATAAACGTAATCAATCCGATAACTCGAAATTAGACAAATCAATATATAGAATTGTATTCCAGCTAGTGGCCCTTTTAAGGTGGGAGCTACACAGCTCGGGCATCTTCATGTCTGTGCAATAGCTTTTCTCCCCTGATCTTTTGATTGACAGGATGAATGAATTGATTAGATTGCCAGAGTTAGCCCCATCCCCTGTCTGCAGTTCTGTAAGGAAGTTGAGCTGATGGAGAGCCTGGAGGATTAAGCGGTCGGCATCTAGACAGGATGTAGAGCATAAAGCAGGCACCAGGAGAGAAGGGGAGTGCTGAGCAGGGTATCCAAACCCTATGTTATACTCCCCAAATCCTGACATGCTCTCTGTTGATTGACATAACCCATCGGAGGGAAAAAAGGATGTTAAGTCTGGCAACAGGTTAGAGGAAACCCAGGAAGCCACAAATTAACTAGTCACTAGGCTTCGGGGAGATGGACTAGGTTAACTGAGAGACATACACCTATGTATTGATACTCTTTTAGTGCAGCTTACAGTGTTGCTCAAACCCACCTAATGCTTTAGACGCAAGGCCCATTATATGTGGCAACCCTCATCATATTCATGTTATCTTTTGGTTATACTGTACTGCCAGCATTGTGTCACTGCATTATTTCCACTATTGTCTCACTAGTATTTACCTGTAGGGGTTGTTCCTGTCTCCAGAAGTTTATGTGGGGGTAGTTCTACATAATGATTGAAACGGGACACATCAAGGTATATGTAGTATATCTCAGGATTCAGGAATAGCGTTTCATCTGTTGGAACCCAAAGCTTCAATATGCTAATAGATCCTCTGTTTCAAAGTGCAGTGGTAAGTTGTTCTTGGAGGTCGCATATCACTGCACACAAATCAGCAACAGAGATGAATTGTGATGGGCTCAATTCCAGAACACATGCAGGGAACTGTGCTTTCCTGAGTATCATAATGGTCTGAACAAACAATTAGTCCTGGCAAATTGACACAAGAGACTCATGTGTCTCTTAAAAGTATCTTAGATATAGCCAAAGGCATGAACCGTGTGTATACATAACAAAAAGGGAATTTAAAGGATAACTCCTCTTTCATAAAAAAAAAGAAATATAATGTATAACTGCTACATAAGCCCACAATTTTTTGTCCTTACAACAGTAGTACTGATTATACTTCTATAATAGTGTAGCGGATATGTACTTTCCCAGGTGTAAATTTAACTGGCAGAGACACCAGTGATGTGTAATTCCCTGCAGCCCAGCAGGTGGCACTGTCACCATGGGCAGGGGGTTGAGCCATTGCTGTGTGCCGGGCCTCCTTTTTGTCCTCTCTCGGCAGTGTTATGGTGGGGCGGGGAACCCGCCATGCTTGCTGGGAGAGGGTATAAAGGGGCCGGCCATCTTTGTCACGGGGTTGGAGTCCCAGGCACCTTCAGCCTGCGGGCGGTGGTTCGTGTTGGTCCTCTAGGCGGCCTAGGCTTAGAGGACAGCCGGAGGTCGTGTTCCATCCCAGGCACCTTTGGCCTGGGGTGAGGTACTCGGATTGAGGTCTGGAACTCAGTGCCCAACACTGAGTTCCGCAAGGGAAGGAGGTCCTAGGGAACCCAGAGATTGGGTACCCGAATCCGGAAGGCGTAATTGACCGGGGGGAGCTCCTCACTTGAAGACCGGGTGCAGCAGATTGCCAGTGACAGGTGAGCCTCCCACCGGAGACCGCCTGGAAGGAAATTCCCCCTCGCTCGGAGACCGCAACCCACTTTCAGAAAGGAAAGTGGAGAGTTCATTGTGTCTGGGCCTACTCGCATCCACACCTCCTTTTCTGTTCTGTAAAGCCAAGGGAGTCTAACTGATTATGCTGTTCACTCGAGAAGAATAAAGGAGTGTTGGACTTTAATGGTGTGGGGCTCTTTTCTGGTGGACATTGTTCAAGGTAATCTCACGTGGAGGTTTTAGGTGCACAACACTGACCCGAAGGTAGAGAAAGAACTTTGCTTATACCTCACTGACACCTGTGGTGAAGGCCAGGCGTGGTGTCCCCACTCCCTCCCCTCTAAGGCACCCCTAGACAAGAAGAGAAACGAGCTGATGCAGAGAGGGGAGTGAGGAGGGTGCTACACGTGGGGGCTCGGGTCCGGTATAGTGTTTGTGCACCACGGAATTGAACGTGTCTGCTAGAGGAGTTACTCGAGTAGGCAGGCCTTCATTGGCCGAAGTGCATCCCTGTGCTCGAAGTTGTGGACAAGACCCATTGAAGGGAAAGGCCAGCGCAGAGAAGCGAGGAGAGAGGGAAGCTCAGCCGTGTGAGGGATTACACGTGGGGGCTTCTATTTGCACTGCGCCACCAGGCACACCCCCATCGCTTAGTTTGTGGGCGTGACTCAGAAACAGAAAAGAAGAAAAGCCCACGAACTGGAGCAAAGGGGAGGAGTCCAATACGTGTGAAGGACTACACGTGGGACGTTGGCGCAAAAACTTAGCAGTGTGCGATGGAACAGCAACAGGTCGCCATGTTCGGACATACATCGTGGATTCCAGTTCACCCTTCCACCACGACATTGACTGCTGCTGCTCCGGTAACAGATACGGGGATCCGGCTAAAGCCAAGGGGTCGATTTGCCCTGTATTCGTGCATGGACGTTGAGGCCCTGGGTGTGATTTGTCCCGGCTGTTCGGGACTGGTGTGCCATCTGAAGCCATTCGGGCGATGTGAGGTGTGTGCGGAGTTCCTGTTTGAAGTGGATCCAGCGGTGGAGAAACCGAGGACCATTTACCCCGGCCGTGCTGCAGGCAACACCACTCAAAGAGGAGGAATCACTGCTTTGACAGCCATCCCTGCGCACACTGCAGCGACCGCGGAGGAGGTCGTAAAAACTCAACGGGAGAAATCCGAGGATGCTGACTCGGTCATCACTGTCTCGCAGTGTCCACCACCGAAGAGAAAGACCGGCATGGTAGCCCCGACCAGCGGTTGTGGTGGACCGTCGCGCCCGCTTACGCCCGGCCGGGATGGATCCGTCGACAAGAGTTCCGGACGCCCCGATTCAAGTAAAGGCCGAGGTAAGCCTGGCGGAGAGATTTGGTGTGTGGGAAGAGGTGAAAGCTCAGTCTCCACTACAGGGTACCTACCCGCGGAGGAGTGTGACACCTCTGACCTGGAGTCGCTCTCGGACATGGGAGACGACGTTGCTATAGACGAACTGTTCGCAGAAAAGGGCTGGGACAAAGTACCTCTCGCTTCATCCCGGAGAACCAGGGATCCACCCATGTCTACAGGGGAAAGTACGCCCCGGGTGGAGGCACCAGCGCCTGAAGAGAGGTCCCGTCCCCGGCCTGCCTCTACATCCCCGGTACCATCTGTACCGAAGACCGGGGAAAAGAGACTGTTACTGCGGGCACCAATGCCCCGACCAGATGTGGTCAAGGTCCCTCGCCACCCGGACTCAATAGTGTTGCCTGGCGAAGGGGACAGAGCTACTATGCCTCCTTTGGCCAGACTACAACGCCTATTTGGCCAGAAGGTTGCTGCAGAGTACGGATGGGAGTATCCATACTTGTCCAAGGAACTGCTCTATGAGGTGGAAGTGTGCCGGGAGCGCTGGTACAATGACTTTGTGTGGACTCACCTTCAGATTCCACACGCACGCAGGTACCTGGCATGCTCTCCCAAAGCCTCTCAACGTTTTAAGGACTGTAAGGCAGAGTGGATGTTGGGACAGCACATCCATGCAGACAAGTTGCTGATCCGGCGCAAGGAAGGAGAAGATGTAGAATATCATCTGGAGACTAGGGATGAGCTCGGTGTTCGAGTCGAACATAGGTTCGACTCGAACATCGGCTGTTCGCGCGTTCGGCGAACAACGAACGATTTGGGCCGTTCACGCCAAATTCGAGTGACGCGAACGGCCCACAATACACTGCGCCATCGCAGTGTAATCCCGGCGCTGTGATTGGCCAAGCATGCACTGTGACCCTGCATGCTTGGCCAATCACAGCGCCGGCAGCGAGGAGAGCAATGATTGGCCACAGGCAGGATGCCTGTGGCCAATTATAGCTGAGGGGGTTTAGTACACGCCCCACACTATAAAAGGCCGCCAGCGCGGCGGCCTAGTGTAGTGTGTTCCGGAGCAGGGAAAGTGAAGGATAGGCAGGGACAGTTTCAAATCTTGTCAAATCTATTCTTTGCTAAACCTTGTGTGTAGGGACAGAGAAGGATAGGCAGGGAGAGTGTCAGTGTCATATTCTTTGCTAAACCTTGTGTGTAGGGAGAGAGAAGGATAGGCAGGGAGAGTGTCAGTGTCATATACTTTGATAAACCTTGTGTGCAGGGAGAGAGAAGGATAGGCAGGGGACAGTGTCAGTGTCATATTCTTTGCTAAACCTTGTGTGCAGGGAGAGAGAAGGATAGGCAGGGAGAGTGTCAGTGTCATATACTTTGATAAACCTTGTGTGCAGGGAGAGAGAAGGATAGGCAGGGGACAGTGTCAGTGTCATTGTTGCTAAGCCTCCTGCACATTATACACCTGAAGTTAGCCCGTATTGCTGCTTTTTCCTGGTGTGTTACACCAACAGGATTTTGCAGCACTTAAAGCGGGCAGAGTGTGCCTCCTGACCATATTACACCTTAACTTAGCCTGTATTGCTGCTTTTTCCTGGTGTGTTACACCAACAGGATTTTGCGGCACTTACAGCGGGCGGAGTGTGCCTCCTGACCATATTACACCTGAACTTAGCCTGTATTGCTGCTTTTTCCTGGTGTGTTACACCAACAGGATTTTGCGGCACTTACAGCGGGCGGAGTGTGCCTCCTGACCATATTACACCTTAACTTAGCCTGTATTGCTGCTTTTTCCTGGTGTGTTACACCAACAGGATTTTGCGGCACTTACAGCAGGCGGAGTGTGCCTCCTGACCATATTACACCTGAACTTCGCCTGTATTGCTGCTTTTTCCTGGTGTGTTACACCAACAGGATTTTGCGGCACTTACAGCGGGCGGGGTGTACCTCCTGACCATATTACACCTTAACTTAGCCTGTATTGCTGCTTTTTCCTGGTGTGTTACACCAACAGGATTTTGCGGCACTTACAGCGGGCGGAGTGTACCTCCTGACCATATTACACCTTAACTTAGCCTGTATTGCTGCTTTTTCCTGGTGTGTTACACCAACAGGATTTTGCAGCACTTACAGCGGGCGGAGTGTGCCTCCTGACCATATTACACCTTAACTTAGCCTGTATTGCTGCTTTTTCCTGGTGTGTTACACCAACAGGATTTTGCGGCACTTACAGCAGGCGGAGTGTGCCTCCTGACCATATTACACCTGAACTTAGCCTGTATTGCTGCTTTTCCCATTTCCCTGCAGGCCATTAGAATGTCTGGAAAGCAAACAAGGAGAGGCAGACAGTCAGGAGCCAATAAAAGAGGGCAAGCAGGCTCTGTGTCTAGAGACAACAGTGCTGGTCGTGGACGCGGTGCATCGCCATCAGCACGTGGCCATGGGACACGCTTGTCCTTCTATTCGGCAGCTGGACGTGTTGAGCCGCATCATGCCGAAGACTTGGTAGAGTGGATGACCAAGCCCTCCTCATCCCCCTCATCCTCTCTCACCCAGGCTCAGGGTACTGGCAAAGCAGCTGCCAAAGTGTCCTCTTCCCTGGTATCAATGTCATCATCAGTCACTCCTTCCCTAGACCAACCATGTCCTCCTGAGGAGTCCCCCGAGCTGTTTGAGCACAGTGTTGGGTACATGCTCCAGGAGGATGCCCAGCGTTTCGAAGGGTCTGATGATGATACCCAGCTAGAGGAAGGCAGTAGCGTGAGAGGAGAGAGAGGGGATGCTCAAGAAGGACACCAATCTGGCAGTCATGTTCCAGCAGCTGCAGCATACTGCCAGATTGGCTCCAGTGATGAGGAGGGAGGGGATGATGAGGTCACTGACTCCACGTGGGTGCCTAATAGGAGAGAGGAGGAGGAGGAGGAGGAGGATGAGGAGGAGGCACATCTCCAACGAGGCAGGATGCCCTCGAGGGCCAGCGTAAGGGCAGCACACCGACGGAATCACACCGCAGAGCTCCGCCTGTGCAGGGCGCTGCCTCTGCCCGTTATTCAAAAAGTTATTTGGTGTGGGCCTTTTTTGAGTGGAGTGCATCAGATCGCACAGCTGCTGTTTGCAACATATGTCTCAAGCGTATATCACGTGGCCAAAACATCACCCGCTTGAGCACCACATGCTTGACCAGACATATGTTGACCTGCCATGCAGCTCATTGGCAAGCCTACCTTAAAGACCCACACCAAAGAACAAAGCTGACCTCTTCTTGCACCGCATCAGCTGGGATCTCCAACCCCACTATACCTTCAGTCCTCTCTGAAACCTGCTCTGAGAGGAATGAAGGTGTAGAATTAGGTGTGTCACAGCCAAGTACTTGCGGGCACTCTGCTAGCAGTACACCGACGTCCGATTCTAGCAGGCAAATTTCCCTGCCCCAGCTGCTGGACCGTCAAAAGAAGTTCACTCCCAGCCATCCACATGCCCAGTGGTTGAATGCTAGCTTGGCTAAATTGCTAGCGCTTCAACTGCTGCCTTTTCAGTTGGTAGACTCGGCCCCCTTCCATGAGTTTGTGCAATGTGCGGTTCCTCAGTGGCAGGTTCCCAAACGCCACTTTTTCTCACGGAAGGCGATTCCGGCTCTCTACCGGCATGTGGAAGGCAATGTCTTGGCCTCGCTGGACAGGGCAGTCAGCGGTAAGGTGCATATTACCGCTGACTCATGGTCCAGCAGGCATGGACAGGGACGTTACCTTTCTTTCACGGCCCATTGGGTCACTCTTTTGGCAGCTGGGAAGGATGCAGGACAAGGTGCAGTAGTGTTGGAGGTTGTTCCACTGCCACGCCTCCAAAATGCTACTACTGGTTGTGACACACCTCTGTCCTCCATCCCCTCCTCTTCTTCTTCCTCCGTGGCCTCTTCCTGTGCTTTTTCCTCAGAACCAGCGGTGCTCCGTAGGTGTTCAAGGGGCTACGCAAGTACGCAGGCAAAAAGATGCCATGCCGTGCTTGCGCTGGTGTGTTTGGGGGACAGGAGCCACACTGGGGCAGAGGTTCTGTCTGCTCTGCAGGGGCAGGCCGAGAGGTGGTTGACGCCACGCCAGCTTAAGCCAGGAATGGTAGTTTGTGACAATGGCACCAACCTCCTCTCCGCTCTCCGACAGGGACAACTGACCCATGTGCCCTGTGTGGCTCACGTCCTTAACCTGGTGGTGCAGCGGTTCTTGGGCAGGTACCCGGGCTTACAGGATGTCCTGAGGCAGGCCAGGAAAGTCTGTGTGCATTTCCGCAGATCTTATAATGCCAGTGCTCGCCTGGCTGAGCTGCAAAAGGAGTTGAACCTGCCCAAGAACCGCCTTATATGTGACATGCCCACCAGGTGGAACTCAACGTTGGCCATGCTGCAGCAGCTGCACACGCAGCAGAGGGCCATCAATGAGTACCTGTGCGACTACGGCACCAGGACAGGGTCAGGGGAGCTCGGTTTTTTTTCACCACGCCAGTGGGGCATGATCAGGGATGCATGCACTGTCCTGGCACCATTTGAGGAGGCCACGAGGATGGTGAGCAGTGACAGTGCATGCATCAGTGACACTGTACCTCTTGTCCACCTGTTGGAACATACGCTGCGTGGAATAATGGACAGGGCACTTGAGGCAGAACAGAGGCAGGAAGAGGAGGACTTCCTTGCCTCTCAAGGCCCCCTTTACCCAGACAGTGTTCCTTCTGTCCCACCCATCGCAAAGGAAGAAGAGGAGGAGGAGGAGGAGGATTGTGTCAGCATGGAGGTGGAGCCTGGCACTCAGCATCATCAGCAGCAGTCTTTTAGGGATGATTTACAGTTCCAAGAAACCAGTGGACTTGTACGTGGCTGGGAGGAGGTGGCTGCGGATCATGTCGTCCTTAGTGACCCAGAGAACTCCAGACCGAATGCCTCAGCTAACCTATGCTGCATGGCCTCCCTGATCCTGCAAAGTCTGCGGAAGGATCCTCGTATTCTTCGGATCAAGGAGAGGGACCATTACTGGCTGGCCACTTTCCTTGATCCACGGTACAAGGGTAAGGTTGCGGACCTTATGTTACCGTCGCAGAGGGAGCAGAGGATGAGACAACTCCGGGAGGCCTTGCAGAAAGGTCTGTGCAACGCGTTCCCAGAGACTGGGAGGTTACAAACTCCTGGTCCTGGACAACGAGTTGCTGAGGCTTCGGTCAGTCAAAGAAGGAGCGGTTGGGAAGGTGGCCGTCTGACCGATGCGTTCAGACAATTCTTTAGTCCGCAGCCCCAAGGTATGATCGGTTCCAGCAACCATCGCCAGCGTCTGATATACATGGTGCAGGAATACCTAGGGGCAAGGTCAGACTTGGACACCTTCCCCACCGAAAATCCTCTGGCTTACTGGGTCTTGAGGATGAATCACTGGCCAGAGCTTGCACAGTATGCAATTGAGCTACTGGCCTGTCCTGCATCCAGCGTTCTTTCAGAACGCACATTCAGTGCTGCTGGAGGATTTGTCACGGATCACAGGGTGCGCCTGTCCACCGACTCTGTTGATCGACTGACCTTCATAAAGATGAACCAGTCTTGGATCACCACCAGCTACCAAACACCTGAAGCTGATATAACAGACTAATTTATTTTCAAATGTCACATCCCTTCAAGACTGATGCTGATGCTGAGAGACTGTCCTGTTATGTTGACTGACTATCCTCCTCCTCCTCAATGATCCGATTGATGATGATAGCTTGGAAGAACATTTTTGTTTCTGGGTGCCGCCACCAGTGGCTAAGGCCCAATTTTTCAGCCCCTGTTTAACAGGGGCGTGTTATTACAATTTTTTATGCAATGCTTTGCAGCAGGGCTCATTCCTGCACTCCAACTAGAGTATCTGGGAGAGGTTGCAGTGTCGTATCACCAGCACCAGTGGCTAAGGCCCAATTTTTCAGCCCCTGTTTAACAGGGGCGTGTAATTACAATTTTTGATGCAATACTTTGCAATAGGGCTCATTGCTGTGCTCCAAGTACAGTATCTGTGAGGGGTTGCAGTGTTGTGGCACCAGTGCCTAAGGCCCAATTTTTATGCCCCTGTTTAACAGGGGCATGTAATTACAAATTTTTATGCAATGCTTTGCAGCAGGGCTCATTCCTGCACTCCAAAAACATTTGTCATTAGGACGGAAAGTGAGGTGAACTGTTCTGAACAGGTGCATACTGCACAGACAGCAAAACAAATGTTACAGGGGTGATAACCCTTCCCTATGTTTTCCAAAAAGCTTAAAAATAGATTTTTTGCCTGGAGCTACACTTAAACAATGTACCTGTTCAAAATTACAAACAGATTCTACATGTGAACAAACCTACAGTCCCTGTCTTGTATGCACCGCCTGTATACGGCTGTTCAGAGTATATAGGGCCTTTTTTATTTTGTGTGCGGGGTTCCCCTTAATATCCATACAAGACCCAAAGGGGCTGGTAATGGGCTGGGGTAGAGGGGGGGTGTGTGATGGGGTAGCTATGCCATTTTTCTTAAAGATTTTCATCCATATTACCGGGACCAGACATTACATTAAAGCCGCAAGCAGTTTTAAATGGCTTTTTTTCCTTTAGAAATGTAATTTTGTGCAGGGACAGTTCTAAACACGGGAAACACGTGGCACTTCACAGGCATACTTTAGACACCCCCCAGGTACGATATTTAAAGGAATATTTGACTTTTTTTTTTCACTTTATGCATCATTAAAATGACTTCTCCCGAAAAACGGCCATTTTTAAAACTTCTTTTTGCATTGATACATGTCCCCTGGTGCAGAACCTGGGTTCCCAAACCCTTTTTAGGACAATAACATGCATAATAGTCGTTATAATTAGCACTTTAGATTTTGAACGTTCGCATCCATTGTATTTAATAGGGTTCTAAAGTTCGTGCGAACTTTCGGTCCGTTCGCGGGTTCTGGTGCGAACTGAACCCGGGGGTGTTCGGCTCATCACTACTGGAGACTATGGACCAGCACTTGAAGCCGCTTGTTCTGCCGCATCCTCGTTTCTACCTGTAGGAGAGAAAAGACTCTGTTCTTATTATGCTGCTGAACTTTCTGGGGCCTGTTGCTTTCGTTGCCCAGAGGAATGAAGAACTGTTCCTGGTTTGTTCTTCACTTTTCCAGCAAGAGATCATGGACTCTGGGGTAGATAGGGCCAAAGAGAAGAGGAAAAGTTCCACGAGTGCAGTAACTGCGATGCTGTCACCAGGTGGCAGTGTTGCGCAACGTTAAACACTTTACACACACTCACTCCTTGGAGGAAAGGGATTTCTTTTCTCTCACACGAATATATGTGTCAGGGTTTATGTGTGGTGATTTCGTTTTTTTTCCCTCTGCAGGAGAGCATCCCATCAAGATCACTGAGAATGGGGTGGATCTTAGTCAGGATGGGTGGGAAAAGTATAATGTGAATATGTGATTCAAGGTTATGGTTAACTGTTGTTGTTTCCCTTCTCCTTTATATAGGGCTCAGACACAATTGCTTTAGTTGATCAAGTTTTTCCAAAGTTTTATATTTTTGTACAATTGTTAGTCGGTCTCTGGATTGGATCATGCCAGCCCTTGAGGGTATGATTTGTTCCAGACACTGGGGACCAGTGTCAAATCACCAGGGGGAGAGTGTAGCGGGTATGTACTTTCCCGGGTGTAAATTTAACTGGCAGAGACACCAGTGATGTGTAATTCCCTGCAGCCCAGCAGGTGCCGCTGCCGTCATGGGCTGGGGGTTGAGCCATTGCTGTGTGCCGGGCATCCATTTTGTCCTCTCTCGGCAGTGTTATGGTGGGGCGGGGAACCCGCCGTGCTTGCTGGGAGAGGGTATAAAGGGGCCGGCCATCTTTGTCACGGGGTCGGAGTCCCAGGCACCTTCAGCCTGCGGGCGGTGGTTCGTGTCGGTCCTCTAGGCGGCCTAGGCCTAGAGGACAGCCGGAGGTCGTGTTCCATCCCAGGCACCTTTGGCCTGGGGTGAGGTACTCGGATGGAGGTCTGGAGCTCAGTGCCCAACACTGAGTTCCGCGAGGGAAGGAGGTCCTAGGGAACCCAGGGATTGGGTACCCGAATCCGGAAGGCGTAATGGACCGGGGGGAGCTCCTCACTTGAAGACCGGGTGCAGCAGATTGCCAGTGACAGGTGAGCCTTCCACTGGAGACCGCCTGGAAGGAAATTCCCCCTCGCTCGGAGACCGCAACCCACTTTCAGGAAGGAAAGTGGAGAGTTCATTGTGTCTGGGCATACTCGCATCCACACCTCCTTTTCTGTTCTGTAAAGCCAAGGGAGTCTAACTGATTATGCTGTTCACTCGAGAAGAATAAAGGAGTGTTGGACTTTAATGGTGTGGGGCTCTTTTCTGGTGGACATTGTTCAAGGTAATCTCACGTGGAGGTTTTAGGTGCACAACACTGACCCGAAGGTAGAGAAAGAACTTTGCTTATACCGCACTGACACCTGTGGTGAAGGCCAGGCATGGTGTCCCCGCTCCCTCCCATCTAAGGTACCCCTAGACAAGAAGAGAAACGAGCTGATGCAGAGAGGGGAGTGAGGAGGGCGCTACAATAGGAAGATTGCAATAATAATTGCAATTCAGCAAGTTAGAAGTAAGTGTCACAAGTAGGAAGTGAAACAACAGCAACTAATGCCGCATACACACAACCGTTTTTCATGACGAGAAAAATGCAATTTTTTAATTTGGTCATTAAAAATGATCGTGTGTGGGCTCCAGAGCATTTTTCACGACGTGAAATATGGCCATTAAAAATTTGGAACATGCTCTAATTTTTCTCGTCGTTTTTCACGTTGTCGTTTTTCTCGTCATGAAAAACGGCCGTGTGTAGGCTTTAACAACGTGAAAAAAACGCGCATGCTCAGAAGCAAGTGATGAGACGGGAGCGCTCATTCTGGTAAAACTAGCGTTCGTAATGGAGATAGCACATTCGTCACGCTGTAACGGACTGAAGAGCACGAGGCTGAAAAGCGCGAATCATCTCTTACCAAACTTTACTAACACAAGGATCAGCAAAAGCAGCCCAAAGGGTGGCGCCATCCGAATGGAACCTCCCCTTTATAGTGCCGTCGTATATTTCGTGCATCACCGCGCTTTGCTCAAGCATTTTGTTTCATGATAGTGTGTAGGCAAGGCAGGCTTGAGAAGAATCATGTCGAGAAAAACTTAGTTTTTTTCAATGACATTAAAAACGGTCGTGTGTACACGGCATAAGACTTTACATGGATATATATGTGACCAGGAGAATATTTTTTTCAGCAAAAGGGGTGTTACACTTTAAAAACAATATACAATAATACCCATTGTGAACAAGCACGAGTTATCCATGTGAAACTGGTCTACCAATGTTCCTGTAATGTCCTTTGGCACCTTGATAATAAAGTAACTATTCCATAGAAGTTCTCCCTTCCATGGTGTCTTCTTTTTCTTCAATTACTATTGACATTGGTAAACCGGGGCAAGCACCCACGAGGAAATCTTTATCCACAGTCTGAGTGATGTTACACTCTTTCTGAACTACAATAATGCCCCACATATATTCTGAGCAGCATCATTTTGTACATTAGCTATATTTTAACTCACTAACGCTCTACTAGGGTTTATATCTTTTGTTTTTTTTTGTGGTCCTTGTGCCTTTTATGGCAATCCTAGAGAAATAAACCCTTTTTTTAGAGGTATGTACAGTGGAACCTCGGATTGCAAGTAACGCGGTTAACGAGCGTTTCGCAATACGAGCACTGTATTTCTAAAAATCCTAACTAAGGATTCAGGCCAAAGCGGTGTGCAGTACCGCTTTTGGCCTGAGGTGGGGGGGGGGGGGCGCCAGAGCTGTAAAGGCTCGTGAACGGAGTCTTTCTGAGGTTTGTCGAGGTCAGCCGAACTGTCCTCGGGCCTTTCCGGCCATTTCCGAGGCTCTCCGGCGCCCCCCAGCTCTGGCCGCATGCGGTATTGCATGCCATTGAAGTCAATGCGGAACAAATTATTTTTGTTTCCATTGACTGCAATGGGGAAACTCGCTTCGATATGCGAGTACTTTGGATTACGAGCATTCTCCTGAAACGCATTATGCTCATAATCCAAGGTTCCACTGTATATATTTTCTAATTTCTTTCACAAGTTATAAGAGAGTCACCATTTGGGACTCTACATACAGTAAATATTGCCATACTGTTTTCATGAATCTGTTCCTTGATTTGATTTGATTTGATATGGGATTTGTACTGCACTGAATGCGCTCCCATAGGAGCATTCCTTACATACATAGAGTTAATATCTTATAGTAACTAAAGTACTAAAGTACTAAATACAAGTAGAGATATTTCAGTCAATTCTTCTTAGGGAAATGTATGCTAATAGGCCACTGCAAAGGACTTATAGTGGGGATTAGTGTCAATAATAGCACATTACTGGAAACAGTATTTCTTTATTAAGTGTTTAGCAAGAAATATGACATTACAGAGGCAAAAGCGCCAACAAGTTTTTAAAAGATTATAAAACATTTACCAGAGGATACAAATACATGTCTTTTATCAACAGAATAACATGACATAAAATCCATCTGCAAACCTGAAAAGAAACATAGATTTACATAGAATAGGAATATAAATTATTCTCTCTCCATTTATAGAACATTAGAATGTAGGTATTAAAGTGGAACTTCCACTCATCTGTCTCCACCCCCCTCTAGTGCCACATTTGGCACCTTTCCGGGAGGGGGGAGAGGGTACCTGTTTTTGACAGGTACTCTGTCCCCACTTCCGCCCGACCTCACCATGGCGAGGTACGTCAGAGGTCCGGCACCCTCCTCCTCCCTCCTCCTTCCCTTGCCGCTGGGCCAGTAAGAAAATGCAGCGTGGGTGCTTGCCCCGGTTTACCAATGTCAATAGTAATTGAAGAAAAAGAAGACACCATGGAAGGGAGAACTTCTATGGAATAGTTACTTTATTATCAAGGTGCCAAAGGACATTACAGGAACATTGGTAGACCAGTTTCACATGGATAACTTGTGCTTGTTCACAACGGGTATTATTGTATATTGTTTTTAAAGTGTAACACCCCTTTTGCTGAAAAAAATATTCTCCTGGTCACATATATATCCATGCGCAGTAGAGACCCAGCCATGAAGCCGCAATGCTTCGCTGCCAGGTTCCCCTATCAGCAATGGTGGCAGCAACACATGACAGCTGATGGAAACATCTGCTTCGGTGCCGACATCACTGGACTCCAGGACAGGTAAGTGTCCTAATATTAAAAGTCAGCATCTACAGTATGTGTAGCTGCTGGCTTTTAATTTTTGAAGGGGCGGGCGGAACTCCACTTTAAGCACTTTCTAATACAGAAAATAGGGAAGGGTTAAAATCTCTAATTTATTTTTAGGGAGATATTTCCTTCACTTCCTGTCCTGGAGGTACAGCAAGAGCTTTCTCCAAAGTAAATAGAATTCACTTTTTAGAACGTTGTCAAGTAAACACATATCCCATTTTGCTCCAGTTAACAACAATAAAAGTTTAAGATGTCCCATCATTTTCTGTCTCAATGGCAATGGTCACAAGGACAAATAGAGGCAATACTACTCTACAAGAGACAAAGGCAGCAATAAAAATCTGAAAGAGTCTAAACATTTATCACTGTATACAAGACGAAAAAAAAAGATTGCGTTACATAGAGTTTAACATTTACCCTATTCCACAAACAATTAACCAAGCAACCTACATGCAACGGTGAAACGTAATCTAATTCTAACACTTAAAGTGTTACTAAACCCACAACAGTAAAATCAGTCTGTATATGTTGTAAAGCATGCTTGTTATACTCACTGTGGAACCTAAGTGCTAAGTCCTCTGCATTGTGTAAAAAGGCTGTTTGATCCTGTCTTCTCATACACTGACAGAAGTCCCAAGATTTCTATATACTGCTGATGAGAAAAGGTATTTAGCAGTTTATATTTACTAAAATAATAGCATTTCCATGTTCTGTGAACTGTGGGAGACCAGATATAGTGAATTCAGGGTCCTGGGTTTATTAACACTTTAACTCCTAAAATAAACCAACTAATCCCTACACTAATCTAGCCTTTCACTTAAATTAAATAACCCCTGACTATAAGGCTGATTCTAACTTTACATTAACCTATTACCCTGAAAAGGCAAATTATTACCTGAACTATTAGACAAATACTTAACTATTTTACTTATATTTTCCTTATACCAAACCAGTTTTCCATGATATCATGACTGAAAATTTGACTTTTTTAACACTAAACAAACATGTTCCATAAGGTGATATAGCTGTATAACTGACCCAAATAAATTATAATTTTACATCTTTTGGTTTTCTCAACCGACACTTAGTGTATTGCTCTGATGATTGTGGAATCCTTGACTTATCAGATGTACATGTTAATGTTAAGTTTTACATGTGCTTGTCAATAGAACAAATACCATATGCATACAAACTGAAGCATTAACTGAAGACTAGGGATGAGCCGAACACCCCCCAGTTCGGTTCGCAGCAGAACATGCGAACAGACAAAAAATTTGTTCGAACACGCAAACACCGTTAAAGTCTATGGGACACGAACGTGAAAAATCAAAAGTGCTAATTTTAAAGGTTAATATGCAAGTTATTGTCATAAAAAGTGTTTGGGGACCTGGGTCCTGCCCCAGGGGACATGTATCAATGCAAAAACAAGTTTTAAATACTGACTTTTTTTCGTGAGCAGTGATTTTAATAATGCTTATAATCAATTATTTCACAATAAAAGTGAAATATTCCTTTAAATTTCGTACCTGGGGGTTGTCTATAGTATGTCTCGACGCGTTTCAACTAAAAAGTCATCAGATGACGACTTTTTAGTTGAAACGCATCGGTAGACCCACCTACATACATCGCTCTTGTACCTGCACTTTACGATAAGCCTATGATGACCATCTAAAATGTGAGTTTTCATTTTATACCTTTTAATAAATACTACTCCTAAACGGTATCACGCTATGTGAGTTTCTTTCATTACATCACGCACGGCATGTGGATACCAAGTCTCTGTCCCCAACAAGAATACATGCTATATATCTTCTATTATACATTGACGTTTTGGATTGCTGGTGTCGAGTTGCCGGTTGGATTCAGGACCAGCTGTACCCATCGAGTTGACCGACCATACAAGCTTCTCATGACTTGGGTGGTATATGCCTCTCTAAGTCATTGACATCCGGTAAGCCTCCTTCTAATATCGGTGGTGGTATTTTTGATTATTGTCTTTCCATCTAGAGGGTCGCACCTGTGTTGGATTCTTCATTCCAATTTGTCAGACTACTTCCACACATTTGGACTGTTGTCACCTTTTGTCACCTTTATTTACATTTATTGGACTCAACCTACTTTACTTACTTTACCTACTTATATATTTTTTTCACTGTTTAGGTGGAATATATATTTCATTCAGTGAGGTTCACTGAACATTGTCACGTGGTGTTTTTGGATATAACTGATGAGTTATACATTTATATATCTGTTTTGTAACATTTAATCAGGTGTTTCTAACATTTATACTCATATACATAAATTAGCGCTACACTTTTCCATATTCACATTTTGCTTTTTGTCTATAGCTGTGTTGGCAGCTATTTTTGTATTCACTTTTATACACAGCGCAGTATATCCTTTCCATTTTCAACATCAGCATGTATTCTGGTGATTTTTTGAACTCTAGCCACTTCCGCCATTATGCTGTTATATGTTTCTATGGAGTCTTCGATTCTATATATTGTTTCTTCTATTGATCTCAACCAATCTATCTGTACTACCCATTCCTTCATAGAAGGGGCTTCGGGAGTTCTCCACAATCTTGGAATCAAGCTTTTAGCTGTGTTCAAGAGATGGGGCACTAAAGTATTCTTATATTGGGCTGCCGTTTTATCTGTATCATGGAACAAGCATTTCCACGGATCTCTCCAAATATGTTCCCCTGTTATTTGATAGATGTTATCTATAATTCTTTCCCAATAAGGCTGGATCTTCGCGCATTCCCACCATAGGTGCGCAAAGGTCCCAAGAGCACCACATCCCCTCCAGCACGTTGAGGGGGTCTCTGCGCTAAGCTTCTGTGCTCTCTGCCGGGTAACATACCACCTTGCTATCAATTTATAACACATTTCTATTGTATTAACATCACTAGAAGCAAAGCAGGCTGCCCTCAGAGTCTTGGTCCTATGTTCCTCTTTCTGTAGGACACCTATTTCTTCCTCCCATTTTCCCAAGTAGGTAGATATTTAGGTTCTGTTTCTTCTATGAGTATTTTGTGTATTTTAGATACACTCTGACCCAAGCACCGAGGGGAAGAGAGAAATTTCTCTATTAACCTCATATTACCTTTTCCTTGCAGTGGTTGGGGGACTGTTTGTGTAAAGTGCTGTATTTGTGCATATCTCCATCTATCTAGTGATCTTCTCCCCCATTTTTGTATTAATTCAGTGAATGTGCATAACCTATTTCATTTCATCACATCTTGCAGTAATATTTCGTCTTTTTTTGCCCATCTGGTAAAGTATATACAGTATAGTCATCTTTCCCCGGTTTAAAATAATTTGTGTCTAATAAAGAAATTAAAAGTGAATTATATTGCCAGTGGTGCAATCTAATCAATCCATCCCATACCCTGAAAGTGTTTTTAGTTAATTGATTTGTGCTGTTTGAAAGTTCCCGGTTTTGTTGTGGCACCCATACCCTCTTCCCTAAGTCTACTTTACTTTGAGCATTTTCAATTTCCACCCAACCTTTCCCATCCTTGTTGTGTATCCAACCTGCTATCCATGAAATAGAAATTGACTGATAATATTTCTTAAAGTCCGGTGCTGCTAACCCCCCTTGTTTTTTCCCCTTTACGAGTGTTGCATATAAGATTCTAGGATGCTTGTGCCTCCATATATATTTTAGCACTAAAGTTCTTAGTTTAGCAAAGAATTCCTGTGGGATTCTTATTAGAATCATTTGAAATATGTCTGTTAGTTTTGGCAAGATGAGAGGGGTTTATATCTCAGATAGTTAAGTTGGTCTTTAACCTTATTCAGTATAGGGATATAGTTAGCCGCATATAAAGTTGCCAATGATGCTGTCAGTTTCCTAGTTCCTCTTTACGCCATACGAAGGGGAACGTAGGTGATCTGTATTTTTTATATACTGCATTACTTTATGGTCATGTGTTGCTGAATCAGAGAACTCTAATGACAGAGCATTGCAGCCACTTTTCTGGTGCAATGCTCTGTCTTTCTGGCCCCAGCTGATGCTTGTTTGCCTTCAGCAATCAAGTTCAGCTTGTTTTCCAGCTCTATATAAACCCCCTGTCAGCCTGCATATTTATATGGATTTTGCTTGGCTAAAGGGAGGAACACACTAAACACTGAGACAAGTACTAAGGATGGATCACACACTGACTTGGCTTTTTTAGATACTTTATATGATCTTTTTTGTACATAACAAATACTGATCCCCTTTGATCCATTACTTGCCTTTCCCTGATACTACAATTATCTTTTTTCTTTTTCCCCAGAGATCCTATAATCGGTGATCTGCATTTTTTATACACTGCATTACTTTATGGCCGGTTTTTGATGGCAGGAGTATCTACTCCAGCCAGTAGAGTTCTTGCAGTGGGTATATATTTGCCAGCCTCCCTGTCCACCTTGTACCATCTGAGGGTCCTGCACTGACGGACCCCCATCCTGATCCCTTTTCCGGCTGTACCCGTTGGTTCGGGAGCACCCAGCCTATATCCATCTTCCTGGTTTTTATTATGCAATTAGCTTGCCTATGTAAGTATAACTTTGAATGCTATTAACATCAATATGGTTGTGATCATGCAACTTTATCGCTGAGAGAGAAATCATGTGAAAGTGATTTTGAGATATACATCACATTTATTGTACTAATTTTGATTATTTATATTGTAGAATACTTTTTGACTCTTCTATTGACAGTAAGCCTATAAGGAAGGACCATTTCAGTCCGAAACATGTCAGGCGTCATTTATCCTAACATGTACTCTCGCTAGCCTATCAACGCACACAGGGTAGCTGAGACACATTTTATATGTTTGTAATAAGGCATTAGTTCTTTGCTATTAACATTGGACACGTGTGTCATATATTGTATATTTGTCTATACCATTTTATTGTCTATACGATTTTCATTGTGTAAACTTAATAAACTTCAATTGTAACTCATACCTGGTCCACCTTTTAAAATCCTGAGGGGTCTCACTGTGCCTCGAGCACTAGGTTTTTTCTTGTATATTATATTGGATTAGACGGATCAGGTCATAACACACATACTGCCAACCTCCTCTCTATTTTGATAGGATTCAGATCATAGAAGGCCACTTCAGTATTGTTTATAGAATATTAGAAAGTAGGTATTAAGCAATTCCTATAGATCTCACCGAAACTTCTGCTCCTGGCAAGAGGTAGATTGGCCCACTCTTTTTGGGCAAACTGCTTCAGCTGTCTCAGCTTTTCAAATTCAAATTTCCATAGATGTTTAATAAGATTCAGATCATAAAAAGCCACTTCAACATTGTCCAATATTTTGTTCTTAGCCATTCTATGATGCTTTTAGATGTGTGTTTAGGTCATTAATCATTATACAGTTGAAGGACCCATGACCTGCAGCTGAGACAGAGCTTTCTAACACTGGGCAGTATATACCCATCTGCCATAACTTATTGGCTACCCACCTAATATTGAGTAGGTCCCCCTTTTGCCAACAAAACAGCCCCGATACATCAAAACCTCTGAAGGCATGCTGTAGTATCTGGCACCAAGCCTTCAGTAACAGAACCTTTAAGTCCTGTAAGTTGCAAAGTGGGACCATGGATCAGATTTTTTTTCCAGCAAATCCCACAGATGATTGATTGGATTGAGATCTAGAGGATTTGGAGGCCAAGTCAATGCCTTGAATTCATTGTTGTTTTCCTCAAATCATTATTGAACCATTTTTTGCAGTGTGGCAGGGCACATTATCCTGCTGAAAAAGACCACTGCCATCAGATATTACTGTTCCCATGAAGAGGAGTACTTGGTCTGCAACAATGCTTAGATAGGCGGTGCATGTCAAAATAACATCCACACGAATGGCAGGACCCAAAATGACCCAGGGGAACATTGTCCAAAGCATCACAGGGTGTCAGCCAGCTTGCCTTTTTCCCATATTGCACCCTGGTGACATCTCTTCCCCAGGTAAGCAATGCACACACACACCAGGCCTTCTAAGTGATGTAAAAAAAACTGTGATTTATCAGACCAGGTCATCTTCTTTCATTATTCGATGGTGCTCATTGTAGGCACATATATACGGGTCAGCATATGCACCCTGATTGGTCTGTGGCTATACAGCCCCATACACAACAACATGTTTTCGGACACCTAGGTGTTCTGTTGGAACCAGCATTACTTTTTTTTTAGCAATGTGAGCTACAGTAGCTATTCTGCTGTATTTGGCTACAAATGTGCCAGCCTTCACTCCCCATGTGTATCAATGAACCTTTGCCTCCCATGACCCTGGATGATGATCTGATGGATGGTCTGATCAGACACTGATGTACCTTGACCTTGAATTTCAGCTTGTATCTCCATGGATGTTTTCCTTGGATCTTTGTGTGATGTTCACACTATCCATCTGATTAATCTAGGGAAAATTGCAGAGTCTCTATTCATGCTTTTTTTTTTGCTTTACTCTATAACATGCAAAAGGCACGCAGGTGTACATGAGACATTTGCTTTTATTTTCATCACTTTTCAGGAAGAATGAAGCATTTTTTCAGTGAGCTGTAAGGGTACCAACAATTGTGTCTATGACTGGTATTTGCATTTGTTAATAAAAGTTTGAGCAAGGAAAATGATCTGATCGCTGATCCATTCCATCCATTTACATTTGCTTTGATTATATTTCTACATGCAACTATGGAAAATACAATAAATTGCAACTCCAAGCAATGACTGGATGGAAATGTGAGCATTGTATGTAAACTGCATGTGTCCATGTGTTTAATTCTCCAGTTCACTGCTTGAAAGTCATTTGATATCCATGAGTGCAGATAATTTCACACACATGGAGTTGATTTCTAGAGCAGAGAAGAAATTTAGAGCAAGCTATAGTAGGATTTTACCATTATCCAAATCTATGAAATTTCCCTGTACCATTCTTAGTCAACAACATGACTCAGAATGAAATGAAAACTGGAGCATAAGAAAAGTAGTATCATGAGGAAGAATCATCTGTATAACCACTTCAGCCCCGGAAGGATTTACCCCCTTCCTGACCAGGCCCCTTTTTGCGATACAGCACTGCGTCGCTTTAACTGACAATTGCGCGGTCGTGCGACGTTGCACCCAAACAAAATTGACATCCTTTTTTTCCCACAAATAGAGCTTTCTTTTGGTGGTATTTGATCACCTCTGCGTTTTATTTTTTTGCTCTATAAAAAAAAAAAGAGCGACATTTTTGAAAAAAAAGCAATATGTTTTACTTTTTGCTATAATAAATATCCCCCAAAAATATATAAAAAACTTTTTGTTTCCTCAGTTTATGTATTCTTCTACATATTTTTGGTAAAAAATCGCAATAAGCGTATATTGATTGGTTTGCGCAAAAGTTATAGTGTCTACAAAATAGGGGATAGATTTATAGCATTTTTATTATTATTATTTTTTTTTACTAGTAATGGCGGCGAGCTATGATTTTTATCGGGATTGCGACATTATGGTGGGCAGATCGGACACTATTTTGGGACCATTGTCATTTATACAGCGTTCAGTGCTATAAAAAATGCAAACTGGGGGGGGGGATGGGCTACCACTGACATGACAGCGATCACTTCTCCCAATGACAGGGAGCAGTAGATTGCTGTCATATCACTAGGCAGAACAGGGAAATGCCTTGTTTACATAGGCATCTCCCCGTTCTGCCTCTCTGTGTCATGATCGCGGTCTGCTGGCGAACATCAAGTTTGCGGTGCCCGCAGGCACTCTCACGAAGTATGCAGCGGGCACGCGTGCGCCCTCTAAACGGCAAATTCAAGGGGACGTACAAGTACGCCCATTTGCCCACCACTGCCATTGTGCCAACGTATATCGCATAAAGTTTGACGATTTTTTACCTTCATGCATTTTCTGCATTAAGGTAAAAAACCTTCTGAGTGCAGCTACCAGCCCCCTAGCCCCCTTTACACATATCTGAGCCAGCAATGTGCAGCCACTCTCTCGGCTCTCTACCTCCTCATAGGTTAAGAAAAAGAAGAGACCCCCACTGCTGTCAATCACAGTCAGTGAAAAGGGAGCAGGGAGTGGGGGCGAGCCATTCTCTGGACACACAGAGTCAGCTTGGGAGTGAGCCTGCATGAGTGCCTCCAAAGCAAGCGGATTGTTATGGTGGGCACTCAGTGGGGGGGGTGGGGCAGAAGCGCTGGAGAGGGACCAAAAAAGAGGAGGAATGGGGCTGCTCTGTGTAAAACCATTGCATAGCTGGTAAGTATAACATGTTTGTCATAAAAAAAAAGAATCTACAATAACTTTAAGTATAATATAAAAAAAAAACACCTTTGCTCACCTAAATAAACCCAAACGTATAAAAATACAGTAGTTTAATGTGATATCAGTCAATACCAATGCTGCCAATAACATAGCCACCAGAAAAGCATAGTAGTAAACTGAAAATATTAGTTTGGGAAAAATGTTCATAGATTTAAAAAGTTACTCTCAAGCCCCGTACACACGATCAGTTTGACTGATGAAAACCGTCCGATGGATGGTTTTCATCAGACCAACCGATCGTGTATGGTACCCATCGGTCTTTTTTCCATCGGTTGGAAAAAATAGAACTTGTTTTAAAATTTTCCGATGGATAAAAAACCGATGGTAATTTCCGATCGTCTATGGGCAAGTCCATCGGTTAAAAAACCCACGCATGCTCAGACTGAATTAGGAGACGGGAGCGCTCGTTCTGGTAAAACTAGCGTTCCTAATGGAGAGAGCACATTCGTCATTCTGCAAGTTATTGCTTCGTTTAATGCAGCGCATGTTTTGTTGCTTTAGAACGGTGTTTAAAATGTCATTTTGGCAGCAGATCTTTCTCATGAGTTCTGACAAACGTATGTCTTTCTTCTTTCTTGTGATCTTAGGAATAATTAGTTTAATTCTTCAAGGCCGAGCTCACAAATTCCCCCTTTTTTTTTTTGGGCTTTACATTTGTTGTGCATTATTTGGTGTGTCAATTTCTCAGAACAACTTTTTTATTTTTTTCGTTTCCTCATGGAGGTTGGTGTCCCTTGTTATTAATTACACATTGTATTTATGAAATGTTATTGCTACTTAAAAAAAAAACACATCAGGCATGTATGTTGGCTGAAATCAAATTTCCCTTTATTTCGGAAAAAAAGCAAACAAAAAACGAAGGGCAACTATTCAGAAATTAGCAGAGAATATCAAGTCATTAGATCCCAAATGCAGACCTGACTATGATGAATAATAAAATCAACAACAGCATGAAATCAGGAGCAGCAGCCAAAGACATACATCATCCCAAGCTGTGGTACTCCATCAACCTGCAACTTCTGGATGAGCAGCTCGAGGCCAGGGAATCACCTCCTGCTCTTCCCTGTAGCCTTCCCTCCACGCTTCCCTGCAGTGTTCCTTCCACGGCCCCGTCCACACACCCTTGCAGGCTGGGCCACTGTGGGTGGTGATGTGGCAGGAGGAGGAGGAGAAGGAGGAGAGGGATTGGCCTGATGTGACAGATGGGTGGCCTCAGTCAGCAGCCCCCTCGCCCCCATGTGTACGGCCATATATATGAGGTGCTCACAAAGGGCCCATTGTCCCGCCTCCATTTGGAGCAACTTATCCGCCAGATAGCTGCTAAACCCCTCCGTAGGGATGAGGGGGGCCCTCATGATGGCAGCAGCCTCCTGAATCATCTTTAGTGACTCCTCCTCCACTTGTGTCATCCGCCGTTGTTTTGACGGTCTGACGTGGAGGGGAGCCACTTGGGAGACAGTGCTGCCACTAGGCCTGGGGACTTGCTGAGTCCCACTTGGCCCTGCCTCCTCCTGGCTGACACTCACCTCTGTCTCCTCCTGCCTGCCACACTCCTGAGCCTCTTCCTCCTGGCTTGCCTCATCCTGTTTCTAAAATAAATAAAAAAATTGTATTATTTGGGGAATCTATCACACACAATTTGGATATCATTACTGGTGCATAATTTTTTTTTGGGGGGGGATGATATCATTTATGGGTAATCCAAACAGTTCAACACAATATTACTTAGTGGACAATAATTATCATCAAAAAACTATACCTGGCTGAAGATGCGAAGATCTGGCTCTTCAAGTTCAGGAGGCTCCTCCTCCGCCTCTGCAGGGGTGGAGGGAAGGGTGGAAGGAACGCTGGAGGGAAGGATGGAAGGGTTGAGGGAAGGCTGGAAATAGATTCCCTGGCCTCGATCTGGTCATCCAGAAATTGAAGATGTCTGTAGTACCACAGCTTGGGCTTTACTACATCGTCGGCTGCTGCTCCTGATCTCTTTGACTGGCGCACTTCCTTGTATTTTTTTTTATAGGAATTACGCAGGTTGTTGATTTTATTATTGATCATAGTGTAGTCTGCATCTGGGATCCATGGCTTCATATCCTCTGCTAATTTGGTAATAGTTGCCCGACGTACATCACTCTTGTGGTACGCAGGGTGTTTCAGTTCCCACAGGTTGCGCTGTTCCTTATATTTTTCAATAAAAGTCAGCATCACCTCCGGCTCACGTAGTTTATGCATCTTTTTGGATCAGCAAGCAAAAAAACAAGTTTAAAAAAATAAAATTCAGATTTGATTCTCCTCAACTTATCACAATATTGCCCTTTACAATCATGAACCATTATAGGCCACTGCAGGCCGAGTTCCCTTCTTACCTTAGTTCAGTTTGTTGGTTCACTTCCGGTCGTCCTTACTAATAACTTCTTTCCCCTTTTTATACCCTGCGCATGTGTGTAACTCCGCCCTCGTCGCCCGCCCATGACGGACTTTTTCTGCATTTCCCCGCCCCTTAACGATCAGCGCACAGTGTGAGACGGCGACATGTCGCAGACACAGGTGGCTTCTTTATTAGAAATTACCGACGAGGAAAGCCCGGAGGCGGAAACGTCCCGATCCTGTAAAAAAAGATACAAGGCGACTAATATGTCTTTTTCTGAGATGGCGGAGATGGTGGACATTCTGTGGAGGAAGGATTACGACGGCAAGCATGGCCCATACGACACACCTAATCTCCAGAAGTCACAAATTATGGACAATGTGGCGAAGACTCTCTATAAAAAATATGGGTTCAGGAGATCCAAGGAACAACTCCGTAAAAGGTGGTCAGACCTGAAGCTCAGGGAGCCGGAGCAGTATAGGAAGCTTATAAAAAGCATAGAAAAAAGTAAGTTTTTTTTACTGTGTTCTTTCACATTGTAATATGTATTCTTCCATGTTTTGCAACATGTGCTTGGCTTGACTGGTTTCACATTTTAAAATGTCAACTTTTATGTTAAGTGGAGAGTCCACTTATTTGGTAAATGTGTGTTAAAAAAAATGCTGCTCTTCCCCCAAACATGTTTGGCACATATCCACGTAAACTACATGTGGGAATGTCTCATTTTACTTCAACAATGTTTATCTACACATTGTTGGCTAGATGATGTGTTGTAAGGAAAATTAGAATGTGAATGAAAGGCTAAACTGGATTCTGGGTAAAGGAGATGACACTCCAGCAGTTGTGTACTAATTTTTTGTTCTTGATCAAGATACTATAGTCTGGGCCACATGACCAAATTTCTAAACGGTGTCACACACAGGTGGTCCAGTGGATACCGTGGTGGTTATCCAAGTGTATTTGTGAGTGTCCTCCAAAATAACATGTTGCTTTGTTGAGTTTGCAAGATCTCATATGTTCATCTTGAAACTCAGGGCCAAATATCAATTGTACCCCACTTCCAAACAATGAATCAATTTTCAGGCCTAAAATCTCTGTGTGCTAAAGGATACATTCTTTTTGACATTCCCATAGGGGAGAGGAGAGTGGGAGGACACCATGCTCAGGAGACGAGGAACCAAACACCACAGAAACTCCCCGAAGATCACAAAGCAGACCAAGATCAGCAGGTTCAGGAAGCGGAGGGGGAGAAAGCGGAGGTGGAGGAAGGGAGGTGGAGGAAGGAGAGGTGGAGCTTATAAGCACAACAGGTCAGTGTCTGTCACCACAACTTCAAGGTAAATACAGATGTAAGCCTGCATAGTTTTAAAAAAAAAATAGTTTTTAGGGACTGAACGTGGGGGTGTGTCAGGAAGTCCAAATCCGCCATTCTCGAGTGCCAGCGCCAAAATAATCATTCAGGAAATCATGGAATGCAGTAGCGAGATGGACATTATGAGAAAGAGAATGATTGTGATAGAGCAAAAATATAAAAACATGATAGATATTTTGGGGAGAATAGTGTGAACCCCCTGTTTTTGTGTTTTGTTATGCGTCCGAAATTTCCTATGGGATTTCCACCAGCCCAAATGTGAAGATGCACACACTGACTCAACATGTGCTATCTGCCGTCACAGGATATCTATGTCCCTGTTTTGGGGGTGCAACCTCTTCCTCCCTACTCAAGTAGGTGAGAGGAAGGGTTTTCACCCCCAAAGCACGGCCATTGATCCCCCATGATGGCAGATAGCACATGTTTACCTTAGCCATGGGATCATGTTGAAGATACCCATTTGAGCCCCAAAAAGAAAGTGTGGTTCTTCACATTTGGGATGGATCAGGGGTAACATCACCCCATCTCATGTTTGTATTTGTCACTGTGTTATTTTGTTACTTTTTCAGAAAAAAAATATTGGCTTTTGACCCATGCATGTTTCTGCAAAAAAAGCCGCACAAAAAATAAAAAAATATATTTCTAAAAAAAACAAAACTGTAGTGCAATCAATAAAAACATTTGGGAAGTCTAAAAAAGGTGTGCCTTGTTCTTTCTATGCTCAATAGCAGTTCTGAAGATGCAAAAAGAGTGTTTTTACCTCTGAGATTGGAGGCTATTTACTAAGGACAAATACACTTGGCACTACTAGAACCTGGGAGACACAAACCCCAAATACAAGAATGACAACACAAGTTTGTAGTAAATCAAATATTTTTGTTTATTTTAAAATAGTAAAAGCAAAGGTCAGATGTGGTCTGGCATTGCAATGGCCCCCCTACCCGTGAAGTACTCTACGTATTTCTGACGTACTTCACGGGCACTTTGGGGGGCCAAGCCAGTACGGGCAGTGCTGAGGCCGGTCAGATTTGTCAGTTCAGATGGACCGGCCTCAGGCCCAACTGATGACACATAATTAGCAGAAAATTTTCGCAAAAAGTTGTGCAATAAGCAGCAGCAGCAGACAATGTTGTTCAGTTTATATTCCGCCAAATTGATAGCTGTCTGAAACAGGCGGAACCGGCTGGCCATTATCCCGAAGGCATTCTCCACAACTCTCCGGGCTCTGGCCAGCCGGTAATTAAAAACCCTCCTCTCCAGGGTGAGGGTGCGTTGGGGAAACGGCCGCATGAGGTGTGGACCTAGTACAAAAGCTTCATCCGCAATGAAAACGAACGGTAGCCCTTCCACATTCTCTGCATCTGGAGGCAGTGCAAGACCCCCAGCCTGCAGACGGTGAGCGAACTCCGTCTCAGCGAATGCTCCGCCATTGGACATCCGGCCGTTCTTCCCCACGTCCACATACAGGAACTCGTACCGTGCCGACACCACCGCCATTAACACAATACTATTGAAACCTTTATAGTTAAAATAGTATGACCCCGAACGGGGTGGCGACACTATGTGGACATGCTTCCCATCAATTGCCCCTCCGCAGTTGGGGAAATCCCACCGCTGGGCAAATTGGGAGGCCACAGTCAGCCATTCCTGTGGTGTGCTAGGGAACTGTGGAGTCAAACAAAAAGAAGACATTAGTACGGTTTATGTTTACAGTGCAAGCAGATTACACGCAAAAACATTGCTGACCAACATCATTCTAACATTATTATTTAAGGGAGTTTTTCCTACCAATAAACAAAGGCCCACTTAGCAGATGCCTCACCCCTGCTGAGTGGACATTCTAAAATAATCTAAGGGGGGGGCCTAAGGTGATTGTGGGGATCCAAAAAAAGGCTCTACCACTCTGCTGAGCTTGATTGAGAACTAAAAATATTTTTACATCTTTAGGGGGGGGGGAGGGTTGTCAAACTACGAGGGCACTGACCCCAAAAATATGAAAAGGAAAATAGAAGGCTAGCTGGGTTTGCGCCCACGATAGCATGCTGGAGAGGTTAGTGAAGGGAAATAGGCATGTAGGGCCCAAAAAGGCCTTTACAGGTAAAAACATGCATGGGGAAAATGGGGACATTACCAGGATATTACAAACAGGCAAATTTGTGTTAGGAGGAAAAAAAAAGAGAAGATTCTAAAACAATAAAAACATATAATGTGAGGTTAAAGGAGCAAACTTACCTTCATATAGTCCTTCTGCAGGACCTGAATAATGGCCGAACACGTCTCAGGGATAATGATCCCGAGAGCCTGGGGGGAGATGCCTGTTGAGAACTTGAGGTCCTGCAAGCTTCTCCCAGTCGCCAGGTATCTCAACGTGGCAATAAGCCTCTGCTCGGCAGTAATGGCCTGGCGCATCACAGTGTCCTGCCTTGTGATATAGGGGGACAGCAAATCCAACAGACGGTGAAATACGGGGTCCGTCATCCTGAGATAATTCCTGTAATCATCAGGATTATTCTCATGGATTTCCCGCAGCAGAGGCATATGAGAGAATTGGTCCCGCTGGAGCAACCAATTCTCGGTCCATGAACTCCTCCTCACTTTGGGGGGCCAAGCCAGTACGGGCAGTGCTGAGGCCGGTCAGATTTGTCAGTTCAGATGGACCGGCCTCAGGCCCAACTGATGACACATAATTAGCAGAAAATTTTCGCAAAAAGTTGTGCAATAAGCAGCAGCAGTAGACAATGTTGTTCAGTTTATATTCCGCCAAATTGATAGCTGTCTGAAACAGGCGGACCCGGCTGGCCATTATCCCGAAGGCATTCTCCACAACTCTCCGGGCTCTGGCCAGCCGGTAATTAAAAACCCTCCTCTCCAGGGTGAGGGTGCGTTGAGGAAACGGCCGTATGAGGTGTGGACCTAGTACAAAAGCTTAATCCGCAATGAAAACGAACGGTAGCCCTTCCACGTTCTCTGCATCTGGAGGCAGTGCAAGACCCCCAGCCTGTAGACAGTGAGCGAACTCCGTCTCAGCGAATGCTCCGCCATCGGACATCCGGTCGTTCTTCCCCACGTCCACATACAGGAACTCGTACCGTGCCGACACCACCGCCATTAACACAATACTATTGAAACCTTTATAGTTAAAATAGTATGACCCCGAACGGGGTGGCGGCACTATGTGGACATGCTTCCCATCAATTGCCCCTCCGCAGTTGGGGAAATCCCACCGCTGGGCAAATTGGGAGGCCACAGTCAGCAATTCCTGTGGTGTGCTAGGGAACTGTGGAGTCAAACAAAAAGAAGACATTAGTACGGTTTATGTTTACAGTGCAAGCAGATTACACGCAAAAACATTGCTGACCAACATCATTCTAACATTATTATTTAAGGGAGTTTTTCCTACCAATAAACAAAGGCCCACTTAGCAGATGCCTCACCCCTGCTGAGTGGACATTCTAAAATAATCTAAGGGGGGGCCTAAGGTGATTGTGGGGGGATCCAAAAAAAGGCTCTACCACTCTGCTGAGCTTGATTGAGAACTAAAAATATTTTTACATCTTTGGGGGGGGGGGGGAGGGTTGTCAAACTACGAGGGCACTGACCCCAAAAATATGAAAAGGAAAATAGAAGGCTAGCTGGGTTTGCGCCCACGATAGCATGCTGGAGAGGTTAGTGAAGGGAAATAGGCATGTAGGGCCCAAAAAGGCCTTTACAGGTAAAAACATGCATGGGGAAAATGGGGACATTACCAGGATATTACAAACAGGCAAATTTGTGTTAGGAGGAAAAAAAAAGAGAAGATTCTAAAACAATAAAAACATATAATGTGAGGTTAAAGGAGCAAACTTACCTTCATTTAGTCCTTCTGCAGGACCTGAATAATGGCCGAACACGTCTCAGGGATAATGATCCCGAGAGCCTGGGGGGAGATGCCTGTTGAGAACTTGAGGTCCTGCAAGCTTCTCCCAGTCGCCAGGTATCTCAATGTGGCAATAAGCCTCTGCTCAGCAGTAATGGCCTGGCGCATCACAGTGTCCTGCCTCGTGATATAGGGGGACAGCAAATCCAACAGACGGTGAAATACGGGGTCCGTCATCCTGAGATAATTCCTGTAATCATCAGGATTATTCTCATGGATTTCCCGCAGCAGAGGCATATGAGAGAATTGGTCCCGCTGGAGCAACCAATTCTTGGTCCATGAACTCCTCCTCACCCTGTTCACAGACTGAACTCGGGTTACAGTGTTAACTGCAACACCAAGTCCAAAGCCAGCACGAGCTCGAGAACAAGAACACACTTCAAACATGGTTTTAAACCGGACAGCTGGTCAGAACGCACTCAAACAGAACGCACCGTGGAACAGCAAGGCCTGAGAAGAACGACCTGAAAAACAGTAAACGAACGGCCAAGAAGGCACTGCAAGGCAGTAACGACCTGACTGCACGCACTGAATCACAAATACAAACCCACAAGCACAAACTGAACACCAGGAAACGATCTGCAAAGCACGGAGACTGAAAAGCGCGAATCGGCTCTCACCAAACTTTTACTAACACGCGGTTAACACGAAATCAGCAAAAGCAGCCCAAGGGGTGGCGCCATTAGATTTGTTCGGCCCTTTTATAGCGCGTCGTACGTTTTGTACGTGCCGTCGTTTTGTTGCCGTCGGTTTTTTGACTGATGGTGTGTGGCCAAGACTGATGAAAAACAGTTTCATCGGATTTCCGATGGACAAATCCATCGGACGAAAAACCATAGGTTATCCGATCGTGTGTACGGGGCTTCAAAGTGGACTAATGCAAATGTGAAGATTTGCTATGCTTTAGGCAACATCTAGAAATGTTAATTGTGGCTAAGCTTTACACTTAAAGATCTATCATTATAATATTTTGTTACAGTTCTGTCCTCCATGGGACAAAGTATATGTAATAATTTGCCCTATAATGCTAAGTGCTTTCTAACCATGGGTGTGAGGTCACTCCTGCCACGTCTGACCCAACAACAGCTTTAAAGGAGACAGCTGATTCATAAGTGAAGCTTGTCTCAGCTATGGAAATTTTCCACAGGCAAGCAGCAGCAAGAAGAATGCAGAGTCTGAAAATTCCCTGCCCTCCCAATTTGCATTCCTCTTGCTGCTCTTTGTTTGTGGAAGGAGCGTTTACACCCAAGACAAGCTTCACTTAGAAATCTGCCACCTCCTTCAAAGCTGTGGTTGGATTAAGCATGGCGCAGGATGGGGCAGGTGGAATCTCCTTACTAGTGATGAGCCGAACACCCCCGGGTTCGGTTCGCACCAGAACCCGCGAACGGACCGAAAGTTCGTACGAACATTAGAACCCTATTAAATACAATGGATGCGAACGTTCGAATTCTAAAGTGCTAATTATAACAACTATTATGCATGTTATTGTCCTAAAAAGGGTTTGGGAACCCGGGTTGTGCACCAGGGGACATGTATCAATGCAAAAAGAAGTTTTAAAAACGGTCGTTTTTCGGGAGCAGTCATTTTAATGATGCATAAAGTGAAAAAAAAAAGTCAAATATTCCTTTAAATATCGTACCTGGGGGGTGTCTAAAGTATGCCTGTGAAGTGCCACGTGTTTCCCGTGTTTAGAACTGTCCCTGCACAAAATGACACTTCTAAAGGAAAAAAAAGCCATTTAAAACTGCTTGCGGCTTTAATGTAATGTCTGGTCCCGGTAATATGGATGAAAATCTTTAAGAAAAATGGCATAGCTACCCCATGACCCCCCCCCCCCCCCCTACCCCAGCCCATTACCAGCCCCTTTGGGTCTTGTATGGATATTAAGGGGAACCCCGCACATAAAATAAAAAAGGCCCTATATACTCTGAACAGCCGTATACAGGCGGTGCATACAAGACAGGGACTGTAGGTTTGTTCTTATGTAGAATCTGTTTGTAATTTTGAACAGGTACATTGTTTAAGTGTAGCTCCAGCCCAAAAATCTATTTTTAAACTTTTTGGAAAACATAGGTAAGGGTTATCACCCCTGTAACATTTGTTTTGCTGTCTGTGCCCCTGTTCAGAACATTTCACCTCACTTTCCGTCCCAATGACAACTGTTTTTGAAATGTGGTGTTTTTCTTGAAACAAGGATTGCTGATAAAGCATCAGTACAGAGGAGACACCTTTCTCCCATATTAATTCTTACAGGAGAGAATTTTCCTTCCAAGGGGTAGATTTCCTCTCACTTCCTGTTGTCTTCTTGCGTTTGCAAGTAGGAGTCGTTTGTAAGTTGGATGTTTGAAAGTAGGGACCTGCCGTATATACTCTGCAGAAATAGGCCCCTTAGTTGTTGGTGTTGGCACAACACTGTAAGCACTCACAGTTACTCTTGGTTGGTGCTGGAACGCCCTGCTGTCAACTATTATATCAGGAATTGTAATTACATATAATTGTTGAACAGTGGTAGTAAAAATTGGGCCTTTGATGGTGGTGCTGGTGCCACAACACTGTAAGCCCTGACAGTTACTCTTGGTGGGTGCAGCAATGGGCCCTGCTGTGAATTATTAGATCAAGAATTGTAATTGCATGCCCCTGTTGAACAGGGGCTGAAAAATTGGGCCTTTCGTGGTGGTGGTGGCGTTGCCACAACACTGTAAGCCCTCAGAGTTACTCTTGGTGGGTGCAGGAATGGGCCCTGCTGTGAATTATTAGATCAAGAATTGTAATTACATGCCCCTTTTGAACAGGGGCTGAAAAATTGGGCCTTTCGTGGGGGTGGTGGTGGTGGCGTTGCCACAACACTGTAAGCCCTCAGAGTTACTCTTGGTGGGTGCAGCAATGGGCCCTGCTGTGAATTATTAGATCAAGAATTGTAATTACATGCCCCTGTTGAACAGGGGCTGAAAAATTGGGCCTTAGGCACTGGTGGCACAACACTACAACCCCTCACAGATACTGTACTTGGAGCACAGCAATGAGCCCTGTTGCAAAGTATTGCTTCAAAAATTGTAATGACACGCCCCTGTTAAACAGGGGCTGAAAAATTGGGCCTTAGGCACTGGTGCCACAACACTCCAACCCCTCACAGATACTGTACTTGGAGCACAGCAATGAGCCCTATGGCAAATTATTGCTAAAAAAATTGTAATTACACGCCCCTGTAAAACAGGGGCTGAACAATTGGGCCTTAGCCACTGGTGGCGGCACCCATAAACAAAAATGATCTTCCAAGCTATCATCATCAATCGTATCATTGAGGACTCGGAGGAGGAGGATAGCCAGTCAACATAACAGCACAGACACTCAGCAACAGCATCAGTCTTGAAGGGATGTGACATGTTAAAATCAATTAGTCTGTTATATCAGCATCAGGTGTGTGGTAGCTGGTGGTGATCCAAGACTGGTTCATCTTGATGAAAGTCAGTCGATCAACCGAGTCGGTGGACAGGCGCACCCTGTGATCCGTGACAAATCCTCCAGCAGCACTGAATGTGCGTTCCGAAAGAACGCTGGATGCAGGACAGGCCAGTAGCTCAATTGCATACTGTGCAAGCTCTGCCCAGTGATCCATCCTCAAGACCCAGTAAGCCAGAGGATTTTCGGTGGGGAAGGTGTCCAAGTCTGACCTTGCCCCTAGATATTCCTGCACCATGTTTATCAGACGCTGGCGATGGTTGCTGGAACCGATCATACTTTGGGGCTGCGGACTAAAGAATTGTCTGAACGCATCGGTCAGACGGCCACCTTCCCCACCGCTCCTTCTTTGACTGCCCGAAGCCTCAGCAACTCGTTGTCCAGGACCAGGAGTTTGTAACCTCCCAGTCTCTGGGAACGCGTTGCACAGACCTTTCTGCAAGGCCTCCCGGAGTTGTCTCATCCTCTGCTCCCTCTGCAACGGTAACATAAGGTCCGCAACCTTACCCTTGTACCGTGGATCAAGGAGAGTGGCCAGCCAGTAATGGTCCCTCTCCTTGATCCGAAGAATACGAGGATCCTTCCGCAGACTTTGCAGGATCAGGGAGGCCATGCAGCGTAGGTTTGCTGAGGCATTCGCTCCGGAGTCCTCTGGGTCACTAAGGACGACATGATCCGCAGCCACCTCCTCCCAGCCACGTACAAGTCCACTGGTTTCTTGGGACTGTAAATCATCCCTAAAAGACTGCTGCTGATGATGCTGAGTGCCAGCCTCCACCTCCATGCTGACACAATCCTCCTCCTCCTCCTCCTCTTCCTGTGCGATGGGTGGGACAGAAGGAACACTGTCTGGGTAAAGGGGGCCTTGAGAGGCAAGGAAGTCCTCCTCTTCCTGCCTCTGTTCTGCCTCAAGTGCCCTGTCCATTATTCCACGCAGCATGTGCTCCAACAGGTGGACAAGAGGTACAGTGTCACTGATGCATGCACTGTCACTGCTCACCATCCTCGTGGCCTCCTCAAATGGTGCCAGGACAGTGCATGCATCCCTGATCATGCCCCACTGGCGTGGAGAAAAAACCAAGCTCCCCTGACCCTGTCCTGGTGCCGTAGTCGCACAGGTACTCATTGATGGCCCTCTGCTGCGTGTGCAGCCGCTGCAGCATGGCCAACGTTGAGTTCCACCTGGTGGGCATGTCACATATAAGGCGGTTCTTGGGCAGGTTCAACTCCTTTTGCAGCTCAGCCAGGCGAGCACTGGCATTATAAGATCTGCGGAAATGCACACAGACTTTCCTGGCCTGCCTCAGGACATCCTGTAAGCCCGGGTACCTGCCCAAGAACCGCTGCACCACCAGGTTAAGGACGTGAGCCACACAGGGCACATGGGTCAGTTGTCCCTGTCGGAGGGCAGAGAGGAGGTTGGTGCCATTGTCGCAAACCACCATTCCTGGCTTAAGCTGGCGTGGCGTCAACCACCTCTCGGCCTGGCCCTGCAGAGCAGACAGGACCTCTGCCCCAGTGTGGCTTCTGTCCCCCAAACACACCAGCGCAAGCACGGCATGGCATCTTTTTGCCTGCGTACTTGCGTAGCCCCTTGAACGGCTACGGAGCACCGCTGGTTCAGAGGACAAACCACAGGAAGAGGCCATGGAGGAAGAAGAAGAGGAGGGGGTGGAGGAGAGAGGTGTGTCACAAACAGTAGTAGCATTTTGGAGGCGTGGCGGTGGAACAACCTCCAACACTACTGCACCTTGTCCTGCATCCTTCCCAGCTGCCAAAAGAGTGACCCAATGGGCCGTGAAAGAAAGGTAACGTCCCTGTCCATGCCTGCTGGACCATGAGTCAGCGGTAATATGCACCTTACCGCTGACCGCCCTGTCCAGCGAGGCCAAGACATTGCCTTCCACATGCCGGTAGAGAGCCGGAATAGCCTTCCGTGAGAAAAAGTGGCGTTTGGGAACCTGCCACTGAGGAACCGCATATTGCACAAACTCACGGAAGGGGGCCGAGTCTACCAACTGAAAAGGCAGCAGTTGAAGCGCTAGCAATTTAGCCAAGCTAGCATTCAACCGCTGGGCATGTGGATGGCTGGGAGTGAACTTCTTTCGACGGTCCAGCAGCTGGGGCAGGGAAATTTGCCTGCTAGAATCGGACGTCGGTGTACTGCTAGCAGAGTGGCCGCAAGTACTTGGCTGTGACACACCTAATTCTACACCTTCATTCCTCTCAGTGCATGTTTCAGAGAGGACTGAAGTTATAGTGGGGTTGGAGATCCCAGCTGATGCGGTGCAAGAAGAGGTCAGCTTTGTTCTTTGGTGTGGGTCTTTGAGGTAGGCTTGCCAACGAGCTGCATGGCAGGTCAACATATGTCTGGTCAGGCATGTGGTACCCAAGCGGCTGATGTTTTGGCCACGCGATATACGCTTGAGACATATGTTGCAAACAGCAGCTGTGCGATCTGATGCACTAGCCTCAAAAAAGGCCCACACCAAAGAACTTTTTGAATGACGAGCAGAGGCAGTGCCCTGCACAGGCGGAGCTCTGCGGTGTGATTCCGTCAGTGTACTGCCCTTACGCTGGCCACCAAAGGGCATCCTGCCTCGTTGGAGATGTGCCTCCTCCTCATCCTCCTCCTCCTCCTCTCTCCTATTAGGCACCCACGTGGAGTCAGTGACCTCATCATCCCCTCCCTCCTCATCACTGGAGCCAATCTGGCAGTATGCTGCAGCTGCTGGAACATGACTGCCAGATTGGTGTCCTTCTTGAGCATCCCCTCTGTCTGCTCTCACGCTACTGCCTTCCTGTAGCTGGGTTTCATCATCAGACCCTTCGAAACGCTGGGCATCCTCCTGGAGCATGTACCCAACACTGTGCTCAAACAGTTCGGGGGACTCCTCAGGAGGAGGACATGGTGGGTCTAGGGAAGGAGTGACTGATGATGAGTCTGACATTGATACCAGGGAAGAGGACGCTTTGGCAGCTGCTTTGCCAGTACCCTGAGCCTGGGTGAGAGAGGATGAGGAGGAGGAGGAGGGCTTGGTCATCCACTCTACCAAGTCTTCGGCATGATGTGGCTCAACATGTCCAGCTGCCGAAAAGAAGGACAAGCGCGTCCCATGGCCATGTGCTGATGACAATGCACCGCGTCCACGACCAGCACTGTTGTCCCCAGACACAGAGCCTGCTTGCCCTCTTTTATTGCCTCCTGACTGTCTGCCTCTCCTTGTTTGCCTTCCAGACATTCTAATAGATGGCCTGCAGGGAGATGGGAAAAAAGCAATAAGGGCTGCCTTCAGGTGTCCTTCTCTGTCCCTTTACTTAAGGATTTCTAAATATCTTTGAGGATGATTGCTTTTGCACAGAATAGCACAACGACAATTTCCCTGACTGTCCAAAAAACAAGGATTTCAAAGATGGTTGATGAGGAATGCTTTAGCACACTATAGCACAAGGAGAATTTCCCTCACTGTCCTTCCCTGTCCCTAGAAACAAGGATTCGTACAGTAAAACACACTGACACTCTCCCTACCTATAGTTTTCTGTCCCTAGAAAAAATGTTTTTTTAAAGCACACTATAGCACAAGGAGAATTTCCCTCACTGTCCTTCCCTGTCCCTAGAAACAAGGATTCGTACAGTAAAACACACTGACACTCTCCCTACCTATAGTTTAATGTCCCTAGAAAAAATGTTTTTTTAAAGCACACTATAGCACAAGGAGAATTTCCCTCACTGTCCTACCCTGTCCCTAGAAACAAGGATTCGTACAGTAAAACACACTGACACTCTCCCTACCTATAGTTTTCTGTCCCTAGAAAAAATGTTTTTTTAAAGCACACTATAGCACAAGGAGAATTTCCCTCACTGTCCTTCCCTGTCCCTAGAAACAAGGATTCGTACAGTAAAACACACTGACACTCTCCCTACCTATAGTTTTCTGTCCCTAGAAAAAATGTTTTTTTAAAGCACACTATAGCACAAGGAGAATTTCCCTCACTGTCCTTCCCTGTCCCTAGAAACAAGGATTCGTACAGTAAAACACACTGACACTCTCCCTACCTATAGTTTTCTGTCCCTAGAAAAAATGTTTTTTTAAAGCACACTATAGCACAAGGAGAATTTCCCTCACTGTCCTTCCCTGTCCCTAGAAACAAGGATTTGTACAGTAAAACACACTGACACTCTCCCTACCTATAGTTTTCTGTCCCTAGAAAAAATGTTTTTTTAAAGCACACTATAGCACAAGGAGAATTTCCCTCACTGTCCTTCCCTGTCCCTAGAAACAAGGATTCGTACAGTAAAACACACTGACACTCTCCCTACCTATAGTTTTCTGTCCCTAGAAAAAATGTTTTTTTAAGCACACTATAGCACAAGGAGAATTTCCCTCACTGTCCTTCCCTGTCCCTAGAAACAAGGATTCGTACAGTAAAACACACTGACACTCTCCCTACCTATAGTTTTCTGTCCCTAGAAAAAATGTTTTTTTAAAGCACACTATAGCACAAGGAGAATTTCCCTCACTGTCCTTCCCTGTCCCTAGAAACAAGGATTCGTACAGTAAAACACACTGACACTCTCCCTACCTATAGTTTTCTGTCCCTAGAAAAAATGTTTTTTTAAAGCACACTATAGCACAAGGAGAATTTCCCTCACTGTCCTTCCCTGTCCCTAGAAACAAGGATTCGTACAGTAAAACACACTGACACTCTCCCTACCTATAGTTTTCTGTCCCTAGAAAAAAGGTTTTTTTAAAGCACACTATAGCACAAGGAGAATTTCCCTCACTGTCCTTCCCTGTCCCTAGAAACAAGGATTCGTACAGTAAAACACACTGACACTCTCCCTACCTATAGTTTTCTGTCCCTAGAAAAAATGTTTTTTTAAAGCACAATATAGCACAAGGAGAATTTCCCTCACTGTCCTTCCCTGTCCCTAGAAACAAGGATTCGTACAGTAAAACACACTGACACTCTCCCTACCTATAGTTTTCTGTCCCTAGAAAAAATGTTTTTTTAAAGCACACTATAGCACAAGGAGAATTTCCCTCACTGTCCTTCCCTGTCCCTAGAAACAAGGATTCGTACAGTAAAACACACTGACACTCTCCCTACCTATAGTTTTCTGTCCCTAGAAAAAATGTTTTTTTAAAGCACACTATAGCACAAGGAGAATTTCCCTCACTGTCCTTCCCTGTCCCTAGAAACAAGGATTTGTACAGAAAACACACTGACACTCTCCCTACCTATAGTTTTCTGTCCCTAGAAAAAATGTTTTTTTAAAGCACACTATAGCACAAGGAGAATTTCCCTCACTGTCCTTCCCTGTCCCTAGAAACAAGGATTCGTACAGTAAAACACACTGACACTCTCCCTACCTATAGTTTTCTGTCCCTAGAAAAAATGTTTTTTTAAAGCACACTATAGCACAAGGAGAATTTCCCTCACTGTCCTTCCCTGTCCCTTGAAACAAGGATTCGTACAGTAAAACACACTGACACTCTCCCTACATATAGTTTAATGTCCCTAGAAAAAATGTTTTTTTAAAACACACTATAGCACAAGGAGAATTTCCCTCACTGTCCTTCCCTGTCCCTAGAAACAAGGATTCGTACAGTAAAACACACTGACACTCTCCCTACCTATAGTTTTCTGTCCCTAGAAAAAATGTTTTTTTAAAGCACACTATAGCACAAGGAGAATTTCCCTCACTGTCCTTCCCTGTCCCTAGAAACAAGGATTCGTACAGTAAAACACACTGACACTCTCCCTACCTATAGTTTTCTGTCCCTAGAAAAAATGTTTTTTTAAAGCACACTATAGCACAAGGAGAATTTCCCTCACTGTCCTTCCCTGTCCCTAGAAACAAGGATTCGTACAGTAAAACACACTGACACTCTCCCTACCTATAGTTTTCTGTCCCTAGAAAAAATGTTTTTTTAAAGCACACTATAGCACAAGGAGAATTTCCCTCACTGTCCTTCCCTGTCCCTAGAAACAAGGATTCGTACAGTAAAACACACTGACACTCTCCCTACCTATAGTTTAATGTCCCTAGAAAAAATGTTTTTTTAAAGCACACTATAGCACAAGGAGAATTTCCCTCACTGTCCTTCCCTGTCCCTAGAAACAAGGATTCGTACAGTAAAACACACTGACACTCTCCCTACCTATAGTTTTCTGTCCCTAGAAAAAATGTTTTTTTAAAGCACTCTATAGCACAAGGAGAATTTCCCTCACTGTCCTTCCCTGTCCCTAGAAACAAGGATTCGTACAGTAAAACACACTGACACTCTCCCTACCTATAGTTTTCTGTCCCTAGAAAAAATGTTTTTTTAAAGCACACTATAGCACAAGGAGAATTTCCCTCACTGTCCTTCCCTGTCCCTAGAAACAAGGATTCGTACAGTAAAACACACTGACACTCTCCCTACCTATAGTTTTCTGTCCCTAGAAAAAATGTTTTTTTAAAGCACACTATAGCACAAGGAGAATTTCCCTCACTGTCCTTCCCTGTCCCTAGAAACAAGGATTCGTACAGTAAAACACACTGACACTCTCCCTACCTATAGTTTTCTGTCCCTAGAAAAAATGTTTTTTTAAAGCACACTATAGCACAAGGAGAATTTCCCTCACTGTCCTTCCCTGTCCCTAGAAACAAGGATTCGTACAGTAAAACACACTGACACTCTCCCTACCTATAGTTTTCTGTCCCTAGAAAAAATGTTTTTTTAAAGCACACTATAGCACAAGGAGAATTTCCCTCACTGTCCTTCCCTGTCCCTAGAAACAAGGATTCGTACAGTAAAACACACTGACACTCTCCCTACCTATAGTTTTCTGTCCCTAGAAAAATGTTTTTTTAAAGCACACTATAGCACAAGGAGAATTTCCCTCACTGTCCTTCCCTGTCCCTAGAAACAAGGATTCGTACAGTAAAACACACTGACACTCTCCCTACCTATAGTTTTATGTCCCTAGAAAAAATGTTTTTTTAAAGCACACTATAGCACAAGGAGAATTTCCCTCACTGTCCTTCCCTGTCCCTAGAAACAAGGATTCGTACAGTAAAACACACTGACACTCTCCCTACCTATAGTTTTCTGTCCCTAGAAAAATTGTTTTTTTAAAGCACACTATAGCACAAGGAGAATTTCCCTCACTGTCCTTCCCTGTCCCTAGAAACAAGGATTCGTACAGTAAAACACACTGACACTCTCCCTACCTATAGTTTTCTGTCCCTAGAAAAAATGTTTTTTTAAAGCACACTATAGCACAAGGAGAATTTCCCTCACTGTCCTTCCCTGTCCCTAGAAACAAGGATTCGTACAGTAAAACACACTGACACTCTCCCTACCTATAGTTTAATGTCCCTAGAAAAAATGTTTTTTTAAAGCACACTATAGCACAAGGAGAATTTCCCTCACTGTCCTTCCCTGTCCCTAGAAACAAGGATTCGTACAGTAAAACACACTGACACTCTCCCTACCTATAGTTTTCTGTCCCTAGAAAAAATGTTTTTTTAAAGCACACTATAGCACAAGGAGAATTTCCCTCACTGTCCTTCCCTGTCCCTAAAAACAAGGATTCGTACAGTAAAACACACTGACACTCTCCCTACCTATAGTTTTCTGTCCCTAGAAAAAATGTTTTTTAAAGCACACTATAGCACAAGGAGAATTTCCCTCACTGTCCTTCCCTGTCCCTAGAAACAAGGATTCGTACAGTAAAACACACTGACACTCTCCCTACCTATAGTTTTCTGTCCCTAGAAAAAATGTTTTTTTAAAGCACACTATAGCACAAGGAGAATTTCCCTCACTGTCCTTCCCTGTCCCTAGAAACAAGGATTCGTACAGTAAAACACACTGACACTCTCCCTACCTATAGTTTTCTGTCCCTAGAAAAAATGTTTTTTTAAAGCACACTATAGCACAAGGAGAATTTCCCTCACTGTCCTTCCCTGTCCCTAGAAACAAGGATTCGTACAGTAAAACACACTGACACTCTCCCTACCTATAGTTTTCTGTCCCTAGAAAAAATGTTTTTTTAAAGCACACTATAGCACAAGGAGAATTTCCCTCACTGTCCTTCCCTGTCCCTAGAAACAAGGATTCGTACAGTAAAACACACTGACACTCTCCCTACCTATAGTTTTCTGTCCCTAGAAAAAATGTTTTTTTAAAGCACACTATAGCACAAGGAGAATTTCCCTCACTGTCCTTCCCTGTCCCTAGAAACAAGGATTCGTACAGTAAAACACACTGACACTCTCCCTACCTATAGTTTTCTGTCCCTAGAAAAAATGTTTTTTTAAAGCACACTATAGCACAAGGAGAATTTCCCTCACTGTCCTTCCCTGTCCCTAGAAACAAGGATTCGTACAGTAAAACACACTGACACTCTCCCTACCTATAGTTTTCTGTCCCTAGAAAAAAGGTTTTTTTAAAGCACACTATAGCACAAGGAGAATTTCCCTCACTGTCCTTCCCTGTCCCTAGAAACAAGGATTCGTACAGTAAAACACACTGACACTCTCCCTACCTATCCTTCTCTTTCCCTAAACTAAAGGAATCCAGGTTAAGCAAGAAAAAATAAATGTCACTGTCCCTGCCTATGCTTCTCTTTCCCTGCTCCGGAACACACTACACTAGGCCGCCGTGCTGGCGGCCTTTTATAGTGTGGGGCGTGTACTAAACACCCTCAGCAATAATTGGCCACAGGCATCCTGCCTGTGGCCAATCATTGCTCTCCTCGCTGCCGGCGCTGTGATTGGCCAAGCATGCGGGGTCACAGTGCATGCTTGGCCAATCACAGCGCCTGGATGACACTGCGATGGCGTAGTGCATTGTGGGCCGTTCGCGTTACTCGATTTAGGCGCAAACGGCCCAAATCGTTCGATCTTCGTCGAACGATCGAACAGCCGATGTTCGAGTCGAACGTATGTTCGACTCGAACACCGAGCTCATCCCTACTCCTTACTAGGGTTAGAAAAAAATTTGCAACATGGGACAATGTGCAACACAATTGTAATGTTAAATTATAGCTCTATTTTAAAAACCTGCGGTTTGTATTGACTTCCTTACATGTGACTGTGGCTAGGCATGTCTGTTCATGAAATCTCATAGCAGCATATATGTAGTTTGAGACCTTCCAAGGCATGTCCCACTCCTGCCTGTAAGGAATGCTAATTTCTCAAGATTTTAAGTGAAATATGGTAATGTCGACATTATACTGCTCGTTGATCTTATGAGAGCCTGCTTAACGGGAAGCTGTACCTATGGACTTGTATTGCAAGGATCACCAGTCTCAATTTAGGTCTGATGTATAGACTAAAGTGCCACCATCTCTTATTATGCATAAAAAAAAAAATAGGTACATTTGGGAATTTTTATAACTTTTGTAATGTAGACTGATATTAGTGAATCAATTTTTGTGCAACAAAGATTTTGTGTACCAAACATGATTTTATGTGGGAATATTTAATAAAACAAAGGTTTTTTTTTTTTTTTATATTATACAGGTGCATCTCAAAAATTTTGAATATCATCAAAAAGTGAATGTATTTCAGTAATTCAATTCAAAAAGTGAAACGTATATATTTTTTATAGATGCCTTACACACAGAGTGATATAGCATTTTTTATTTTATTTTTGATGATTATGGCTTACATCTAGTAAAAACCCCAAATTCAGTATCTCAGAAAATCTGAATATTACATAAGACCAATAAATTTTTTTTTATTTTTAATACATAAATGTTTGCTTCCTGAAAAGTATGTCCATTTACAGTATAGTATGCACTCAATACTTGGTCGGGGCTTCTTTTGCATGATTTACTGCATCAACGCAGCGTGGCATGGAGGCGATCAGCCTGTGGCACTGCTGAGGTGTTATGGAAGCCCAGTTATTTTGATAGCGGCCTTCAGCTCACCTGCAATGTTGGGTCTGGTATCTCTCATCCATCTTCCTCTTGACAATACCCCACAGATTCTCTATGGGGTTTAGGTCAGGTGAGTTCGCTGGCCAATCAAGCACAGTGATGCCATGGTCATTAAATCAGCTATTGGTACTTTTGTCAGTGTGGACAGGTGCCAAATCCTGCTGGAAAATTAAATCAGCATCTCCATAAAGCTGGTCAGCAGAGGGAAGCGTGAAGTGCTCTAGAATTTCCTGGTAGACGGCTGCGCTGACTTTGGACTTTATAAAACACAGTGGCCCAACACCAGCAGATGGCATGGCTCCCCAAATCATCACTGACTGTAAAAACTTCACACTGGACCTCATGTAACTTGGATTCTGTGCCTCTCCACTCTTTCTCCAGACTCTGTGACCTTGATTTCCAAATGGAATGCAAACCTTTCTACAGTGAGTGATGATTTATTTACATTTTTTTGAATTTGTGCTTTCTCCACCTCTACTGCTACTTGGTCCTCTATCAATATGATTGCCTCCACACATATACACAAGGGTTGATTGACTAAATTGTCACAAGGGTATTTCCCCCTTTAGCTTAAAACATGTGGTAAAAACTCATTTTTAAAGAATACTCCATTGCATGCAAATAAATAAAACAGTATTTTGCTTGTGTATAATTAGATGATTACTGTAAGTCAGCAGAGTTTCATCTTATTCACCAAGCTAAGAGAAATTTCCTAGAGAACAGCCTATTTGCCTTCAATAAATCAACCTCAGAAAGTGTAACAAACAGGATGCCTGTCCACACTAATAAGCCCCAACCGGTAGATGCATGCCAGTCCTGCTCTCCCCTAACTCAATACTGTAAGTTCTCCCCCTTTGGTTGAGGAGAGTGGGTCAGAGGCTGCCCAGATCTCTGCTCAGGCACTCAGTGAGCTGCTGGGCAATAACAGAGGTTTCTTTTGACTCCCCTCTCAGCATTCCAAAGAGGTCTCCTCCTGGCTCTAAATAGGTGCCAAGTGAAGAAGTGTCATCACAAAGTGGGGCATACTTCTATATGCATGATTGCCCTTCCTTTATAGAAATCACTTAGATGATTTACATTCATACAGCCATATTTGAGGACAAACAGAATAGGAGTGTGATATACAAAGTTCCTATTCAATGTATATATAGGAAGAGGACATTATACTGTGTGTTCATAAAGTGTATAGGAAGCATAGAGATGGCCACAAATGAGGCTTAGCACTTTGTGAGCAATGCTTACTTCAGCATATACAGTAGATGTGTCTGTTGTAAGATATAATCAAGTCTGTGAAATGACACAGTTTAGGGTCTGCAGCTAGGCAGTTTAGAATAGTCCATTTCTGAACAAACCTTCTTCTGCTTCTGACCCATACATTCTGTACAATACCCACTTCTGATCCCTACACTCTGTACATAACACACTCCGGACCCCTGAACTCTGTACATAACATGATCCTATTCCCTGCACTCTGTACATTACTTACACCTGACTCCTGCACTCTGCACATAACACATTCCTGACCCCTGCACTCTGCACATAACAGATTCCATCCTGACTCCTATGTTGTGTACATTACCTACTTCTGGCTCGTGAACTCTGTACGTTACATACTTCTGACCCCTGCACTATATTTGTGGAAGATGACAGGGCCCTCTGTATAGTGCATTCCAGGAATACAAGATCTCCCCATGAAACTGCCTGTACAATGAGTATACATTAGTACTATTTTGTTGGTTACTTTTATCTAAATGAGAGGTTCTCTTTAATTGTGTCCTAGAACAAACTATCACTGCCTGGGTAAGATTTATCCACATAACAGTATCTGACAAAAACTCTGCAGTAATATTGATTTGATTGTGTTCTCTTTGGATGACAGAGCACATTTACAGTAATATGTTGCCAATAGCACTTTCCCTAGAAATTACAAGTTTAATATATAAAATGAAAAATGAAGCACACAATTCTCGTGGAAGAAGCTATGATAATGAAAATAAAACTACAGCTACAGAAAGAATGGTGAAAATATCTATAAAAGCTGGCAAAATATTTTTTATCCAAAAGAGAAAAAAAAAATGTTACCTTTGTTTTTAATGATGATGGCTAGGTAAATTTACTGATCAGTTTGTTGTATACATGTATATAGATTTAATAAATACAATTGCACAAACAGCCCATGTGTCCTTAATGGGCTTTCAAAGTTATACAGATATTGTCTGCAAATCAAAATGTTTGTTATATACCAGCTATGATTCATACTGTATCTTTATATAATTTGGACATATGCATCTATGATCCTTATGTTGTTACTCACTTTTTCAATAAACCTTTATTGAAACAAAAATTGCACAAACAGTGGCTTTCCATTTTTTTTAAATAATAGGTGAAAAGTCTGGGACTTACAAATTCACCTGATGTATTAAACATATGTTAAATTTTTCAGTTTTGTTACATTTGGTGGAACTGCCCAAAAGATTGTTGCTATGATCTTGCATTTATTAGAAAAAAGACCAAGTGGTCCATTCAAGTTTTTAAAATGTATTTATTTTTGTTTTATTTTGTTTTTTGTTTTATGTTTGCCCCAAGCATATTTGAAGCTACTTACTGTTGACTGACTCACTACCTCTGCTGGAAGTCAATTCTAAGAATCAACCACCCTTTCAGTAAAGTAATACTTTCCATGATTAGTTTTGAAATTTCCTTCCAAGCTTCATTAACCTACTTCAACCTGCTTTTGTAAGTCCCATTGACTTGTATTGGGAGAGAAGCAGTTGATGATGTCACCAAAAGCCCAATAAGACTTGGCCCTAATGCTAAATGGGACAGACATACTGAGCCTATTTTACGGCACCCAGGTATGATTTTAAAGAAAAGTCTGGTTATTGGTTTCCATGAGTAATACCTCCCTGATCATTCATTCTATTTTCTATATATGACAGGATGAACAATGCTTTAAGACAGACATGCTCAATTCGTGGCCCCTGGAGCCATCTGATGTGGCCCGCGACCTCAAACCTATGACAACCTGCACAGGCTCTATTAGGTGTATACAGCTTTACTAAATGATTGCGGGTCTGCCAAAATCTTGGCAGCTATCATACACAAGCCACTATAGCAGCCAACTCCCCACTCTTCTCTTTCTTTCCTAACACACAGACACAGGGAGATGAGCTATTCAATGAGTGGATTACATCTTTTTCCATCCATACAGGGGATCTTAAGGTGGATTCTCACAGTTGTGTGATGAGCTTGGTGAAATTCTGGGAGCATGTGAGTGCATTATGGGGTTGGATTACTAAAGGCAAACATACTGTGCACTTTGCATGTGCAGTTGCTCCACATCCTAGTAAATGAGGTAAAGCATCACTTTGCAAAAAGTACCCAATCAGGTGCAAGCAAAATAAAAAAAGACTGCATTTTGCTTGCACATGATTGGATCATGGAAGTCAGCAGAGCTTTTGCTCATTTACTGCACAGTGCACAGTGTATTTGCGTTTAATCAACCCCATGTGTCATTTTATCTTTGCTTAATAGAGAAGTTCATTGCACTACTAGGGCATGCACTTTCCTGGTCTGTTGTCTTTTGTTTAGATTGTCCATGGTCCTTGTTTTGGCAATTCAAGGGATTGCTGCAACGATACTGTATAGTGAAGGCTGAAGGCAACACTGGTTTGGAGCTTTTTTGGCTGGTCATCCCTGAACGCGAGAGTGGGATTAATTAATCTGGGTAATAAAAAATGTGATTTTAGTGATTGTGATTAAAACATTTAGTAAACATCCAACAGGGATTGGTCCCAAAGAAAATGATTATCCTGATTGTTGTTTAAAATCTTCAATATGCTATTCAAAAAAAAAAAATTGAAATTAAGAACCATTTTTTTTTATTGTGATCTATGACTGGTTACCAAATCATTTAAAGTGGGGTTCCAATCACATTTTTCATTTTTTAAAAGCATGTTATTTCAGCATTCAATACAGTGGTACATATAAGATGACTTACTATTTTAACCACTTAAGCCCCGGACCATTTGGTAGCTAGAGGACCAGAGGTGATTTCAGAATTTTGCACTGCGCTGCTTTAACTGTAAATTGTGCGGACATGCAATGTTGTACCCGAACGAAATTTGCATCCTTTTCTTCCCACAAATAGAGCTTTCTTTTAATGGTATTTGATTGCCTCTGTGATTTTTATTTTTTGCGATATAAACGGAAATAGACCGAAAATTTTGAAAAAAAATGATATTTTCTACTTTTCGTTATAAGAAAAATCGAATAAACTAAATTTTAGTCATACATTTAGGCCAAAATGTATTCAGCCACATGTCTTTAGTAAAAAAAATGTCAATAAGCGTATATTTATTGGTTTGCGCAAAAGTTATAGCGTCTACAAACTAGGGTACATTTTCTGTAATTTACACAGCTTTTAGTTTATGACTGCCTATCTCATTTCTTGAGGTGCTAAAATGGCAGGGCAGTACAAAACCCCCCCAAATGACCCCATTTTGGAAAGTATACATCCCAAGGAAATTGCTGAGAGGCATGTTGAGCCCATTGAATATTTTTTTTTTTGTCTCAAGTGATTGAATAATGACAAAAAAAAAAAAAAAATTACAAAAAGTTGTCACTAAATGATATATTGCTCACACATGCCATGGTTATATGTGGAATTGCACCCCAAAATACATTTTGCTGCTTCTCCTGAGTACGGGGATACCACATGTGTGGGACTTTTTGGGAGCCTAGCCGCGTACGGGCCCCCGGAAACCAAGCACCGCCTTCAGGATTTCTAAGGGCGCAAATTTTTGATTTCACTCCTCACTACCTATCACAGTTTTGAAGGCCATAAAATGCCAAAATAGCACAAACCCCCCCAAATGACCCCATTTTAGAAAGTAGACACCCCAAGGAAATTGCTGAGAGGCCTGTTGAGCCCATTGAATATTTTTTTTTTGTCCCAAGTGATTGAATAATGACAAAAAATAAATAAGAAATTACAAAAAGTTGTCACTAAATGATATATTGATCACACATGCCATGATTATATGTGGAATTACACCCCAAAATACATTTTGCTGCTTCTCCTGAGTACGGGGATACCACATGTGTGGGACTTTTTAGGAGCCTAGCCGCGTACGGGACCCCGAAAACCAAGCACCGCCTTCAGGATTTCTAGGCACAAATTTTTGATTTCACTCCTCACTACCTATCACAATTTCGAAGGCCATAAAATGCCAAAATAGCACAAAACCCCCCCAAATGACCCCATTTTGGAAAGTAGACACCCCAAGCTATTTGCTGAGGGGCATGGTGAGTATTTTACAGCTCTCATTTGTTTTTGAAAATGAAGAAAGAAAATATATATTTTATTTTTTTTCAATTTTCAAAACTTTGTGACAAAAAGCGAGATCTGCAAAATACTCACAATACCTCTCAGCAAATAGCTTGGGGTGTCCTCTTTCCAAAATGGGGTCATTTGGGGGGGTTTTGTGCCATCTGGGCATTCCATGGCCTCCGAAACTGTGATAGGCAGTGAGAAGTGAAATCAAAAATTTACACCCTTAGAAAGCCTGAAGGCGGTGCTTGGTTTTTGGGGTCCCGTACGCGGCTAGGCTCCCAAAAAGTCTCACACATGTGGTATCCCCGTACTCAGGAGAAGCAGCAGAATGTATTTTGGGGTGTAATTCCACATATGCCCATGGCATGTTTGAGCAATATATCATTTAGTGACAACTTTGTGCAAAAAAAAAAAAAAAATGTATTTTTTCCGCAACTTGTGTCAACATATAAAATATTCCATGGACTCGACATGCCTCTTAGTATATAGCTTGGGGCGTCTACTTTCCAAAATGGGGTCATTTGGGGGGATTTTGAACTGTTCTGGCATTTTATACACAACATTAGGAAGCTTACATCCACTTTTCTAACCACTTGAAGACAAAGCCCTTTTTGACACTTTTTGTTTACATGAACAAATTTTTTTTTTTTGCAAGAAAATTATGTTGAACCCCCAAACATTATATATATTTTTAAAGCAAAGGCCCTACAGATTAAAATGGTGGGTGTTGCATTTTTTTTCTACACAGTATTTGCGCAGCGATTTTTCAAACACATTTTTTGGGGAAAAAATACACTTTTTTAAATTTTAATGCACTAAAACACACTATATTGCCCAAATGTTTGATGAAATAAAAAAGATGATCTTAGGCCGAGTACATAGATACCAAACACGACATACTTTAAAATTTCGCACAAACGCGCATTGGCGACAAACTACATACATTTTTAAAAGCCTTTAAAAGCCTTTACAGGTTACCCCATTAGATTTACAGAGGAGGTCTACTGCTAAAATTACTGCCCTCGATCTGACCTTCACAGTGATATCTCACATGCATGGTGCAATTGCTGTTTACATATGACGCCAGACCGACGCTTGCGTTCGCCATTGGGCAAGAGCAGGGCAGGACAGGGGTGCTTTTTTTTTATTATTAATTTTGCTTTTTTATTTTATTTTTAAATTGTTCCGTCCATATTTTTTTTTTATCATTTTTATTGTTATCTCAGGGAATGTAAATATCCCCTATGATAGCAATAGGTAGCGACAGGTACTCTTTTTTGAAAAAACTGGGGTCTTCTAGACCTTAGATCTTTCCTCTGCCCTCAAAGCATCTGACCACACCAAGATCGGTGTGATAAAATGCTTTCCCAATTTCCCAATGGCGCTTTTTATATCCGGGGGGGGGACATTCCCTCCCACTGCTTGTAAAAGCAGTCCAGAGGCTAATTAGCCACTAGGATTGCTTTTACATGAAAGCCGGCTGCTGGCTAAAAAGAATGATACCAAGATGATACCTAAACCTGCAGGCATCATTCTGGTATAAACATTCAAAGTCCAGCAACATACCAGTACGTTGCTGGTCCTTGTTGGACATGTATTGTAATCTTTTTTTTCATGCAGCCAGTTGGCTGGACGAAAAAAGAGATTGATCGGTGGGTATGCCCACCATTAGAATACCGCCCTTCATCCACCCACTTCTAATGATGGGCATACATGCACCATTTATATATGCCGAAGCATGGGGGCATCCTCCCGCAAAAAAGTTATGCCGCACACACATGGTCGGACTTTTCCACGGGCAAGCCTCCGTCGGAATTTCGACCGTATGTACGCAGCATTAGGAGCAAAATCGCTCCTCCGCTCCTCCGCCCCTGCTGCCCCAATGCTTCGGCATATATGCTTTTTTTTTTAACTGTGGTGGTGAAATCACCTCCTACAGCACTGGAGTCGCAGGGATCAGGCCTGTCTCTGCGAACGCTGCAGTTATGTGTGTTGTGTTTTGTAAGTGACAGTGATCGATCGATACTGCACTTGGGTGGCCTGGGCTGGACGGAGGGGCAAAACACAGGTGCTAGCAGGTATCTGGGCTGATCCCGCTAACACTGCGTTTTTTGGAACCCTAAACTGCTGGGGACGCTAGTATAGATCTGATCAGATCAGATATTGATCTGATCAGATACTATACCACTAAGGGGGGTGTATTCTTCACGCGTGGGTGTTAGTGTTACTGGCACTAACCTGACGCTGCCTGGGGTGTGATGCAGACCCTCTCTGACGCTAAAACCTAATTGATATCACCCGCCGGGTGATCAGGGGGTTAAACCTTTATTGGGTTATATATACGGCGGGTGCCCTGACACTATAAAAAGCAAACTAACTAACCAGTGTCACCCGTAACACTTATATGGTGATCACTGGTGAAAGGGTTAACTAGGGGCAATTAGGGGGTTAAAACCTTTATTAGATAATATATGGGGGTACCTGACGCTATAAAAACCTGCGGCGAACCTAAAAATAATTACTGGCTACCGATCTGCATCACCGACACTAAGACAGCGATCAGAAAAATGATCGCTTAGCGACAGTCGTGATAGGGGGTGAAAGGGTTACCTGGGGGGCGATTAAGGGGGTTAAACCTTTATTAGATAATTTATGGGGGTACCCGACGCTATAAAAACATGCGGCGAACCTAAAAAAAATAACTGGCTACCGATCTGCATCACCGACGCTAAGACAGCGATCAGAAAAATGATCGCTTAGCGACAGTGGTGATAGGGGGTGAAAGGGTTACCTGGGGGGCGATTAAGGGGGTTAAACCTTTATTAGATAATTTATGGGGGTACCCGATGCTATAAAAACCTGCGGCGAACCTAAAAAAAATAACTGGCTACCGATCTGCATCACCGACGCTAAGACAGCTATCAGAAAAATGATCGCTTAGCGACAGTGGTGATAGGGGGTGAAAGGGTTACCTGGGGGGCAATCAAGGGGGTTAAACCTTTATTAGATAATTTATGGGGGTACCCGACGCTATAAAAACCTGCGGCGAACCTAAAAAAAATTACTGGCTACCGATCTGCATCACCGACGCTAAGACAGCGATCAGAAAAATGATCGCTTAGCGACGGCGGTGCTAGGGGGTGAAAGGGTTATCTGGGGGGTGATCAGGGGGTTAAACCTTTATTAGGGGGGGTTAGGGGGCTACACTGGACCTAAAACTAAATGTAGTGACACTTTTACAGTCACAAATGTCACTGATTGCAGTGATCAGTAAATAAATGGTCACTGCAATCAGTGACACTGTGACTGGGGGCTGGGGGGTGATCTGGGGGGGCCTGGGGGGGGCAATTTGTGTGCCTATGTGTCCTGGTGTCAGTGTAGTGTTAGTGTACTGACCTGTGTGTCTTCTCTTGTACGGCGCTCGGTATATGTGAGCGCTGCATGAGAGATGACATCACTTCCTCCTGCTTCCTCTGCCTGTGTAAACATTACACAGCAGAGGGAGCATTTCCATTCGCCGGGAGCGATCGCGGGGGGGTGGCCGGAATCGAACGGCCGCCCCCCTCATGTCGGATCGCTCCCCAACGAATACCGACCGCTCACTGTACAAAGGCAATCACGTACACTGTACGTGATTGTGCCTGTCGGTGCCATTCTGCCGACGTACATATACAGTGAGCGGTCGTTAAGTGGTTAAAAACCCCCGCCGATCTGCCGAGTTACCGCATAAAGAGACTTTAAAAAAATCTTTGCTGAAGTTTTCATTTTGCTTGTGGGCATGTGAAGCCCACAAGCATTTACTTCCTGGATTGTATTGACGAGTGATTCTAGCCATAGGGGAAGCACAATGCATCCTGGGAAATGATGACACACATATCCCAGGAGCAGTAGGGAGCTGAGGGAGATGATGTCAGAATCCGAGGTGATTCAGAAGGCAGATTTAGTGGGACCGCATAGCAACAGGTACTTCCAGGTGAGTAAAAAAATATATATTTTCAAATGTTTTTTTTTTAGGCTATTATATGCACAATAATGCTATTTTGTATTTTTGGTGGAAACTCCACTTTATCCCACCACTAATTTAGGACTAGAAAATTAGAATGTTATACCATTAAGTAACAAAGATGTTGTATTGTTCTATTATCTCTGCATGCCATGGAAAAATTGCTATAGGGTTTAAAAGGCAGTGTCTACAGGCACAACAGAAATCATAGTAAAATATTCATAGATAATACTGTCTGACTGTGTCATGGCCTGCCAAGAGCATGCCTACTGTGCTCTTCATAAATATATTGTGACATCATCAACTGCCCTTTTTAAGCTCACTGATTCCGAAGGATTAAGAGATTTTAAAATATAAAAGGCTTATTAAAATCACATTTACATCATTTATTACACATAGCAGGAAATGTATGCAATACCAATGACAAGTATATTGGTTTAAATTTAGCAAACTGAATGTAAATTCATCCATCCCTTCACCTATTTATATTTTTCTTCCCCCCCACTGCTCCTTATTTTATCTGCATATAAGCAAGAATGATGCAATCTAATGTATCCTACTGTGTATGCTATACATTACTTTAATGCCAATTAGTTTTTAGATTTGTAAAATGATAGCATAATCAGGCTTTATTCGATTTTTGTGTGTTAAGTAGAAGCTATGAGAATACTGAAATCAGTTACAGGTTTACTATCAAAGTATACAGGCTGCCAGAGTAGAGTAGTATTGGTGTATTTTAAAAGACTGAAAATCAATTGCTTTCAGAGGGATTTTTTATGCTTTAATAAATGTGGTGTCTTTCATGTTCCAGTTTGGCCCAGATTTACAGCCAGGAGATTCTGATGAATGGACCCCTAATGACTTCTTTTTCTTTCCTGATGCTCTATAGGGAAATTGTCCAACATGCAGATATTGTAGTGCGAACAAACTCTGCAGACTGACACAGATTGGATAAGATTTCTGTGCGTGCCTCCAATTCTTCAGTGGTATCATTTAGCTGTGCACTACATACAATGTATACACACTCATTTTCAAATCTATTTGAAATGCCTTGTATTGATCCTAATGGTAAAACAAAAAATGGAAATTAAATTATGCACTAGCTACAGCATATACTTACACTTCACCATAATCACACTGGGGAACTCAAACTGCAGAAGCAGAAGCAGTTTTTATTCACATATGGGAATACTATATATTCTTATCTAAAACAAATAAATTAGACAATATAATACATTTAATAATGCAATATTGATACTCAAGGTAAAGAAGCCATAGCAAGTGGTGGTGTGGAAGTGGTGTTCTGGCAGAAAAAACGCTTGACGTTTGTATTAGGTTCGTCAAGGACTTGGGCGTTAATTTATTTCATTGGCCAGAAAAACTATTTATTCTGGCCATTGAAATAAATTAACGCTCAAGTGCTAAATGGGCTTAAGCCCTGTACACATGATCGGATTTCCTATGGATTCTAATCCGATGGATTTTTCCATCGGAAATCCGATGAAGCTGACTTCCATCAGTCTTGCCTACACACCATCAGTCAAAAATCCAACCGTCCCAAACGCCGTGACGTAAAACACTCCGACAAGCCAAGAAAAATGAAGTTCAATGCTTCTGAACATGCGTGGGTTTTTTTTCCGATGCAGTTCCACACAAACAATTGGAATTTGCTATTGTTTTTTTTCCCATCGGATAAATTTAAAACATGTTCTATTTTTTCTCACCGATGGAAAAAAGACCGATGGGGCCCATACACGATCAGTTTGTCTGATGAGAAAAGTCCATCGGACTGTTTTCATCGGTAAAACCGATCATGTGTACACGGCATAAGTGTTACCACGCATTTAGATGTGTTTTACACTCTTTTACACTCCTCAAGCTTTTTTTTCTGCCAAAACACTGCTGCTCCTGGATATGCTGGCAGTGTTTTTTTTTTATCTAAACGCACCCGCCTCCTATAAACGCCTATGTGTGCATGGACACATGAGATAATATGCAGGAGCATTTAGAAGCAGAAAAAAAACACCAGATGCCCCTAAGAGCAATGTTAATAATGTCCAATGGCCTGAATAATGAAGTCAGAAAAGTGAAAGAAGTGGTTGCTATCGGTTATAACTCTTTGATGAGGCCACACTTTGATGAAGGATAATGAATATTAGAATCATATTTCAAGAGACTTGACACTTTGCAGAATTTCGTATGATTTTCTACAAATCTCTACTATTAAAGAAAATCTGTGATTTGAGAAGAATGTAGGGTGCCATTGCTGACCCTCAGTCAGACTATTGCCAGATCGTCACTGGCTTCAGCACTTTCTGAACAAGCATACAACAAGCAAAGCCAAAGTGAAGTTCAAGCTCCTAATATGCAAGACTTTGAATCAATATGGCAGCCATGGCAAGGTCAGCAACAGAAGTTCAGACTAAAGCAGAAAATAATAATAATTCACTCACACAGCATACTAGATACTACCTTATATGCAAGAACAGGGAACCTCCTGACATGCACTGAATAGTGACTGGGCACAGTGGGTGATTGCAAAATCAATCTAGAGTCTGGTTTTGTGGTTCCAAATGATTGGGTATTCTTTGCAAAGTGTATTTTTCACCACACTTATGCCTTGTACACACAATCAAAATTTCTGATGGAAAAAGTCAGACGGAAAATTTTCATCGGATATTCCGACGGTGTGTATGCCCCATTGGAATTTTTCCATCGGAAATCTGTCAGAGTTTAGATAGAGAACATGTTCTCTTTTTACTCCGATGGAATTCCGTCGGAATTCCGATGTGATTTTGGCCGGTTAAAAGTCCGACCGTGTGAACGGGCATTACTTATGGTTTTGAAATTTTCCTTTCCAAGGGAAAGTTCACTTAGCAAGGTGCTTCTTGTGAATCAGCCCCTATGTCTTTATCCTTTTATATAATGCTGAGCATATGCAACCCTCTAACAGTATTACTGCTTTCTTCAAATGAATATTGAACTGTATTGTAATTCCATATGGGATCAATAACATAAGTACCTCAGCAGCATTGTTTGTTCAGTGGCCATAATTAGATGCTAATGGCAACATAATTTCAACAAAGCAATAGATTGCAACTTTGACTTGAACTGAAATCAGTGCTGCTAAACAGGTCCATTATTTTCTGTCAAATAAAGATGCATGTTTCTTTATGAGATGAGCAGCATGGCTTGCTTGTAATTCTATGCTATCCTATCCATATATTTATTTGTCTGGTAATAGTCAACAACATCAGCTAAATGAACAGTTCAATTGTTACAGTGAGCAAATGTCACTGATGTTCCTTTTCTCGCACCAGGTTTATTAAAGCCTTTTCATACAACAACTGTCTGGAATGTTCACCACTAAAAAAAATTGCTATAGATGCACAAATATGTATTCAATAAAACTGCAATGGTGACAAATGATAAGCTTATGGATGTACAATTCACAATAGGATGAGTTCTGTCTCCATCATATCCAGGGCTTTTTTTCTCAAACAATAGGTGCTGGAACTCAACCACGAACCCCCCCCCCCAAAGCCTCTCCCCCCCACACACACCTCACGCACAGTAGGAGGGTCTTAAAGGAGCATGACCTGGTCATTGAGCAGCCAAATCTTCTGGGCTGAAGTGGTTAAAGTTCCTTAGTTTTGGAACCTATTTGTTCTTCAATGTGTTTTGAATAATTGGGCTTTCATAACCCAAAGACTATGTTATGTACTTTGATTATTTTGCATATGTAATTGTATTTATCCCACTTTCCCATTGTATTTATTTTTTTATTTTTACTTCCAATATCTACATAATAGGGAAATTGTGTAGTGAAGCAGTGTCTTTCATTTAATATGGATTTATTTTCCCATAGAGATTGACTGTATGTGTATACTGTATTTATTTAACAGCCTATGCCTTTTCCTCGTATTTATAGTCTTCTTTCTTCCTTTTTTTGTTTTCTCTCCCTCCTACTCTTTTGTTGTACTTTCAGAATTTTATAATTCATATTAAAAAATCAATAAAACAATATTATAAAAAAAAAAAAAAAACGGAATTATTTAGGCCCCATGCACACGAGACGCAGGTGCAAACTCTGCTGAACACACGTTTTTAAACGCTGAAACCGGCGTTTATAAACGCGCGTTTTGCCGCGTTTGCGGCTGCGTTTAGCGGCGTTTAACCGCGTTTGCGTTTATAAGCGTTTCATCATAGACCCTCCCTAAGCTCAAAAAACAGTACATTTTAACCATTTCAGCCAGTTTGTGAGACCAGAGTGAGTAGCAGCAGCTGAGAGAGCAGCAGTGTACTTGTATTTAGCGTATCACTTGCCACATCATCTGCCACAAGTTGTGGATTGTCCACTTGCCACGTCACCTGCCACGTCACCTGGCCACATCACCTGGCCACGTCACCTGGCCACGTCACCTGCCACAAGTTGTGGATTGTCCACTTGCCACGTCACCTGGCCACATCACGTGCCACGTCACCTGCCACAAGTTGTGGATTGTCCTTTTGCCACGTTACCTGCCACGTCAGCTGGCCACGTCACCTGCCACAAGTTGTGGATTGTCCACTTGCCACGTCACCTGCCACGTCACCTGGCCACGTCACCTGCCACAAGTTGTGGATTGTCCACTTGCCACGTCACCTGCCACGTCACCTAGCCATGTTACCTGCCCACATTACCTGCCACGTCACCTGCCACAAGTTGTGGATTGTCCACTTTCCACGTCACCTGGCCACATCACGTGCCACGTCACCTGCCACAAGTTGTGAATTGTCCACTTGCCACATCACCTGCCACGTCACCTGGCCACGTCACCTGCCACAAGTTGTGGATTGTCCACTTGCCACGTCACCTGGCCACGTTACCTGCCACGTCACCTGGCCACGTCACCTGCCACGTCACCTGGCCACGTCACCTGCCACAAGCTGTGGATTGTCCACTTGCCACGTCACCTGGCCACGTCACCTGGCCACATCACCTGACACAAGTTGTTGATTGTCCACTTGCCACGTTACCTGCCACAAGTTGTGGATTGTCCACAATGCAATGCAAGCAATTACAGTTTTCTTTTATATTTTTTAATAGTTTTTCATCATTTGCCATCATTTTTGAGATTTCTAATGTTAAAAAATAGGTCACCTTTAAAAACGCTTATAAACGCAAACGCGGCAAAACGCCGGTACCGCGTTTAGCCACGTTTAGCCGCGTTTAGCAGCGTTTAGCGTCTGAAACGTGGAAAACTTTTGCGTCTGAACCCATTTTTTTGCTTCTGGAAAAACGAGGTTAAACGCAACTGCTTGTAAACGCCAAAAAACGAGAGTGTGTGCATGGACACGTAGGATAACATTGAATGGGTTCAGGAGCAGTTGAAAAAAGCGTCCAACTGCCTCTGAACGCGCGTTCAACAGCAAATAACAGCATCTCGTGTGCATGGGGCCTTACATAAAATGTATGGGTAACTCTGCAGTATTGAAGAGTAGACCACTCAACACTGGTCAAGAGGAAGAGGGTCCTGTGGGAAGGGTGACTAGACAAAATGTCCTTTTCGCAGAACTGACATAGCCATTACATTTCTATATCATCTCTTTACTGGAGACAGCAGAATCCTGGCACTAGCTATACATCACTTCCTTCTTCTATATAAACCCCACTGCTCAGCAGCACAACGTTCCTGTCACTGCTATCTCAGATCACTTCAAATACATTTGTATCACTTACTGCTCAACAGAACCACACTACTTAGAAAAAAAAAATACTATGAAACCTCTCTGGGCCAGAGATCGATGTAATACACTATAGAACTTGGCATACTATATACAGTACATACAGTATATGTATAATAATATCCAAATTATAATTGCAAACAGTTGTTGAATATTTCAAAAGCTTTGCAGATGTTAAAAAATTGAGTGCCTACTGATAGAACTCAGTCCTGCAGGCACTTGTGCATTTTCTGATTGTCAAACCTTACACAGTAGAGGGGGCATAAGTAATGAAATCCATCCTTTCCACATTTCTACTGTGCAACAAATTGGCATTTTTAGCTATGTTTCTACACACTGTAAATATAGAACATGATTTAAAAACACATACAGTACCTCTGTAGGGGTTACCCATTAAAGTCTTGGGGATATGTATCTGCACTCTGTCTGAGGTTGCTAAGTCAAGATTTTACTCTCTACAGCGAACTGTTTTCTAAATCAGTGTTTTTCAACCTTTTTTCAACCAAGGCACCCTTTAAAATCTGTCAGAATCTCGAGGCACACCAATCCAAAAATGTGAAAAAAAAATTATGCCACATGGTATTTGTACAGTTGTTTTGCAAACACATTTATTTTTGTACAAAATTCACTTCAATGAATTAAAACAAAACACAATATATACCACAATTTTTGGGTATAGTGTGAAAGATGATGTTATGGCGGGGAAATAGATACCTAACATGTCATGCTTTAAAATTGCGCACACTCGTGGAATGATGACAAACTTTGGTACTTAAAAAATCTTCATAAGTAACGCTTTAAACACCTTTACAGGTTACATGTTTAGAGCTAAAGATGAGGTCTAGCACTAGAATTATTGCACTCGCTCTAGCATGTGCGGTGATACCTCACATATGTGGTGCGAAAACTGTTTACATATGCGTGTGCGACTTGCGTATCCACTTGCGTAGGGATGAGGGGTGCTTAAAAAAAAATGTTGTCTTATTTATTAAACTTTTTTTTCTTTTCACTGTCCCTTTTACATTTTTTTATTTGTTTTTATATCACTTTTATTTCTGTTACAATGGATGTAAACATCCCTTGTAGTAGATATAAGGATGACAGGTCCTGTTTATGGAGAGATCTGGGGTCAAAAAGACCTCATATCTCTCTTTTACCTTTAAAGGCAAAAGATTTAAAAAAAAATTGATCTTTTGCTTTAAAAAAATTTATAAAAATAGTTTACTTCAAGCCTGGACTGGAAGTCATGGCGTCGCTCCGGTCCTTCAAGGCAATCAAAGGGGATCTACTCTTTCATCGCCTCTGGGACTATCCGGCCACTCCATCGGATTGTTTCTCAGGCGAGACGGTGGAAGGGGGGGACATCCCCTCCCGCCGCTTTTTAAAGCATTCCAGTGGCTTAAGAGCCGCTTGGAACGCTTTCATGAGAAAGCCAGTCACTGGCTCTAAAAAACAATACCAAGGTTATGGCTGATATCTTTAGCCATAACCCCGGCAAACCATTCCAAATCTGTAACTACGAATTGTGGTCTTGTGGGGGGAAAAAAAAACAACCTACATGACACTTGTTACAATTAGGGCACTTTCACATTGACTCATTCCATTGCAGGCACGGCGATTACATTTTTTTTATTTAATATACATGGGCTATGTGGGTTATTATTGATAATGATAACTGTATACTTCAATACTGGTTTGGCCGCAGCGCAGGTGTAGCGCAGTGTAACTGCGGTTTTCGTGTGGTTTCTCATAAACTTCTATTATGTAGTAAATTTTTGGTACATTTTCTGAAAGCACACCAAAAATGAGGGACATAATAGAAGTCTATGAGAAACCACATGAAAACCGCAAGTACACTGCGCTGCGGCCAAACTGCAGTATTGAAGTATACAGTTATCATTATCAATAATAACCCACATAGCCCATGTATATTATATTACATTTAAAAAAAAATCACCATGCCTGCAATGAAAAATGAGGCAATGTAAGTGCCAACAAGTGTTATGTAGTTTTTTTTTTTTTATATATAAACACCATGCCTGCAATAAAACTATCATACATTGAAAATGACAGGTACAAGTACTGTACCTGTGTCTCCTCACTGTTTTGTTTCCTCACGGTTCTTTCAACCTCTACTCGTGTTGTTCTTCTTCTCCTCCCCTCAGGGAAACGCGCGCCAGCCAGCATCTACTCTGGCACCCGCGGCTCACACGTCACAGATAGCAGTGCGTGCGCCCGACACTCCCATAGCAACCGATGACGTAATCGGTTGGCAAGACGCGATCGGGAGGCCAGCACAGCTTCCAGAGTGCCTGTGGCAGCGGGAAGTGAGGTTTACACAGCGGACCGGCACCGCTGTAATAACAAATATTAACCAAGTGGCCAGCAGTAGTTAAAACATCAGATAGCTGCCTATATTGGGGGTCATTTTGCCGCGGCACACCTGGGGACTCTTCACGGCACACCAGTGTGCCGCGGCACACTGGTTGAGAAACGTTGTTCTAAATGCATGCCAGAAAATATTTTTTGCATCCATTCATTTTATTCTAGGTTGAAAGTGGACATACAAGTAATCCCAAAGGATGTGTCAATGTGGAGCACTGGCTGTAGAATGAAGTGTGCACACGTATCACATGGTGAATATTGAGTACTGAACAGAGTTTCCTACAAGCACATGAAGTAGATATCTAACATTTGTCAGTAGGTTATTAACATCCAGTTTTGCACAATTGTAGATGCTTCCCTCCTGTACTGAAATGACTTACTATGCTTTCACTGCACACTGTAAGCTTCTCATAGTGTGAATTTGAAGCTGCAGCAAGTCAAATGGAGCCGCAGATTCAAATTCATCCTGTCTCAGTTTCTGTCTTGAGGACATTTAGCATCATCTAGCCCTATCCTCCACAACCTTACTGCCACTGGCCCAACCCCTTTTCTTTATTGGATTTTAGTTATTTTAGTCATGGAGGCTTAGCAACATATGGACATTACATAGGGCAGTCTGCAAGCAAATGCAATCTGCCTAGGAATGCACATGCTTCCAGACTGACATCCACACATTAAGGCATTTTGATATTTGCATAACTCCTCCTAAAAGCCAGCCAATTGCTTACATCACACCTCTTGAGAGTAGTACTGAGGTGAGTTGCTGTGATGTTTTCAGGAAGCTACAGTATGTACATCACCTTGCTTGCTCCCCCCAGCAGCTTGCCTTGCACAGAAATGATGCATTGCACAGAGATGCACAGAGACAGAGTTGTTCTAAAATAACGTATGTAATTAAAATGGCTTAATTTAAATATTTCATTAGCATTGGTGAGGGCAAGAGGAATGAACCAGCAAAGGCAACATATAAGCAAAATAAGCTTCAGCGTTAACACAATTTATATAACTTATATGGAACATCAAAGAAAAAGTTACATATTGCACACATATTTAAAGTGGATGTAAACCCAACTTTTTTTATTTATTTTTTGCTGTCACAATGTAGAATATAAGATTTCCTATCATTTGTGCCAGGTCTTGCCACAAAGAGTTAATCCAGCTCTGAGCAATTCTCTTTTATTGTTCAGTGAGATAAAACGGACAAACGGAGAAACACCTTTGTCCGTTCCGCCCCCTTGCTTTGAGTGACAGGTTATTTACATATCTCGTGCACTAGCTTTAGACAGGCATTATTTTTTAATTCCCACCCCCACTCCTTTTCTGAAGTCATGTGGTTACTTTTCTGGATTTTGACTGGATGTTAGTGATCATAGCAGAAGGAATACACAGGAGAAAATGCATGTTGACAAGGGGAGTGTAGAGGTGGGCGGGGAGTCTACATACATTACGACTCCACCCACTGAGCTCCAGACAACCGATCCACCCACAGAATCTGCAGTTTTTCAGTTCTTATAACAGACAGAGGGGAGACATTTGACAGATAAGGATACATGCAGGAGGCATTTATATCCTTATAGATCAGCACTATGGCAGTAGTTTAGAAAGGATGAGAGTGGGTTTACATCCACTTTAAGCTTTAAAGTGGTAGTAAACACTGCTTGGTGCTTTGTACCTGCAGCTAAGCTAATAATAAAGCTTACCAGTAGGTACAAGGAATTCCTCTGAAATGTGCACTGTTTAGAAGATATTCACTATTTCTGCAGCCCGTGACATCACTGGGCCATGCGCACTGCACTCTGAATGGATGGCATACTGAGAATGGCATCCATTCATAGCGCTGTGCCACGATCGTGGCTCCTGTGTGCATGTGGAGTGACATCATTGCAGCTTGGCCATTCAAATGGTTGGAGCCCGTGAACCAGGAAGGAAGACTGGGTGAAGATAAAAGCTCTAGCAGCGGTGACAGCATGCTGCAGGAGGGCTTTGTTTTAAGGTAGGTCTTTTACAATGTGTTAGTATGGGGTTTTGTGGCTTCTTGCTACACTCTAAACATAACAAAGGGTCATTGTAAGTGTTGGGTATGTGTTAAGCTACATACAAGCCAAATATAGTAAGGGAAGACAAAAAAATCTATTAAATATATATCTTTATCCTACATTGCAGGACACAGAACTTGTATTCAAAAGCCGTGGGTTATATGAAGGTAGCTATCCTAAGGTGATTGAACACTGGAAAAACACTTTGGGTCACCCCTATAGTGTATCAGGATAGTCCTGCCCACTCCATGAGACTCCAGCTTTTTGCTAGCGTCCTTAGGTGATGGACCTAGTTTCATTTGGAGAAGTATTTTTTTTTTTAAATCATTCAGATTTTTTTCCCTGACAGATCTATCAAGATCTGACTGATTACTACCCTGACTGTCTAGAAGTTTACATTTTTTGCCCTCAGTGTGTACCTTGGGGGCTGTACTTAGACTGTGCCCACTGTGTGGGCCAGCCTGTGATGTTTGCTTCAGGCACTGGATCCTGCATTATGCACCATTGTCAATTTTTCTCCTTAGTCTCATGTTGAAGAATAACTGCCTTACACCTACTGGATGTCACATTTCTGCCTGTTTATTTTTCTGACAAAAATGCACTCAGCATGTTACCACACTCCTGCTGCCATCTTCTACAGAGACAAAGTCACAGGAACATGGTCAGCAGCTGGATTATAGCATCTCCTGTATCCAGATACCAAAATTCTCATCTATTCTGCACTCAATACCATGGGTAGCCCACTGGGGATCCTGTCACTTAGCAATAGCAGGTTATAGGCACAAGGATGCTTTGTAGACTGTGTTCTGTAGACTGTCTACAGGAAATTTAGGACACTGCTCAAGGTGATAGCTGTTCCCTTGACTTGTTATGACCCCACGTTACTCATCTGACTCAAGCATCCTCTCATGGATGCACAATGTAGCTTGTCTGACAAAACCAGATTTCTCTGACACTATGTCCGAATTCTTTGGAAAACTTTCTGCACTTCCAGAACCTTCAGTTTCCAGATGCCAGAAAGGCTACATGTCCTCTATTTCCCCTAACTCTGTTCAGGAATCATAGGCAGAACCGCCTTTACTTAAAGATGAAATGGAAGCCATGTATGAAGTGTGAAGAAGGGCTGAACCATAGTGAATACTCGGTCACTCAAGGGACATGTTTCTGCTTTATCCAGTCTCTTCCAGAAACCTCTTACCGCACATTCCCTAATTAAGACTTTTTTTCAGGGAGTTGCTTACATAAATCCTACAATTTGGCTTCCTATGTTACCTTGGGATCTCCTCTGTTCCTTCTGAGACCCCCTTTTGAACTGATTAGGGACACTCCCTTTGAAGAACCCTTCATGTCTGGTCACCATTATGTCTTTTAGAAATGTATCTGAATTGGCAGCTTTGTCTTGTAAAAATAATTTTTTCGTTTTGCACAGGGACAAAGTGGATTTGAAGGGAAAACCTTTTTTGTACCTAAAGTGATCTCTTGTTTCCACCTCAGTATTGACATTTTCCTTCCTTCCCTCTGTTTTGCTCCAAAATATGACATTGAATAATGCAGCGTACACACAATTTCCGATGAAAAAAGTCAGACAGAGATTTTTCATCGGAAATTCCAACCGTGTGTGGGCCCCATTGGACTTTTTTCCGTCGGAGTTTAGAAATAGAACATGTTTTATTTTTTTCCGATGGAAAAAAATCCTATGGGAAATTCCGATCGTCTGTGTGGAACTCCATCGGAGAAAAATCCACACATGCTCAGAATCAAGTCGACACATGCTCAGAAGCATTGAACTTCATTTTTCTCGGCTCGTCGTAGTGTAGTATGTCACCGCTTTTTGGACGGTCGGAATTTTGTCTGACAGTGTGTATGCAAGACTGATGGAAGACAGCTTGAACGGAATTCCGACGAAAAATTCCATCAGATTTTATCCCATCGGAAATTACGATCGTGTGTACAGGGCATTAGCCTTACAATGCCAGGATGTAGTCAGGGCTGTTGGAGTGTACCTAGCAGGCAAAGCCTCTATTCACAAGACTGAATGTCACTTAATTAAAGCGGTTGTATACCCGCAGATTTTTTTTTTTTAAACCTGTAAGGCAAAAAGCATAATGAGCTAGTATGCACCACATACTAGCTCATTATGAAATACTTACCTTAGAACGAGGCGTCGGCATGTGATCCCGGTCTACGCCGAGGGAGCTGACATTTTCCCTCGGCGTGTCTTGCAGGTATCATGGCTCTGGCGCTGTGAGTGACCGGAGCCGCAGTGTCGTCACTCCCGCGCGCATGGCATCTGCTGGACCTTCAGCCGGGCATTCAGAGCGCATGCACTGCTGACGTAAGCGGCTGCATGCAAAGGGAATATTTCCTAAACCGTACAGGTTTAGGAGATATTCTTTTTACCTACAGGTAAGCCTTATTATAGGCTTACCTGTAGGTGAAAATCCGCCAGTGGATAGTAACACAGCAGGTTGAGACATCAGAGCTGATCAGCTGAAGGTACACAGAGGCAATGGATGGCTGTCAGGCATGCAGCAGTAGGGACTCCAAAGCTCCAGTAGGTATTGTGGAGAGAAAGAACTGGAGGCGTCTCCAGCTGCACTGTGAAGATGACAGCTGTCAGAATCCTATGGTGATGTCAGGAGGGTATAAGCATAACGCGTTTCAAGGGACATGTCACTCTTTCTCAAATGCATTGGGGGGGGGCAGATCAGCGAGCTGGATACTTTCAGTCCCCGACTCTCTGCCCACAGAATCCTGAGAATTGAGCAATCAGCGGTCTTTGATTGATTAGTTCTCAGTGCCGGCGGGGGATGGATGCATTGGATCGATGCTGCATCTACCTAGGTTGGATCGATGCTGCATCTACCTAGGTGAGTATAAATGTTTTTATTTTTTAAAGCCCATACTTCACTTTTAAACATATAGAAACAGTAACCAAAATCAGAAAAGTAAACATTTTATACATATTTAAATATACTAGAACTATTTTGTAAAATACAGTTCACTTGACAGTCATATAAGATAGAAGGTCTGGATCATGTCTCTGTTGAAAGAGATAAATTTACAGTGATGTGAACATACTGCAGGATGATAGGATAAGAGAACTAGAAAACAGGATGACTCCCTGGATTTTAAGGTAAGTAGCCATAGCTAAGACTTTCTTGTGACTTTTTATGCAGCTAGCTCCTTTGATGTCATGCAAGCTTTCTTACTGCAATATTCAAATGTCCAGATAAGCACTGCTGACTTCTTCTGCACCATTGACTCAGGAAGTACTGTAGCCAAAAGGTCAGTATAACAGTCAGGCAACTACGGTATCAATTTCACTAGGCGGTCAGCAATAGTAGCCCCCATAGGTCTCTTAGGAAAGGTTTATTTTAAAGAGACTTTAAAGAGATAATAGTGACAGATCTTATCCCCGCTGCTATTTTCCAAACCAGGAGCCAAACTCTGTATAAACTCTGTGTAAAATGGTGTCAGAGCTTACATAATGTAGATGATGTCACCTCCTCTCTTATGTGACAGTGAATGGGCCTGGAAATTGGATGCTCAGGCTTGAGCACTGTATCGTGGGAAAAGGTCACACTTTTCTCCATACCTAAAAAACCAATATTTTGTGAGTTCTCCAATGGAGCAACAGAATGGTAGGGGAGCATAGTGAAGGTAAGTATAAGCGAGTCAGGGGGTGGACAAGTAATCTGTATCTCTACCCTGTTGCTATAAGACTAAACACTTAGAATTATCACTCATTACTCAATACCACCTACTGTGTTGTAATGAGACACTTTAAGCTGTGATGCTCTGCTCATCACTGCTGACAGACACGTACAGGGTAGATAGGAAATATAGATATTGAAGTCATACATACGTGAGATAAATCAAAATGTAAGACAGACTAAAAGCCAGAGATGAGAGTGAGAAGAAAGTCAAGGCCAGGAAAACATGAGTTGGTAATACGGAAGTTCAACCCTACTCTGTTGGGTTGATTTACTAAAGGCAATCTGGTGCAGCTGTTCATGGTATCCAATCAGCTTCTAAATTCCACTTATTTAATTAAACTTTGGCAATAAAACCTGGAAGCTGATTGGTTTCTATGCAGAAGTGAGCCTGATTTTGCACTCTAAAGCTTTAGTAAATAAACCTCTGTGTGTTTTGCAAGTGCAGTTGCTCCAGAGCATAGTAAATGGGGGGAATCACGTGCAAGCAAAAATGCTGTCATTTTTATTTTCCTTGCTTGTGATCGGGTATTCGCTGGAAAGAGAAGCTTAACCTTATTTACTATGCTCTGGAGCAACTGTAGTTGCAAAGTGCACAGTCTATTTGCTTTTAGTAAATCAACCCCCAACACTTACTGCTCTTAAAAAATCTACTCTATAGCCAGGCAAGGAACAATAATAATAATAATGATAAGAATATCCATATTAAAAATAATAGCAATAATATAAATAATATGCAATTGCTACTGTGTACACAGAAGTATGCAGTGGTAACTGTGAAAATGATATGCTTAAGTAAATATAATACAGAATAAATAGTAGATCGTATTTATACAGTGTATATATATATATATATATATATATATATATATATATATATATATATATATTATATATATATATATATTGTATATACTGTGTATTGCACACCCTTACAGCCCTAGGCAACATTTTTGTTTATAGTGTGTAGTTATACACCCTATACTTTTTGCCACAAATAAAAATAAAATAACACGTAACCATTTAAAATGAGTGTTTTCCGTTACTTTTAGCTTTCATTGTTTCTTTTATATTTGTGGCAAACTACTTTCAACAGAACAAAAATCACTTTAATTTTTCCAATAAACAAGAGCTTTGAATAATTTTTAGGAGACAACAAAATGTGAGCATATTTAATATTCTGTACTGTGCTGCCCTCCCTATTCCACAATCACTCTCATTATTTTCAGACATATCATTGACAAGCATGGGATTCTGATTATGCAAATGATCAATTATTGCTGAGGGTGGGAATGATGAAGAATGACATAATTAAATAATGCAACACAAAGCAGAAAAAAAGAGCGACTTACAATTGCAAAACAAATGCAGCTTCCTTCCTTTTTTACTTTATTCAGCATTAACTATTCTAAGTGGTCATAAAAATGCTTACTAGGGTGTAAACTCACAACAATTACAGAGCTGGAGAATATTGCCCAAACTGAACAATAAATGATGTTACTCAACCTTAATGTAAAAGTGCTTATTTTAGGAAAGACAGAGTGAAGAGTTTAAAATGACTGTACATGCAAAAAAATACATCTGAGTTCCGCTGTAAATCCTTTAATCATAAGCATTAAAGGAGAGCACATCAGAGAATCACAGGCTACATACTAAAGTATACATTTTTCTAGTCGCTTTATACGCTGCTAGCTATTTTTCTCGGCGAGCTGATGCTGATGTGAGATGACAATTGCACCTGTTGTCACCATCTTATGGTAATTAGCATAGTGCCCTAAGTAGAAGCAAGGCCATCACATCCAAACATAAGCCATTAACATATTGCATCTGTCATCATGAGGGGAAGCTAATGGAGATGGTGGATTTTCAGAGCACAACTGCATACCTTGGCTTCTCTAGTACAACTCTCCATATTGGGGTCATTGGGGATAGCAAAAAAAAAAAAAAAAAGAGAGAGAAATGCAAGCTGTAGTCAGTGAGGAGTGAAAAAATACATTTTACTAGAGGTTTACTTTCATGTATTATTCATGCCTTTCAAGGTCACCGCTTGATCACTTACATAAGATTTTAATGAGATATCAAAGTTGGAAGAGTACAATTTAATTAATATAAAAACAACTATTTGTGCATGGTCAAACATGTAAATAAATCACAGGCAAAAAACAAAACAAAAAAAACACACAGATTTTACAAAGTTATTCTGTATGTTAGTCTTTTCTTGTAAACTTTGATGTGGACTTCCATGCTGCTATTTAGTCAGCTGGGCTGATTCACTAATGGAGTCGAGAGACTTTACGCAAAAAATTGTGTGAATGTTCACTCTATTCATCAAATCATGTGAAAACATGCATTCCTAATCACTTTGAACACCCAATGATGTGCAGATGAAATAAAAACAATTAGGAATTTGCTTTTCACATGGTTGGACAATTACAGTAAATATTCACAGAATTTAAAGAATTAAGTGAAGATCCATTTTAAACACATTGTGCTGCATTGAATAGAGACTTGTATGGCAAAATCCAGGTCAATGCATCCAAATTTTAGGATGCAAAATTGTTTCCTAATGCATTGCGAGGCAAGTCCTATTGAAACCAATGGATTTCTTTATTAGAAAAACGAACGACAACAGATAGGGGTTGATTTACTAAAACCGGAAAGTGCAAAGTCTGGTGCAGCTGTGCATGGTAGACAGATTCTAACTTCGGATTGTTCAATATACCACATGACCTCTGGAAGCTTTTACCCCCTTCATGACCAGGCCATTTTTTGCTATTCAGCACTGTGCTATTTTAACTGGCAATTGTGTGGTCATGCAACACTGAACAGAAATAACATTTATATCTTTTTTTTTTTCCATACGAATAGCACTTTGTTTTGGTTGTATTTGATCACCACTTTTTTGTTTTTCTATATAAATTTAAAAATACAAAAATCTTTGAAAAAAAATATTTTCTGCTTTCTGTTATAAAATATATCCAATAAAATCAAATGTCTTCATACATTTAGGCCAAATTATACTCTGCTCTCTGATAAAATAAAATCCAAAAAAGTGTATATTACTTGATTTGTGCTTATCACTCTAACAGCAATGTTTTAAACTGTCATGGATGGGTTACATGCATAACAGCTGTGATTACTAGAGTTGGGCGAATGGTTTGGCTTGAGCATCAGTTCGGGCCAAACATTAGATGTTCGGGGAACACCCGTACTGTCAGAAAGGGGCAGTGCCACCAGGTGATGTAGCCAAATGGGCCCACCCCTTATCTATCGTATATAAGAACTGTCAAACAGCTTAGCCTGCAGTAGGTGGTCTGACTTCATGGACGGCGGGAGAGTTTTCGTTAAATTTATTTTCAGGTGCGGCGGGCAGCTTGATTGATGATGGATTTACATTGGGGACAGTGTTTTTTTTATTTTTAATAAAGGAATTGTCAAAAACTGTCTCTATTTTTTTTTACTTTTTGCCATTTTTTGGTGAATGGGCAGGGGTACTATGTACTCCGTACTCATTCACATGGGGGGGTGGGATCTGGGGGACATCTTGTTAAAGGGGGCTTCCAGATTCTGATAAGCCCCCTGCCTGCACACCCCTACAACTACCGGCCACGGATGTGGGGATGGGGCCTTTGTTTCCATCAACTTGGGGACAAGGTGCCCCAAAGCACTCACCCCCCATGTTGAGGACATGTGGCCTGGCATGGTGCAGGGGGTTGCGAGCTTGTCCCCCCCCCCTTTGCTGACCTGCCAGGGAGCATGCCCAGATAAGGACCTAGTTTGGACTTTGGGGGGACTCCATGCCATTTTTTCTTATTTTGGCGTGGGATTCCCCCTAAAATCTATACCAGACCCGAGGGGCCTGGTATGGACGGAGGGGGGGGGGACCCCATGGCGTTTAAAAAAATAAATAAAAAAATTCAATAGCCAGGTACTGGCAATTGCAACCGCAAGTCATTTTAAATGTGATTTGACTTTTTATTTCTTTAGAAATGTCATTTTTGCTGCAGCATGTTCTTTGCATGCTACAGATGCGCTACTTTACAGGCAGACTAAAGGTCCCCCCAAAGCTCTATATTTAAAGGAATTTTTCATTTTTATTGTTGCACAATAAGCATCATTAAAATCATTGCTCCTAAAAAAACTATAATTTTTTTTTTTAGCATTGATACATGACCCTCCAGGGCAGTACCCCCATATCTCTTTTATGGCCAATTACTTGCATATAAGCCTTCAAAATGGTCATTTTAGATTTTTCCTTTTTGGCTCCCATAGACCTCAATGGGGATCGCTGTTTGGTTCGTTTTTTCCCCTGTTTGTGAGTTCTGCTGCGAACCGAACAGGGGGGTGTTCGGCCCATCTCTAATAAATAATATTGTGTGCTGTGATTGAGCCTTGGATCACATTGCAGCGATTTGGCAAGCGATTTGACATGTCAAATCGCATGCCAAATCAGCGGCTATTGCCGGCAATGGCACCGATTCCCAAAAGTAATTTCTGTACTACTTTTGGCGACTTTGGGGTGCGATTTCAATAGACATCTGTGCAGAAACCTGTACAGATGTCTCTGAAATCGCCCCCGAAGTCAGGACTGACAAACAAGAAGGAAATCATGCGAGTTCAGCTGAACTCGCACAATTTCATTCCCACTGTCAGCGTGAACCTGGGCTCACCCACATCTATCACATGGTACAGAGTACTGTGATTGTCCCAGGTACCTTGCGATAGCTGTCAGGAAAATACCACATCACAGTAGTAAGCACAGCTGTTGTGATCAATGTAAACACAACTGGGAGTTACAATCTGCTGTGTCCGGTTGATACCATTCAGCTGGTGTTGTGCATTTACGTGATCCAGCCTTCCCGTGCTGCCCTGCCACAATAAATATACTGTGGCTGGATCGCAAATGGTTAAGCTTATACAAAAAACCTGGAAGGTGATTGGTTTCTATGTAGAGCTGCCCCAGATTTTGCACTCTCCAGTTTTAGTAAATCAACCCCATAGTGTCAATTTGAATGAACCCTGAAGAAGAATTCCTGGCAAAAAGTAGAAAATAGGTTGAGAAATTTAATTTTTTTTTAATCTGTGTGATCATGTGCAATGGGCTTTAGATAGCTAATGAGGGTGTCGGAATTTGAAGTTAAAGCGTAACTCCAATTTTGTTGAGAAAAAAAACATTCCCCTCTGGGTGATCTATGTACATTGCAAGTATAATAACAAACTTTGTTGCAGATTCCTACCCTTTGTTATGCTGAAGAAATCCATGTGTGTTTGTCTGTGCCTCTGTACCGAGTGAGTGTAATGGGAGTGGTTTCATAATTAACTGTCAGGGTGGAGCTGAAGGGCACTAATGAGGAAATCTACTGGGCCTCCATTCCTTTAGACATGTTCCTATTGAAAGTATCTCTCAAAAAATGAAATTTTTGTTGCAAGAGATGCCTGAAATCTGATTTGTAGCTTAGGCAGACTTCTGGGAAAATTGGTGAGCCAATCACAGAAATTATGTTTCTGGGGAGTGGTCAGTACATATTCTGTGTACAGATCAGCTCCAGGTAGCCATATTGCAATGTATTCTCAGAAAATTACATTGACTGCAGATTGAAAAGCAAAGGTAATTTTTTAAAACATTAAATTCCTCTGCAGCTGATCTCTGTGCAGTGATTACCAGCAATTACTGGCTGTAAAAATGACAGCTGGGAATTGTTTTGTATGGCACAGCAGGGCAACTGTCAAAATGCAGTGCTCTTGTGTAAAATGACACTAAGCCCAGGTTCACACTGGGCTGCAGGAGTGAAGCCGTGCAAGTTCAGCTGAACTTGCACGATTTCACTCCCACCTGTCAGTCCCGATTTCGGCCGTGATTACAGAGACATCTGTGCAGGTTTCTGCACAGATGTCAATGTAAATCGCGGCCCGAAATCGCAAAAAGTAGTACAGAAACTACTTTTTGAAATCGGTGCAGCGCCGCAGATGCGGCGTCTTACCGATTAGGACGGTGTCATTGCCGGCAATTGCTAGCTAATGTCGCCAATTTGACATGCGATTTGACATGTCAAAACGCATATCAAATCGCACCAGTGTGATCCAGGGCTTACACATATTCTGCAAGTGTCAGCGTAGGGATCACTTTGTGCGGGAATATCTGAATGATGCCTGCAGCTACAGGCATCTTTCAGATATCAGCTTTTTCAGCCGGCGATTCCCTACACTATAAGAACAATCATAGTGGCTGTTCCACCACTTGATCATTCTTACGGGAGGCGAGAGGGGACATCCCCCCCTCCCGCCGCCCTCCGGTGCTTCTACCAACTCAGCGCTACGATCGAAGCCAGGATTGTTTTTTTTATTTTTATTTTATTTCAGGCTTCTTAGCATAGAGGTGAGATGTGGGGTCTTATTGACCCCGTATCTCACTGTAAAGAGGTCCTGTCATACCATATTCCCATTACAAGGGATGTTTACGTTCCTTGTAATAGGAATAAAAGTGATCACAAAAATTATTTTTGCGGAAAAACATGTCAAACTAAAATAAATAAAGTAAAATGAACAATAAAATATACATATATTTTTTTTAAAGAGCCCCTGTCCCCGTACGCTCACATAAAGAAGCGAACGCATACGTAAGTCCCGCCCACATATGAAAACGATGGTGTTCAAACCACACATGTGAGGTATCTCTGCGAACGTTAGAGTGAGAGCAATAATTTCTAGACCTCCTCTGTAACTCAAAACATGTAACCAGTAAAAATATTTAAAGCGTCGCCTATGGGAATTTTTAAGTAGCGAAGTTTGCCGCCATTCCACGAGCGTGTGCAATTTTGAAGGCTGACATGTTAGGTATTTATTTACTCGGCGTAACTTCGTCTTTCACATTATGCAAAAACATTGGGCCAACGTTACTGTTTTTTTTTAAGCACAAAACTGTTTTTGTTTCCGTAAAAAACGCGTTAGAAAAATTGCTGCGCAAATACCGTGCAAGATAAAAAGTTGCAACAACCACCATTGTATTCTCTAAGGTCTTTGTTAAAAAAACATATATAATGTTTTGGAGGTCTATGTAATTTTCTAGTAAACAAATGATGATTTTTACATGTAGGAGAGAAATGTCAGAATTGGCCTTGGGTGCTCCAGAACGCCTGAAGGTGCTCCCTGCATGTTGGGCCTCTGTATGTGGCCACGCTGTGTAAAAGTCTCACACATGTGGTATCGCCATACTCGGGAGTAATAGCAGAATGTGTTTTGGGGTGTAATTTGTGGTATGCATATACTGTGTGTGAGAAATAACCTGCTAATATGACAATTTGGTGAAAAAAAAATAAAAGAAAAAAAAAATCTTGATTTTACAAAGAATTGTGGGAAAAAATGACAACTTCAAAAAACTCAAATTGCCTCTTTCTAAATACCTCGGAATGTCTTCTTTCCAAAAATGGGTCATTTGGGGGGTATTTGTACTTTTCTGGCATGTTAGGGTCTCAAGAAATGAGATAGGCCGTCAGTACTTCAGGTGTGATCAATTTTCAGATATTGGCACCATAGCTTGTGGACTCTATAACTTTCACAAAGACCAAATAATATGCACCAATTTGTACTTATTTTTACCAAAGATATGTAGCAGTATAAATTTTGGGCAAAATTTCTGAAGAAAAATTACTAATTTGCTAAATTTTATAACAGAAACGAAGAAAAATTCATTTTTTTACAGAATTTTCTGTCTTTTTTCTCTTATATAGCAAAAAATAAAAAACCCAACGGTGATTAGATACCACCAAAAGAAAGCTCTGTTTGTGTGAAAAATGTCATATGGGTGCAGTGTTGTATGACTGAGTAATTGTCATTCAAAATGTGAGAGCACCGAAAGCTGAAAATTGGTCTGGTTATTAAGGGGGTTTAAGTGCCCAGTGGTCAAGTGGTTAATGAGATGTTACAGTGGCAAAATAATAAATAAAAATGAAATAAAAAAATAAGACAAAAACTTGAAAAATTTTAGTTATTGAAAACAGACTTATAGTATTTTGGAAATGTATATCATTAATCATTAGTAGAGTGAAGCACTACAGAGAGCAACAATAACAGCCAAAGCACAGCAACACATAGAAACCAATAAGCATAATCTTCCTGCTGACCTGACTACAATTTACTTAACTTTAACAAGCTGTACAATATCACTGCTCTTTGCATTATATTATTGAATAAGTCTATAAAATAATAATTTTAAACTTCTGCAAAGAGTTAATTGCACTCCATATTGAGACAAATACATAAGGAATGGTGCAAATATATACTTATTTGTTTATTGATTGCAGTATTTCACCGCATTTGACAGGATACAGATTGTGGTGTTATGAGATAAAATACTTTAAAATGCATGGAAACATCAGCATTCCATTTACAAAAGGTTAACTTCCCCTAAGCTATAAAAGAGAAGCACCATCTGAACACCCGGAAAAGCAGTAAACATTGGTGGCAAGTGACAGAAATTGATCTTTCTTTTTTTGCCTGTCATGTCTCCAAATTTTATTTCTACCATGGCTGGAATAGCAAGAAAGATAAAGTCTACTTGCAGGACTATGGCCTGAGGGCTCTTGTAGCTGAATCACTGGCTTTTCTTCAATTAGTGGTCCTCCTTTCCTGATTGTGGGAGACATGTATATAACAAGGGACTTGGAGGCCTGCAAGATATTGATTAGCCATACCGTGAAGTCAAATCTTAATAAAAGAGCATTGTGATCACACAGACATCATTGGAGACAGCTTGTGCTCCAAGTCATGGGGCATGTAATCCTGAAAAGTTGCAGGAAGATTGCTTGAAATTCCTGGCCTTTGCTGATAAAGATTCTCTTGATAGAAACAGGTACTGGACTTTCTGGACAAAACTGACGCTTCATAATTGACAGGTACATAGTGTTTTTTTTTTTCTGCAGCAGATGATGGCATACAGTTATTATCGCTTCTGTGCTTGTGTTCTGCAGTCATTGAAACACATATCTCTGTTTCCATTTCTGATATTATGGTTTCTGCAGTCTCTCAAACTGATCAAACTGGGCAAACTGGTGGTTAAGAGAAAATGTTGTTTTAGTACACCTTTAACCACTTAAGCCCCGGACCATTTTGTAGCTAAAGGACCAGAGGTGTTTTCAGAATTTTGCACTGCGCTGCTTTAACTGGAAATTGTGCAGACATGCAATGTTGTACCCAAACGAAATTTGCGTCCTTTTCTACCCACAAATAGAGATTTCTTTTAATGGTATTTGATTGCCTCTGTGATTTTAATTTTTTGCGATACTTTTTGTTATAAGAAAAATCGAATAAACTCAATTTAAGTCATACATTTAGGCCAAAATGTATTCAGCCACATGTCTTTAGTAAAAAAAAAATGTCAATAAGCGTATATTTATTGGTTTGCGCAAAAGTTATAGCGTTTACAAACTAGGGTACATTTTCTGGAATTTACACAGCTTTAAATTTCTGACTGCCTATCTCATTTCTTGAGGTGCTAAAATGTCAGGGCAGTACAAAACCCCCCCAAATGACCCCATTTTGGAAAGTAGACACCCCAAGGAAATTGCTGAGAGGCATGTTGAGCCCATTGAATATTTATTTTTTTGTCCCAGGTGATTGAATAATGACAAAAAAAATAAAAATTACAAAAACTTGTCACTAAATGATATATTGCTCACACATGCCATGGTTATATGTCGAATTGCACCCCAAAATACATTCTGCTGCTTCTCCTGAGTATGGGGATACCACATGTGTGGGACTTTTTAGGAGCCTAGCCACGTACGGGACCCCAGAAACCAAGCACCGCCTTCAGGATTTCTAAGGGCGCAAATTTTTGATTTCACTCCTCACTACCTATCACAGTTTCGAAGGCCATAAAATGCCAAAATAGCACAAACCCCCCCCCCAAATGACCCCATTTTGGAAAGTAGACACCCCAAGCTATTTACTGAGAGGCATGTTCAGTCCATGGAATATTTTATATTTTGCCACAAGTTGCGGGAATATGACAAACTTTTTTTTTTTTGCACAAAGTTGTCACTAAATGATATATTGCTCACACATGCCATGGGCATATGTGAAATTACACCCCAAAACACATTCTGCTGCTTCTCCTGAGTACAGGGATACCCCATGTGTGGGACTTTTTGGGAGCCTAGCCGCGTACGGGACCCCAAAAACCAAGCACCGCCTTCAAGATTTCTAAGGGCATAAATTTTTGATTTCACTCCTCACTACCTATCACAGTTTTGAAGGCCATAAAATGCCCAGATGGCACAAAACCCCCCCAAATGACCCCATTTTGGAAAGTAGACACCCCAAGCTATTTTCTGAGAGGCATGTTGAGCCCATTGAATATTTTTTTTTTGTCCCAAATGATTGAATAATGATAAAAAGAAAAAAAAATGTACAAAAAGTTTTCACTAAATTATATATTGCTCGCACATGCCATGGTTATATGTGGAATTACACCCCAAAATACATTCTACTGCTTCTCCTGAGTATGGGGATACCACATGTGTGGGACTTTTTGGGAGCCTTGCCGCGTACGGGGCCCCAAAAACCAAGCACCGCCTTCAGGATTTCTAAGGGCGTAAATTTTTGATTTCACTCCTCACTACCTATCACTACCTATCACAGTTTTGAAGGCCATAAAATGCCAAAATAGCACAAAACCCCCCCAAATGACCCCATTTTGGAAAGTAGACACCCCAAGCTATTTACTGAGAGGCATGTTGGGTCCATGGAATATTTTATATTTTGCCACAAGTTGCGGTAATATGACAAACTTTTTTTTTTTTGCACAAAGTTGTCACTAAATGATATATTGCTCACACATGCCATGGGCATATGTGAAATTACACCCCAAAATACATTCTGCTGCTTCTCCTGAGTACGGGGATACCACATGTGTGGGACTTTTTGGGAGCCTAGCCGCGTACGGGACCCCAAAATCCAAGCACCGCCTTCAAGGTTTCTAAGGGCATAAATATTTGATTTCACTCCTCACTACCTATCACAGTTTTGAAGGCCATAAAATGCCAAGATAGCACAAAACCCCCCACAAATGACCCCATTTTGGAAAGTAGACACCCCAAGGAAATTGCTGAGAGGCATGTTGAGCCCATTGAATATTTTTTTGTCCCAAGTGATTGAATAATGACAAAAAGAAAAAAAAATGTACAAAAAGTTGTCACTAAATGATATATTGCTCACACATGCCATGGTTATATGTGGAATTACACCCCAAAATACATTTTGCTGCTTCTCCTGAGTACGGGGATACCACATGTGTGGGACTTTTTGAGAGCCTAGCTGCGTACGGGGCCACGAAAACCAAGCACCGCCTTCAGGATTTCTAAGGGCACCAATTTTTGATTTCACTCCTCACTACCTATCACAGTTTTGAAGGCCATAAAATGCCAAGATAGCCCAAAACCCCCACAAATTACCCCATTTTGGAAAATAGACACCCCAAGCTATTTACTGAGAGGCATGTTCAGTCCATGGAATATTTTATATTTTGCCACAAGTTGCGGGAATATGACAAGCTTTTTTTTTTTTTGCACAAAGTTGTCACTAAATGATATATTGCTCACACATGCCATGGGCATATGTGAAATTACACCCCGAAATACATTCTGCTGCTTCTCCTGAGTACGGGGATACCACATGTGTGGGACTTTTTGGGAGCCTAGCCGCGTACGGGACCCCAAAAACCAAGCACCGCCTTCAAGATTTCTAAGGGCATAAATTTTTGATTTCACTCCTCACTACCTATCACTACCTATCACAGTTTTGAAGGCCATAAAATGCCCAGATGGCACAAAACCCCCCCAAATGACCCCATTTTGGAAAGTAGACACCCCAAACTATTTGCTGAGAGGCATGTTGAGCCCATTGAATATTTTTTTGTCCCAAATGATTGAATAATGACAAAAAGAAAAAAAAATGTACAAAAAGTTTTCACTAAATTATATATTGCTCACACATGCCATGGTTATATGTGGAATTACACCCCAAAATACATTCTGCTGCTTCTCCTGAGTACGGGGATACCACATGTGTGGGAATTTTTGGGAGCCTTCCCGCGTACGGGGCCCCAAAAACCAAGCACCGCCTTCAGGATTTCTAAGGGCGTAAATTTTTGATTTCACTCCTCACTACCTATCACTACCTATCACAGTTTTGAAGGCCATAAAATGCCAAAATAGCACAAACCCCCCCAAATGACCCCATTTTGGAAAGTAGACACCCCAAGCTATTTACTGAGAGGCATGTTGGGTCCATGGAATATTTTATATTTTGCCACAAGTTGCGGTAATATGACAAACTTTTTTTTTTTTGCACAAAGTTGTCACTAAATGATATATTGCTCACACATGCCATGGGCATATGTGAAATTACACCCCAAAATACATTCTGCTGCTTCTCCTGAGTACGGGGATACCACATGTGTGGGACTTTTTGGGAGCCTAGCCGCGTACGGGACCCCAAAATTCAAGCACCGCCTTCAAGGTTTCTAAGGGCATAAATTTTTGATTTCACTCCTCACTACCTATCACAGTTTTGAAGGCCATAAAATGCCAAGATAGCACAAAACCCCCACAAATGACCCCATTTTGGAAAGTAGACACCCCAAGGAAATTGCTGAGAGGCATGTTGAGCCCATTGAATATTTTATTTTGTCCCAAGTGATTGAATAATGACAAAAAGAAAAAATTTTTTACAAAAAGTTGTCACTAAATGATATATTGCTCAAACATGCCATGGTTATATGTGGAATTACACCCCAAAATACATTTTGCTGCTTCTCCTGAGTACAGGGATACCACATGTGTGGGACTTTTTGAGAGCCTAGCTGCGTACGGGGCCACGAAAACCAAGCACCGCCTTCAGGATTTCTAAGGGCACAAATTTTTGATTTCACTCCTCACTACCTATCACAGTTTTGAAGGCCATAAAATGCCAAGATAGCCCAAAACCCCCACAAATGACCCCATTTTGGAAAGTAGACACCCCAAGCTATTTACTGAGAGGCATGTTCAGTCCATGGAATATTTTATATTTTGCCACAAGTTGCGGTAATATGACAAACTTTTTTTTTTGCACAAAGTTGTCACTAAATGATATATTGCTCACACATGCCATGGGCATATGTGAAATTACACCCCAAAATACATTCTGCTGCTTCTCCTGAGTACGGGGATTCAATTTTCAAAACTTTGTGACAAAAAGCGAGATCTGCAAAATACTCAACATGCCTCTCAGCAAATAGCTTGGGGTGTCTACTTTCCAAAATGGGGTCATTTGGGGGGGTTTGTGCCATCTGGGCATTCCATGGCCTCCGAAACTGTGATAGGCAGTGAGGAGTGAAGTCAAAAATTTACACCCATAGAAATCCTGAAGGCGGTGCTTGGTTTTCGGGGTCCTGTACGCGGCTAGGCTACCAAAATGTCTCACACATGTGGTATCCCCGTACTCAGGAGAAGAAACAGAATGTATTTTGGGTTGCAATTCCACATATAACCATGGCATGTTTGAGCAATATATCATTTAGTGACAACTTTTTGTAATTTTTTTTTTCTTTTTGTCATTATTTAATCACTTGGGACAAAAAAAAATATTCAATGGGCTCAACATGCCTTTCAGCAAATAGCTTGGGGTGTCTCTACTTTCCAAAATGGGGTCATTTGGGGGGGTTTTGAACTGTCCTGGCATTTTATACACAACATTAGGAAGCTTACATCCACTCTTCTAACCACTTGAAGACAAAGCCCTTTCTGACACTTTTTGTTTACATGAAAAAAAATTTTTTTGCAGCGGCGACAAACTACATTCATTTTTAAAAGAATTTAAAAGCCTTTACAGGTTACCACATTAGATTTACAGAGGAGGTCCACTGCTAAAATTACTGCCCTCGATCTGACCTTTGCGGTGATACCTCACATGCATGATGCAATTGCTGTTTACATATGACGCTAGACCGACACTTGCATTCGCCTTTGCGCAAGAGCAGGGGGGGACAGCGGTGCTTTTTTTTATTTTTTATTATTTATTTTGCTTTTTTATTTTATTTTTAAACTGTTCCTTCCATATTTTTTTTTTTACCATTTTTATTGTTATCTCAGGGAATGTAAATATCCCCTATGATAGCAATAGGTAGTGACAGGTACTCTTTTTTTGAAAAAAATTGGGGGGGTTAGACCCTAGATCTTTCCTCTGCCCTCAAAGCATCTGACCACACCAAGATCAGTGTGATAAAATGCTTTCCCAATTTCCCAGTGGCGCTGTTTATATCTGGGGGGGGGGACATTCCCTCCCACTGCTTGTAAAAGCAGTCTAGAGGCTAATTATCTGCTAGAATTGCTTTTACATGAAAGCCAGCCACTGGCTGAAAAGAATGATACCAAGATGATACCTAAACCTGCAGGCAACATTCTGGTATAAACATTCAAAGTCCAGCAACATACCAGTACGTTGCTGGTCCTTGTTGGACATGTATTGTAATCTTTTTTTTCATGCAGCCTGTTGGCTGAACGAAAAAAAGAGATTGATCGGTGGGTATGCCCACCATTAGAATACCTTCCTTCATCCACCCACTTCTAATGATGGGCATACATGCACCATTTATATATGCCGAAGCATGGGGGCATCCTCCAGCAAAAAAGTTATGTCGCGTACACACGGTCGGACTTTTCCACGGGCAAGCCTCCGTCAGGAATTTCGACCGTATATACGCGGCATAAAAGGTTATGCTGCGTACACACGGTCGGACTTTTCCACGGGCAAGCCTCCGTCGGAATTTCGACCGTATGTACGCGGCATTAGGAGCAAAATCGCTCCTCTGCCCCTGCAGCCCCCATGCTTCGGCATATATGCTCTTTTTTTAACTGTGGTGGTGAAATCACCTCCTACAGCGTTGGAGTCACGGCTTTATGTATCGTGGGAGCAAACGCTGTTGCTGTCAAGATAAATAATTCCGCGCTGCAGTTGAATGGTGCACCTGAAAACAAAAAATGACATACCTGAAAAGCAAGCATGATAAAACATTGCAGAATAGAATACAGTAAAAAAGCGCAGAACAATAGAGAGAAAATAGAGAGAGAGAGAGAGAGAGAGAGAGAGAACAATAAAACGACAACTTTTTTTTTTTTTTATATATTTTTTTTGTGTTTTGTTTTTTACGTTTTTTTTTCTTTTTTACACTTTTTTTTTGTAACTTTAACAACTGTAATAGTTCGGGTCTCTCAAAATGTGATGGCATCTTGAGAGACCCTGTGTAAGTGTGTCCTAGTCTGTGAAATGCTGTACCCTACGCTAAAACTTCACTTTTGAGTGGTAGCGTTCAAAACATTCACCAAGGCAAAGACCAGGTTTGTCAGGACAGAGTGGACAAAAAACACGGGTGTCACGCCTAAATCCATGCTTGCTACAGCCACGACATCTTTTTTGGGGGGTTCGTTGGGTAGGGGTACTCTGGAGGGCATACGGATAATGCCTCTCATGCAGCCGACTTACTGCATTTGGTAGGGGATGGTGAGGTGCAGAACCGCCTGGATACAGGAGTTCTGTGACTATCTCATTCTGGAATTTTAGAAGAGATAAAGTCCCGCCTGAAGCTCTGTATAGCACATGAGCATTCAGCAAAGCCAATTGGAATAATGATAGAGACACTTTTTTGTACCAGCGTCTCGCCTTACGGTCAATTAGATACGGCGCCAACAACTGGTCGTTGAGGTCCACCCCTCCCATATTTTTGTTATATTCGTGGACACAGAGGGGTTTCTCCACAACACCAGTCGCCGTACGAATTTGGACTGTCGTGTCTGCATGAAGGGAGGTATGAAGGAAAACATTCTTATTGTCCCTCCACTTCATAGCGAGCAAGTTATTACACTTCAAGCAGGCTCTCTCCCCCAGCCTAAGACGGGCATCTACAAGCCCATGGGGAAAGCCCCGGCGATTAGGTCGCATGGTGCCACATGCTCCAATCTGATGATCAAACAAGTGACTAAACAGTGGCACGCTCGTGTAATAATTGTCCACATACAAGTGGTACCCCTTTCCGAATAAGGGTGACACCAAGTTCCACACTATCTTGCCAGCGCTCCCTATGTAATCCGGGCAGTTGACCGGCTCAACCTGACTGTCTTTTCCCTCATAAACCGTAAAGCTCCATACATTGCCTGTTGCCCTGTCACAGAACTTATAGAGCTTGACCCCGTATCTGGCACGCTTGCTGGGAAGGTACTGCTTGAAAGACAAGCGGGCAGAAAATTTAATCAGGGACTCATCAACGCAGACAACTTGATCGGGAATAAACAAGGCTGCAAAACGTTTGTTGAAGTGCGTTATGAGGGGCCGAATTTTATAGAGCCGGTCGTATTCAGGGTCTCCACGTGGACGACAAAATTCATTGTCGTTGAAGTGCATGAACCGCAAAATCTGCTCGTATCGTGTCCTGGGCATGGAGGCAGAGAACACGGGCATGTGGTCAATTGGGTGCGTGGACCAATAAGCACCCAATGACAGGAATTTATGTGTGCCCATGTTGAGGGAAAGGCCCAGAAAGGTCTTAAATTCGGAAACCGTAATTGGTTTCCAATCTTTGGCAATGGAAGGCAACTGGGGGTTAGCGGCGATGAATTGACCAGCATATAAATTACTCTGGTCCACAATGGATCTATAGAGATCTTCCGTGAAAAACAGGGAATAAAAATCAATTGGCATAAAATCAGCTGTTTCCACCTGAATACCGGGTTGGGCAGTGAATGGGGGAAGTACGGGTTCTGCAGAAGTGGTGGGGACCCAATCAGGATAGGCGAATTCTGCAGGAAGGGCACTATGGGCACGACGGGCCTGCCTTTGTCTTCTTGGTGGCAGCGGGACACTACTTGTGCTTGCCACCTCGCCAGCTTGAACTGCACTTATGGGACTCGCCACGTCACCACGTGATACTGCAGTGCTGGATGTACGCCCAGGCTGTACTAGGCCGCTGGTGCTTGCCAATTCACCAGAAGGAATAGCAGCGCTAGTACTACTCTGCTCCATGATACAAGAGACCTGCGGTTCTTGCTCCTCAACAACCTCAGAAGATCGGGATCGGGTACGCCTGACCTTAGCAGGGACCTCACCTTCGTCGTCAGAGCTATCTGACGTGGAGCGGCTGACTTCACTGTCTTCTACGGGAAGATATTCTGAGCCTGAATCTGACAGATGCGTGACCTCCTTCTCACTATCTGTCATGCTCAGAATCTCGTAGGCCTCTTTACTAGTGTACCTTCGTCTTGCCATTTTTGGCTCTAAATTTAAGGGTACACTAGTAAGATTCACAGGTAAAAAAGCACCTGACTGTCAGCAAATGTATCAAACGCTTTCAAAAAAAACTGTTAGCGATCGCAGGGATTAGGACTGTCTCTGCGAACGCTGCAGTTATGTGTGTTGTGTTTGGTAAGTGACAGTGATCGATCGATACTGCACTTGGGTGGGCTGGGCTGGGCTGGGCGGAGGGGCTAAATGCAGGTGCTAGCAGGTATCTGGGCTGATCCCACTAACACTGCGTTTTTGGGAACCCTAAACTGCTGGGGACGCTAGTATAGATCTGATCAGATCAGATATTGATCTGTTCAGATACTATACCACTAAGGGAGGTGTATGCTTTGCGCGTGGGTGTTAGCGTTACTGGCACTAACCTAACGCTGCCTGGGGCGACGCAGACCCTCTCTGGCGCTAAAACCTAATTGATATCAGCCGCCGGGCGATCAGGGGGTTAAACCTTTATTGGGTTATATACGACGGGTGCCCTGATGCTATAAAAAGCAAACTAACCAACCAGCGTCACCCGTAAAACTTATATGGTGATCACTGGTGAAAGGGTTAACTAGGGGCAATCAGGGGGTTAAAACCTTTATTAGGTTATATATGGGGGTACCTGAAGCTATATGAAAACCTGACGGGTAACCTAAATAACTAACTGGCTAACCAGTGTCACCAGTAAAACTTATACGGTGATCACTGGTGAAAGGGTTAACTCTAGGGGCAATCAGGGGGTTAAAATAATATATGGGGGTACCTGACGCTTTAAAAATCTGCGGCGAAACTAAAAATAAATAACTGGCTATCTAGGGCACCACCGGCACTAAATACAGCGATCGGAAATACGATCGCTTAGTGACACTGGCGTTAGGGGGTGAAAGGGTTACCTGGGGGGCGATCAAGGGGTTAAACCTTTATTAGGGTGGGTTAGGGGGCTACCCTGGACCTAAAGGGGCCTAAACCTAACTGCCCTGCAACTTTTTACTGTCACAAATGACACTGATTGCAGTGATCAGTAAAAAAATGACCACTGCAAACGGTGCACTGTGACTGGGGGTACTGGGGGTGATCTGGGGGGTGACTGGGGGGTGAAAAGTGTTCCTACGTGTACTGGTGTCAGTGGGCTGTTGGTGCACTTACTGTGAGATGTCTTCTCTCCTTGCGCCGGATCGAAAAGACCGACACGAGGAGAGATGACATCACTTCCTCTGCCTGTGTTTACATTACACAGGCAGAGGAAGGTTTTCATTCGCCAGGAGCGATCGCGAGGGGGTGGCCGGAATCGAACGGCCGTCCCCTCATCCTGAATCGCTCCTGAACAAATAACCACCGCTCACTGTATAGAAGGGGGGTCCGATCGGACCCCCCAACTATACGAAGGCAGTCACGTACCGGTACGTGACTTTACCTGTCGGTACCATTCTGCCGACGTATAATTACAGTGGGCGGTCGTTAAGTGGTTAAAGTCCAGTAATCTCAAACTTTTTCACCTTTATAATAGAACAAGTGTTATTTAATAACATTGCAAAACTGTATTATATAACTGTGCATATAAAATAATGCTTGCATTTTATTTATTTTTATTTAATTTTTTGAATACGGAATATTATTTGTGCTGTCTATATTATTATTCTCTTGTATGAATTATTTGTATGCTATACTGTATATTATTTGTTTTATTTTATGATTTATTTTATGATTATTGAAAAATAAAATATTTTGAAAGAAAAAAATAAATAAATAATGCTTGCATATAAAATAATCTTAAACTATGGACATATACTTAGTCAGATGCACACAGTATGTAATTGTTTTAATGCATCCTAAAACACATTTTAGTGTGTTTTTATGATTGAATACCCTACCAAACAAACGTTTAAAAAAAGTTAAATAAATGTTAGATTAGCAAAAACATAAAAATAATGTAAACTGCACGGCCATATAAAGAGGCTTTTAAATGCAACACACTAGGTAATATTGTGATGCAGAAAGAAACATTTTACTCTCCCAAAGGGGAACAGATGCACATAACAAAACGTAGATAGACAGAGTATTCTAACCCTTAAAAGTGTAAATATTTTTGAGAGAAACTGAACTAGTTGGTCAATGGCTCATTTTAAAGCAAGACAATGACCCCAAACATATGTCCAGGCTACAAAGCATTTCCTTAAAGTGTATATAAACCCAAAAGAAAAAAATTAATATACTGCAGCTTACAAATGCTTAACCACTTCAGCCCCGGACCATTTAGCTGGCCAAAGACCAGGCCACTTTTTGCAATTCGGCACTGGGTCGCTTTAACTGACAATTGTGCTACAAACAAGAATAAAGCAACAATTTTGAAAAAAAAAACAATATTTTTTACTTTTTGCTATAATAAATATCCCCCAAAAATATATAAAAAAAATTTTTTTAGGCCGATACGTATTCTTCTACATATTTTTGGTAGAAACAAATCACAATAAGCGTTTATTGATTGGTTTGCGCAAAAGTTATAGCACTACAAAATAGGGGATAGTTTTATGGCATTTTTATAAAAAAAACTTTTTTTACTAGTAATGGCGGCCATCAGCGATTTTTATCGTGACTGCGACATTATGGCGGACACATCGGACACTTTTGACACCATTTTGGGACCATTGTCATTTTTACAGCGATCAGTGCTATAAAAATGCACTGATTACTGTAAAAATGACACTGGCAGTGAAGGGGTTAACCTGTAGGGGGCGCTGAAGGGGTTAAGTGTGACCTAGGGAGTGCTTCTAACTGTTAAGGGGCGTGGCTTACCGTGACACGTCACTGATTGCTGTTCCCGATGACAGGGAACAGACAGATGTATGTTTACACTAACATTACACTAACATCTCCCCGTTCTTCAGCTCCGCGTCACGATCGTGGGACACTGGCGGACATCGACCACAGGGTGGCAAATTAAAGGGGACTACCTGCACACCCATTTCCCTGTCCGTGCCATTCTGTTGACGTACATCTGCGTGCGGTGGTTGGCAAGTGGTTAATGGTGGTGGCTGCATTAAGTTTCTTTTTTTTAAGCTTTTTTATCTTTAATTTTGCCTAATGATCTGGCTAGTTATCTTTGAACTTTGTCCTGAAAGATCTGGCCAACAAAGGAGGCAGTTAGAGCATTGACACAAACCATTTAACACAAACAGGTGTCCTTACAATGATTAGCTTCTATTCGAGTAATAAAACATTAATTCCAAAAGGAAAATAAAAATGTTGCTGTAACTGCTTAAAAAGTGTGAGCTGGAATTTGGCTAACCTATCCCCAGGTTGACAATGCCAAGGGTGGCTTAATTGTTTCTCCTTGTTCCTGGAAAATTCAGAAAGAAAATGAAAATGTATTTTTTTAACCACAAAGTTGTCATCTAATAAAATATTTCTCATACACAGCATAGGCGTACCTAAAGTTACACCCATTCTGCTACTACTCCTGAGTATGGCAATACCATGTGTGTGTGAAACTTTTTCACAGCCTAGCCACATAGAAAGACCCAAAATCCAAGGAGCACCATAAGGTTTTCTAGGGGCATCAAATTACACATCTAATTTCCTGACTCTCTATCACATTTTGGAGGCCCTGGAGCACCAGGACTGTAGAAACACTCATTAAAGCACATCTTGTTGTTCACAAAAATCAACCAACACTGTATAGAAAACAATACTGTAATGGTAACCTCTCTACCAGTGGCCAGAGAATATAGCTTAGTGTAGGCTCACCTACAGCAGGCCTTGTTCCAACAAGCCAATCAGGCCTTACCTACTGGACAGTAGTTCAGTTAATGCAGAGGATGGGTGGGCTTGGGATGGGTGGGACTGGGGTCTTGCAAGAACATAGTCAGCGGGACCTGCAGATGGGTCAGTACTGGTGGCAGGCAGAGACATGAAAACAAGACAAGAAAAGGATTGGCCCAGGCAGCAATCAGACACATGGTTAATAAACAGGCTAGGTTTGGTTCAGGTGGAAGGCAGAGATGTGATTGGTATGCAGGTAAAGCATCAGTCCAGGCGGCAGGCCAAAACATGTTCGATTAGCAGGCCGGGGTTAGTTCAGGCAGCAGGCAGAGACATTGTCAACATGCAGGCAAAAAATCATTCCAGACAACAGACAGAAATGTGGTCAATAAACAGGCCAGAGTCAGTTTAGGGGGCAGGCAGGCAGAGCCATGGTCAGTATGCAGGCAAGTGGTCGGTGCAGGCAGAAATGTGTTTGAGAAAACAGGAGGATGGTTGGAACACAGGACATCAGATACAGGCAAATTTCAGGTAGGTAGATATAAAAAAAAAACACCTTCACCATACCTTCACTAATATCATAGTGAGGTATAGTAGCGATTAGACATGTGCACACTGAAATATTTTGTTTCGGAATTTCGTTTTTGTCCGAAAATCAAATTTATTTAGTTACTCCCGAAATTCGTTTTTATTTATTTTGTGCATTTGTCCGAAAATCCAAATTAATTAAGGTTGAATCTATCATTGAAGGCTTATGGTGTCTGTCAAAAGTTCTAAGAAGGTTTGACGGAGCAGCTAAACATTTTGAATGTTCCGCCTACAAGCTATAGAAGAATTCTAATGTTGTATGACACTAGTAATAATTATATTTATAAATTATTATTACTAGTCAACCAACATTCAAATTCCTCTATAGCCTATGGGCCGAGCATTTGACCGGAAATGTACAATTGTGGCGTCATACAGTTTAGCTGCTTGTCGAATCTTCTTAGAAATTTCGAAAGACACCATAAGCCTTCAATGACAGATTCGACGTTTGTATGTTTTTCGCTGCTTCGTTGAATCTTCGTCGTTCATGTCGAATGGTCTACCCCAACACTAGTGATGAGCCGAACACCCCCGGGTTCGGTTCGCACCAGAACCCGCGAACGGACCGAAAGTTCGAACGAACATTAGAACCCTATTAAATACAATGGATGCGAACGTTCGAATTCTAAAGTGCTAATTATAACAACTATTATGCATGTTATTGTCATAAATAGGGTTTGGGAACCCGGGTTGTGCACCAGGGGACATGTATCAATGCAAAAAGAAGTTTTAAAAACGGTCGTTTTTCGGGAGCAGTCATTTTAATGATGCATAAAGTGAAAAAAAAAAAGTCAAATATTCCTTTAAATATCGTACCTGGGGGGTGTCTAAAGTATGCCTGTGAAGTGCCACGTGTTTCCCGTGTTTAGAACTGTCCCTGCACAAAATGACACTTCTAAAGGAAAAAAAAGCCATTTAAAACTGCTTGCGGCTTTAATGTAATGTCTGGTCCCGGTAATATGGATGAAATTCTTTAAGAAAAATGGCATAGCTACCCCATGACCCCCCCCCTACCCCAGCCCATTACCAGCCCCTTTGGGTCTTGTATGGATATTAAGGGGAACCCCGCACATAAAATAAAAAAGGCCCTATATACTCTGAACAGCCGTATACAGGCGGTGCATACAAGACAGGGACTGTAGGTTTGTTCTTATGTAGAATGTGTTTGTAATTTTGAACAGGTACATTGTTGAAGTGTAGCTCCAGCCCAAAAATCTATTTTTAAACTTTTTGGGAAACATAGGTAAGGGTTATCACCCCTGTAACATTTGTTTTGCTGTCTGTGCCCCTGTTCAGAACATTTCACCTCACTTTCCGTCCCAATGACAACTGTTTTTGAAATGTGGTGTTTTTCTTGAAACAAGGATTGCTGATAAAGCATCAGTACAGATGAGACCCCTTTCTCCCATATTTATTCTTACAGGAGAGAATTTTCCTTTCTAGGGGTAGATTTCCTCTCACTTCCTGTTGTCTTCTTTCGTTTGCAAGTAGGAGTCGTTTGTAAGTTGGATGTTTGAAAGTAGGGACCTGCCGTATATACTCTGCAGAAATAGGCCCCTTAGTTGTTGGTGTTGGCACAACACTGTAAGCACTCAGTTACTCTTGGTTGGTGCTGGAACGCCCTGCTGTCAACTATTATATCAGGAATTTTAATTACATATAATTGTTGAACAGTGGTAGTAAAAATTGGGGCTTTGATGGTGGTGCTGGTGCCACAACACTGTAAGCCCTGACAGTTACTCTTGGTGGGTGCAGCAATGGGCCCTGCTGTGAATTATTAGATCAAGAATTGTAATTACATGCCCCTTTTGAACAGGGGCTGAAAAATTGGGCCTTTCGTGGTGGTGGTGGTGGTGGCGTTGCCACAAGACTGTAAGCCCTCAGAGTTACTCTTGGTGGGTGCAGCAATGGACCCTGCTGTGAATTATTAGATCAAGAATTGTAATTGCATGCCCCTGTTGAACAGGGGCTGAAAAATTGGGCCTTAGGCACTGGTGGCACAACACTACAACCCCTCACAGATACTGTACTTGGAGCACAGCAATGAGCCCTGTTGCAAAGTATTGCTTCAAAAATTGTAATGACACGCCCCTGTTAAACAGGGGCTGAAAAATTGGGCCTTAGGCACTGGTGCCACAACACTCCAACCCCTCACAGATACTGTACTTGGAGCACAGCAATGAGCCCTATGGCAAATTATTGCTAAAAAAATTGTAATTACACGCCCCTGTAAAACAGGGGCTGAAAAATTGGGCCTTAGCCACTGGTGGCGGCACCCATAAACAAAAATGATCTTCCAAGCTATCATCATCAATCGTATCATTGAGGACTCGGAGGAGGAGGATAGCCAGTCAACATAACAGCACAGGCACTCAGCATCAGCATCAGTCTTGAAGGGATGTGACATGTTAAAATCAATTAGTCTGTTATATCAGCATCAGGTGTGTGGTAGCTGGTGGTGATCCAAGACTGGTTCATCTTGATGAAAGTCAGTCGATCAACCGAGTCGGTGGACAGGCGCACCCTGTGATCCGTGACAAATCCTCCAGCAGCACTGAATGTGCGTTCCGAAAGAACGCTGGATGCAGGACAGGCCAGTAGCTCAATTGCATACTGTGCAAGCTCTGGCCAGTGATCCATCCTCAAGACCCAGTAAGCCAGAGGATTTTCGGTGGGAAAGGTGTTCAAGTCTGACCTTGCCCCTAGATATTCCTGCACCATGTTTATCAGACGCTGGCGATGGTTGCTGGAACCGATCATACTTTGGGGCTGCGGACTAAAGAATTGTCTGAACGCATCGGTCAGACGGCCACCTTCCCCACCGCTCCTTCTTTGACTGGCCGAAGCCTCAGCAACTCGTTGTCCAGGACCAGGAGTTTGTAACCTCCCAGTCTCTGGGAACGCGTTGCACAGACCTTTCTGCAAGGCCTCCCGGAGTTGTCTCATCCTCTGCTCCCTCTGCGACGGTAACATAAGGTCCGCAACCTTACCCTTGTACCGTGGATCAAGGAGAGTGGCCAGCCAGTAATGGTCCCTCTCCTTGATCCGAAGAATACGAGGATCCTTCCGCAGACTTTGCAGGATCAGGGAGGCCATGCAGCGTAGGTTTGCTGAGGCATTCGCTCCGGAGTCCTCTGGGTCACTAAGGACGACATGATCCGCAGCCACCTCCTCCCAGCCACGTACAAGTCCACTGGTTTCTTGGGACTGTAAATCATCCCTAAAAGACTGCTGCTGATGATGCTGAGTGCCAGCCTCCACCTCCATGCTGACACAATCCTCCTCCTCCTCCTCCTCCTCCTCCTCCTCCTCTTCCTGTGCGATGGGTGGGACAGAAGGAACACTGTCTGGGTAAAGGGGGCCTTGAGAGGCAAGGAAGTCCTCCTCTTCCTGCCTCTGTTCTGCCTCAAGTGCCCTGTCCATTATTCCACGCAGCGTGTGCTCCAACAGGTGGACAAGAGGTACAGTGTCACTGATGCATGCACTGTCACTGCTCACCATCCTCGTGGCCTCCTCAAATGGTGCCAGGACAGTGCATGCATCCCTGATCATGCCCCACTGGCGTGGAGAAAAAAAACCAAGCTCCCCTGACCCTGTCCTGGTGCCGTAGTCGCACAGGTACTCATTGATGGCCCTCTGCTGCGTGTGCAGCCGCTGCAGCATGGCCAACGTTGAGTTCCACCTGGTGGGCATGTCACATATAAGGCGGTTCTTGGGCAGGTTCAACTCCTTTTGCAGCTCAGCCAGGCGAGCACTGGCATTATAAGATCTGCGGAAATGCACACAGACTTTCCTGGCCTGCCTCAGGACATCCTGTAAGCCCGGGTACCTGCCCAAGAACCGCTGCACCACCAGGTTAAGGACGTGAGCCACACAGGGCACATGGGTCAGTTGTCCCTGTCGGAGGGCGGAGAGGAGGTTGGTGCCATTGTCGCAAACCACCATTCCTGGCTTAAGCTGGCGTGGCGTCAACCAACTCTCGGCCTGGCCCTGCAGAGCAGACAGGACCTCTGCCCCAGTGTGGCTTCTGTCCCCCAAACACACCAGCGCAAGCACGGCATGGCATCTTTTTGCCTGCGTACTTGCGTAGCCCCGTGAACGGCTACGGAGCACCGCTGGTTCATAGGACAAACCACAGGAAGAGGCCATGGAGGAAGAAGAAGAGGAGGGGGTGGAGGAGAGAGGTGTGTCACAACCAGTAGTAGCATTTTGGAGGCGTGGCGGTGGGACAACCTCCAACACTACTGCACCTTGTCCTGCATCCTTCCCAGCTGCCAAAAGAGTGACCCAATGGGCCGTGAAAGAAAGGTAACGTCCCTGTCCATGCCTGCTGGACCATGAGTCAGCGGTAATATGCACCTTACCGCTGACCGCCCTGTCCAGCGAGGCCAAGACATTGCCTTCCACATGCCGGTAGAGAGCCGGAATAGCCTTCCGTGAGAAAAAGTGGCGTTTGGGAACCTGCCACTGAGGAACCGCACATTGCACAAACTCACGGAAGGGGGCCGAGTCTACCAACTGAAAAGGCAGCAGTTGAAGCGCTAGCAATTTAGCCAAGCTAGCATTCAACCGCTGGGCATGTGGATGGCTGGGAGTGAACTTCTTTCGACGGTCCAGCAGCTGGGGCAGGGAAATTTGCCTGCTAGAATCGGACGTCGGTGTACTGCTAGCAGAGTGGCCGCAAGTACTTGGCTGTGACACACCTAATTCTACACCTTCATTCCTCTCAGTGCATGTTTCAGAGAGGACTGAAGTTATAGTGGGGTTGGAGATCCCAGCTGATGCGGTGCAAGGAGAGGTCCGCTTTGTTCTTTGGTGTGGGTCTTTGAGGTAGGCTTGCCAACGAGCTGCATGGCAGGTCAACATATGTCTGGTCAGGCATGTGGTACCCAAGCGGCTGATGTTTTGGCCACGCGATATACGCTTGAGACATATGTTGCAAACAGCAGCTGTGCGATCTGATGCACTAGCCTCAAAAAAGGCCCACACCAAAGAACTTTTTGAATGACGGGCAGAGGCAGCGCCCTGCACAGGCGGAGCTCTGCGGTGTGATTCCGTCGGTGTACTGCCCTTACGCTGGCCACCAAAGGGCATCCTGCCTCGTTGGAGATGTGCCTCCTCCTCATCCTCCTCCTCCTCCTCTCTCCTATTAGGCACCCACGTGGAGTCAGTGACCTCATCATCCCCTCCCTCCTCATCACTGGAGCCAATCTGGCAGTATGCTGCAGCTGCTGGAACATGACTGCCAGATTGGTGTCCTTCTTGAGCATCCCCTCTGTCTGCTCTCACGCTACTGCCTTCCTCTAGCTGGGTTTCATCATCAGACCCTTCGAAACGCTGGGCATCCTCCTGGAGCATGTACCCAACACTGTGCTGAAACAGTTCGGGGGACTCCTCAGGAGGAGGACATGGTGGGTCTAGGGAAGGAGTGACTGATGATTTGTCTGACATTGATACCAGGGAAGACGACGCTTTGGCAGCTGCTTTTCCAGTACCCTGAGCCTGGGTGAGAGAGGATGAGGAGGAGGAGGAGGGCTTGGTCATCCACTCTACCAAGTCTTCGGCATGATGTGGCTCAACATGTCCAGCTGCCAAAAAGAAGGACAAGCGTGTCCCATGGCCATGTGCTGATGACAATGCACCGCGTCCACGACCAGCACTGTTGCCCCCAGACACAGAGCCTGCTTGCCCTCTTTTATTGCCTCCTGACTGTCTGCCTCTCCTTGTTTGCCTTCCAGACATTCTAATAGATGGCCTGCAGGGAGATGGGAAAAAAGCAATAAGGGCTACCTTCAGGTGTCCTTCTCTGTCCCTTGAAACAAGGACTTTCACAGTGAAAGAAACTGACACTCTCCCTACCTACAGTTTTCTGTCCCTAGAATAAATGTTTTTTTTAAGCACAATATAGCACAAGGACAATTCACTCACTGTCCTTACAGGTCCCTGGAAACAAGGACTTGCAGAGTGAAAGAAAAAAAACACTCTCCCTACCTACAGTTTTCTGTCCCTAGAAAAAATGTTTTTTTTAATCACAATATAGCACAAGAACAATTCACTCACTGTCCTTACAGGTCCCTGGAAACAAGGACTTGCAGAGTGAAATAAACTGACACTCTCCCTACCTACAGTTTTCTGTCCCTAGAAAATTTTTTTTTTAATCACAATATAGCACAAGAACAATTCACTCACTGTCCTTACAGGTCCCTGGAAACAAGGACTTGCAGAGTGAAATAAACTGACACTCTCCCTACCTACAGTTTTCTGTCCCTAGAATAAATGTTTTTTTTAAGCACAATATAGCACAAGGACAATTCACTCACTGTCCTTACAGGTCCCTGGAAACAAGGACTTGCAGAGTGAAAGAAAAAAAACACTCTCCCTACCTACAGTTTTCTGTCCCTAGAAAAAATGTTTTTTTTAATCACAATATAGCACAAGGACAATTCACTCACTGTCCTTACAGGTCCCTGGAAACAAGGACTTGCAGAGTGAAAGAAAAAAAACACTCTCCCTACCTACAGTTTTCTGTCCCTAGAAAAAATGTTTTTTTTAATCACAATATAGCACAAGGACAATTCACTCACTGTCCTTACAGGTCCCTGGAAACAAGGACTTGCAGAGTGAAATAAACTGACACTCTCCCTACCTACAGTTTTCTGTCCCTAGAATAAATGTTTTTTTTAATCACAATATAGCACAAGGACAATTCACTCACTGTCCTTACAGGTCCCTGGAAACAAGGACTTGCAGAGTGAAAGAAAATAAACACTCTCCCTACCTACAGTTTTCTGTCCCTAGAATAAATGTTTTTTTTAAGCACAATATAGCACAAGGACAATTCACTCACTGTCCTTCCAGGTCCCTGGAAACAAGGACTTGCAGAGTGAAAGAAAAAAACACTCTCCCTACCTACAGTTTTCTGTCCCTAGAAAAAAATTTTTTTTTAATCACAATATAGCACAAGGACAATTCACTCACTGTCCTTACAGGTCCCTGGAAACAAGGACTTGCAGAGTGAAAGAAAAAAAACACTCTCCCTACCTACAGTTTTCTGTCCCTAGAAAAAATGTTTTTTTTAATCACAATATAGCACAAGGACAATTCACTCACTGTCCTTACAGGTCCCTGGAAACAAGGACTTGCAGAGTGAAATAAACTGACACTCTCCCTACCTACAGTTTTCTGTCCCTAGAATAAATGTTTTTTTTAAGCACAATATAGCACAAGGACAATTCACTCACTGTCCTTACAGGTCCCTGGAAACAAGGACTTGCAGAGTGAAAGAAAAAAAACACTCTCCCTACCTACAGTTTTCTGTCCCTAGAAAAAATGTTTTTTTTAATCACAATATAGCACAAGGACAATTCACTCACTGTCCTTACAGGTCCCTGGAAACAAGGACTTGCAGAGTGAAATAAACTGACACTCTCCCTACCTACAGTTTTCTGTCCCTAGAATAAATGTTTTTTTTAAGCACAATATAGCACAAGGACAATTCACTCACTGTCCTTACAGGTCCCTGGAAACAAGGACTTGCAGAGTGAAATAAACTGACACTCTCCCTACCTACAGTTTTCTGTCCCTAGAATAAATGTTTTTTTTAAGCACAATATAGCACAAGGACAATTCACTCACTGTCCTTACAGGTCCCTGGAAACAAGGACTTGCAGAGTGAAAGAAAAAAAAAACTCTCCCTACCTACAGTTTTCTGTCCCTAGAAAAAATGTTTTTTTTAATCACAATATAGCACAAGGACAATTCACTCACTGTCCTTACAGGTCCCTGGAAACAAGGACTTGCAGAGTGAAATAAACTGACACTCTCCCTACCTACAGTTTTCTGTCCCTAGAATAAATGTTTTTTTTAAGCACAATATAGCACAAGGACAATTCACTCACTGTCCTTACAGGTCCCTGGAAACAAGGACTTGCAGAGTGAAATAAACTGACACTCTCCCTACCTACAGTTTTCTGTCCCTAGAATAAATGTTTTTTTTAAGCACAATATAGCACAAGGACAATTCACTCACTGTCCTTACAGGTCCCTGGAAACAAGGACTTGCAGAGTGAAAGAAAAAAAAAACTCTCCCTACCTACAGTTTTCTGTCCCTAGAAAAAATGTTTTTTTTAATCACAATATAGCACAAGGACAATTCACTCACTGTCCTTACAGGTCCCTGGAAACAAGGACTTGCAGAGTGAAATAAACTGACACTCTCCCTACCTACAGTTTTCTGTCCCTAGAAAAAATGTTTTTTTTAATCACAATATAGCACAAGGACAATTCACTCACTGTCCTTACAGGTCCCTGGAAACAAGGACTTGCAGAGTGAAATAAACTGACACTCTCCCTACCTACAGTTTTCTGTCCCTAGAATAAATGTTTTTTTTAAGCACAATATAGCACAAGGACAATTCACTCACTGTCCTTACAGGTCCCTGGAAACAAGGACTTGCAGAGTGAAAGAAAAAAAACACTCTCCCTACCTACAGTTTTCTGTCCCTAGAAAAAATGTTTTTTTTAATCACAATATAGCACAAGGACAATTCACTCACTGTCCTTACAGGTCCCTGGAAACAAGGACTTGCAGAGTGAAATAAACTGACACTCTCCCTACCTACAGTTTTCTGTCCCTAGAATAAATGTTTTTTTTAAGCACAATATAGCACAAGGACAATTCACTCACTGTCCTTCCAGGTCCCTGGAAACAAGGACTTGCAGAGTGAAAGAAAAAAAACACTCTCCCTACCTACAGTTTTCTGTCCCTAGAAAAAATGTTTTTTTTAATCACAATATAGCACAAGGACAATTCACTCACTGTCCTTACAGGTCCCTGGAAACAAGGACTTGCAGAGTGAAATAAACTGACACTCTCCCTACCTACAGTTTTCTGTCCCTAGAATAAATGTTTTTTTTTAAGCACAATATAGCACAAGGACAATTCACTCACTGTCCTTCCAGGTCCCTGGAAACAAGGACTTGCAGAGTGAAAGAAAAAAAACACTCTCCCTACCTACAGTTTTCTGTCCCTAGAAAAAATGTTTTTTTTAATCACAATATAGCACAAGGACAATTCACTCACTGTCCTTACAGGTCCCTGGAAACAAGGACTTGCAGAGTGAAAGAAAAAAAACACTCTCCCTACCTACAGTTTTCTGTCCCTAGAAAAAATGTTTTTTTTAATCACAATATAGCACAAGGACAATTCACTCACTGTCCTTACAGGTCCCTGGAAACAAGGACTTGCAGAGTGAAATAAACTGACACTCTCCCTACCTACAGTTTTCTGTCCCTAGAATAAATGTTTTTTTTAAGCACAATATAGCACAAGGACAATTCACTCACTGTCCTTACAGGTCCCTGGAAACAAGGACTTGCAGAGTGAAAGAAAAAAAACACTCTCCCTACCTACAGTTTTCTGTCCCTAGAAAAAATGTTTTTTTTAATCACAATATAGCACAAGGACAATTCACTCACTGTCCTTACAGGTCCCTGGAAACAAGGACTTGCAGAGTGAAATAAACTGACACTCTCCCTACCTACAGTTTTCTGTCCCTAGAATAAATGTTTTTTTTAAGCACAATATAGCACAAGGACAATTCACTCACTGTCCTTACAGGTCCCTGGAAACAAGGACTTGCAGAGTGAAAAAAAAAAACACTCTCCCTACCTACAGTTTTCTGTCCCTAGAAAAAATGTTTTTTTTTAAGCACAATATAGCACAAGGACAATTCACTCACTGTCCTTCCAGGTCCCTGGAAACAAGGACTTGCAGAGTGAAAGAAACTGACACTCTCCCTACCTACAGTTTTCTGTCCCTAGAATAAATGTTTTTTTAAGCACAATATAGCACAAGGACAATTCACTCACTGTCCTTACAGGTCCCTGGAAACAAGGACTTGCAGAGTGAAAGAAACTGACACTGTCCCTACCTACAGTTTTCTGTCCCTAGAATAAATGTTTTTTTTAAGCACACTATAGCACAAGCACAAAACACACTGACACTCTCCCTACCTATCCTTCTCTTTCCCTAAACTAAAGGAATCCAGGTTAAGCAAGAAAGAAATAACAGTCACTGTCCCTGCCTATGCTGCTCTATCCCTGCTCCGGAACACACTACACTAGGCCGCCGTGCTGGCGGCCTTTTATAGTGTGGGGCGTGTACTAAACACCCTCAGCAATAATTGGCCACAGGCATCCTGCCTGTGGCCAATCATTGCTCTCCTCGCTGCCGGCGCTGTGATTGGCCAAGCATGCGGGGTCACAGTGCATGCTTGGCCAATCACAGCGCCTGGATGACACTGCGATGGCGTAGTGCATTGTGGGCCGTTCGCGTCACTCGAATTTGGCGCGAACGGCCCAAATCGTTCGATCTTCGTCGAACGATCGAACAGCCGATGTTCGAGTCGAACGTATGTTCGACTCGAACACGAAGCTCATCCCTACCCAACACTGTCTCTATAATGTCGATTCTTTTCTCTCTATGTCAAATCTTTCCTCTCTATGTAGAATAATCTTGGACTAATAGAGTTAAGGTTAGGCACATTCGACCGCAGGTTCGACACAGATCGCTATTGTCAGCGTCATGTCGAATCTCCTATCTATATCGAACTTTTGTAGCAACGAAAACAAAAATAAAGCATTTTTTTATGTCGGATCTTTCCGATTTCGGATTCTGCACGTTCGTTTTCGTTTGTTAAAACAATAACGAAAATACCTGAAATTCGGACGAAAATGCATTCGGACGAAAACGAATGCACATGTCTAGTAGCGATAGAAGCAGTCCTGAATGCAGAGGCCAGGTTGTGAGGGACAGTAAGTAACATATGTCATGCCTTATTGCATCTTTGGAGCATAAATGGCATTTTTTTTTTGGCTTCTTTGACTAGGAGGGAGAATTTTAGTAGAGTGTCTCTCATACAGCCTGTTGACTGCATCAGAATGAAGGTTTTCAGGTGAAGGGCTTGCAGGCAAATAAATGCTGTTGCAACTTTTCTTGGTAGTTTAGGAAGGAGCCATGTGTTCATGTGGACTTATAGACGACAAAAGAGTTGTAAATGACCAACTAGAATAGATAGATGGACTTTTTTTATACCAGTGAATGGATCTTATGGTTGACAGGTAGGGTTTCCTCATTTGTCCGTTGATGTCTATACCTCCCAGGTTTAGATTATATTCATGTATGCAATGAGCTTTTTAGACTATACCGCTCCTTACCTGGATTTCCACAAGGAGTTTTTGTGAATTAAAGAAAGAACGTAGACTTCACAATTATGCTTCCATTGAAGGGCCAAAAGTTTCTCATCATGCAAACTGGCTAATTCCCCCCTTTTGTGGTAACCAGTTTTTGTGGAAAGTCGTAGCTATTTAGTCACAAGTTACAGTTTGCTGCAGAAAATTATGTTGAAAAAGTATGGTATAGAAATTGTCCACATAAAGGTGTTTGGAATAGGGGTGATATAAGGTCACACACTATCTTTCTGCTGCTACCCACATAAGTTGGACATCCAGGGTGGTCCAGGTGGTCATTCTTTCCTTCAAAAACATGGAAATCATAGGTGTACCCTGTGGACCTTTCACAAGGTTTATCCTGTTTTGGACATGTTTCACAGTGGTTGGCATTCAGGGCACGGTCTTTGGTAATACTCCACTGGTGTGGCAATAACCAGAACACTGTTGCTGGCTTGACTGGCTCTGCTGAGACTTATGTGACTAGCAAGCTGTCAGATTTCTATGGTAATGAGCCCTTGTCAAGGCCAACTTGGGGTTCCCCAGGGTGCAGAGTCTAATCCCCAACTTGCATTTTCATCATGGCCCCCCAAAGGAGGGGATGGTACACCTGGCTGACAATGTGGAGACCACCCGTGTGTGCAGAGTACAGATTGCAGGTGACAGAAGATGACCCGGCAAATGAGCTGAAGTCAGTGCGGGTGGCAGGCAAGTGAAAATGTTAAACAAAGGTGCATGGGTAGTCAAGCACAGAAAACAGTAATACAATGCAAACCATGAGCACTGAGAAACTAGGAAGTTGCTCAGGCAACCCTGGCTGTACTGAGCATGTAAATATATAGGGAAGCAGACTGGGAGGGAGGTGGACCAGGAAGTGCTAGAAGGAAAAGGTATATAAATCCACAGTAGAGAAGGTGACCACATAAGCCAGCAGCACATGTGAATTGAACCACAGATCTAGCAGAACCACTGCAGCAAGGAGGTAAGAATTTCACAAATAGAAAATTGCAGGCTAGACCGTGACACAATTAGAGCAGTATCTCTGGCTTATTTGGCTCTGTTGACACTGGAACTGGTGTGGCTGTGATCAGAAACACTGTTGCTGATATACACTGTTCTGGCTTTACTAACACTGTGTTAAAGAATGTTGTTGCTGGCATACACTGATCTGGCATCACTAGCACTGTGATCAGGATCGCTGGTTCTGGGCCAATGACACTACACTGGTGTAACGGTCATTAGGAATACTGTTTCTGGCATACACTGTTGTGGCGTCACGGACAGGGGTATGACACCACTCAGGGACATTGGCTGGCTGCACTGGTCTAGTGACAGATTGATTAGTGTCACTAGCGATCAGGTACACTGTTGCTGGCTACACTGGTGACACTGGGAGAGGTGTGGCTAGCAATAAAGACATTGTGGATTTGCTCTATCTCCTCTCACAGGCGATAGCCAAGGGTTGATGGCTGCTTTGTTTACATCTGTGACCATTGTGATTGGACACAGTGATCACATAATACAGGACCAATTTCATTGGCCCTGTACCCTGATCTGTAATCCACTGTGTCAATGGACACCGAGATCACAAAGTGTTAGTGTATAATTGAATAAAGTTGTAAACAATGAAGTCTTTCCTCAGGTCTGTGTTTCCCTACTGAGCAATATTTGAGAGTTGTTAAAATCAGTTATGGTCATCCCTGGATAGCTGTGGCAAACCGAATGGAGGAGTCAAATTGGTGGAGAGTGCATTATAACCAAAAGTGAATCTAGACCTTATTTTGATAATAGGTCAATGTAGCGGGGTCTTCAAGTTTAGGGGAATGTTTGAGTGGTAGTTGTACTCAAACACCTTATTTGATAGGGCTTTGCTAAACCATTTTATGCTGCAGGTGGGATACTGGTGTATAGCTCCCTGTGGCCTGTGGGTGGCGCTGCCATCAGAGGCTAGGGTTGAACCGCTGGTATAGTGCTGTGCCTTGGATGTCCCCTCTCGGCGGTGGTGTGGTGGGCGTGTGGGCCTGCTGCGCATGCCGGGAGAGGATATAAAAGGGGCAGACACTGCCTGTGGGTGGTGGATTCCCGGGGGTTCTACCCCGGGGAGTGTGTTGTTCTGTTCGTTGGCCACCCTGGACACCTTTTAGCCTTGAGGTGGGGTTCCTGGCCCGGTACACTGGCGGATCAGTCCCAGGCACCTTTAGCCCTGGGGCTGCAACTGATTGCCTTGGGTCCAGCACCTTTGGCTGGGGCCCACGGAGGGAAGAGGAATCCCAGGGTGCTGCCTTGCGAGGAGACCCGTATCTAGAAGTGCAGGCTGGGGGAGGACCGTTCCGAGGGAATGGTGAGAGATCACAGTAAAGGAAGGGGCCTGGTAACTCTCTGGAGGGATGTCATCTCCCTGAAAGAGGTCTAATACCACAAGCAAAGTTCACCAGGTCTGTGGCAGAGACCCAAAGTTCACCAGGTCTGTGGCAGAGACCCAAAGTTCACCAAGTCTGTGGCAGAGACCCAAAGTTCACCAGGTCGGTGGCAGAGACCCAAATTCACCCGTAACAGTTTGTGCAGAGACTGTGTGTAATCTAATTCGAGCATCACTCCGACTGCTAGGATCCACTCTAATGGGAGACTATCCAGGTGAGCTGAGCCTACTTTAAGATACGTAGGTAGTGAATAGTATATTCGTTTGTGCCTGGACTTACTCCAACACCTTTTGCTCTCCTGTTCTCCATCCACCCTTTCCTATCTAGTGACTGTGCATATGAGAAAATAAACTCTACGTTGGAGTTGCAACTGGTGTGGACCTTGGAGTTATTGGGGGAAATAGAGACTTGTTTTCATTGCAGTGGAAACGAGAACTATTCTCTGGAGAACCTAGCCATGGAGGCCAAGTTACATTACACTGCTCAACCTCTTTACACAGGAGGGTACGAGCATGTGGTACGGTGTGCCCCTTTTTCTATAAGTGAGCCAAAGGTAAGGAAGAGGGGTCTGTGTGCTACATTAATATATTGGGTGATGTTGTATTGTCCTGGCATTTTTGGGCCTCAAGAAATTAGATAGACTGTCAGTACATCAGGATTGATTTTCAGATACATACCAGAGTTTTTGGACTCTATAACTTTCCTACAGACTAAATAATTTACACTGATTTGGATTATTTTCACCAAAGAGATGTAGCAAAACACATTTTGGCCTACATCTATCAAGAAAGATTATTTATTTGCAACATTTTATAACAGAAATGCAGTACACTGACCCTTTTCTCCTCCCTACCTTCACTTTGCAGAGATAAAGGCACACCGTGCCACATGCCCGTATCCTCCTGGTTTAAGAGGTTGAGCGCTATTCTTACAATTTTGGGTCCTGCAGCGAGTTGCCTCCCCTCCATTGGTTCTCGTCCCCAGAATATAGGGAAAAGTCTGTTCTTTTCCCCGAAAGAAGGCCAATGTCCAGACAATGTTCAAACTCCAAACAAACAAGTTTATTTTATCTTGCTTGAAACAGATTTGGGAATAGGTTGAAGATAGTGACAAAAGCAGGTAGGGAGACAGGTTCAGGCACGCGGCACCCAGTTACCCTATTCTTCACTCAAGCCTGAGTGTGAATTGCTCACCCGGATAGATCCCTCTCATAGTTCTAGCAGCCGGAGTGAAGCACAATCAGTTTCACGGACTAATGCTGCGTACACACGACTGTTTTTAATGTCATTGAAAAAAACTGAATTTTTCTCGATGTGATTCTTCTCAAGCCTGCCTTGCCTACACACTATCGTGGAAAAAAATGCTTGAGTAAAGCGCGGTGACGTACAACACGTACGACGGCACTATAAAGGGGAAGTTCCATTCGGATGGCGCCACCCTTCATGTTAGTAAGGTTTGTTGAGCGACGATTCGCACTTTTCAGCCTCGTGCTTTTCAGTCCGTTACAGTGTCACGAATGTGCTATCTCCATTACGAACGCTAGTTTTACCAGAACGAGCGCTCCTGTCACATACTTGATTCTGAGCATGCGCATTTTTTTTCACGTCGTTAAAGCCCACACACGGCCGTTTTTCATGACGAGAAAAATGACGATGTAAAAAACGACGTGAAAAATTAGAGCATGTTCCAATCCACGATCATTTTTAATGACCATTTAAAAAATAATAATTTTTCTCGTCATTAAAAACGGTCGTGTGTACACGGCATAAGAGATCCTCTGCCACAGAATCCTTTAGTTACTGAGTTAGAACTTTGAAACTCCCATAGATTAATAGAGACCATAGGTGTCAATGGGACACACTGCAGGAGCTATACTGCAACGCACAAATCCTTCCCTCTGATAGGTAACCAGGCCTCTCCTTCACCGTGAATTCCTTCACCGATCCATCGGACAGGTCCTCCCCCGGTTTCCTCTCCTTCAGAGCGGGCCACCCTCACACGGGTTCCCTGGGACTCCAGTGTGTTGATTGTAGACCCAGTTTAAGGTACTGGGCCTACCTAGAACTTCGTAGCCTCGGGCCAAAGGTGCCCGAGACTCCTCGACCAGTTCACACACCCCAGGCCAGCAAGGCCAACGGGTGTGACTTCGCCACCAGGGGTCCTCCCCTGCACTCTCCTCCACTCCTCTCCTCTCTCCTTCTGGCGTCTCCCCTTTTTGTCCCCTTTCCCAGCATGCACAGCATGCCAAACTCCGCCCACCACACGGCAGCCGAAAGAGGACACCCAATCACACCACAATGTCACCAGTGGTTCAACCCAAGACCTGGGCAACAGCGTCACCACAGGCCCAGGGTAACTATGCACCAGACAACAACATGGCAGGGCAGAATTCATATTAAACAGAATTGTAAAGTCTGAGGAATACTATTGCTCAGACTACCCCTAAATTTGCAACATAGCGACCCCATTTTTGGGGGTCCCGCTACAGAAACAAAAGAAAGTGCTTTTTTTTTTCTTCTACATTTAAGATCTTATTTGTTTATTTAGCAAGAAAAATTAAAATAAAAAAAACCCCCAAAAGTGATTAAAGCGGTAGTAAACCCGCTGATTTTTTTTTTCTAAACCTGTAAGGCAAAAGGCATAATGAGCTAGTATGCACCGCATTCTAGCTCATTATGAAATAATTACCTTAGAACGAGGCGTCTGTATCTCACCCGGTCCACGCCGAGGGAGCGGACATTTACCCTCGGCGTGTCTTCCGGGTATCGCGGCTCCTTAGTACCAATTGACCATTGTGGTGACGTACAACACGTACGATGGCAGTATAAAGGGGAAGTTCGATTCCAATGGCGCCACCCCTTGGGCTTCTTTTGCTGATCTCGGGTTACCATGTGTTAGTAAAAGTTTGGGGAGAGACGATTCACGCTTTTCAGTCTTCGTGCTTTCAGCCCGTTACAGCGTGACAAATGTGCTATCTCCATTACGAATGCTAGTTTTACCAGAAGGAGCGCTCCCATCTCATACTTGATTCTGAGCATGCGTGGTTTTTTGAGACTCGGAAAAGCATACACACGACCGGTTTTCTCGTTGGGAAACAGGCTGACGTGAATCCCGACGAGAACAATGAGAATCCTGACAAGAAAATAGAGAGCAGGTTCTCTATTTTTCTCGTTGAGATTCCCGGCAGTTTTCTCGACAAGAAACCATACACACTAATGGTTTTCTTGGCAAGAAAGCTCTCCCAGCAGTTTTCTTGTAGTTTCCTGCCGAGAAAAACGGTCGTGTGTACGAGGCTTAATACTTAGGATGTAACGTATGTGACAGCAGGCAGGTAAAATCACCAGGTTGCATCCAGGATGGAAGGTATATATGTCCTAGATTCAGGCTTTATGCCGATTTATACCACTAGGGAGAGTGTTGGGAGTCTTGCAGGGGAAGAGTTTATGAGCCCAGCTGAAGTAAGTGGGCTCATTAGGGCCTCTACAAGAACTCCCAGCATGCTAAGGGAGATGCTCCAACCTGGAACCAGATCTGTGTGGATAGTCTGGGGAGTGTGATCTCTGTGCGGTGAGCCAAAGCCTGTGTTGTTATTGCTAAGAACTTCTAAAAGCAGGGAGCTAGGGACTGGGACAGCACAAGGCTGTACCCAGTTGTTAGTTAGGGACACCAACGTGTGTAGTGAGCGGTCAAGTTGACCAGGATTTATTTTCCTGTTTCTTTTGTTTTTGCTGTATTTTTTTGTCTGTATATAGTTCAAATAAAACCACACCCTTTTGTTTTCTCCTACCACTGTCTGCTGTGCCTGTTTTTGTGTGGTGAACCCATCCAGGGGTCACACACACCCGCTGCTGAGTTAACCCCCTCACAGTTGGCGGAGAACCAGTGGCAGTTTATTTTTAAGGCCAGCATGGAGGAGATACTGAAACAGCTGGCTCTAGCAAATGTCAATCAGCAGCAGACAAATGCAGGTTTGCAAAAGAGCCTGGCAGCCCAGAAGCGAGCTCATCAACAGAGTCTGGAAGCTCAGCAACAAGCCCAGCAGCAATCTGAGGCCCGCTTCATAGACCTGTTGCAGAAGCAAGAACAAAGACTACAGCAACAAATGGAGACATTAATGCAGCAACGTTCCGCAGACCAGTGAGGCAAGTAGTTCCACTAATACTGCGTCCTTTGGGGTGAGTTGTTTACTGACAAAAATGACTAGAGGGGATGATCCAGAGGTGTTTTTGATCACACTTGAAAGGACTGCTGAAAGGGAAAAGTGGCCTAAGGAGCAGTGGGCTGGACTGATGGCCCCTCTGTTAACTGGTGAATCGCAGAAAGCTTACTATGACCTAGAGCCTGACCAAGCAAAAGACTATGTGATGCTAAAAAATGAAATATTGGCACGGCTGGGTGTCACCCTGGCCGTCCGGGCTCAGCTTGTGCATAACTGGACTTTCCGGCTTGGAAAACCCCCCAGGTCTCAAATGTATGATCTCATTCACCTGAGCAGGAAGTGGCTACAGCCAGAGACTTGGCCCCACCAAAGATTGTGGAACGTGTTGTGATGGATCGTTTCTTGAGAGCTCTTCCTACTGCCATCCAAAAGTGGGTAAGCCATGGAGACCCAGAAACGGCCGATAATCTTGTGGATCGTGTAGAGAAGTACTTGGCTACGGAAAACCTGACTGCCTCTTCCAGAGACTCACAGACTTTCCACCCTAAGACCAGACCATTCCCAGTGGCGGGTAAGATGATTCCAAGGGGTGAGGGTGGAGAGAACGAGAGGGTGGGAGTTCTACCTAAGGTCTGGCGAGAACAGCCTGGGAAGTCAGGGGCTCAAGAGGCAGCAAAAAGGATTGTTTGCTACCGCTGCCGACAAGAGGGACATATTGCAGTAAATTGCCCGGTTGTGGATGAACCCATGCAATGTGACTTTCTAAGGGACAGACGTCAGTCGCTGTTTGCGACAGTCGCATGCACTGCCATTCGGGGAACTGAGAAACATTTATGCAAAATGTGTATTAATGGTAAAAATGTTGTTGTGTTGCTGGATTCAGGTAGCCTGGTGACACTGATAAAAGCTGAATTAGTCACTAAAGAGGTCTTAGGGAATAACAAGGTAGCTGTTATTTGTGTGCATGGGGACACCCGAGAGTATCCTGTGACTACAGTGTGTTTTGAGACCTCCAAAGGTAACCTCTCTCATCAGGTGGGGTTAGTGTCTCACTTACCACATGATGCCATTGTGGGAAGGTATTTTCCAAGGTTTTGGGAACTCTGGGATTGTCCTGAGCCCCCCACTGGTGCCCCTATATACCAGGAATGTGATAGCCAGAATTCCTCTGAGAGTGGTGAGGACTCTCCAGAATTCCCCTTGTCGGTATTGGCAGGGGAGACTCGAGAAACTGGGGAGGAGCCAACATCCTCAGACGAAAACGTGCCGTCTGAGGAGTTTTCAGATCTCGAGGTTCACAAGGAAAATTTTGCCACAGAACAGTTAAAAGACCCCACCCTAATAAAGGCACGGGAAAACGTAGTGAAAATAGATGGCGAGTTAGTGAACCCAGATGAGACCTGCACTTACCCATACTTCATCGTGGAAAAGGACCTACTGTATCGGGTGGCTAAAAGGGCAGAAGAAACCATTGAGCAGCTTGTGGTCCCCAAACCTTACAGGAATTTGGTGTTAGAGTTGGCCCATGGGCACATTCTTGGACGTCATCTGGGGACAGAGAAAACCAGAGAGAGAGTATTGCAAAGATTCTATTGGCCTGGGGTCATGAAGGAAACAGAAAATTATTGTTCCTCCTGCCCTGTGTGTCAGAGGTCGGCACCGATGCCACATTTCCGTAACCCGCTGGTACCTCTTCCCATCATTGAGGTCCCCTTTGAGAGGATCGCAATGGATTTGGTAGGTCCGATAATGAAGTCCGCTAGGGGACATCAGTACATTTTGGTTATATTGGACTATGCCACCCGGTATCCGGAAGCGATTCCTCTCCGAAATACCTCGGCCAAAACCATAGCCAAAGAGCTATCTCTTGTTTTTAGCCGTGTGGGTATTTGTAGGAACTGCTTACAGACCAAGGTACACCCTTTATGTCCCGGGTTATGAAAGAGCTGTGCAAGTTGTTCAAAGTGACACAATTGCGTACATCTGTGTATCACCCCCAAACAGATGGGTTGGTTGAAAGATTCAACAAAACCCTAAAACAAATGTTAAAGAAGGTGGTGGATAGAGATGGAAAGGATTGGGACTGTCTAATCCCATATTTAATGTTTGCCATTCGGGAGGTACCCCAATCCTCTACGGGTTTCTCACCCTTTGAGTTACTCTATGGGAGACACCCAAGAGAGCTGTTGGATATCGCCAAGGAAACTTGGGAAAGTGAGAGTTTTCCCCACAGGAGTGTGATTGAGCATGTCGCCCTGATGCAAGATAGAATTGCACAGGTAATGGCAATCGTTAAGGAACATTTAGCCCAAGCGCAGTTGGCACAGCAGAGAGTGTACAACCGTGGGGCCAAGACCCGTACCTTTTCCCCGGGGGATAAGATATTGGTACTTGTCCCTATGGTTGAAAGCAAATTCCTTGCTAAATGGCAAGGCCCCTACGAGATAATGGAAAAAGTGAGCGAAGTGAATTACAAGGTCAGACAACCAGGAAGGCGAAAGCCCGAACAGATCTATCACATTAATCTGTTGAAAGCCTGGAGGGATAGAGAATCCCTAGTCGCAGAAACGTTGTCACCAGCTCAGTCTGATTGCGTGATTCCGGAGGTTGGAATAGCAGTCACCTTGTCAAACCCCCAACAACAGGAGGTTAAAGAGTTTGTGCTTCGTAACAAGGAGGTTTTCTCGGAGCTACCGGGACAAACGTCTGGGGTAGAGTATGATATTATTACCCCGCCCGGTGAAAGGGTGAAGCTAAAACCCTATCGGATCCCAGAGGCCCGACGGGAGGCAATACGTGAGGAAGTACAGAAAATGCTTGAGATGGGGGTGATAGAGGAATCCCAAAGTGATTGGTCCAGTCCCATAGTGTTAGTGCCTAAACCGGATGGGAGCTGGCGATTTTGTAACAATTTTCGACAACTGAACAAAGTTACAAAATTTGACACCTACTCCATGCCACGAATAGATGAGTTGATCGACTGGCTCGGAACAGCCCGATACATGACAACTCTCGATCTCACAAAAGGGTATTGGCAAATTCCCCTGGCCAAATCGGCCCAGGAGAAAACTGCGTTTGTAACCCCAGACGGGGCATTCCAATATAAAAGAATGCCGTTTGAATTACAGAATGCACCGGCAACATTCCAGCGGAAAATGGACCAGATACTGAGGCCCCATCAGAAGTATGCTGCGGCTTACCTGGATGATGTAATTGTCCATAGCACAGATTGGGCCTCACATCTGCCAAAAGTGCAAGCAGTCCTAGACTCTATCCGGGAAGCTGGGTTTACGGCCAACCCCAAGAAGTGTACCATTGGACAGGAGGAGGCCAAATATCTTGGGTACACCATTGGGAGGGGAGTGATAAAACCCCAAGTCAATAAAGTCAAGGCCATACAGAATTGGCCACGTCCCAACAGCAAGAAGCAGGTACGAGCCTTTCTGGGAATCGCTGGTTATTATCGGCGATTTATTCCCCACTTTGCCTCTCAGGCTGTGCCGCTAACCAACCTGACAAAAGGGAAAGAGTCTGTCATGGTTAAATGGACCCCAGAGGCTGAGGCAGCATTCCAATTCTTAAAAAAAGCCTTATGTAGCCAGCCAGTGTTGTACTCACCAGACTTCTCTAGGGACTTTGTCGTACAAAGTGATGCATCAGACGTTGGGTTAGGAGCAGTATTGTCCCAGGTCTGGAATGGGGAAGAGCACCCAGTCATTTACCTCAGCAGGAAATTGAAGTCCCATGAGGTAAATTACGCCATGATTGAGAAGGAGTGTTTAGCGGTGAAGTGGGCTCTAGATTCCCTTCGGTACTATCTGCTAGGGAGGCACGTTGACCTAATTACTGATCACGCTCCTTTAAAGTGGATGGCTCAAAACAAAGACAAATAGAAGAGTAAATAGGTGGTTCCTGGCCCTACAAGAATTCAACTTTACGGTAAAGCATCGCCCTGGCGTTCAAATGGGGAATGTGGATGCTTTGTCTCGAGTACATGCATGCCTGATTGCTTGTGTTCCAACCCCAAGGTTAAAACAAGAGGGGGGGGGGTATGTGACAGCAGGCAGGTAAAATCACCAGGTTGCATCCAGGATGGAAGGTATATATGTCCTAGATTCAGGCTTTATGCCGATTTATACCACTAGGGAGAGTGCTGGGAGTCTTGCAGGGGAAGAGTTAATGAGCCCAGCTGAAGTAAGTGGGCTCATTAGGGCCTCTACAAGAACTCCCAGCATGCTAAGGGAGATGCTCCAACCTGGAACCAGATCTGTGTGGATAGTCTGGGGAGTGTGATCTCTGTGCGGTGAGCCAAAGCCTGTGTGGTTATTGCTAAGAACTTCTAAAAGCAGGGAGCTAGGGACTGGGACAGCACAAGGCTGTACCCAGTTGTTAGTTAGGGACACCAACGTGTGTAGTGAGCGGTCAAGTTGACCAGGATTTATTTTCCTGTTTCTTTTGTTTTTGCTGTATTTTTTTGTCTGTATATAGTTCAAATAAAACCACACCCTTTTGTTTTCTCCTACCACTATCTGCTGTGCCTGTTCCTGTTTTTGTGTAGTGAACCCATTCAGGGGGTCACACACACCCGCTGCTGAGTTAACCCCCTCACACGTAATATGGTCCCAATCAACTGTCTCCCACCATCAGAGCCTCCCCCCTGTGACAGCAGGCGGCGTTCATGTGTGTTTGAGCTTTGGGGTGCACACTCGAATGCAATAGGCTGCGCACACCTATGAGCAACTGCGTGATGCTATCATGTCAATATGGACCAAAATCTCTGGGGAATATTTCCAGTACCTTGTTGAATCTATGCCATGAAAATTAAGGCAGTTCTGAAGGCAAAAGTGGGTCCAACCCGGGTACTAGCAAGGTGTACCTAATAAAGTGGCTGGCGAGTGTATATTATGTATATGAATATAAAATATAGATGAAAGCGTAACTGTGTCCAGACTATGGACATTTAAATATTCTTATTAAACAGTAAATCAGCTTTTAAACAAGTTTTCACTGACCCCCATAGCTGCAGGCACTGTGAAATTATTCTTCAAGTTTACAGCAGAAGCACTGAACTCTTCAGCTTTTCCCTCTAATAATCTCTAATGTAATCACAGACCAGTTTCCCTGGGACAGGAAGCAGAATGCTCTGAGCTTTTAAAAGAAGGACCTGGAGGACTTAAATGCTTCTGCTGGACACTGCACCACAGTGTCTGCAGCTATTGAAGTTAGTGTTTGAAAACACATTAATGAATATATAAGTACTGGAATATCCATTTAAAGTTGAAATTTAGTCAGAAAATCAAGTCCTGTTAGATCACCTCAGGGTGGCCCCTATTTCAGATATATAGTATCTATGAAAAAATAAGTGTTTATGCTATTTAAAATACAATAATACACTGTCTCACTCTGCTCTTCACATGCTCAGTTGCTCTCTATTTTTTGACACTGTGCTGAATTTGTAGAGGCCAATCTGCTGACAGCCTAAACATTTACTGCTGTTCAGGGGCTTTGGGCTTCATCAAAATGTCAGCCTTCAGCAAGAAGAAACAGGAGCAATGCTGGAGGTATTTCATAGCACACACTCATTTTGATAGCATAATTAATAATGTGGAAGGTATGTTTCTTGCCAGTGGTGTAACTAGAGACTTCAGGGCCCCGGTGCAAGAAATCATGAAGCCCCCCCCCCCCACCGAAAAGCCTAATTTTGATACTTAATTTTTTTACACTGTACAACAAAGAGGGACTGGCCATATCACCTGGGATTTCACATAAATGAAGCAATACATCAGTTGCTGATCCTATGAAGCAATCATAGGATCAATTAAATATGACCTGGGGAATGGGATCAGTAACAGTGCTGGTGGGGAGGAGGGATGGGATCAGGGTTGCCACCTTTTCTTCAAGCCAAACCCGAACACTTTTGCGGTGCGCGGCAATTTTTTTGTACTACACGCTATAGGATTGTAAAATACCTGGGACACCTTTTGGGTTACCCAAAGAGAGTAGTAATGAGGTGTGCTACAATGAACAGTGGCTGTGGCCAAATTGCATTAACAGTGGGGGGGGGGGGGCCTGAATAGGCATGGTTAAATAAAATAAAAAAAAGCATTAGTGTACCCATAAAATATGATTCAATTAATAAAAGGAATGTCAGTTAAAATATGAAACTAGTCTACCTTAAAAGTGGACACTGTCAGCCAGTAGGGCAGAAGACGGTGTCAGTAGGGCAGTGGACGGTGTCACCCGGTGAGGACTGTATATATGGATGGTGTATGGGGGGGGGGAGAATTGTATATACAGGGGGGGACTGTATATATGGATGGTGTATAGGGGGGGACTGTATATATGGGGAGACTGTATATATGGGGGGGACTGTATATATGGATGGTGTATGGGGGGGAGAGAACTGTATATATGGGGGGACTGTATATATGGATGGTGTATAGGGGGGGGACTGTATATATGGGGGGACTGTATATATGGATGGTGTATAGGGTGGACTGTATATATGGATGGTGTATGGGGGGAGAATTGTATGTACAGGGGGGACTGTGTCTATGGATGGTGTATGGGGGGGTGACTGTATATATGGGGGGGGACTGTATATATGGATGGTGTATAGGGGGGGACTGTATATATGGATGGTGTATGGGGGGGAGAATTGTATGTACGGGGGGGACTGTATCTATGGATGGTGTATGGGGGGGTAACTGTATATATGGGGGGGACTGTATATATGGATGGTGTATAGGGGGGGACTGTATATATGGATGGTGTATGGGGGAAGAGAGAACTATATATGGGGGGACTGTATATATGGATAGTGTATAGGGGGAGAGAACTGTATATATGGGGGGCTGTATATATGGATGGTGTATGGGGGGGAGAGAACTGTATATATGGGGGGACTGTATATATGGATGGTGTATGGGGGGGAGAGAACTGTATATATGGGGGGACTGTATATATGGATGGTGTATGGGGGGAGAACTATATATATGGGGGGACTGTATATAAGGATGGTGTATGGGGGGGGAGAAATATATATATATATATGGGGGGACTGTATATATGGATGGATGGTGTATGGGGGGGAGAGAACTGTATATATGGGGGGGACTGTATATAAGGATGGTGTATGGAGGGGATGATAAATGTGTGTATGAGGAGGAGAGGGAAAACTGGATGGATGGATGGTGTATGGGAGGGGGGTGGCAGAACTGTATGGTAGTGTATGGGGGGGGGCAAAAGCAGAGGAGAGTCTCCAGCAACATGGAGGCTCCGTCTCTGCCTCTGTGTCCCGTCTGCAGCACAAAGAGCGGACGGAGGGTAGATAGGAAGGCAGCAGTTGCAGAATAAAGCGGACCGAACTCGAGGCGCACACGGTTGTGGTGGCACAGCTTCAGCACAGGCACAGGGACTCAGGGAGCAACTGGCAGGTCTGAATAATATTCCTGGGTCTCAGGCGGGCAGAGACCCGGGCACATGTTTCAAAACCTGTACTGTCCGGGTGAATCCCGGACAGGTGGCAACCCTAGATGGGATCAGTGAAGTGCTGGTGTTGAGGCGGGGTGGCATCGGTTGTACTTAAGGGGGGGTGGCTGCGGTGGTGCCATCCTCTCCCACCACCACCTGTGCCTCTTACTGATCCCATCCCTATCCCCCATCACCTCTGTTGTAGAAGTAATGGGGGGGGGGATAGGGATGAGATCAGTGGTGGGGGGGATGGGATCGGTAAGGAGGCACAGGTGGTGGTGGTGGGAGAGTATGGCACCACCACTGCCACCTCCCTCAAGTTTCACCGCAGCCACCCCCCTCAAGTACCACCGCTACCACCCCCCCTCAAGTACTAGCGGTGGTACTTGAGGGGGGGTGGTAGCGGTGGTACTTGAGGGGGGGTGGCTGCGGTGGTACTTGGGGGGTGGCTGTGGTGGTACTTGAGGGGGGTGGCTGCGGTGGTACTTGAGGGGGGGTGGCTGCAGTGGTACTTGAGGGGGGGTGGCAGTGGTGGTGCCATCCTCTCCCACCACCACCTGTGCCTCCTTACTGATCCCATCCCCCCACCACTGATCTCATCCCTATCCCCCCCATCACCTCTGTTGTAGAAGTAATGGGGGGGGGGGATAGGGATGAGATCAGTGGTGGGGGGTTGGCATCGATTGCTGAGCTGAGCTCTGTCACTTGATTGACTTACCGTCAATCAATCGATTCCCCCGGGAATTCCGTCCTGTGGGTCACTCTGACAAATGTCACTGTGTGTGTCTTCTCCCGCCAGGCGCCAGGATGAAAAATTCGCCACTCTGCCTTGCCTCACGCTGCCTGGGTAGACTCCGGGAAGGTACTCCATGCTGCCATAGAGGGGAAAGCTTCTCCCCGCCTTCTCTCATTTTTCAGAGTCCGCCCCGCCTCCCTACATCTGTGTGTCTCTGGATAGGCGGAGGCTGAGGCAGGGGCGGGGGCGGAGGCAGTCCACAATCCCAGTCAGTGAGTGGAGTGCTGCCTCAGCTGCCCTGCTCTCTTCTTGCATTATCTCAGTGTCTGTCTTCAGTCAGCGGCGGCCCCGCGGCCGAACGTATAGCACGCAGTGCGCGCCGCACACATTGTCAGTGAGTGACAGTCAGGTGAGCGGTGCCGGCAAAATACACGGACGGGCTGCGGGGCCCCCCGGACTTGGCAGAATTACAGGGCCCAGTCGCAACTGCGACTGTCGCGACTCTGAAAATTCCGCCACTGTTTCTTGCTTAAGAATATTATTTTTTATCAAGTTGATATTGGTAAAGTTCCACTTTAACTACATGCCGACCAGCCGCCATCATTATACGGCAGCAGGTTGGCTTTCCTGCATGAATCACCATAGCTGTAGGGCGGCCGCTTTAAGGGTTATAGGGGGCGCGACTCTGGAGCCGATGCGCGTGGCCAGCGGCCGCAATGTCCGCCAGTGACCCGCGATCGCTCCTCAAACAGCCAGAACGAGAATCTGTCAATGTAAATAGACAGATCCTGGTTCTGTCAGGGAAGTAGAGGGAGATCTGCTGTTCCTAGTGATCAGGAACAGCGATCTTTCTCTACTCCCAGGCAGTCCACTCCCCCCACAGTTAGAAACACCTCCTTAGGGAACACTTAACCCCTTGATCGCCCCTAGTGTTAACCCCTTCCCTGCCAGTGACATTTACACAGTAATCAATGGCTATTTTTAGCTATGATCGCTGTATAAATGGTCCCAAAAAAGTGTCAAAAGTGTCCGGTCTGTCTGTTGCAATGTCGCAATCCTGCTAAAAATTGCAGATCCCCACCATTACTTGTAAAAAAGAATAATAATAATAAAAATGCCATAAATCTCTCCCCTTTTCTGTAGATGCAATAACTTTTACGCAAACCAATCAATATACACTTTTTGCGATTTTTTTTTTTTACCAAAATACGTTGAATACATATTGGCCTAAAGTAATGAAGAAATTATTATTTTTTGGGATATTTATTATAGCAAAAAGTGCAAATATTTTTTTTTTTTCAAAATTGTCGCTTTTTTTGGTTTATAGCACAAAAAATAAAAACCGCAGAGGTGATTAAATACCACCAAAATAAAGCTCTATTTGTGGAAAGAAAGGATGTAAATTTTTTTGGGTACAGCATCACACCACTGCACAATTGTCAGTTAAAGCGAAGCAGTGCCGTGTCGCAAAAAATTGCCTGGTCATTAAGGGGGAAAATCTTCCGGTCGGTAAGGTCCCTTTCACACGGGCGGCTGTCCTGCCGCAGTTAAAAGCATATTTTGTTATTTTGAAATTCAGAGAATCCTGGTACAACATTCACTTGCAGTTGTACATTGCGGTTAGCTGCGTTTACGTGCGTTTATGTGCGGCTTCGTTTAGCTGTGGAACATTCTTGCCATTTCTGATTCTGATAGTGCTTCCTGTTATTTTTCTTTCCTTGTTGCCACTGCTATCTGCAGGTGAAATAGTACACTGCGATTACCTGCAGTTATGTGCATAAATCATTCCTGGATGCAGTCAAATTTATTTTTTCTAACCGCACAAAACCCCATGTAACGAAATTGTTGTTAAATGCAGTGTGTGAATGGGGATATAGGAAAGCATTGTCTGAGTTTAGCTGTGGTAGATAACTTGATCTATCCGCAGCTAAAACCTGAATTCTATCCGCCAGTGTGAAAGGGGCCTAAGTGGTTAAGCATGGATGTTGAGATAAGAAGGAGATGTCATCCATGCTGTAGGTTGTGGTGCAGATGTACACCTGTCTAGTTTTTCATAACAACGTGCCTATTAATAGTATTATGGACAGAGATGACTTCTCCATATTTTTAGACTCTCACTGACATCTCACAAATTGAGCAACGTTTTGAACTTTTTTCAATCCTGTATGTATGGTGTGGACACAAGAAGCAGCATTTAGGATGCCATATATGTATATGAGAGGACAAATAATTTAGGGATTAGTATAGGTGAACACTGGTGTTGTATTCAATAAGTACATTGCAAGAAAAAGACTAAGGTCTTGTTCACATTGGTGCATAGACCTGTACCTCTGTGCAGAGGGTTATGTTTATGCACCCATGGAATGACAGGTGTTCCGTTCAGCCACGTGCAGTCAGTAGACATGTGCGGTTTGTTTCGTTCTGAATTAATATTCGGACAAATGTTTTGTTAGAGATTCAGTTATATACGAATACCCGAATTACAATATAAACCAATTTTTCCCGAATGCACCGAATAACGAAACAAAATTCATCTGAATTTTGGAAATTCGGACTGAAATTCGAATCAAATTTTACACAAACTTCAAATATAAATGTACAGATATTGCTGAAATCAAAGACTGTATGTGTTTTGTAGAGTACTATTTCAAAATAATGCAGTTTTAGTTAAAGTGGAGTTCCACCTGAATTTAAAAAAAAATTACACCAAAATGCAGAAAAAAAAAAAAACAACAATTGAAAAAAAAAAATATTTTACTCACCCGAAATAGCGATTGCAATGTGGAAGTCCCTATTCTGCCTCTTCCTTATCTGCGGTGGGTCTCCTTCCGCATCCTCTTCTAGTGAATGGGGCGCGCTGCCTTCTGGGAACTGTGTGTATCCCAGGAGGCAGCCGCCCATTCACAAAGCGTCGTGCGAGTCACGCATGCGCAGTAGGAAAGGGGCAGTGAAGCTTAATCAGGATGGAGGCACCAGGACCTGTCAGGACCGAGCGATCGCAGTCGGGGGCCCGACATTGCGGGCGAGTAGGACAGGTAAGTGTCCTTATTAACCACTTAAGGACCGCCTCACGCCGATATACGTCGGCAGAATGCCAGTATCTTCTAAAGCAAGTTACGAACAGGCTGGATGAACTTCTTAACCATGGAGAGGGTTTATTATACAGAACATGATGTATTTGTGACATGGAGTCCTAATACAATAGGCTTCTGTCATTACCAGATGTAATCTCTTCTGTGTATCATGCTGCTGCTTCCAAGTCCCACACACACACACTAACTTACTTCCTGGTACAGCCCCTCCCCCAGCATGCATCAGGAGAAAAGGCTGAAGGGTCACAGTGATCAAATACAAACATCACAGCTCCAATTTAGAATTCAGTGGGTTAACCATGAATGATTGCATTCATACAAAAGAGAATGGATACATTAATGTGCCGCATAATCTGTAATTAAAATTCTGGTGACGACCACCACAGGCAGCATATAATGAAGAAATGGGCATCCAAGCCTCGTTGTGAGACCGAATCCTGTCGTCATTTCCGCCCGCGCGTCATTCCACGAATGACGCGTGGTTCCACCAAGGAATCGGCATCCAAGACTCGCTATGAAAACGAGGCCAGGTGTCATCCCTTCCGGTTATGGGATTACTAACCATGCCTCGCTATGGGACCATGGCCAGATGTCATCACTTCCGGTTATGGGATTACTAATCATGCCTCGCTATGGCACCATGGGCAGATGTCGTCACTTCCACTCACATTTTACATTGCTGGTAAAACTCTGCAGCGGGGCGGGTCAAGCCATGCCACGATGTTACATGCACCTATAATGGGCAGAGAATAAACTGCACTGTGCAGCTAAAGAGAATGCGGACCAAACCTCACAATGAGAAAATCAATTCAGAACCTCAATACCAAAACTAAGTGTAAATTGTCGCAATGGGTCATATATATAAATAGTACCAGTATCAATTCAAAATTGGGGTGATTAGTTACAACTAAATTAATTGATGCACACTAATATAAATATAATTTATAAAAAGAGGTGTACAATTAGTCTTATCATAGGCCAATTAACACGAATCTAAAAAACTGATATATTACTCATATAAATTGGTAATTATATATATATATATATATATATATATATATATATATAGAGTATACCTTGCAATACAACTTGAAGACATTTATGAATAATTATTAAAATTAATATTAATATCCATTAATTTGAAAATGGAGAATAAAAATACAAATAAAATAGAATTAAAATAAAAATGAAATAAAAGTCATTCACTATATCAAAAGTCACATGATGTAAATATGTGAAAAATGGAATTAAGATCTGTTTATAAAAGAGTTATTATCCCACTCCACATTCATCCCTTGTGAGTGGTGGGTCTGTAACTCATATATCCAGAAGGTTTCTAACCTGGATACTCCTCTGGTATTGGCTCCCACCCTCCATGGGGCAATAAATCTGTCTATGACAAGGAATTGAGTCCCGGTAGGATCACGAGCGTGATGTTGCCGGTAATGTCGGGGAACTGTATGTTTAATACTCCCGAGTTTAATTTTGCTAATATGTTCAGATACCCTAGCTGTAAACGACCGTATGGTTCGGCCAACATACTGACCCACAAGTCAGTAGGTATACAACATTGATTGTTGCGCATGTGCAACATTGTTTTTGGGTAAACTCGGTTGGTCACAGCTGATCTAAATTCCTTAGTAGCCCTTCGCCCACAGGTGTTATGATAGCAAACAGAATTTTTTTTTACAGGGATAATACCCTGTCCAATTGTGAAAAAATGTTGGCTCAATCGGGGGATTGATGATAGTGGGTGCAATCTTACTTTGAAGTGATGGTACTCCTCAATATATGACTCTAGGCCTTTCGGGAATAAGTGAACCCAGAACTCGATCATTCTTCAGTATACCCCAATGTTGATCAAAAATGGCCTTAATTTGTTTATGTTGTGTCGAAAAGGTTGTGAGGAAAGACCATTTGAAATTGTCATCACTATCTCATTGAGGTTTATGTGCCAGCAATAAAGCCCGGTTCGTATTCAGAACTTTAGGAAAATCATTCTCAACTTCAACCTGATTGTTTCCTTTATCGAGGAATCTCTCCCTCAGAATATTGGCTTGGATCTTAAAAGTATCGGTTTCCGTACAATTCCTGCGAAGTCGCAGGAATTGACTTTTAGGGACCGACCTCAGCCACGACTTATGATGGCAACTGTCCGTGGGTATAAACCCATTTCTGTCAGTAGGTTTGAAGTGAGTACTGAACTTAAATTGTTCTTCTGACCTTTCTATTTCCAGATCCAAGAAATGTATCTTGGACTGGCTAAATTCATACGTTAGGGCAATTCCTCTGTCATTGGCATTAAGCACTGAGAAGAAATTCTCCAATGCTTCAGAGGTTCCAGCCCACAGGAGGAGGATGTCGTCTATATACCTGGCCCAAAGTTTTAACTGTGGGTTGTCCAAGGCATAGACGACATCCTCCTCCCACTTGGCCATAAACAGGTTGGCCAAGCTGGGAGCAAATTTTGCTCCCATCACCACACCTTTCTGCTGTAAATAAAAATGACCATCAAACCAAAAATAATTGTGTTGGGTGGAAATTCCAACAACTTCACAATAAAATCTACCTGAGGTGAAGCAAGGGTAGGATCTATTTTCAAAAATGTGTGTGCAGCCTCCATTCCTCTTTGATGTGGAATGCAAGTGTACAGAGATGCCAAGTCTGCTATAGCCATAATAAGATCACCTTCAAAGGTTATTGTGGATAAACGTTTGATCACATCCTTGGTGTCTTTAAATCTATGTATTTACCTATCCTGGAAGTGATCCCACTTATGATGGGGCGTCCAGGGGGATGAAGAGGATCTTTGTGGATCTTAGGTAAATAATAAATAACAGGAATTCTGGGAGCCAAAGGAATAAGGAATAACTTTTTTTTGTGATTTAAAATCAAGGAATCAAAACCCTTAGTAATGAGACTTGTCAACTTTTTCTTAAATTTTAATGTTGGATTGCTGGGTAGCTCTCTATACGTATCTTGATCACTCAAAATATTATACATTTCCCCCATATAGTCAGCTTTATCCTCCTCCCTCCTCTGGACCCTCTATTGGTTCGGGACCCCTTTTTCTGCCTGAGGGGACCTCCTGAAAAACCTGATTGGACCAAGGATTATGATAAGGTTGTTGATATCCATAAGGAGGCTGGTCAAACTCGACGCTAGGATACGGATACACTCCGTCATCATATTCATCATGAAGCGGAGAGTATTGATTATAGGTGGATGTTGGTGGGTGGCTATAGTGGGAGGAGTTGGAATAACTATTGGAAGGATCATGATATCTGGCGGTTGACCCCCTCTGATATGATGCCTCCTGCTCATAGTGTTAATAATTTTTATCATGATTGGAATAATTTCCTCTATGGCCTCTCTCACCCCTTCTATTAGAGTTATGTCCCCTCCCCCTCTGTGTGTTCCTAGGGGTATGTACACTTTGGGGCCGACCTCCTTGGGTTTGAGGGATATCCCTAGGTTGTTGGCTTCTACTCATAGAAGGCTTAGGTTGAGTCTGGTATTCAGTCAGAGGCACCAGAACGCCTAAACTGGGGGTATTAACCTCCATAGCTGGATCTGATGCAAGAGGTTTCTGCCAGCTAAACACCTTGCCAGACTTATAATCACCTATATCGCGCACATATTTTTTGTGTTTTTTGGCTCTTTGGTCTCTATCCTCTTTAATGAGATGAGCCTGGAGGTTAGTGGACAAAGAATTGTATTCTACTGAATTTTTATATATAAGCCACGATCATTCAATTTGGGGTCATTAGATTTATATAAGCGATGTGGATGTAGGGGGGTCCATACCCCAGATGACGACTTGTGAGTTGAAACTAGTTGGGTGGACCTACCTACAAACATCGCTCAAGTACCTGTACCTCTACATGATATGCCCATTTATGACCATCTAAATGTGAATGTTCATTTTGAAATTTTATTAAATACTACTTTTTTTAAAAGGTATCACGCTATGCGAGTTTTCTCATTACATTAAGCATGTTACGTGGATATCGGGCCTCTGCTTTCTACATGATTTTACGCTTCACTACTTCTGCATTCCATTGATGTTCTGGCTCGTTGATGTTAAGAGACCGTTTTGAAACCAGGACCAGCTGTATTCATCGGGTCTACTGACCATTAAGCCTTTCTCGACTTGGGTGGTATATGCCTCTCCAAGTCAGTGACATCTGTTAAGCCTCCTCTTATCATTGGTGGCGGTGTTTTCAAGCATTCCTTCCAACTAGAGGGTCACACTTATGGTTGGATTTTCCTGTTCAGCCTCTCGGATCACACTGTTATCTTTGGACTTTTTTTAGTCACTTGTATTTATCATGGACACTAATTCATTTAACCCTCTGGACTATTTTTCATTCACTAGTTGAGGTGTTGATATTTTGACCAACACAGTGGGGTTACTTTAATAATCACACTTAAGGGATCTTTATCACTGTTTCACATTTATAGGTGTTTATGTACTGTTTTTAGTATTATCTAAGAATTACACCTGGTTACAAAAATAGCGCTACACTTTTCCATATATGTACATGTTTAGCAGTTAGCCTGCCATAATCAATTACAATCTTAGAGCAGTGGCTTTATGGATATTCCTGCACATGCCAGTGTTTATATCCATACAGGGATAGAGGAATACCTCTGTACACAGCTTATGGTGGATATGTTTGAGAGGTTGTGCAAATTCAATGTGGCTACTAACAGATATTGATGATGGTGATGCTGTTTGCCAGTAACATGGGTAGATGGGGCACAGTAGGTGTTGAGCATAGGACACAAGAAACATCAGAAAGTTACTTCTACTATGTACTGCACCCAGGTACACTAGTTGTCACTTTCATTCCCATAGCTGAAAATTAATCCTACAAGTATCAACCTAGTGAAGCAGGGTTGCAAAATAATCAACCTCATATACGAAAGTAGCAAGTCTTTATGATGGGGACCATAGGAGTCTGTGAAGTAATATCAGCAAAAGGGGACTGTCTGGACATTGCAAGCGTATCTGCGTAAAGGATGCTAGTGAAGGAACCAGACAGCGAACGTAGGCAAGTATAATTTGCTTTACATTGCAAAGAAACAACACAGATGAATTGGTTGGAGGGAGGGTTAAAATGTGCCCCAGAGATCTGAAGTCCTTATCTACATACTTGTTTCTGACCATGACTTTGAGAACTGAAGCAAGAGGGCCAGCCTGCCATTTTTAGGAGGGCAGGTAAGCCATAGTAACCATGCCAGCATGCCATACTGACTTTCTCTCTTCATTACCATGAGTCCCTGATCAAATATTCAGAAAAATACTTAAGACTTTTCCCTGGTATTTGCGATCTGCATGCTTGTTTCAGATTATGTGATTCAGGGAGTGTTTAATCCAGTAGAATAAACAGGTTACTAGGATTTTCAGAGTGAGGCTACTATTGACAGCCCACATATATTTCTCATGATAGACTCTGTTAAACACAGAGCTCAGGAAGAATTCAGGAAGTATCTACACAAACTTTTGGGCTGTGGTATTTTACTTGCATTTTTTTTACAATACAGTATTTTTTTCTATTTTCTACATTCATTTATACAAAAATAGTTTAACAGTACAATGACTTTCAATTGGGTTTACCCTATTATTGTAGTCTGAATAAAGCATTTAACAATATTAAATACTGTCATTTTCCAGTTATAGTTGTGGAGCAATATAACACATACCAAAAACAAATTTAAACAAAAGTAGAGAGGTATTGTACATGCAAAAGCTGTCTCCAACATTGGTTTACAACATTCTTCCCCACTGTCGGGTTCAGATTTTAGCTTCCAATTGTATTTTTCCAGGATGGTTCTAAAACAAATTCATGAGTCTGAGGAAAATTATGATGCTTTTTATCTGTAATAATTTGACTTATAAGGCCACGTTTGTTGTAAAGGTCCTGAGACAACTCCAGAAAAGCATGCCCCCTCAATCTCCCTTTAATAGATACATTACTATAAAAGGGGCTTCCCACAGATTTGTATTATTTATTTAACATGATCAGGGCTAAAAAGATGTAAAAATTAAAAAATGAAATATATATATTTTTTAATTTTTCCTCCAACATCCCTATCAATATATATTATCATATAAAATATATATAGTACCAATGTTAATACCCCCCATTGTAGTTAAGAATGAATTTAAATAGATATTGATTCCTTATTATATATAAAAAATAATAAAAAATAAATAAATACATTTATTTTAAATAAATACATTTAAATACAAAATATATTTTTTTGAAGGTTCAGTATGCACTTTTAATCACACAAAGTATTCTTTGCCTGGCTTGTGGTGTTCTTAAAGCGGAAGTAAACCCATCGATTTAACAGTTTCAAAAAGCAGCCGGGAATGCCAACTGTCCCATTGGTTGTGCTCTCAACCAAACTGTCAAACCAATCATTTGGCTGGTGTCATAACTGTGCAGCTTGTGCAGCATCATGGCAGTTGAAGATTAAACAGAGGCCAAGATGGCAGCTTCCCTGCCTGAAAATGATAGGAGGGTTTACTTCCACTTTAAATGGTTAGTTCAACTTTACAAAAAAAATGCCTATGCAGGTAAGGGGTGCCTGTAGATAAACACAAACTGTGCAGTTCTGACTAAAGTTGAATAATGCCCTTGCTATAGAAGTAGGCCATTTACATACCTCCTGAAGCCTGACTGGAATACTCCCAGGATGTTGCTAGGACGTTGCTAAGTGAGGCAGAGACGTTAATGCTCACCTTCACCATCATAGGAGTGAGCTCTCAAATTGTGAGCTCTGAGCTGCTGCATCAGGGGAGAGAAAGCACACGTGAGGGGGGTTTGAAACCTGAGAGCATTCCAGTCAGACTTTGGGAGGTATATTAGTGGCCTACACCTATAGCAAGGGCATTGTTCAATTTTAGCCAGGGCTGCACAGTTTGTTTTTATCTCTAGATGCCCTTTACCAGCATAAGCAGTTTTTTGATAAAGGTGAACTAACTTTTTATTTAAAACTATAGTCCTCTGGGAACCCTTTGTCATGTATTAAATGGTTATTCATAAAAAAAAAAAAAAATGTTACATGCATATAGTAAAAGTCAAATAAAAGCATCCTTATAAAAAGGTATAGTCTTGACAAAAAAAAACATGTTAAAATACAATTCATCTATACCCATAGTTATATCCCTTTAAAATGTAAAACATTGGCTTTCCCCCCCGGTTTGCCCTTTTCTCTGAAAAATTAATTGTATAACTTCAAGATTTTTTTTTTCTTTTAAGTTTTAATAGAATAGGCCTGTCTATATACCATTCTATATATTTAGTGTTGTTTTATCCTATTAAAAAATCGAGACAGCTGGAGCAATCCATAATCATATGGCGTATTGCAGTATACTGTATAAACTGACCTCTCTTCAATGTCCTCAGTTAGTCTTGAAGTTCCCCAGACAAGGTTAACACACAAAGTCACCTTTCTAATCAATTGTTTAGGTGCTAGTGTTTGATATTCAAGCATGAAATTGCTTTTTACACCCATAGCCACTCTAATTTTTACTATCCCCATTAATTTCCTCATCTGTGGATTAGATTGTTAGCATTCCAGTACAAGGATGCCTCTCTCCCAATGTTGTGTTTATGTCTTGTAGCACTTATCCCACATGAATTATTCATTATTTTCTATTGTATATGTGTCAACACTTTGCAAAAAAAAATACTCAAGTATTCTGCATTTGCTCAAGCTATAAAATAAAAAAAAAATACATAAATATATATTTTCAATCATTTGATATGATCACACATATTGAAATGTTTGAGTAAGCTGGTATACAAACTGTGATACTCAAAATAATGAGAATAAAATTATGAATGCTAGAAGGCAGAACATAAGGTACATTTAATGGCATGATCTTTGAGAAAGGCCACTTTGCATCAATGTATGGGGAACAATTCATCCTGTTTGCTTTACTGTTAAATATAAGTGTAGTACAAAGGAACTTTGTTTCCATATAAAACATGATGCTACAGACAAATCGCTGTTATATATGTGAAGAAAAGCAGAGATCACCTATTTCCTTTGCAATTCAGAGTATAAGTATGTTGTTGTTTTTTTAATGCAAACATTTTAAGTCGAAACAACTCTTTAATTGTAGTGATTATAAATATTTTACTTTCTGTGACAGCTAAAGGGAACCTATAATGGTTTTGGTCAACAGACTATTTTTTTTGCTATTTTTTGCAATTTTATCATGTTTTCTATTTGCCCCATGTTTGCTACCGCCCCAATGCTACGCCACTACATACATTTACTGAGAGCACCAAACATGGAAAAAAAATTGTGCCGTTGATTTTGTACAGGCCACATTAGTTTTTTAAAAAATATTTTGCTATAAAAATACACTAAAACCATTATTAGTGCACACAAGCTTACAAAAACTTACAAAACTCTTACTAAATATACAAGATAAAATTGTACTGAGTTAATAACAAATATACTATATGTAAAATTTTTAAAATGTGTCTTTTTGCAAAATGGTAAAAATCAAAGGTATGAAAAGCTATAAATAAGCAACTTACTCCATAGTCCAAATTTGGAGGTTGGCTTCACACCTATTCACTGTGATAATGCCTAATCCACAGTGCCATGTATGTGCTGTGTTGATGTGTGTTGTGATAAAACAATCCAGACATACATTCTATTCCAATGCAGCATGTTATAATACCCAGAAACTCGTCACAAAGTACTCCTGTGCACAGAGTTTAATAAATAAGATTTACAAAAAAAATCAAGCACTGGGATGCCTTGTAACAATTCACTGCAGTGCATGTGCACAACTCACACCAGTTCTTGCGTGTTATGCACATCAATTTGTACACCTGCTACCGCAATGTGTGTAGTGCACATGTATATGTTATGTGTGTGAGGTGTATTATTTCTGGCCATTTTTTTTCAATTTTATTATTTATTATTTATTTTTGCTTTACCAGTGGAGGCTTTGGGGAAATACCAGGGATCTGAGCAGACCCTATATATTTCCCCTTAAAGCGGAGTTCCATCCAAAAGTGCAACTTCCGCTTAAACCACTCATTGCCCCCTTACATGCCACATTTGGCATGTAATTTATTTGGGGGGGGGGAGTGGGGGCTTCAGTAGGAGTGGGACTTCCTGTCCCACTTCCTCTTTCCGCCCAGGGACCGCTTAGGTGACTCGTCATATCGCCTAAGGCGGCCCCTCCATGTAGGCGATCCCCTGGGACACGTGACAGGTCCCAGGCGATCGCCTGTCCACTAAGATTGCGCAGCGCCGCTCGCGCATGCGCAGTGAGTGCCTGGCCGTGAAGCCCCGTTCGGCCGCGTCGCTTACAGTGGAACAGGTAAGTGTCTGTTTATTAAAAGCCAGCAGCTACACTTTTTGTAGCTGCTGACTTTTAATAAACATAATAAAGTCTGGAACTCCCCTTTAAGCTGGGTACACACTACAGTTTTCTTTTGTGCAATCCAGCAGATTGCACACAAAAAAACTGACAGCTCGATCTTTGCCGCCGAGCTTTTGTGTTCTGACAGGGGGGCAGCCATGTGTGTGATCAGCCATGTGTGTGATCAGAGATCAGCGCTCTCTGCCATTGGCTGAGAGCGCTTATCGGGAGTCGGCCGGCTGCTTGTTTTCCAGCATGCACATCCGACAGACCAACGTACACACGGGTCGAATGTCCGCCGTTTTTTTTTAACTGGCCATTGTCTTCCGACATTTGGCCCGTGTATATGGGGGTTTAGCAGTGGACAAAAAGAGCGAGGACACAGAATTCTCCCTTGCTGCGTTGAGCTTACTACTGAACATGGAAGTGCTCGGTACTGAGTAATCCTATGTCCATTCAAAAATAAAGGAAATAGTAAACATGTAGATCATGAATGAGTACCCAAGTACTCAGTACTGACCACTCCTGTGTTCATCAGGAAAGTAAGGGGATCATAAACATGATTGACATTTTTACTATCTCTTCAGTTTGTGAATGAACAGGGGGTCTTTTTTTTTACTTTCAATATTTTCACAAAGCGACATTTGAAAATAGCATAATACAAGACGAGCATATACAAGGGAGAGGAACCGGGTTATGGGAAAAGGTGCAAGGCGAATCAGGAAGGGAGGAGCATCAGACTGAGATCAATGTTAGGTACTACCATTATAGTAACAAAATGCTGTCTTAAACATGAACCTAGAACCCTTTTGTAATATAGATTTTCAATTAAGGGTAATAGGTAACATAACAGAAACCAAGTTACTAGAGGCGGGAGAGTACCAATGGTTATTGAGGGATGGCCCACACTCAAGATGCTCATCTATCAAATGGGGAGTTGGTGGTGTGAAATCCCATAGTGATTAAGCATGTTCATTAATCTTAACCTTTGAAGAACCTCAAGGGCGGCCATGAGACTGTGAACTTCCCGGACCTTTAGCCAGATCTTGAGAGACCGTATCCTAATAGTGGAAGGTCTGTGAAGTTTAATGGCATATCACCTCACACAGGTAGCTAGTACCGAGTTGTGTGCCCACAACCAATGTCTCTGCTGGTACAGGCGGGAGGAGAGCAGTGGAGACAAGAAGTCTCAAAAAAGACACACAGAAACAGTGGGAGGGGATCAGATTGTGGGCACAGAGTGGGGGAGATCAGTGACAGGCAATGCATTCTACAGGGTGGCGGTGGCAGTGGAGATGGGGGCGTCACATTTTTAATGAAAGGCTGGTTTATCAGCATCTAATTACAGCTATTCATTAAGCTGAATCTAGAAGATCCTTCTGCTATAGGTTCATAGTCACTGAAAAGAATGGGACCGATATAAGGGTTACTGAGCTGGCCAGCTGCATGCAGTTCTGTTTCGCCTTAATCATTATATTGTTGGTAGCAAAATGGCTAATCTGAGCCTATATCAGTACCAAGTATACTCTTAAAGTCATTTTTTATTCCAGCATTTCCAGATTACCAGTCCAGGCCTGTGTTTTCCCCTAAACCTCTGCTGTGCATCCTCCAGACTTTTAGTACCGCCTCTGGTAGGAACTATTGATTTCTACTTTTTTACAGCAAAGAATTATTATATAAATAGCCTCCATCCCAACATATCTTGACATTTACATAATTTGCCCCAGATATATTTTTAGGCATGTGCAAAATCTCACATATCTAATACAATGTAATAGAGATACCTCTCTTTTTTTTATGGATTTTTTATCCACTTGCAAAATGATGTTTTTGTTATTATTTATTTCTGTTTGACACATTAACTGGCCTAATTCTGCTGCAGAGCTACAGAACAGTATTTGGTACATTGGATTGTCATTCTTCCATCCTTAACAGGAACAAAAGACTTCCCTCCTAAGGCAATCGCGCATTGACTGGAGAATTATCTAGGGCCTGTCATGTGGCTTCGTCAATCCTAATAAATGCTTTCCATGTTATGCCCTCCACTGGGTATTGTCAAGACTTTTCCATTTATTTGATAAGGAAAAGCCTGTGAGCTGTGGGACTTACATACACTTTCCCTTTGGGAATTAAATGCAAAGATAAGAACTCCAGAATGGGTGACAGTGCTCATGGGCAATACAAAAAGAAAGAATATGTTTGTCTTTGTGAAGAATAAAAATACACAATAAGCTATATTTCTTGTATGTGTGAGGAAGAGTACCCCAATATAGATTTTTCTTGATTAAGAAATGTTTTGCTGATTAAGAGAATAAAAAATTAATAAAAAAACTAACCAACATCACAACCTGCAAATTACTGTTTTTCTATTTTTTTATATTTCGTGTTGAAAAATGAAACATGTTTAAAAGTTATTTTAAGTAGCATTAGCTGCTGCTGTAGTGGATATTTCAGCTGACATCTGTCAAGTTAGAATGAAAAGCTTTTAGTCTCTTAGTTTATAATCCCCTCTCCTTCGCTGACTGCAATGAAATTTGGCTGATAGTTGCCACTAAACTTGGCCAGGTTTGGACTAGGTCTATAAAGAAGCTCCAACAAACTACTTCTGTCACTCACATTTGTATATTTCATCAAAATTCTTTCTGTAGCATATATGTAAAATAACTCTATATTTAAAATGAATTGTAAGATTGATAGATGGATGTAGTTAAGTAACCCATAGAGATTCAGCAGCCTACGAACACACCAGCCATTCTGGCAAATGTCAGAATTGCCAGTACAAGTCTGAACTTATATGACAGCTGCTTCTACAGCTTGCTGGTCAATTTGCTGAACTATGGGCTTATTTAATAAGGCAAAATGCATTAAAGGCTTGTGTAGAATCCGAATATCTGTGCTCAGCAAAACAGCCAGCTGCACGTGCACACTAAGGCATCACTACTTGTAGGGTTTAATGGACTGTATAAGCAGAAGATGGGGACCCATTCAAATTTGTTGAGTGCAGCCTGAAGCAGACAGTGCTAGGACATTAGCCCTAACACAGAATAACTAATCAAAATTCATCCATTGAAAATTAAAATATAATTGGTTGCTAGGCTTTGTTTAAGTGTTACTAAACCTACTACAGTAAAATCAGTCTGTATATGCAGTAAATCTGTATATGCAGTGAATCTGCTGCTCCAGGTGTGTGCAATACCTTGATTGGAACCAAGTAGGAGTGCTAGACCCAGCCTGCCTCCGAAAAAACTTGAGAAAAATAAGAAATGGCTTCACATCCAAAGTTTCCAAAAGTGCCTTTTATTGCAGATGGTCAAAATACACCAGGGACACCAGGTGTTAGTCACGTAGACGCGTTTCACGCATCTGATCTGTGCGTAATTGATTACTCTATTACTATTACTACTTTAATGATTAAGCACAGATCAGATGTGTGAAACGCATCTACGTGACTAACACCTGGTGTCCCTGGTGTATTTTGACCGTCTGCAATAAAAGGCACTTTTGGAAACTTTGGATGTGCAGCCATTTCTCCTTTTTCTGTATATGCAGTAAAGCATGCTTGGTATACTCACTGTGGAACCTAAGGGGTTAATCATCCGCATTGTGTAAAAAGGCTGTTTGATCCTGTCTTCTCTTATCCTCCCATCCTTCCACTGTCCTCTAATAATTTCTATGGAGTCAGGCTGCACATGCTCAGTTTGGTGTGTATTAGTAGAGAGGTTTTTTTTTTTTCTTGGGAGGATGCATGTGATCAGCACAGGACCAATCAGCACTGTCCAGACAGAGGGTCAGGTGTCTTGCAGTCTCATAGCAAGTCAGAAAACTCCCCCTACAAGCTTTAAGCAGTGTTTGGCTAGACACTGATAGAAGTTCCAAGATTGCTATATACTGCTGATGAGAAAAGCTATTTAGCAGTTTATATTTACTAAAATAATTTAATTTCCATGTACTGTGTACTGTGGGAGACCAGATATAGTGACTGCAGGCTCTTGGGTTTAGTAACACTTTAACTCTTCGCATTGCTTTATTAAACAAAAATAAAAAGAAAGGGGAGCACACAGCCACCCTAGTGTATTAAAGTTTATTGGAAAACATGTAAAAAACAATAAGGTTGCACTCACAGCGGAAGACTTGATGTTCACATTTATGGATACAGATATGCCTCCTCTCATGGCCTGTCCCTTGAAGAAAAGCCCAATGGCATGGGGAACGAACGGGGATGGAGGATCAGAAAAGTTTCATTAAACAAATACAATCTCCAAGACAAAGTTACTAAGACAGCGTCTCTATATGTTGTGGAAAATAATTTGAGGCTCATTGCACTTTCAGCTTTGCTGAACTCCCATTTTACATATTTTTGGGTGATTTTTTACAGGTTTGCATGAAGATATACATAAAACAGGGGTTATAAAGGATCGCCTAAACACTTTTACTTACAGTGGATTTAGCCCTTTCACTGCCTGAGCCTTTTTTTTTTTTTTGCTTTTTTTTTTCGCACCTGTTAAAATGTTAATTTTTGGCCTAAAGAGTAAGTAAAACTCCATATCAATTTATATTTTTTCATGGAGACAAAAATGTTGACAAACAGTTTGTCAAACACAAATTTACAGTAAAGAATACATCAAAATTAATTTTAGTGTACACAAGCACAATATACCGTATAACCCATTTTTTGGTAGCACATAAAATATGAGGTTGTACCAGGTAAATAGACATTTTAATCCCTAAAATTGAGCATGCCTATAAAGCAGCAAAACTTCCATATCCCAAACTTTCCGTAAGCAACAATTTACAATCTTTTATAGGTCATCGGTTTTGATGAATAATGCAACTAGAACTATTGCTCTCACTACAGGTTGTACAGCGATATGTAACATGTGTGAAGCAATCAACATTTTCATATGTATGTATTTCTGATTTGTGTATTTATGTAAGTATGTGTGTGTACATTGGGGAAGGGGTGCTCACAAAATGTTTTGGGGAAGTTATTTTTTAGCATGAAGTTTAAACTTTATTTCACTTAACACATTGCTAGCCAATAGGGTGCCCATTCAGGGTGTCCGTGGAAGTGATCCAGCAGCTGTACAGCCACCAGACGGCTTCCAACTGAAAGCTGACAGTTGGCTTTTCAGATATACAGTACATGTGTATGGGTAACTCCCTCCCCCCCCCGCTTCCAACATACAGTATATGACAGTGGCAGAAAAAGTTAAACCCTAGCTAAATTGCACATAGTTTGCTAAAACACTATGTATAAAAAAAATTACTGCCATTTTGTAAATATAAAATACTTATTTTTCAGCATTTGTTGCATCCCTGTGCTGCTACTCTCGTGCAGTCTCTTTACAGCAATTTCTGATTTGCATGCATGCACTTAACAAAGGCTGCATGCCATTTCTCAGGACATGTTTCTTGATAGTCACAACAGTGGACCATGCCTGCCTAATGCGTACAATACCTTTCTATTGCGTATGGAAAAAGCCACTTGAAGCCTCCAATGTGACAGGGTAACAAAGACCTCTTTGCAGCTACTTCTTGTCTGCATGCATGCACTCCAACATGGCATTTCTCAAGGCAAATTTTTTGATAAAAACAACAGTTTAGCGGGCTTGCATAATGTGTGTTTAAATGGTCTTGTAATGTCTATTGGAAGCCCGTGTGACAGGGGAACACTGTTGGATCACAACTGTGAACCATAGAAACAGTGCTGTTACCCTATAACAGAGAGTGCTTAAACAACAAATTTCATGGCAAAATCACCAAGTATTATAGCTGCAGATTAAAAAATATTGAACATGTCTTTTAAAACTACATTAGTAAGATTATAGTGTCTGTGTTTACATTAAATAATTTAAAGTGCAGTTTCAAATAAGGTTTTTTATTTTAAACTGGGAGAAGTGTCCTGTAACATTAGTCCAAGCAACCTTTTTCCCATTTGTTCTATATATCAATGAAAATCTGCACTGGTTTCTCTTACAAATAATTCCTTTAAATAATAAATTTCTCTCAGCAATATTCCACTGCGCAGCATGTAAAACTCACGGCTATCCGAACAGCGCTTTCCCATCTCAAACAACACCTCACAACAGACTCTTCTCTCCTCCAGTGATCACAGTGTGATTTTTACAAGGCCTGAATCACCAGCAGGTATTTAGTGACAAAACAGCCACATCACGTGGGTTACATTCAGTATTTCTAGGCAACAACATAATGCCAATTCTACTGTAACAACTCTAAAATCTCAGCTGCACTCAAAAAAGTATTGTGGAACTGATAACACATCAGTATAATAGATAACATGAACAAACAATAGATAACTTCAGGTTGTGAAGTGCTGGCAGAATTCCTTGGTAAACAGGAAAATTCATATACATCTCAACCACTTTAAGCCCCCACAGAGTCCGTGACTAAAGCCAGGAGACATTTGCCAGTTAAGAAAAAAAATGGTCGACATTCTGCCCAACAAATAGTGTGTACCTGGCTTTAAGCCTAGTACACACGGGCAAAATGTCGGGTGGCATCAACCAGTAAAATAGAAACCGGACATCATTAGGCCCATGTGTATGGCAGCCGGTCCAACAGACACGGTTTTGCCTGCTTCTGTCAAAGTGGCATGACCGAAAAGGTCTGCCGACTGGCATCTGGTCGGTGCTCTCAGCCAATGGCTGATAGCGCTGACTGCTCTGTTCTGGTGGGGGGGTCGTCCGCCTATGAGAACACAATATCTCAGCAGGGGAGATCGCTGTACTAACATGGGATTGTTAGTACAGCTGCTCCTCCTAAGCTCTTCCATTTTTTTCATTCAGCCCGCTGAGTTGAAAAAATAAATAAAAAAACAGCGTGTAACAGGCTTTAGGGATGAACCATTCTGTTCCAGATGTTGCTAACATTGACTACCTCTATATGAATGAATTATCTCTAATCATCGCCACAGCTGTACAATGTCACCAGACCAGTGCTGTCAGGCAGTAACCCTAATCACCGCTGCACCAGTCAGTGTCCCTAATCACCAGCACCAACTCACAGTGTCCCTAATCACCAGCACCCTCTCACAGTGTCTCTAATCACTGGCACCCACTCACAGTGTCCCTAATCACTGGCACCCACTCAGTGTCCCTAATCACCAGCACCCACTCACAGTGTCCCTAATCACCGGCACCCACTCACAGTGTCCCTAATCACCATCAAACAAGTTGCTGCGTCAATGATCACTGCCGCAACAGTTACAGTGTCCCGAATCCCCACCACACCAGTTACAGTATCCCTGATCACTGCCACACCAGTGCAGTGTTGTCTCTGCCTGCTGCCTGTACCAACACTGACCTGTTTATTGACCATGCTCTTCCTGCTGTCTGCACTGAATCTTTGCTGACCATGTCTATGCCTGCTGCCTGAACTGAGCCAAATTCACATCCCGCTGACTACATTCCTGCACGACACAAGGCCAGTGGACATGGCATTCCTGGGGGTAACCATGTACCAGTAGGCTAGGCTTTCTTGGATTATAGGAACTGGGACTGTTATAGGTGATGCTAAACTAAGTTATATTCCCTGATCATTCATATAGAGGTGACCATTACATTACACTTTTGACACAATTGGTTGATTTGTGTGATACAGTCCAGACAGTGAAAAAGTCTCATGCATATGGTATGGGAGGAGTAGTAGAATGTGTCTTGAGGTGTAATTCTAAGAATGGCCATGCTACATGTTAGAAATAGCTTATAAAATTGAAAACTTTGTATGAATATGTTTTTCTTATTTTTTTGCATTTTTAAAAAACTTGTGTCAATAAAAGGACTCACCATGCCTCTTAAAAATACCTAGGGTGTTTACATTGGTCCTTTTGTGGGTGCCCTGTTGCTCCAAGGACTCCAAAAATGTGATAGGTAATCAGGAAATTATATTATTAATTATTAGATAATTATTTTCCTAGAAAACCTGAAGGTGCTTCCCTGGATTTTGGGCCCCTTCACAAGGCCAGGCTGTAAAAAACTGTCTCACAGGCCTATGATGTGTGTTAGAAATGTATTTTTAATTGACAACATTGTGTAAAAAAAAAATATTTTAATTTTCTGTCCTGCATTTTTCAAAAACTTGTGGCGAAAAAATTAATTTTCAAAAGACTCACTATGCATTGAAGAAAAATACTCCTCACTTAATAACCAGGTTCCGTTCCAATGACCAGGTCATTAAACAAATTGGTTGTTAAACGAGGAACCACAAGTAATCAATAACTTTAAGCATTCTTAACTACTATACTGTACTGTATTGTGAAAGAAAAGGTCTAAACACAAAACGCCAGCTCAATACCGTTGTTTTAATTTGCAAATGAAAATTCTGTACTGTACTGTACAATACAATGATGTATATCGTGTTGTTCGGGTGGGGAGAGCTGGTCGTAAGTCAGAGTGGTCGTTAAACAGGTAAGTCGTTAAACCTGGAGTATCTGTACCTTGGAGTGTTTGCTTTCCAAAAGGGGGTCATTTTGTGAGTGTTTGTACAGTCCTGGTGCTTCAGGGCCTCCAAAAATGTAATAGGTAGTAAGGAATTTAGATGCCTAATGTGTGCGTTATTTATGCTCCTTGAAAGTCCAAAAGGTGCTCCTTGGATTTTTGGCCCCTCTATGCATCTAGGTTGTGAAAAAAGTCCCACAGTATCCCCATACGCATAATGCATAGGATAATGTATTTTGGAGTATAATTCTAAGTCTGTCTAAGCTATGTGTGAGAAATAACTTAACCACTTCCATACAGGGCACTTATACAGCTTCCTGCCCAGACCAATTTTCAGCTTTCGCCGCTGTTGCACTTTGAATGACAATTGCGCGGTTGTGCTACACTGTACCCAAACTAAATTTTTATCATTTTGTTCCCACACATAGAGCTTTCTTTTGGTGGTATTTGATCACCTCTGCGATTTTTATTTTCTGCAAAAATTTTGAAAAAAGACAGAAAATTTTGAAAAAAAAACATATTTTTTTTGTTTCAGTTACAAAACTTTGTAAATTAGTAAGTTTTCTCCTTCACTGATGGGCACTGATAGGGCTGCACTGACGGGAACTGATAAGGCGGCACTGATGGGCACTGATAGGCAGCGCGGATGGGCACCGATAGGCAGCGCGGATGGGCACCGATAGGCAGCGCAGATGGGCACAGGTAGGCGGCACGAATGGGCACAGATAGGTGGCACGGATGGACACAGATAGGCGTCACGAATGGGCACCGATAGGCGGCACGGATGGGCACCGATAGGCGGCACGGATGGGCACTGATAGGTGGCACGGATGGGCATGGATGGGCACTGATAGGTGGCATGGATGGGCACTGATAGGTGGCACTGTAATGTGTTAATGGATGCCAATCAGTGCCAAACAATAATGCCTGCCAATCAGTGATGCCCATTGTGGGCACTGATTGGCATCCATTAGGGGCACTAATTGGCATCCATTAGGGGACACTGATTTCAATCCCTGGTGGTCTAGGGAGGCATACCTTGTAATGGACATCCCTGGTGGTCCAGTGGCATCCCTGGTGGTCCAGTGTGGGCATCCTCGGGGGGGCTGTGCTGATAATTGATCAGCACAAACCCCCCCCCCTGTCAGAGGAGCAGCCGATCGGCTCTCCTCTACTCACGTCTGACAGACGCGAGTGAGGAAAAGCCGATTACCGGCTTTTCCTGTTTACATGTGATCAGCCGTGATTGGACACGGCTGATCACGTGGTAAAGAGTCTCCGTCGGAGACTCTTTACCTAGATCGGTGTTGCGGGGTGTCAGGCTGACACCCTGCAACAACGATCGCCGCGATGCGTGCCCCCGGGGGCGCGCAGCGGTTTAAAATCCTGAGGACGTCATATGACGTCCAGTTAGGATTTTAAAACCACTTTGCCGCCGTCAATCCGCTATAGGGTGGGCGGCAAGTGGTTAAAATGGCAACTTTGTGAAATAAAAATTATTTATTTATTTAATTTAATTTAATTGATTTCTTTTAGTATTATCCAACAAATTTTAAGATCATATCTGTTAAAGACCAATTTTGTATTCTATTTTTATAATGCCTTTTTTATATGTTTATTTTTTGTTTCTACTATATTATATGCAAAAAATACATATTATATCTCTGTATACTGTTATTTTGGTATGCTAAAGGCAATCATATGTCAGTACATCAGCACTGATCAATTTTCAAAAGTATAAGACCATAGTTTGTAGATTCTACAACATTCTCACAGACTAAATAATATACACAGATTTGGGTGAAATATAGCAGCATACATTTTATATGCAAAATTTTATTACAGAAACTATGAAAAGGGTGTTTTTTTCCCAAAATTTTCAGTATTTTTTCATTTATGAAGCAAAGAAAAAAAGTGGTGATTAAATACTACCACAAAAACCCTCTATCTGTCTCAAAAAAGATACAAATTTAATTTGTTATGGTGTTGCATGACTAAGTGATTGTCATTCAAAGTCTGACAGTGCTGAAATGCGAAAATTGTCCTAGGCAGGAAGGGGGTAAGAGTATCTGGTATTGAGGTGGTTAAATAAAAAATATAATTTGCAGCATCACCTTAAAAAAAAAAAAAAAGCTGAATTACTGGTTTACACTTCCTCATTCATATAATCAAGTATAAAAAAAATATTTAGCACATCTCTGGTCTACATGCACCTGTTCATCTCTTTAACCAGTTCCCACCTGCGGACCAGCGAACCAATTTGTCACGGGTTGTGTCCATCGGAGACACCTGATTACTGACCAGTGTACCGGCCCACTGCTGGTACCAATCACAGCAGAATACATGCCAATTGTAAACAATGGTTGGCTTCCTTTCATGCCAATTATTGTGTACAATTGTGTTGCTAATAGTGTTGAGCGAACCCGAACTGTAAAGTTCGGGTCCGTACCGAACTTTGGCTTTTTCCCGAACACGAACCCGGACTTTGCGCAAAAGTCCGGGTTCGGGTTCGGGTTCGGCAATCTAATTACGCAGTTAGAAATGCTTCAGGGGCCAGCCAATCACCTTTTGATTAGCTGGTGTGCCCTTAGAAGCCATCATAGCCATGCCTACTAATGGCATGGCTGTGATTGGTCAGTGCAACATGTGACCCAGCTTCTATATAAGCTAGAGGCACACAGCACACACGTCACTCTGCTTCAGAATAGATAGGGAGAGGATCTTGTCTGCTGCTGCTGCTTTTAGGGAGAGATAGAAAAATACATGAGTTAGTCCTGATTTTGGAATCTGAGGGAAAAGATAGAGAGACAGTGTAGTGTAGGGCCAGGTTCCTGTTGGTGCTTTCAGGGAGAGAGATACATTATATAGGAATAGGAGTCCAGATTCAGAGATATAACTCAGCGATCTGCATAGGTTTAGCTGTTTGTGTTGCAGTGCAGTCTTTTTACACTACCATGAGCCCAGTGTCAGAGAAAATCTACCTTTTATCTGCAAGCTCAGTGCACCAGCACTGCATATATTACGTTGAGAGATACACTATTTCCATACTGTGGGTGTATTCTGCTCTTTGAAAAAGATCCATTTAGGGGGAAAAAAAAGGCACTTTATTGTGCTCTTTTCCAAAAGACCCATAGGGCAAAAAAATAAAAAAATTTGCATTTTATTTTGCTCGTGCAAAAAAAGACCCGTTTAGGGCAAAAAAAAAAAAAAATGTACTTTAATGTATGCTTGCAAAAAGAGCCATTTAGGACCACAAAAAATATTTTGCAGTGTGTTATACATATGTGGAGGCGTGTGAAATAAACCATTTCTATATATTTGTCTTCTACTGTGCTATACTAAAAAAAACAACATTTTTTTTTAATAGCATTTTCTGCAGTTCTGTAGCTGTGCGATTCAACGGTTACGTACTGTGGGTGTGTTGTGGTCTTCCAAAAAACGCCATTTAGGGCCACAAAAAATATTTTGCAGTGTGTTATACATATGTGGAGGTGTGTGAAATAAACTATTTCTATATAGTTTTCTCCTACTTTGCTATACTAAAAAACAAAATTTTTTTTGAATAGCATTTTCTGCAGTTCTGTATCTGTGCGATTCAGCGGTTACGTACTGTGGGTGTGTTGTGGTCTTCCAAAAAACGCCATTTAGGGGCACAAAAAATATTTTGCAGTGTGTTATACATATGTGGAGGTGTGTGAAATAAACAATTTCTATATAGTTTTCTCCTACTGTGCTATACTAAAAAAACAACATTTTTTTTAATAGCATTTTCTGCAGTTCTGTAGCTGTGCGATTCAGCGGTTACGTACTGTGGGTGTGTTGTGGTCTTCCAAAAAACACCATTTAGGGCCACAAAAAATATTTTGCAGTGTGTTATACATATGTGGAGGTGTGTGAAATAAACAATTTCTATATAGTTTTCTCCTACTGTGCTATACTAAAAAAACAAAAAATTTTTTGAATAGCATTTTCTGCAGTTCTGTAGCTGTGCGATTCAGCGGTTACGTACTGTGGGTGTGTTGTGGTCTTCCAAAAAAACGCCATTTAGGGCCACAAAAAATATTTTGCAGTGTGTTATACATATGTGGAGGTGTGTGAAATAAACAATTTCTATATAGTTTTCTCCTACTGTGCTATACTAAAAAAACAACATTTTTTTTGAATAGCATTTTCTGCAGTTCTGTAGCTGTGCGATTCAGCGGTTACGTACTGTGGGTGTGTTGTGGTCTTCCAAAAAACGCCATTTAGGGCCACAAAAAATAGTACAGTACAGAGGACAAGGAGATTCACAAAATCTCCGAAGATAAACGGCGCCTGCGCAGTGAGTGCAGGTTCAAGCCCCACCATCCAAGTGGACATACGGTAGCACATAGTAACAGGGCCCCTCACAGGCTCGGTTCGATCGCCACGCTTCGGGCACAGACTCACTTGGCTCGGCTTGAACCACGGATGGTGTGGCCTTCACCTGAACTCACCACGCAGGCGCCGTTCGTCTTGGGAGATTTTCGAAATCCCCTTGTCCTACATACTGAGCAAGCGCAGTACAGGGTGGACACTATTTGACGGGGGACAGAATTCGACACATCACCGGCCTTACCCAGCCATTGTTGTATTTTTGAACCAGTGTTGGCTACCTCGTCCTTTTCCCCCGCGCTTCCACCTACACAGCCACATCCACCGCCACCTCAACCTCCTACTCCATATGGACCTCGTCCTCCTAGGTCAAGATTATAATTTTTATTTTATTTTTTTGTAGCGCACAGATCCTTTCCCCCTTACCTGCCTTTATGTTGTTGGCTCCTCGCAGGAGGGAGAAAGGCACACCGCACTACCAGCCCGTACCCTCCTATATAAAGAGGTTGAGCGGTGTACTTGACGGGCCGTGTCCACAGCCGGAGTCAAAACTCCTCCAGAGGATGATTCTCACCTCTACTGTAGGTAGAGGCAAGTCCTTTAATTCCCAGTAAAGTCAATGTCCACACCAGCTGAAATTACAACTCTTATTCTCTCATGGCAAAATAAACTCTACTCGGATAGAAAAGGTTAGAGCAAAGAAACAGGACAGCTTAAGGTGTGGAGGAGGTCCAGGCACAAACGTAGCACATTCACTTCACTGCTTAGGTTTCTCAAACAGTTTTAGGTGCACGGTCTCTGCCACAGACCTTGAGGTTGGTCTCTGCCACAGACCGGGTGTACAAGGCGCCTGCCACGGACCTGGAGAACCTTGGTCTCTGCCACAGACCAGGGTGTATAAGGCCCCTGCCACGGGCCGGGTGAATAAGGCCTCTGATACAGTCAAGATGACCTTGAGCTTCTCCTTCTACAAACCTAACCCATATCAAGGGGAAGACATCTCTCCAGGGAGTCAACAGACCCTTCCTTCACCGTGACTCCCGCATCGGTCCATCAGAATGATCCTCCCTTCCCTGGAACATGGTCCCCTACACAAGGCGGCACCCTAAGACTCCTCGACCCTTAGCGGACTCCAGACGAAGGCTCTGGACTCCAGGCTTTACTCCCACACCTAGGCCTCCATACCCAGGGCAGCAGGAACTCCAGGATAGTACCTCACCCCGGGCTAAAGGTACCCGAGATGGAACAGGAACACATGCACCCAGGCCGAAGGCACCTGGGCGTGGACCCCACTGGACATCAGCCCCCAGGCCAAAGGTCTGCCCCTTTTATATGCTCTCCCGGCATGCACAGCAGGTTCCCCGCCCCGCTGTACTACTGCCAAGAGGGGACACGAAAGGCACAGCACTGTATCGGCGGTTCAACCCTAGCCTACCATGGCAGTGCCACCTGTAGGCCGCAGGGAACTGCACACCAATACTATCCCCCGAGGACAAAATGGTCCATGAATCCTACAGAATTAGGGTGTTTGAGCCTATTTACCACTCAAACACTTCCCTTAAATTTAGCACCCCGCTACATTTTTATTTCAAAGTGTTTTATTTTCCTACTAGCTTATCCATTAAATTGAATAATTTATTCCAGAAAGGGCATATTCTGGGGCATTCCCACCATATGTGTGGCATCGTGCCATTGAGTTTCTGAGGTTCTTAATGACTTCCCGTACCTCTTCTGCTGAAAAGGGGGCCTCCAGCATATTTTTTTATTTTTTTTATGTTATTTTAAGTTATTTCCCTATCCACATTTGTTTGCAAAGCACTTGCCATGCTCTTAACAACATTTTGCTGCCATTTGCAGCCCTCTAGCCCTTTCCATTACTTTTTTAGAGCCTTTTTAGTCCTTAGAAGTCCGGGTCCCCATTGACTTCAATGGGGTTCGGGTTCGGGTTCGGGTTCGGGTTAAAGTTCGGTCCCGAACCCGAACTTTTTTCCGAAGTTCGGCCGAACCCGTCGAACCCGAACATCCAGGTGTCCGCTCAACTCTAGTTGCTAACTGTGATTGGTCACAGTGATCACATGTTACAGACAGGGCCAATCACAGCCCACATGTACCATGTGATTAGATGTGGCCAATCACAGGTACTCACAACAAAATACACAAAATGAATCAATTTCATTCAGTAAAAATGGTTGTTTATACCAATGAAATTCACTGGTATAAACAATCACAATGTGTAAAAAAAAAAAAATATATATATATATATATATATATATATATATATATATATATATATATATATATATATATGTAGCGCCCCCCACCAATTTCGGGGGTGCTATGTTCAAATTTAGGGGCTAGTCTGAGCCTATAGTTGGGCTCAGACTATTAATTTCCTAAAACTTGCTTCTGGTCTGGTGTGATATTGCCTGGCTGCAGTGTTCCCTGTTGCCTGTGGGTGGCGCTGTCATCTCCAGCTCGGGTAGAACCACAGGGGGTATCGCAACATCATTGGGTGTCCTCTCTTGGCAGTTGTGCAGTGGGCGTGGTCTACCCGCTGTGCATGCTGGGAGAGGATACTTAAGGGGCAGACACCATTAGGCGTGGGGCGTTGGAGAGGACCCCTTGGTCCGAGAAGAACAGACACATACCCCACCTTCGGTAGCCCTCATGGCCAGGGGTACGTGTGTGTGTTTTAGGCCCCGGGCACCTTTAGCCCGAGGCTGCATCGTTCCAGGTGGGCCCAGCACCTTTAGCTGAGGCCTACATTAAAAGAGGAGTCCCAGGGTGCCCAAGTGAGGGTGACCCAGGAGAGGAAACCAGGGAATCGGTGAAGGAGGTCACTGTCTCAGGAGAGACCTGGTTACCTATCAGAGGGAAGGATTCCATAACAAGCCACAAGCCTAGTAATGTGCCCTATTGGCACCTAAGGACTTAAAATATTACTAGGCTGGGAAGTTTAGGACTTAGAGATTATTTCCTAATCGTATCCCTAGGAAACTACAAGTAAACGCTTCGTGCTCCACATTGGCTGCTAGGACCGCTCTTGGAGGGACTATCCGGGTGAGCAAAACCCACTCAGGCCTGAGTGGTGACGATTGATGATTGAGTGCTGCGTGCCTGAACCTACCTCCTAGTTCATTTCTCTCTATCTCCAACTTTCCTATCAAGTTCCTAAGCAACCAAAATAAACCCTTTATAGGGTTTCAATACTGTCTGGACAATGGCCTTCTTGAAGTAGAGAGAGAATAGACTTCTCCCTACACTCTAGGGTGAAGAACCCAACGGAAGGATGTAACTCGCTGCAGGACCCAAAATCAGATAACACCGCTCACCCACCCCTATATTATAGTAACACTGTATTGCTCTGGTCACAGTGTGTATTTTATTAAATTTTTTTAAAGTCCGGAAAAAAAAGAAATAAAAAAAAAAAGAAAAAAAAATATTAGTTTTTTAATATATTAAGGTATATTTAGCAGACCAAAAGGGAGTAAATGTGATAAGTTTATTGTTAGAGGTTTACATACACTTTAATTTAAAGGCTTGACAATACACTCCTATTGCTGGTTTTATGTGAATTTTAAAGGCTAAGTTCACCTTTAAAAAAATAAATAAATGCACATCTTTTTGCAGGTAAAAAAAATGTATATATATTTTTTTTTTTACTTGGAGCCTGGGAAGCATTGCACCCATGATCAGCAGATCACGGGTGCCATGCAGGACTCCTCCAGACTTTTCTGTCTGGTTGTACCACATATGGGCAGGCAGATACACACTGACAGGCAAAGACAATGAACTGCCAGAGCACACAACAGCGCCATGGTAGTTCATTGCAACTACAAACCTTTGTGGCTGTCAGGACTTGTAGTTTCACTTTCACAGAGGACTGTGAAGGAATGATGTGGTCGAGCGGGCAGAGCCATGTTATGGCCATGTTATTTTCAAACAGTGACAGTGGACGCAAGGAGAAGATGCCTGCCCGCTGTCAGTGTTTGTAGCTGCTGACTTAAAAAAAAAATTGTGGCTGGAACTCCGCTTTAAGAAGGTGCACATGATAATTTTAAAAGAATTACATATGAGATAAAATATATATTTTTTTCTGTGTTGGTAGCATGGACATAGGAGCTTATATGAGAGTTGGTCATTCTACCTGATAGTATTCATTCAAAAGAAAATATCATTTTTTTTGTCTGTAGTAACATGCTAAGGACATTGTATTTTTATAGATCAATGTAAATAGATAATGCATTTAACTTGTTTTCCTCTATTAAATATTATATGACTATAAAACACTAAGAAAAACCAACAAAGGTTGAAGAAAATTAACTTCATTTAACAATATTGATAGAATTTCCATTTCATAATAATGGCCATAATGCATTTAGGATATAAGATCTTCATGAAATATGTATACCCATATCCAAGTAGCCTGACATAGATTAATATAAAATGACTTGTCACATTTCCAGTGACCTTTCACCTTCAATGCATTCAGTTGAAAGTACTCATTGTATCTCAATTTGTTGACTGGTCCATCAGTGAAATTATTGTGTAGAGTACAATTTACACAGTAAAAATCAGAATAATAGAGTGGCTGGCTTTTAAGGATAAAATAAAACATTGGTTTACTTAATGTATATGCTGAGTAGAGCAAACTTAAAGTGAACCTTTCATTACAAAACAGTTATCAGTGTGGCATAGCCCAGCAAGCACCATAATTTCCTTTCTTTTGAAAGCAGCTTCTACACATCTCAGAAAGCCAGAAAATATTTTTTAAGTCAATGTCAAGGTTCCTGTAGCAGATATCCCTTAATTTGCTGATGATACCAAATTCTGCAGGAAAATAAATTCAGGATGTAGCATTATTACAGAAAGACCTTGATAAAAAAAAAGGGGGCTGGGCAGCTACATGGCAGATAAAATTCAACATTGAGAGATGAAAGTCATTCACTTGGGTGCTAAATACGCACATGCAAATTACACATTAGGAGGGACTCCCTTAGGAGAAACATAGATGGAAAAGGATCTAGAGGTGCTTATAGATCACAGATTTAGCAATAACATGCAATTCCAAGCTGCAGCTAACAAAGCTAGTAAATTACGGTCATGAATTACAAAGGACATACTGTATATTCAAGAGATAAATCAATAATTGTACCCCTTTACAAAACACTGGCTTGGCCCCATCTTGAATATGCGGTTCAGTTTTAATCACCAATCTGAATGAAAGATGTTGTTGAATTAGAAAGAGTTCAGTAAAGGGCAACATAAACGCGGAAGGAGGGCCTTAGCTATGAGGATCAATTACGTAGATTACAGTTATTCACTGTGGAGAAGAGGTGCTTAACAGGGGATATGCTTACAATGTACAAATATATACAAATATTATTACAATTGCAGTGGGTGACTCCAGTAACTGTAATAAATGGTTTACTCTAAGGCCCCTGAAGAGGACAAACAGCCACAACTTTAGGGTATAAGAAAAGTTTGACCTTGTAAAAATGCGGAACTCCCTCTCCCAGCAAGTGGTACTAACTGACAGTTTTAACAACTTTAAAAAACTTTTAGATATCCTCCTCAGGAAGTAGATTATACAGTATTGTAGAACTGGACTTCTGCAATGTTAATACCAGGCATGTTAGTATGAACCCTTTAGCACTGGCCATGTGATTTAAGAAGGCTTTCTTAGTCCACAGTAGGCTTGTGCAATTCGTTTTGTAAAAAAATCGAAATTCATCCGAATTTAGCAACTTTTGGACATTCGGAAGCATTCGAATTTCCGAACAAAGCAATTACGAATAAAACCGAATCCAAAATAAATTATATCGCAAATAGCGAATGCCCGAATGTCTTTGGCATAATTTGTTATGAAAAAAGTTACGAATGTACGAATCTATTCGAAGCACAATAACACTCTGCTCTGCTCTCTGCTTCTCCCCTCACCGTGCTGAACTCCCTCTCAAAATGGTGTACAGGGGCGGAGGCTATAGCCGCATGTAAAAAACGAAAGTAAAATATGAGATTTTGAATCGTTACAAATAACCGCTATGTATTTAGAAAAGTACAAATCCATTCGAAGCACATTAGGCATAATAGGCAGTTGTGTCCAGAATCAACGAAAAACAATGTACTCTACCGAAAGTACGAATTATAAATCAATTAAAAATAAGGCTTACATTAATACGAATCATTCCGATTCAACTAAAAATGTCGCTTGCGAAAATACGAATTAGTCCGAACACAAAAAATCCCGTCTAGCAAAATTACGAACGATTACAAATCAACAGGACCGAAAAGAAACAAACCAAAACTAAACTAATTTTTCCGTTGTGCACAAGAAACGAACCGAAACTAAACAAATTTTTCCATTGTGCACAAGTCTAGTCCACAGTAGGGATGAGCCAAACACCCCCCCTGTTCGGTTCGCACCAGAACATGCGAACAGGCTACAAATTTGTTTGAACACGCAAACACCGTTAAAGTCTATGGGGCACGAACATGAAAAATCAAAAGTGCTAATTTTAAAGGTTAATATGCAAGTTATTGTCATGAAAAATGTTTGGGGACCCGGGTCCTGCCCCAGGGGACATGTATCAATGCAATCTTTTTTTTTTTTAAACTGCAGTTTTTTCGGGAGCAGTGATTTTAATAATGCTTAAAGTGAAACAATAAAAGTTAAATATTCCTTACCTGTGGGGTGTGTATAGTATGCCTGTAAAGTAGGGCATGTTTCCCGTGCTTAGAACAGTCCCTGCACAAAATGTTATTTCTAAAGGAAAAAAAGTAATTTAAAACTACTCGCGGCTATTCATGAATTGTCGGGTCCCGGCAATACAGATCAAAGTCATTGAAAAAAATTGACGAACCCCCAAAAAAGCGTGGGGGTCCCCCCAAATTCCATATCAGGCCCTTCAGGTCTGGTATGGATATTAAGGGGAACCCCGCACCATTTTTTTAAAAAAAATTACGTGGGGTTCCCCCCAAAAATCCATACCAGACCCTTCAGGTCTGGTATGGATTTTAAGGGGAACCCCGCACCAAAATTAAAAAAAATGGTGTGGGGTCCCCCCAAAAATCCATACCAGGAGGCCGCAGGAAAAGAGGGGGGGATGAGAGAGCGCCCCCTCCTGAACCGTACCAGGCCACATGCCCTCAACATGGGGAGGATGTCCCCATGTTGATGGAGACAAGGGCCTCATCCCCACAACCCTTGCCCGGTGGTTGTGGGGGTCTGCGGGTGGGGGGCTTATCGGAATCTGGAAGACCCCTTTAACAAAGGGGACCCCCAGATCCCGGCCCCCCATGTGAATTGGTAAGGGGTACATTGTACCCCTACCATTTAACGAAGAAAGTGTAAAAAAAATGTAAAAAAAACACACAGACACCTTGGAAAAGTTCTTTATTAAAAAAAAAAAAAACATTCCAGCGATGAAATCCAGGGTCCCGCGGCGATCCCGATGTCCAGCACTGTCCAAACGAGACGTCATTGGCTGAGCCTGAGCGGACCTGATGGGGAACTTCCTCTGCAGTGTATTAAATGAATAGACCCGCCCCTTCTAAAGTTCCCCATCAGGTCCTCTCAGACAATGACGTAGGTGTAAGGCTGAAGACCTGAACGTGAGAAGGGGCGGGTCTATTCATGTATTACACTGTGGAGGAAGTTCCGAATCAGGTCCGCTCATCCAATGACGTAGGCGGGGTCTGACATACGAGGGGGCGGACCTGATGGGGAACTTCCTCCACAGTTTAATACATGAATAGACCCGCCCCTCCTAAAGTTCCCCATCAGGTCCGCTCAGCCAATGACGTAGGTGTAAGGCTGAGGACCTGATGCGGAACGTGAGAAGGGGCGGGTCTATTCATGTATTACACTGTGGAGGAAGTTCCCCATCAGGTCCGCCCCCTCGTATGTCAGACCCCGCCTACGTCATTAGATGAGCGGACCTGATGGGGAACTTCCTCCAGTATAATAAATGAATAGACCCGCCCCTTCTGACGTTCCGCATCAGGTCCTCAGCCTTACACCTACGTCATTGGCTGTGGGGGTCTGCGGGCGAGGGGCTTATCGGAATCTCAAAGCCCCCTTTAACAAAGGGGACCCCCAGATTCCAGCTCACCCTATGTGAATTGGTAACGGGGTACATTGTACCCCTACCATTTCACAAAAAAAGTGTCAAAAATGTTAAAAACCACACAGACACAGTTGGGATAAGTCCTTTTTAAAAAATAAAAAAATAAGTCTCCACTCCACACGAAACCCCCATGACGGGTAAGAGGGGGCGGGGTCCCCTGTCCCATCATTGGGTAACCCCCGGCTTGCCCAATGACTGGACGGGTGACCCCGCCCCATGACGTCACGGGGCGTGGTCACCCATCCCCATCATTGGGCAAGCCGGGGGTTACCCAATGACAGGACGGGTGACCCCGCTCCGTGACGTCACGGGGCGGGGTCACCCGTCCCCGTCATTGGGCAAGCCGGGGGTTACCCAATGACGGGGACGGGTGACCCCACCCTGTGACGTCACGGGGCGGGGTCACCCGTCCCCATCATTGGGCGAGCCAGGGATTACCCAATGATGGGATGGGTGACCCCACCCCCTCTTACGCGTCATGGGTGTTTCGTGTGGAGTGGAGACTGGAGCACCGCTGGAGAATGGATCACCGCGGGACATCGAGAATGGATTACAACGCTGGAATGTTTTTTTTTTTTTAATAAAGGACTTATCTTAACTGTGTCTGTGTGGTTTTTACATTTTTTTACACTTTCTTTTGTGAAATGGTAGGGGTACAAAGTACCCCGTTATCAATTCACATAGGGGGGGCCGGAATCTGGGGGTCCCCTTTGTTAAAGGGGGCTTCCAGATTCCGATAAGCCCCTCGCCCGCAGACCCTCACAACCACCAGGCAAAGGTTGTGGGGATACGGCCCTTGTCCCCATCAACATGGGGACATCCTCCCCATGTTGAGGGCATGTGGCCTAGTACGGTTCAGGAGGGGGGGCGCTCTCTCGCCCCCCCTATTTTCCTGCGGCCTGCCAGGTTGCGTGCTCAGATAAGGGTTTGGTATGGATTTTTGGGGTGAACCCCATGCCACTTTTGGGGTTCCCCTTAATATCCATACCAGACCTGAAGTGCCTGATATGGAATTTGGGGGGGACCCCACGCTTTTCTTTCTTTTTTTTTTGGTTCGGGGTTCCCCTTAATATTCATACCAGACCCAAAGGGCCTGGTAATGGACTTAGGGGAAACCCCTGCCGTTTTTTTCAATGATTTGGATCCGGGACCCAACAATTCATGAATAGCCGCGAGTGATTTTTTCCTTTAGAAATTACATTTTGTGCAGCGACAGTTCTAAGCACGGGAAACATGCGCTACTTTACAGGCATACTATACATACACCCCCAGGTACAAAATTTTAAGGAATATTTTGTTTTTATTGTTTCACTTTAAGCATTATTAAAAGCACTGCTCCTGAAAAAACTGCAGTTTTTAAAACTTTTTTTTGCATTGATACATGTCCCCTGGGGCAGGACCCAGGTCCCCAAACACTTTTTATGACAATAACTTGCACATTAACCTTTAAAATTATCACTTTTGATTTCTCCCATAGACTTTTAAAGGGTGTTCCATGACTTTTCGAATTTGCCACGAACACCCCAAATTGTTCGCTGTTCGCCAAATGTGCGAACAGCCAATGTTCGAGTCGAACTCATGTTCGACTCAAACATAAAGCTCATCCCTAGTCCACAGATGTCTCTATTCTGCAAGGCCCAGTGGTAGTTACTGAGAGAAATCATACACTTCATATTACATAATCAGCACTAAAGAATGGTTCTATTGTTACATTTTTTTGGTTTTGTAGGTCAGTTTTAAAGATCCTGTGAAGGTATGCAAACTAGTAGGGTATTTTCAGGGGTTATTCTTTGTTTACAAACTTATGAAATATCAGAAAATCTAATTACAAGCATACACGGAATATTAAACGTATTCAGAAAGGCAATCTCTGCAGAAGTGACATTAAAGAATATGCAACAATATGTAAAAAAAAATCAGAAACATAGCAAATGTCAAGTATTTTCTTTAAAAAAAATTCTCACTCTTGTTCAGTAACTTTAACTGTCAAAACATGTATCTGTACCAAACAAGACTTGTGCAGAATCAAAAGGTTTGTTCCTTAGCAACTCTGTCAGCGACTTTAAATTGCTGCATTTCACAGAAACACCACAATTATTTACATTGCGAATTTGTAAACATCACTATCATTTTTATCTGTTTCTATTGCAAAGGCACATAATTAAAAAGAGGGCATAAAATGCCTTTCGGCATATATTTATCGTTTAAAAGTCACATGTAGTACATACTGCACATTATGGAGAAATTAAAGTTACATAGACTATTGTTTCCTAAACAAAAATAAATCAATTATCATAAAGAAAAAAATACAGTACTTTATGCGTCGAACAATGTCTTACTCTTCAACTCAAAAACAATGTTTAAGGGTGTGATACTAAATTTTTAACATACTGTCGTTTTTTTTCAGCAATCTGCTAACTGCTTTTACTACTTACAATTTCAAAGCTTAAGGAGAATAATATGAATTGACTTAATTTATTGAAAGTTACAGGAAAGCAATTGCAAAAACCAATACATTATTATTAAAAGATGTACTGTATATAGATGAATCAACAAATGCTTAAAACAAAAGAAAATCACTTCCAATATCATTCTAGCAATATAACAATAATTTTTTTTAACAATACCAGTAGTGACTAGCAAAAATCTTACACGTTAACATAAAGCAATATGTATTTCATGTACTGTATGTAACTTGGCTATGCAACTAATTGTTCTATATTAGTTTTCTCAGAGAATAGGTGCAGGAGCTCCTCTTTTCTAAGTCATCCCTTGTCTCCGCCTCCTACCCACCTACGAGCACCATTCCTTGGTTCCACCCACTACCCACCTCCCGGTATTGCCCTTTTTAGAAAATGCATATTAAACTAACATTTGTGCTGCTAAGTAATTTGCATGGAATTTCTTAATGATGACAAGAAATGCAGTAAAATAGATCCCCTCAACCAGTAACAATAGACCCCCCTTCCCTGCAACAATAGACCCCCCAGCAGGCCTGGACTGGGACAAAAAATAGGCCCGGACATTTTAGACTGAGCAGCCCGGGGGGGGGGGGGGGGGCGCAGCGGTTAATGATGGGATGTGGGGTTCCAGCACCTTGTACCTCTGGACCCCTTTACATTACACAGCACCCTGCACCACTGGACCCCTTTACATTACACAGCACCCTGGACCCCTTTACATTACATAGCACCGCACCTCTGGACCCTTTTACATTACACAGCACCCTGCACCTCTGGGCCCCTTTACATTTCACAGCACCCTGCACCTCTAGACCCCTTTAAATTACACAGCACCCTGCACCTCTGGACCCCTTTACATTACACAGCACCCTGGACCCCTTTACATTACATAGCACCGCACCTCTGGACCCTTTTACATTACACAGCACCCTGCACCTCTGGGCCCCTTTACATTACACAGCACCCTGCACCTCTAGACCCCTTTAAATTACACAGCACCCTGCACCTCTGGACCCCTTTACATTACATAGCACCGCACCTCTGGACCCCTTTGCATTACACAGCCGCCCACAGTTTGTTACACAGACACACCCTAACAATACAGAACCCACCTACATTTCAGACCCCTCTACAATACAGAACTCCCCTACATTTCAGACCCCCCCTACAATACAGAACCCCCCTACATTACAGACCCCCCTACAATATAGAACCCCCCTACATTTCAGACCCCCCTACAATACAGAACCCCCTACATTTCAGACCCCCCCTACAATACAGAACCCTCCTACATTACAGACCCCCCTACAATACAGAACCCCCCTACAATACAGAACCCCCTACATTTCAGACCCCCTACAATACAGAACCCCCCTACATTACAGACCCCCTACAATACAGAACCCCCCTACATTTCAGACCACCCCTACAATACAGAAACCCCCCCTACAATACAGACCCCCCTTCAGACCCATAATGTACCTCAGATCAGCACGGGACTGCATGTTGGGTCCCCTCCCCCTGTGTGGCCATAAAGGAGGAGGGGGAGGCGGCTTCACTCTGCTCAGCTGTGTGAGACAGCCGAGCCGAGACTGATCAGATCATCAGTGCCGCGGCCAGCTTGCCAGAGAGTAGGGGATCGTTGCGGGTCTCGGCCCGCTGATGTGCCGACGGGTATCACTGTCACTCAAGTGCGGCTCCGACTCACAGCTGAGAGTGTACTGGGGCAGTGGCGTCACTAGGGTTGGTGTCACCTGGTGCAGCAAAACATGGTGTCACCCCCCTCTTGTCTATCCTGCCAAGTGCCCTGCAGGCAGCGCACGGTCACGAGGCGCACCCCCAAATGACCCCTGTAAATTAAATAATAGGGTGGTATTGGACCGGCTGGGGTGATATAGGGCAGGTCGGGGTAATATAGAGCAGGTTGCGGTGATATAGGGCAGGCTGGGGTGGTATTGAGCAGGTTTGGGTGGTATAGGGCAGTTTGCGGTGGTATATGGCAGGCTGGGTGGCATAGGGCAGGTTGGGGTGATATAGGGCAGGGTGTGGTGGCATAGAGAAGGTTGCGGTGGCATAGGGCAGGTTGGGGTGGTATAGAGCAGTCTGCGGTGGCATAGGGCAGGTTGGGGTGGTATAGAGCAGTTTGCAGTGGTATAGGGCAAGTTGCGGTGGCATAGGGCAGTTTGCGGTGGTATAGGGCAGGTTGCGGTGGCATAGGGCAGGTTGGGGTGGTATAGAGCAGGTTGCGGTGGCATAAGGCAGGTTGCGGTGGCATAGGGCATGGTGCGGTTGCATAGGGCAGGGTGCGGTGGCATAAGGCATATTGGGGTGGCACGCATAGGGCAGGGTGCGGTGGCATAGGGCAGGCTGGGGTGGTATGGTGCCAGGTTAGGACTCTATGTAGTGACATGTGCAGCAGTGCAGTAACTTACAGCATGCCTGGAGATGAAGACACTCTGGCTGCTGTGTCCTGGTTTCTTTCTCCTTCAGCTGTGGGATCAGCCAGAGTGAAGGAGTCTGTGGGAGGAGTGGAGGGGGCAGCCACACCCCCACCTCCGCCCACCAACTCCGGCTGCCTCCGGAGACATTGGAGATGATGGGGAAGACGTGACATGCTGTCCGGCGGCCCGCGGGCTGTCGTGGGCCGCCATGGCCCACCGGGCATTTGCCCGGTATGCCCTATGGCCAGTCCGGGCCTGACCCCTAGCACCAACAACAAACCTCCCTGCAACCAGCATGCATAGACCTTCCAGCAGCCAGCAACAATAGACCCCCATTCTTCCCCCACAACAATAGACCCCCCTCTTCCCCGCAACAATACACCTCAGCAACAATATACCCCCGGCAGGAACAACAATTCTCCCCACAACCAGAATCAAGAGACCTTCAAGCAGCCAGCAACAATAGACCCCTCCCTCAACAGTAGATTCTGCCCAGTAACAACAGATCACCCATCAGTAACAAAAGACCTTCACAGCAACAATAGACCCCACCACAAAAATATTCCCCCTTCCATCGACAATAGATCCCCCAGCAGCCAGCATCAATAGACCCTGCAGCACACCTCAGCACCCCTTGTTAATACATACAGTCCATGCTGCAGGTGCTGGAACTGCATTCCCCTACGTTCCTGCAAAAAAAAAGCCCTGGTTATACTTATACACATGATGAAAGCAAGATTGTTCTTTTGGGTCTAGGAGCCGCAAACAGTTTGTCAGACGACCCCCAAACACTGAATTCAAGCCACAGTATACTGTGAAGACGGTGAAGCATGGTGATGATGCAAGCATCATGATATAGCATGTTTCTCATACTATGTTGTTGGGCCCATTTATTGCATACCAGGGAGGGATCAGTTTGTATACACCAAAATACTTGCAGAGGTCATGTTGCCTTATGCCGAAGAGGAAATGCCCTTGAAATGGGTGTTTCAACAAGACAATGACCCCAATCACACCAATAAGCATCTTGATTCCGGACCAACAAGATTAACATTATGAAGTGGCCAGCCCAATCCCCGGACCTTAATCCAATAAAAAACTTGTGGGGTGAAATAAAAAAAAGCTGTTTCTGAGATAAAACCAAGAAATGCAGAGGAATTGGGGAATGTAGTGCAATTGTCTTGGGCGGGAATACCTGTTCACAGGTGCCAGAAGTTGGTTGACTCCATACGACACAGATATGAAGTTCTCAGAAATAGTGGTTATACAGCTAAATATTAGTTCAGTGATTCACAGGAAAGTTAGATCTTGTAAATGTTTGAGTTTGCAAAGAAAAATGAAGACTGCTATTTTTTTGGAAAAGCCAAATATTTATTTTTCTTCACTTTCTGTAAAGTAATAACAAATTTGAAACATTTTTCTTCATGTTTTGATTCGGTATAGACTGTGCAGTGTTCCTAATTCATTTGCGTGTATGGAAATAAACGATATTATAAGGATTTTGCGTTTTCCTAACTTTTTTAAACACACTGCTATTATTTTGAACACAGCTGTAGGTCATGTTGGTATTTCTGGTAGGACTTCATATATATGGAAGCTGGCCTTTATGTTAAACTTTCAAAAAATGTATAAGCCCCATAAACAAGATGATGGTTGCCTACTTTACAGCATACTTTGATCTCTTCCCAAAACTTTTATATACTTTTCAATAGAGATTTTAGTAGACACAGAGTTATGGGACATTTCTCCAATGGGGACACAGACAAAATACATTTTTAGTAAGGCAGGGAAGAGTCAAAACTTCTGACAATGTTTTTATTGATATCTGTGCCTTTCTATGCCAGTGATCACAGTACCCTCCATTTCTTGTATGGACAAAGGGCATCACAAGGATACAAAGTAAACAAATATTTTCTGAAAGGGATCACAGACAGAAAAATAAAACCTAAAAAAAAGGTAATTTTTCCTCAATCTGTCCAATATTAAAAAAGAAAAAAGAAAATGTGTTGGAATCAGACTTTAACCACCTCAATACCGGGGCTATTCTGGCACTTCTCTTCTTCATGTAAAAATCATAATTTTTTTGCTAGAAAATTACTCAGAACCGCCAAACATTATATATATTTTTTTAGCAGACACCCTAGGGAATAAAGTGGCGGTCATTGCATTTTTTTTTTAAACGGTTTAATGAATTAAAAAATAACAAAACAGTAAAGTTAGCCCAATTTTTTTGTATAATGTGAAAGATTATGTTACGACGAGTAAATAGATACCTAACTTGTCACGCTTTAAAATTGCGCACACTCATGGAATGGTGCCAACTTCGGTACAGAAGTTACAGAGGAGGTCTAGTGCTAGAATTGTTGCACACGCTCTAACGCACGCAGCGATATTTTACATGTGTGATTTGAACAACGTTTACATATGTGGGTGGGACTTATGTGTGTGTTCGCTTCTGAGCGCGAGCTAGCGGGGACAGGGGTGTTTTAAAAACGAAAAAGAAAAGTTTTATTGTACTAATATTTTTTATTTTTACACTTTTTTTTTTTATCACTTTTATTCCTATTAAAAGGAATGTAAACATGCCTTGTAATAGGAATCATTGTGACAGGTCCTCTTTATGGAGAGATGCGGGGTCAATAAGACCCCACATCTCTCCTCCAGGCTTGAAAGCATAAAATTGTGTAAAAAAATCACCGATCTCATGCCGACAGCCACGATTGGGGCTTTGTTTTCTTCCGGGTACCCGGGTGTGACGTCATAACGTTGCGCCCGGGCCTCCGACGGTCATAGAGATGACCGGTCACCGGAAATCTCTATCGTCTTGAGCCGGCGCCGGCCGATTCGTTCTTCGGGCCCCCGGTGGCACCCGGAAAAGCACCGGATGGCGGCGGGAGGGGGGAACTTCCCCTCCCGTCACCTATAAGAACGATCAAGCGTCGGAACTGCCGCTTTGATCATTCTTATGGTGCGCAGAATCGCCGGCTGAAAATAAAGATACCTGAATGATGCCTGTAGCTGCAGGCATCATTCAGATATCCCCACCTCAATACCAGGACGTCATATGACGGCGTGCGGTATTGAGGTGGTTAAATAAGGCTGAAAGTATTGATGTTATGTTTTTTTGGTTGCCCTTGCTTCTTCCATTAAAAAAAAGAGCAGGTCAGATAATTATCTATTACCTTTATAAGGGTCTTCAAGGGTCTGATAGAGCATACTCCTTTTCCCCCTTGCCTCTCAGCTGCAGCTAAGGACAGACTGTGTGCGAAAGAATCACTAATTGTTTGTATCTGCCTGATGTTTAAATTATTTTATTGGCAGCAGCAAGGGAGTAACGGCAGACCTAAAGACACATTTTGATTTTGGATCTGATTTAAAACTGACATTTACACTTTGATGAGATTACTGGGTGGGAAATCACTAGTGTTTTCAACAATATCTTAGAAGAAAAGAAGGCTGGATGGTCACACTCCTGTGCAATTTCTTTATTCATGTGCCGGATACAAATGTAAACTACAGGTATTAGCTTACATGTTTCACACCAAGGTCGGGTGCTTACTCAGAGCTCAAAAAACTGGTGTCTACGTTTTCAACAATATCACTTGCTACTTCATCTTATATTTTACACTGCTATAAGTAGACACTGACACACTTGTTCATAAATGGAGAAATCTGTAATTTAAATAACTTTGATGCATAATAATTAGGATCAATGGATAATGCCTTAACACCAGCCTAAGGCCTGTGTTAATGTCATATGTTTGTTAAAAATGGCCATTAATACTGAGCATATAAATGCCTATTTTGAATCTAACAAATAAAAGAAACTATGGTGCAAACTGATTGACAAAGTACTTTATGATGATTCATTTTAACTGTTTGGCTCATGATTACAGCAGAGGAGTTGATTTATTAAAGGCAAATAGACTGTGCACTTTTGCAAGTGCAGTTGCTCTAGGGCTTAGGAAATGAGGTACAGCTTTATGTTACTATGAATACCCAACAAGGAAAAAAAAAGGAAAACTGCATTTTTGCTTGCGCAAGATGATGGAAGTAAGCACTGGAGTAAGCAATGGAGCAACTGCTGGTGCAGAGTGCAACTGCACTTGCAAAAGTGCACAGTCTATTTGCCTTTAGTAAATCAACTCAATAATGTTACCAGCTGAAGATATGAAAAACAATTCTATTCTTTGTACACATACTGTATGTTATGGGATTTTCTTTTTTGACTGCTGCTGTGCTTATTCTTACTTGAACAGTTCCAAGAGTATCTACTGTTAGCAATGTAATAAAAGTGTGGAGTTGTAACACTGTATATGTAAAATAATCAAAATACCATTTTAGTTTCATTGTATTTGTTTTACCCTTTTGATGCCAATCTGATTAAAATGGCGGTTTGATGATATGCTGTGGGTAATTGTACTTTGAGTACTTTATATGTATACACCATTTTAGAATATTATATTTTTAAATATTAACCAACTTTAGGTAAATGTAGTCAGTAATAATTAAGATAAACCAATAATATATACAAAACCATGCTTCATTAAATTAAACCTATAATGAGGAAATGTGGGAACAACTATTTATGACCTCCTTCCAAAAATGCTAGGTGCCTGGCATTTGGTGACAATAATATTTTCTGAATAACCGACCAGATGCAAGCATGCAAAAAACTAAATCAATGTAAAGGCAGAACTCCTCATCTACACACATTTTTTGTTTCAGTGACAGAGAATATGGAATCATTTGGATCAAAATTATTATTATACATGGCAGCCAGAAAACTAGAATTTTAAAAGAAGAATAGGGATTGGCAGACTACATAATTTTTTAGTACATCTTTCTTTTTAATTACAAAACTGCAACAATCAGCAATGTAAATTAACTATGTAGTTAAAGGAATCAGTCAGTCAAGATTTTCAGATGAAGTCAGCAATGGTAGTCTATATTGTTTGCCCTGCACAGGTTTCCTTTATTTACTCTATTCCAAAATCAAAAAACCCATTAGACCTTTTATACAGCTGGAGGAAATGCTTAAAGGAACCTCTTTCTGTTGGATCCTTTAAGACGATCTTCAGGCCAGTGGAGTTTTCTGGGCTTCGCGATTATGAGATCACTGTGATTGGCTCTCACAGTGATCACATGAAAGGAAGCCTGTCCGATTGTAAACACTGACCAGGAGCTGGGGGTGGCAGCACGGTTATAGTGCTGGGGGTGTGCAACTAACCATGCTCCCAGCACAAATGCCAGCAATGCCAGTTGTACGTATATATGAGGTGGTATGGCATAAAGCCTAATTCTGCGCCGGCACACTTCAAAAAGCTTTTTTTTTAGGTAATTGAGTCACTTTATTGCTGTTTAATGCTGTTTCAAATAATTTTCCATTGCCAAAACCCTTTTGTACAGTGAAAGGCTTACATGTTTACAAAGTTTGGTGACTATTTCATATTTTTATTACCTTGTACATTATATTTCTTATGTTATCCAAGTGGGATATTGAAGATAAAGCTGAATATGCTGTTTTCTTTTCTAATAAAAGTATACCATTTATTTTAATGTATTAAATGTAAAGTCATTGTCATCATCAACTGGCTTTTTAGCCAAGTATAATGCATTCATTATCTAAAACAATAGACAATAGAGCTGTGCTATGGATTTCATTTTATTGTTGGGAGAGTTACAGTAAGTAATTTTAGAAAAGAAAAAAGGAACTAGTAATTACCCAAGCAGTCAATTTACTGCACTGTGACCATTATTATGATTATGCTGAGGATTATTTTTCCTTCATATTTTCTATTAGCATTTACTGGAAAGCATGTCTGTACAGATGTATGCCAATGGAATAAAATGAACACATCCGTATATCAACTTAAAACAATAACAAAGAATATTCACTGTTCTTTTCAGTTTAGTATAGGTTTCTTTAATATAAAAGTAGCAAGCAATGTAGCCATGGTATGGTACTGTTAGGACCTGGTAGGGGTTAAATAAGAACTTAAATTGTAACTCCTGATACATTTTTTTATTAGAATAATAATTCTGTATGAGGCCTCAATTAGGAGATTTTCTATTACTTACAGTGGATTCACCCAGAGCGGATGTGATGGAAGTTCTGTAATGGGAAACACAGAAAGTAATAAAAAGCCTCTGTATTCCCTTTATCAATACCAGACACTTATAATAGAGAGAGTCTAGTATAAATGTTAAAGCTGAGTTTGACCCAAAAGTGGAACTTCTGCTTTAAGCACTCCTCGCCACTTTACATGCCACATTTGGCATGTAATTGTTTTTTTTTTTGGGGGGGGTAACTAGTTTTGTCAGGTACCCAGCTCCCACTTCCTACTTCTATCGCCTCACCACCTAGGCAACTCCTCCTCTCCCCCTAGGCGACTCCTCCTCTCTCTCTGCAATCTTCTGGGACATGTCACATAGATTTTGGGGGTCCTCACACATTTTTTTCTTTTTGCCTGCTGGGCTCCATGCTCAGATAAGAGTCTGGTATAGATTTTGGGGGTCCCCACACATTTGTTTTTTGTGTCAGGTTTCCCTCTTAAAATCTATTCCAGACCTGAAGGCCCTGGTGTGATATTCGAGGGGAGGCCCACACATTTATTTACACTACCTTCACACTTTGGTTTACAATCACCTGCCAGGAATACTCAGGTGGGAATGAATCAAAGGTTGCTATGCCCCTAGTGGCTACTAACTCACTAATAACCAGGAGCTCTAAGCAGGAAACTGTCAAATTTAGCAGTGTTAGTTATAGCACTGTTAAAAGTGCAGTTTCCCACTGCAGCCAGAGGTTCAATGTGGTCAAACACCCATTCATGATTCAGCTCATCCCCACTGGCTACAAAGTTATCTAGTAAGCTACAAATGCGCATGAGCCTTAAAGGGGTTGTAAAGGTTTGTTTTTTAATTTTCTAAATAGGTTCCTTTAAGCTAGTGCATTGTTGGTTCACTTACCTTTTCCTTAGATTTCCCTTCTAAATATTTTTTTTCTTTGTTTTCTTTGTCTGAATTTCTCACTTCCTGTTCCTCCTCAGTAAGCTGTTCAGTAAGCTGTTCTGGCTGACTAAACACCACTCAGATGATGGTGTGAAGTTTAGTGAGGAGAAACAGGAAGTGAGAAATTCAGACAAAGAAAAAAAACATTTAGAAGGTAAATCAAAGGAAAAGGTAAGTGAACCAACAATGCACTAGCTTAAAGGAACCTATTTAGAAAATAAAAAACGAACCTTTACAACCCCTTTAAGCTGGGCATAGATGAGTCTGTTTTTTTTTTGTTTAACCAGTGGGATGACCCGATTCCCCCATCCATATATTCAAGGTGGATGGGGGAATCCTCCTGCTGTGTCTTTGTATTCTGACAGTGGGGAGACTTCCCTGCCATCAGAATGATTAGATCAATGCTGCAGTCTATAGCCTGCAGTGTTGATTGACAGTTTTTTCCCCAGCAGAGCAGTTGAATAAAAGTCGATTGTTAGATGGACTTCTGTTCAACCACAGTGCCTGCACTGCTTGGGTGAAACTTTGAAGAAGAGAGAGCAGAAGGAATAGAGTAGGGGAAGGTTCAGGCACGCAACACCCTGAAGAACACTCTCGTCGCCACTCAGGCCTGAGTGGGTTTTTGCTCACCCGGATAGTCCCGTTATGAATGGTCCTAGCAGCCGGTGTGGAGCACGAAACAACTACGGGTAATTTCCCTGGGATACGATCAGGAGATCCTCTGCCACAGAATCTTCAAATCCCGAACTTCCCGGCCTAGTAACAATTAGAACTTAGGTGCCAATTGGGCATGTTACAAGGCTTTTAATGCATGGGAATCCTTCCCTCTGATAGGTAACCAGGCCTCTCCCGAGACAGTGCCTTCTTCACCTATCCCCTTAGGACTGATCCTCCCCTGGCTTCCTCTCCTCCAGAGTGGGTCACCCCTCTCTTGGGTACCCTGGGACTCCTCTTTGGGTGTAGGCCTCAGCCAAAGGTGCTGGGCCTACTTGCAGCGATGCACACACACGCGCCCCTGACCTGGAGGGCCGGGAGGCCCAAACTATTCCCCGAATAATGGCGTCTGCCCCTTAAGTACCCTCTCTTAGCATGCACAGCAGGTTGACCACGCCCACCGCAAACTGCCGAGAGAGGACACTCAATGGTGTTGCAACGCCACCTGTGGTTCAACCTGGGCCAGGCAGCATTACACCCAGGCAGAAGCAAATTTGCACACAATCAATACGTCTGAGCTCACTACTAGCTCAGACCACCCTTTAATTTAAGTATATAGCGCCCCAGAATTGGGGTGGGCGCTACATACATATTCATAGAATAAAATTATTTTGTTGTGACAACCATGAAGTACCGTAGCTAATTATTTAACATCCTATTGTTAACCAGTAGAATATAAGACCATCCACAATATATTATTTAGAGTTGCTCAACATGTTTCGCGTTTACAGGGAGGTCTGTAAAGATTTATTTAGTTAGGACGCAAGGACGCTTCCTGTGCACAACACACAAGTGGTGTGTTCACCACTGTGTCTATTTATGGCGTGTCCCATGACGAGATCCCATCCTGCGATGCCCACGACACTGAGCGTCTGGCATCACCGGATTCGCGCCCGTGGTGAGCATGCGTCGGAGGATGCATGCGCACTGGACCTTGAATTGGCAGATACACATCAGTGCTCCGCCGTGAGGACAGTGGGTGCCCCAAATGGCAATCAGCCGTTGGGGCCCCCCACGGGAACGCATGCCCACCGGGGGGTCACGAACGATCCGGGATTCCCGGGACCATGATGCTCCTCCCCATGCTAATGCCTAGGGCACCATATTGGAAGAGGGCAAGACCACCCCTCCAGTGTGAGACATCTAAGAGACACCAGGCACCCAGTGGTGAAATAACCACACTGCATTTCCACTCAACCTCAACCACAGTGCCTATACATGTATTGAAAATTGTCTGATCCCTAGTGAACCTGCTGAATTTCAATCCATGTATAGCCAGCTTTACTCACCATTTAATAGAGCTACTTAACACACAGCCAAGAGTGTAGTGTTCAGGCAAATGTAATGTACATCCCTGATTTCTTAATGCAGTGTTCAAGAGTTCTCCAACTGTACATGCAATTCCCCACTCCCCATAACCTAAGCCAAATATTTGACCCCCAGAGCACCATTAACTCCCAACAAACATCTCCCTCCCATCTTCCCCCACTCAAAGAAAATCTCTTCCCCCGTTTCCCAAGTAATAATCATCCCTCAGAAAATATACCCCCTACCTTACCTCCTTTTCCTGGCAAAAAACAAAACAAAAAACACCTCATATAAAATTCCCACCAGCAGCTAAATTCTTCTCTCTCATCTAATCCAAGCTAAAATTACAACCTGCTCAAATCTCCTTGCTCACCCCCCCCTATTAAAAGTCCCACCCCTGGAGAAAAATCCTCCCAAAACAAATCAACAAATGACTCTAAGCTCAAATATGGGAGCATCTTTTGCAACTTATAGCCATTCCAACTCATCATTATAGTGTAGCGGGTATTTGAATTTAAGGGAAGCATCTGGGTTGTAGTGTAACCCAGATGCACTGATTGCGAGGGAATCCGAGACCCTTTCTTACGGTTCTTGGAGGACTCTGGTGGTGTGAGGTTCCCTGCGGCCTGCAGGTGGCATTGTTGCCCTGGCCGGAGTTGAACCCACACCGCAAGACTGCTTCCTTTTTGTCCTTTCCTGGTGCTGGTACAGCGGGGTGGGAAACCTGCTGTGACGCAAAAGGCAAGGGGATAAAAGGGGCGGACGCCCGGACCTTGGGTTCAGAGTCGGAGGACGCAGCCGCACCCAGGCACCTTCAGCTTGGGTGCTGGCGTTCCGGAGTTTCGGGCCCAGGTGCCCTTGACCTGGCCGGAGCGAGAGATGGAGTCCATCTCAGGCACCTTTAGCCTGGGGTGAGGTACTATGGCGGATGCCTGGGGCTCAGTACCTTTGACTGAGTTCCGTGAGGGTGGAGGAATCCGAGGGGGCCCTAACTCCTTGGGTGTCCGTGTTTGAGGTCGAGGAGACTGGTGAGCGGAACTTCTCTGGAGAGTCCGGCGCAGCATTTGCTGGTGACATAGAGACCTCCGGTGACTCCCTTGGACGGATATCCTTCCCCTGACAGGGGCTGTGCTAGCGAAGTTAATTATGTTCTACCTCATATAGTCAGTGGCAGTGACTATTCGCCATTGGTGACACCACAGTGGTTAGCGATACTTTAAAGGATTGTGCCTCGACCTACTCCCATTAATACTGAACTGTTGCAGAGGTCCCAACTTGACTGTGTTGTATGTTTATTCGCTGAGAAGAATAAAACTGTGTTGGACCTATTCAGTGTGTGGAACTCTGGTTACTAGGAGCAAAGAGGAGTGAATCCGAGGAAAGGATTTGACTCTGGGATACCTACACAAAGCCAGATCTTTCTGGCCTTCACCTCTTCACTATGGAGGACATGGGCCGTGGTGTATCTAATCCCTCCCCCCGGTACTGACACCCCTAGACAAAGACAGACAAGCCGAGAATGAGAAGGGGTGAGAGGGGTGAGTTCACTACAATAGCAACTATGGTTAGAGTAAAAAATGATTGATTTATTGAAAATAACACACTTTGCAATGGGTGAACTTCTGGTGACCCACTGGGGCCCAATGGGAATCTTTGTCAATGAGGTTTGAAGGTGAGAAACTAAAAAGCTAAGTTCACTTTTTTTTCTAAATTCCAGCTCCCCAATGTACCAATATAGCATTAACGTTCTTCTTTTGCAGAAAAAAATCTTTCTATTTATCCTACACAGCACTTACCTCAGTGTCAGTGTATAAAAAACTTCCCCATTACTTCCTGGAAAGACCTTAGGATGTGACACAGGCAGGAGTTCACTAGCTGACCTCATTAGCACACACCCTGCATCATCTACCCTCCTACTCCAGGATACACAGGCATCCATTTGTTTTCTATCTTAAAGTGGTTGTAAACCCTCACATTTACCCAGTGAAGTGAATATTCTCAGATGATACACAGAGATGAAAAAAATCCTCCTACATATGTTGTACATGCATATCTGCTGTCTTGCCCTTCCTACATCCTTTCAAAAGTGCAGATCATGTTAAAAATATTTCTTCATCTTTCAGCAGTACATAGGGGTGGGTGGGGAGACTGCACTTACACTGTGTGAGAGCTGACTGGATGAAAGGGACACACTCCCCCTCCACATAGGCAGAGGAACAAAGGGACATGCAGAGCTGTATTCTGAATAGACAAGATATATGTGCTTACTTCAAATTTCATGATTGGGGATTACAATCACTTTAATTTCATCTTGCATAGATTGTTCATTTGGCAGAGTGTATAGGAGCTGAGCGATCAGATAACAGACCACACCTACAAAAGAAGATGGGCGCTGAACCCCCAACACAAGCATATGGATTCGTAACTGCAGCCAAGTGCAAATCCAGGTGCATGGGTAGCTTTGGGCAGCCTTGGAAGTGGCTACCAGGGTAGTGGGACACATAAATGTCAAGAAAGTACACCAAACAGTGTAAAATTCCAGGAAACTGTTGTATATATGGGGAATATGATTGCTGGACTTAGAACATATGCACACAATCTTGGGGCAAAAGAAGTTCTAAATAAACAACAATATTCAAGAAAGATGCCAAGTTTCACATTGCCGAACTAAAATCTTACATTGTGCCGAACAGTGATCACAGGCAATGATGGAAGGTCGACTGGCTGAGAGCAGGTTTAGTGTGCCAATCTCTGGTCAGACAAACAGCAAGGACACAGAAATGGATCCTTCTCCTTTATGTATGAACCTGTATAAAGCAGGCCATACACTATGCAATATGATTGTAAATCTTTGTATGATCTCCTTTAGATTGACCAAAACTATATAAAAGGAGGACACACCATCTATACAATCGCTCTGTATCCAATCAGGCAGATCCTTGCACTACATAGTTGATGGTAGAGCTAAAGGAGATTGTACAATCAGATTGTATAGTGTATTATGAGCTTTACAGTACCCAGGACACGCCTCTCCTGTTTTCAATGCTACAGCTCTATCCACATATTTGATTGCTCAGCACTTGCACACTCTGCCAAATAAACGCATTATGCACATGAAATTAAGGTAGAAAAAAAAATCTATCCCTGTATATTTAGTGAGAACAGTGATCACTGATTGTATTTAAAAAATGTGCACCTGCAGAGGTGGGTGGTAGTGATCTTCTGGAGTAGGAGGGTAAATGGTGCAAAGTGTGTGTGCTAATGAGTTCAACTGGTGAACTCCGTCCTGTATCACGTTCTAAGGCAGTAAGGGGGAACCTTGGCACCCTGCAGTGTAGTTGAGCATCATGGGAAATATAGTTCCAAAACATCTGCGGTGCCAAGGTTCGCTATCACTGTTCTAAGGTATGTCCAGGAAGTAATGGACAGAAGTACTGACACTGAGGTAAGGGCTATGCAGGATAAATAGAAAGCTTTTTTATTTCTGCAGGAGAAGAAGTATGTTAATGCTATATTGGTACATAGGGAAAAAAAAGTGAACTTAGCCTTTAATCAGTCTAATACTGAAATAGTATACTCTTTTATTAGGTGCTAATAATAAAAATGCATTCTCTTATTAGGGAAGTGATGTTACACAGGGTTCAGGCCCTTGTGCTTAACCGCTTGCCGACTGCCTGCCGTCGATTGATGGCGGCAGAATGGCACTCCTGTGCAAATCGGCGTAGCTGTACTGCGGGCACTTTAAGGAGTATAGGGGGCGCGTGCACGTGCCGTGTCCCTAAGGAGCCGATGCACGTGCCCGGTGGCCGCGATGGCCGCCGGGCACCCGCTATTGCTTCTGACAGAGTGAGAATGGGGATTTGCGTGTGTAAACACACAAATCCACGTTCTGTCAGGGGTGAGGAGACAGATCGTGTGTTCCTAGTATATAGGAACACAGATGGGTCTCCTCCCCAAGTCAGTCCCATCCCCCCACAGTTAGATCACACACTGAGGGAACATATTTAACCCTTTGATTGCCCCTAGTGTTAACCCCTTTCCTGACAGTGACATTTATACAGTAATCAGTGCATTATTATAGCACTGATCGCTGTATAAGTGTCAATGGTCCCAAAAATGTGTCAAAAGTGTCCGATCTGTCCATCGCAATGTCGCAGTCCCGATAAAAATCGCAGATCGTCACCATTACTAGTAAAAAAAAAAAATGCCATAAATGTATCCTCTATTTTGTAGATGCTATAACTTTTGTGCAAACCAATCAATATACGCTAATTGCGATTTTTTTTAACAAAAATATATAGAAGGCCTAAACTGATGAAGACATTATTTACCGGTATTTATTTTTATTGGGATATTTATTATAGCAAAAAGTAAATATTGTGTTTTTTCCAAAATTTCGCTGTTCTTTTGTTTATAGCGCAAAAAGTAAAAACCGCAGAGGTGATCAAATACCACCAAAAGAAAGCTCTATTTGTGGGAAAAAAAGGACATACATTTTGTTTGGGTACAACGTAGCACGACCGCGCAATTGTCAGTTAAAGTGACGCAGTGCCGTATTGCAAAAAATGGCTTGGTCAGGAAGGGGGTTACTCCTTCCGGTGCTAAAGTGGTTAAAGTGGATCATTGTTCCCAGCTCAGAGAGTGAATCTGGTAAATTGACAAAGCAAGATGCTGCTTACCAGTGAACTCTAATTCAGAGAAAACTGTCCACATTCACCATAAATTCCGAGCTAGGTGAATCAATTCACAGATCTCTAGTTAAAGTTGCTCCCTTTTGCAGTGTGCATGTGCAAGGACATCATATACATACAGACTAGTAAAGATGTGGGGAGAAGGTTAGCATGCAGCAGGAAATTATATGTATATAAAAAAAAAAGAATATAGAACATGTAGGGGGAAGGGGGCTACTGCTTGTGCAACCATTATATTCTTCATAAAATGTAACTTTATTAGTCTTTTTCATTCATTCTCGTTTTGACAAGTATTTAAAAAGAAAAAAGTGTAGTGTTATCACAATGAATCAGGAGACAGTGTGTAATGTATGTTAGTTCATATTCTCAATAGTTTAGCTTTAAAATAAATAAAAAGCCACATCTAAACCATACTAGTGTAGCAATATGCCAAGTTACATGAAATAAAATGAGAGATCTTCTTGCTCAGTTCATCCTTTCAGCATCCTTAAAAGGTTGTAATAGCTTTTATCCAGCCTCATAGAGCATGCCGCCATTTGTTACTCTTATGCATTCTATAGCTCGTTGACAGAAGACGGCCATTTTATTCGAAATGTGCTCAAATAAATAAAAGGAAAAGCATACAAGCAACCAGAATATAAAACCCTTTCTGACACAGTCCAAGCGGCCTTGCATTTTACATTTCTTACTCCTAAGTTAATTTGCCAGCTCTGGCATAAAAGCACTTTAGTAGCATAAAAAAAAACTCTAGCCATCTCAATGCATCAAAGTTAGGCAGAGGCGAGATTATCTCCCCGTGAAATTCACATAAGCATTCCACATATGAAATATTATTTATAACAGCTAAGCCTCTCGAGATTTCAGAAATGACAATGGTGTCAGGATGGCTTCTTTTTAAAATAGCACAAACATATTCTAGAGTTAAGATTGATTCTGTACAGACATGGCAACCAGACCAATAAGATAAGGACTGAACATAATTGAGAAGAGAAATATCTTAGCTTAAATACCTGGTAATCCAATGTCATTACCCATACACTTGGCCTTTTTCCACCTCTTTTTTTCCCCAAAGACCAGCCAGGCAGACCCGTTAAGAGGCTCACTGGTTGCTGCTGGACAGCTAAATCATCCTCGTCTCACATGAGCAATGTTAAATGGTTTGCTTGACTGATTCCATGAAAATCTAATCAAGTATTCATCAGTGAGATCAAACACTTCTCAAATAACAATTATCCAAACCAATCTGATAAACCTGAACAAGTATCATTTCTGACACAATTTGTAGCACTTTAAAAATCAGCTTATGCTTTTTGTTGGTCAGCAATGCTGCAATAAGAATTACATTTGTATTTTACATATATCAAGAAACTTCATAATCTTGCAATCATTCCAGACAATCAATCCTAACAGTTTGTGTGTTCGATAACGATATGTGTTTGATCTAAACTTTAATCAAGAATAACATTTTATATACCAGTAAAAGTTTAAGATTGTTTACTGTTATTTACATTTTTGCCAACTGGTTTTGATTTTTTTTTTTTTTATGTGTACACTGAGTAAATAATATAAAGGAAGTGCAATTTAAAGAATGAATTTTCATCTAAAATGCCAGTAGGGGTATTCCAGTTTAAAATTTCAGTTTTTAAAGTATGCGTACTGCTGTATGGCACACATTTATAGGTTAATTTGCTCTCCTCCAAGGGTCATGCTAAGAAAACATAGACCAAGAAATTCAAGATTGCTTTGTGGTCTTAGTAAAGGGGGTTTTGTTTTCAATAAGTATTTTCTAATCTGCTATCTCTTTTTAGGGAACACTGAATGCTATGTAATACACACTGTCAAAATGTTGTGTAAAATCAAAATAATTGGTACAATGTAAAAATATTTAACTATGGATAGTTTATTTCAGTATTATTGTGTTTTTGCTTTAAATACTAGGCTCCAGGTAGCTATAAAAAATGTCCAATGAATGCAGTTATATTAGCCCCTTCCTGCCCCCTCGTGGTGATTCTTTAAATATGTTTTATTACCCAGAAGTGGGACAGACCTCCAAATCATGTGATCAATGTGATTGCTTGTTTTAGTGGTCACATGATCCTGAACAGCCCGGCTGCTGATCATAAACAAAGACCGAGAGCTGTCTGGGAGGACACAGTCGCTGTGCTGGGAGCATGGCCCAAGCTGGACTGCTAGAACTATGCAAAAATGTCCATACCTTAACTTCAGCTTTAATCTGGTAGATACCTGAGATACAATCTGTTAGACGGATGGGGAATGGATATGTTTTTGGCAGACCAGATCGGATCAGATGTAGGCGGGTGTAAACGGACACATGTCCATTTACATCCGCCTCCTCATAGAGAACAATGGATAGTCCAAGTGGGTCCTGTAACACTTTAGAAAACCTGATTGCATACACCTTTCCCCTTTTTGCAAGTTTTATACATATCTGAGTGGCTACCATGATGGCTTTTTCTGGATTGTGTGCAAACACTAGAATTATTTTTTCTTTATACTGGGTAGCTTGAAAGTGTTCAGTGGACTTCTTTTGTAATGTTTGAAGTCCAGCCTGGGTGACAATCATGGCTCCTTTCATAGACATTTTGGAGAAAGAATTGTAACCACCCAGGGATAGGAAGTGTGTAATCTGCAGGATTTTGCTTAAAATATGCAATATCATTTTTATTTTTGGGTTTAGATATGCTTTAACAGAAACCTGTTCTTTGGAAAACACAGGTAAAAAACAATAGGATTTATTTTAGTGCCAACCCCACCAGCTGCACAAATTCACCATTACTTTGCCCCCTTGCCATTAATTTCAGTTTCTGGGAGCTAAAAACAAAAAAAGATTAATTCAATTCAATTAATTGTGTATGGTTCGACTATAATGACTAGGTAAAGGTGTATATCTGCTTGGAAGGCAAAGCATTAATGAAAATATGTCGTTTTGACGTGCATTGGAAAAGCACGCTTGCCTTAAAGGGATTGTAAAGGTTAAAGTTTTTTCACCTTAATGCATTCTATGCATTAAGGTGAAAACATATCTGTGGATTAGTGGCCCCCCCAGCCCCCCGTTTACTTACCTGACCCCTCGAAAGTCCCACGCCGTGAACACGCTTTCTTCTCGGCGCATTCATTGGTTGATTGAAAGCAGCGCAGCCATTGGCTCGCGCTGCTGTCAATCACATCCAATGACGCGGCGTGCCTGGGGGCGGGGCCGAGTGATACAGTGAGCGGCTATGGCCGCCGGCTGTATCAAGGGAGCACGCCCGCAAGAACTCGCTCGCATGAAGGTGAGGAGTTCTTGCGGGGGGGAGCCGAGACAGCCGCCAAGGGACCCCAGAAGACCAGGTTCAGGGCCACTCTGTGCAAAATGAGCTGCACAGTGGAGGTAAGTATAACATGTTTGTTATTAAAAAAAAAAAATCTCTTTAGTGTTCCTTTAAAGAAGAAGTAAACCCTGGAAATTTTTTATTTTTTTAAAAACCCTGCAAAAGAAAGACATAATGAGTTAGTATGCATGGCATACTAGCTCATTATGAATGACTTACCTGAGGTCGAAGCCCCCGCAGCGGTCCTCGGTCACCTCCGCCGCCGCCATCTTGCCTCGATGTCCCGTTACGGATGTCAATGTATCGCCGCTCCGGCACCGTGATTGGCCGGAGCGGCGATGACGTCACATGCATGCGCGCTCGGGCCGGCAAGAGCCCATTCAGAAAACGGGCAATGAAGCCGGCCCGCTAGTGCGCATGTGCGTGACGTCATCGGCGCATTGCTTTATAGTAAATATCTCCTTAACCATGTAGGTTAAGGAGATATTTCTTGCACCTGCGGGTATGCCTTAATCTAGGCTTACCTGTAGGAGAGAGTTACCGCTCAGATGTGACTGGTGACTCATTCACAAGATCCAGAGCCGTGGGTGCAGGCTGCATAGCTGATTAAGCACTGAATCACAGTGCGAAACGTCAGCTCATACTTGCTGTTTTTTTGCTGTGGCATGTTATTTGTGCTTTTGTTTTAAATAAAAGAACCTTTTTTGGAGTGCGGCTGTCCAAGCGTTTTTCCTCAGATTTTTAGGCTTACCTGTAGGTGGAAGTTGTCTAAGTGGGTTTACAACCACTTTAAGTGCTATGCATTTTTGTGGTTGATTATTTTCTAATAGAGTGTACGACTAGACAGTACACATTTATTAGCAATATGTATTTTTACTATGCAAAGATGTTCCTATAGCTGATTGACTAGTGGGTTAAGGATCTCAATAGAATAGAAACAGTTAGGTAAGGGTGTATTCAGGGTCCCAACAGAAAATCATCAGTATGACTGAACAAGAGTATATAATGCAATTTTAACCCATAAGCACCCTTTTTAAATTGGATCCCTCTACATTATTATTATTATTATTAATAAAACCATAATAATTAAAGAACAGCAGCACCATACAAAAATATTATTATTGAATAGTCAAATCTACTTGATTGATATAAGTCTTGAATCATACGTAAAATACATACTTACAGCTTTAATCTTGTTATGGTTAATTTTTATGTTTTGGAAACCACAGCAGTCAAGGGATTAACATAAGAAGAAAATAGCCGATTCATATCCTTTCTTTTTTCTTCAGCATTGAGCATAAATGCCCCTTCTTCTGAAAAAAAAAAAAAAAACAGACATTAAATATGGTTATCTCAGTTTATTAAATCCGGTAAGCATGTAGCAGTGAAGAGAACACTAATGTTGAATTAAAATTTCTGTTTTATTGATATGTCTTAGCACCTTAATGAGCAAATCCAGGCAATAACTGAAATTAATCAGTTAACAGATAATATAAGAAAACTGCAGTGTTGCCAGAGTCACAAAGTTCATTCAGTCTATTTTAATCTGAGTTCTTAGTGATTCACTCCAGGCAGAACCCAGAGAGCTTCTCCAATGTGGAGCAAGTATGTCTTTTCCCTATAGTCTGTGTTGTGAAATCTCTTTTTTCTCCACTCGATATATGTCCAATAAGATTAAATCTTCAATGGTCTAAATGTTATTGGTGGTTGTAATGAAACAACAAAGTTGAATTAGCACTAAAGCTGGCCATACATGTATCATACTTTGTCCGGTTCAGCAGGAAACGGCTGCATTTCGATCTGTGTAGCTATCACTGTTTAACATAAGCCAGCTTCTGTTGAATGGTCTTGCTGGAAAACCAACATTTGATCAGCACATGCAACCAATCAGCTGCAGTGCTAATCAGTGTATTCTGACAGTGGGGGAGTTCTTCTGTCATAAAACAATGAAACAGGGGGAATTACTTTCCCATCCACCTTGAATGTGTGGATGGGGAAATTGGTTACATTTTTTTTATTCAGCCAGTTGACTGAACGAAAGAAAATGAGCCATGTACGGCCAAAAAACGTGTTACTACACCACTTTTGAGTGCATAAGAGACAACACAGAGCATTACAAATGAGTAAACAAAAGGGTTCCCAGATCGAGAGATTGCAAACAAAATCCGAATAGTCTGTACTTGTGCAAGGCCTAATTTTCAGTTTTAAATTAAAGGGGTTGTAAAGATTTGTTTTTTATTTTCTAAATAGGTTCCTTTAAGCTAGTGCATTGCTGGTTCACTTACCTTTTCCTTTGATTTACCTTCTAAATGTTTGTTTTCTTTGTCTGAATTTCTCACTTCTTGTTTCTCCTCACTGAACTTCACACCATCATCCGAGTGGTGTGGAGTCAGCCAGAACAGCTTACTGAACAGCTTACTGAGGAGGAACAGGAAGTGAGAAATTCAGACAAAGAAAACAAAGAAAAAAAATATTTAGAAGGGAAATATAAGGAAAATGTAAGTGAACCAACATTGCACTAGCTTAAAGGAACCTATATAGAGAATAAAAAATGAACCTTTACAACCCCTTTAAGTATATAGATATTATACTTCTAAATTTTGCTAAATACTGTTTATACAAAATAAAGTCTATGCATCTTAGCTGAAATGCCCTAACCCCTATAGTAACCCTGAAGAAGTGGCTTTGCATTGCAATGAAACATTTGTTATAGTGTTTAACCTGTTGACTAGGTTCACACATGTGTGAGCCGTGCGGCCCACGTTTGCTCAGGCACAACAGCCCATCCATTTGAATGGGTTGCTGTGCCCCGTGAAATGCAGGAAAGAAGTCCCTCCACTACTTTGGAAATCACAGCCCATATGGGAACCACGAGTACAGCGCAGGTGCAATTTCCAGTGCGGGCGGCCTGCCATTAGGATTATGGCACCCGCTTGCACGCCCTGCATTTTACTGTGTGGGTGGTTGCAGCTGAGAGAATTTGCGCAGGTCCCGCAGTGGCACCACCCGCACAGGTGTGAATCTAGCCTATAATAAGATTTCACTGTGGCAAGATGAGTGAGCCTCATAACACAAAGCTATGGGCATCTATAAACAAGTAAAAAGGTGGGTCTTGAAGTACAAATGTTTTTATAGTCTTTTTCACAATAGCGCCTACATGTTATTTCCTTTATTGACCATGGTTTAACCGCTTCCCGACCACCATATAGCAATTCTGACTGGATGTCATGTGACGTCCAGCAGGATAAGCCGCAGGGGGCGCACAGCACTTCGATCGGTGGTGTGGTGTGTCAGTCTGACACACTAAATCTGTGATCTTGGTAAAGGGTATATGACGTAGGTTCTTTACCATGTGATCAGCTGTGTCCAATTACAGCTGGTCACATTGTAAACAGGAAGTGCCATTTATCGGCCTTTCCTCTACTTGCGCTGACAAGGCACGGGTAGAGAAGAGCCAATTGGCTGCTTTTCTGACAGGGGGGGTCTGTGCTGATAATCAGCGCATTAATTATCTGTGCAGACCCATCAAGGATGCTGTCAGGGAATCCCTGTGAGATGTTTGGCGCATAGAGTTTGCCATAGAATGGCTAACAGGTGCACGCATGGGCTTAATTCCTCTTGGCGCCAGACGGCCTATTTAAAGGGAGTCTAGCCTCCTATGCTTTGCTGACTGATCTTCAGCTGTGTTCCTGTATCCTGTTCTGATCCTGTGTGCTCTGCAGTTTATGACCCGGCTTGCTCCTGACCTTGGCTCTGTGTTCTGTTCCTGTACTGCTACCCATCTCTGACCCAGCTCCGTTCCTGACTCTGGCTCTGTTTATGTCTTGGTACCTCGCTGCCCGCCTGCTGATGAACCTGGCTATCCCTGAGACCCTACTTCTGTCTATGTTCCTGGCTACTGTTAACCCTCGGTTACCTTCCTGGCTGTCTCCTGTTCCTGCTCTGTACACAGCAGCTTACTCCAGACCACTGAACCCTGGCAAGCAGTTCACCCGGAACCTTCCTCTTCAGGCACTCTTGTCCCTCTTGTCCTTCCTCTGTCTCCCCTTCAGCGGAGCCAGGACAGGAGATATAAGAGAGGCAGACGTCATCAACTCAGTCTCCCATCTGATCCCTGACTGATGCCCACTAGAGCCCACCAGGGATGTCCACTCATGCCCACCAGAGATGCCCACCTATTACCACCAGGGATGCCCACCCATGACCACCAGGGATGCAAATCAGTGTCCATTAGTGGTGCCAATCAGTGCCCATTGGAGATGTCAATTAGTGCCCATCAGTAATGCCTGCCAGTGCCCCCTCATTAGTGCTGCCTATCAGTTCCATCTATCAGTGCCCATTAGTGCTACCCATCAGTGTCCATCAGTGCCATCCATCAGTGCCACCTATAAGTGTCCATCAGTGTGGCCTTTCAGTGCCCAGTGTTGCCTATCAGTGCCCATCAGTGCCACCTATGAGTGCTTATCAGTGCGGCCTATCAGTGCCCATCAGTGCTTCATATTAGTGCCTCATCATCAGTGCCCATCAGTTCCCCCTCATCAGTGCCACCCCATTAGTTCCCATCAGTGCTGCCTTATCAGTGCCTGTCAGTGCAGCCTCATCAGAGTCCATCAGTGAAGGAGAAAACCTACTTATTTACAACATTTTATAACAGAAACAACGAAAAACCTTTTTTTATTCAACATTTTCGGTCTTTTTTTATTTGTTTACCAAAAAAAAAATCCAGTGGTGATCAAGTACCACCAAAAGAAAGCTCATTAGTGGGAACAAAATGATGAAAACAATTGTAATTTAAAATGTGACAGCGCTGAAAGCTGAAAATTAGCCTGGGCAGGAAGGGGGGAAGTGCCCTGTATTGAAGTGGTTAAATATTTTACAAATTCCATCACCATTTGAGCTGCTTTGTCTTTGTTGTCATTCTATAGATGTTCACACACAAGAAAACAGAAGACAGCACAAGCAATGTTTCTGTGTGAATGCATGGAACGCTTGCTCTCTCATGTGCCTGAGATTGAGCACACCACATTGGTGGTCACCAGGTAATGCCCAGTTGTGTTTGGGCCCAAAGTCTACAGTCGCACCAATCACAACTCGATCCATGAACAGCTCTGACAACAGTGTTGATCACCTTTAACTCTATCTTCCTCATCCCAGCACAGAATTAAAAGAATTTCCATTTGATTCAGATAAATGCCATCCAAAGAAGCTAATTGAATAGATGGATAGTTAAGGCTGAAGAAAGGCCTAAGGTTAACTGTTCCTCAAATACTATCTCCCCCTCCTCCTATTTATCCTGCACAACCTGTATAAAAATATATATATACTTACCGTACCTATTTTGTATCTGCTCCAGTCTGGTCACATGATTTTGCATCTCCAGCTAAGGGAGTGCTTGAAAACAGTTAGGAATTCCAAGAGCCATGACCCATCATGGGCTCCCATTGCCCAGACGTTGTAGGCTTCCCTCCCCGTCTCTACAACAAACATTCATTGACAGCTGGAGTTGTGGGATCAAATGACAGGACTGGATTAAAAAATAGGTGAGTACACACATTTTCTAAATACAGGTTAGGCAAGGTAGGTAGGAGGAGCGGAGAGGGAACATTTTTAGGAATAGTTAGACTCAGACTTTTCTTCTACTTTAGGTGAACATATTTTTTTCTCTTCTCTCTTTTAATGGCAAAACATTACAGTGGAGAAGGCATATTGATTTAACATAAAGAGATATGTTTGATTCAGTGGGTTTCAATACTAATTTTGATCAAAGCAATGTCTACTGGAAACCAACTCTTCTGGAGGATGAAGTGTTGCCTGTTTTGGACAGGGAATGGAGGGCACACATGGCACTAAAGAAAACTGGAGGCCGGATGAGTGCAATGACAGTACAAGTCTGTTAATTCTAAGGCAGTGTAGGTAGTTCTACATGTGGTACTCACAAACAGAGCACTGCTATAGTAGTTCACAACTAAAAAAAAAATAGGGTAACAGTGTCAGCATACAGGGATTTTAGAAATATTGTGATGCTTGAAGATGAAGATAATAAAAATGACAGTGTAAACTTTTCAGCAATGAATGAACATCTAAAACGGCAATACACACACACACCCTCCACCCTTTTATCCCTCTTCATGTTGTATGTATCAGCTGTGCAGGTGCAGTGAATGAGAACCGATTGGTACGATTTGTTTAGTTGCCCTGGGGAGACTGGTAAACAAAAAAAGGACATGTACTGAAAAAAAAGGTTTTTAGATGGAAGTCACATCACTCAACTGATTTCGGTGGTCAAAGAAAATATCAGAGCTTTGAAGACATTTCTGAATATTTGATCTGCTTCTTAGAAAATAAAATGAGTAGTATGGTATATGTTCATTAGTTAACTACATGTACTATTTTTAATGTGCATCAGTATGACACTTTACAAACAGTCTTGAACTGAGCTCCATTTGCATATGATTTCTGTCACAGCACGAAAAAAGCCCATTCCTCTTTCATCTGCCTTCTTTCTTTATGCATTTATAAGCAAGCGCTCATCTGTATAGACACTGTAAAAGATTCCTTTAGGAGGCCGTCTTATGACATTTGGAAATCCCTCTTTGACAGAGATCCATGTTTATGCTTGCACAACCAGCTCATATGCATATTTTCCTTGGCATAAAATATTTGCATTCATTATTTTTAAGTCTAATCTGTCATCACAATAAAACGGGACTACATGCCCTTTAAATAGAATATGCTGTGCTGCTACATAAATAATGCTGGCTGGAAATAAGTGGACCTTAGATGTTCCATGTTTTGCTGATATTTTAGCAAAGCTACTTAGCCAGATCAAGCAAGTAAAACTACAGGCTTACTTCTGCAGAGATGAAAGGAGCAATAGAATAGGAATTCTGCACTGAGAAGTCCATGTACCTATCTAGGAGTGTTATTTAAAGTAGAATTCCATGTTTAACCTGGATTGTAGTAACTGCTGTAGATCTTCTTCATTCATTGCTGCTGTGTTATCCTTCTGTACTGTGGACATGTGTAGCGGGGTATCGTTTTTCACCCAAAGTCTACAGTTCCCAGCACGCTTTGAGGCACCCAAGGTGCATTCCCCCGTGCAAAGACTGCTGGGGTGGACTTTAAAAGGGAGAGGCGGGGACTGTTTCTTTCTCTTTGGATTACAGTTTGTTCTTTAAGTGCACCACCGTGTTTTGCTAGCGAAGATTTCCTCATCAAACTTTACCCCAAGTTATAGTCAGGCCTGACTGGGTATTATAGGACATTGCTGGGCGCCATCTTGCTCACGAGGGAGGATAGCTGCAGCGGGGTCTGTTAAACTGTAATTTCATTGCTGAATGTTTTATCTTTTGATAAGTATACTTATATTGCAGGGATCTGCATGTAACATTGCATACTGTTTTAACCTTTTAACCTTTACTAATAGTAAAGAACCTATAGTTAAGTATATTGGTTCTCAGTGTCAATTACTGTGCTATATTATAAAAGGGGACTGTGTCATATAGAATACGAAAAAGAGAGAGTGCAATTCTATCATCTCCTTTCGTAACTGTGTCACGAGAGGTTGGAGCCAATTGCCAGGGGTTGACAGCAGTGCACTACAAGGCCCAAAAACAAACAAGGCAGCCCTCTTAACTGGGGGTATCACTACACGTGGGGGCTCGGTTCCGTGATCCTTGTGGGTTGCACGCTGCCATCAAGCCGGTCGGAAGTACCAGCATGGACCCGCAGGCAGTGACACAATGATGCGCAGAGTGGGCTGTTGATCCAATCCGGGCAGTAGCTGTTGAACTCCCAGAAGGGATTAAGGAAAAAGAAGAGGTAAGGCAACTAATAATGTCAATATCTCCAAGATGGAAAGCATGGGTGGTGGATGTAAAGTCAGATACCTTGGGGGCATATGCACTAGTAGAATGGACAAGAGGAATTCCAGAAGAGTTCAAAGGGCAGAGTGTAAAGGATATAGATGACAAAACGTATCGCTTAGTGCATACTGAGGCTGTGATTATCTCCATTACTCTTCTCCAAAATGAGAGGCAGTCGCGAGACGAAAGCTCTGGAATTACCCCTGGCCGCCATAGGGCCGGAACTGCTGACTGCTTTGGGAGACTTTGTTACTAATTGCCAGAAAACCAGAATGGTACATGTGGAAGCCGGGTACCAGAAGCTCCGGGTGTTTTCAGGAACACAGCCTGTGCCACCCGGGGAAGAAGACTTTGAAACCTGGATTGAGCAGGCAATGCAGGCAGTAGAAGGTTGGGAAGTCCCTGAAGCGCAGAAAAAGTAGCGCATCAACAAAAGCTTGAAGGGTACTGCTGCTGAGGCTGTGAAGAATCTTAGGTGCAGCAATACTGTGTGTACAGCAATGGATTATCTGTCTATGTTGCAGGAGGAATTTGGCCAGCTGGAGAAGGTGTCGGAGTTGGTGTATCAATTTGAACATACCCTCCAACAGCCGGGGTTGAAGTTGTCTGAATATGTCCGGAGACTGAACAGGATGCTGTACCAAATTGTACTGAGAAAGGGAATGCTGCCACAAGTCATAGACACTACCAGGATGAAGCAGATGCTGAGGGGAGCCTTACGTTCGGATCCAGTTTGGCTTCACTTGAAGACCTCTGACGGAGTCATGGCTTTGAGTTACCCAGACCTTGTGCGGATCATAAGGGACGAAGAGACCTTGCTGAAGGATCAACAGGGGGTTGAGAAGACCACCCCACCCGCTTCCGTGGGAGTCAGAACAGCAGTAGCTACCGGACGTGACTCAGAAGTAGAAACCTTGAAGTCTCAGATGGCCCAAGTACTGGATTTATTGACCTCTTTATTTGCCAAGGACTCAGGAACCAAGGAGAAAGGAGAGATCAAGAGTGAACCGGACCGGAATGTTCCCATTCCAACTTCCCCAAAAATAAGGAAGGAAATTACCTGCTTCAACTGTGGAGGAGCCGGCCACACTGGGAAAGTGTGCCCCAGTCCAAGGAAGAACCGAGGCACTCAATACCAGCAGGCGGAAAACTTCAGAGGGCTCCGGTGAAGGAGTCAGCCGGGTGCCCGCTACTTACAGAAAGCTCCAAAAAGATGCAAAAAGAGAAGGGAAACAATACCCCTCATAAAACCCCCCATACTGCCTGTCGGGAGTTGAAATTTGACAACCGGAGAAAGATCAATGCATACCAGGTCCAAAAAGGGTTGAGGTCCAGAGAAAAATGGAAGAAGAAGAAAACACCATTAGGAAAATCAAGGAGTCCAAAGGAGGAAGCACCTCAGAAGAAGTTCCCAGACCCTCTCCTCTAGTCTCCGTTCAAGTGGAGGGAGTCTACACCAAGGCCCTCCTAGATACAGGAGCTCAAGTGACTCTTTTATACAGAGACTTTTATCGGAATTATATGAGTCATGTGCCTTTACAGAAGCTGGAAGACCTACAGATAGGGGGGATTGGCACTTGTAGCTTTCCCTGCGACGGTTATGTCTCAATCAGGCTGGCCTACAATGTTGCCATATATTCATTCTCTTTATTATTTGTTCTACCTCATAACAGATATGATGATTGTGCATCTGCCCCTGATGAGCGAGTAGAGCTCGCGAAACGCGTAGGGCTTACCTGATGCCCCATCCATCTGATTCACCCAGTACCTGTGCCACTGTACTTCAATTACCATATATGCCAACACTATGTGTACCTCACATGTATTCATGTACTTTTATATTGTGTGCAATTTACTCACTGGTCTTTCTTTATATGTACATTTACCTTTTATCATTGTTATATGGATGTATTGTTGCTTGTTTTTTATCTATGTTCTGTACTTTTGCTGTACATCACGGCCACTATGCCTGGTGACACACACTCATTGTTGTCTCCTCCTTTGATGTACAGACATATCTGTTACGAATAAAATAGATTAAATCACAATTTCTCCTTGCCTTACATGTGCCTATCTCTTCCACCTCATACAAAGTCCCAGGGCGTCTCTCTTTGGTTTTGGTTCGTACAGGGATGGAGATGGTTGAGCAGCTGTAGCAGTTCCTATTTTCCCTTTTTCTGTGTATATCGGGTGGTAGACACCCATTTAGCCCCTAATAGGTCTCCTGCAGCTCTGGCCATGTATGCATTTTTTATTATTTGTCATTTCTAGTACAGTTATTGTTTGGCCAGTTGCCTTTTTTATATTGCACTGTGGGTACTCTCTGGGCCACTTGTCCTCTCCTCCCTTTTTCCACGGGCGCTGGCATTTTCGGTTTTTGGCTCGGGGTCTGCGTTGCGTGAAAGGGAGGTTTCACTGACCTCCTGCTGTCCCCGCCCATCCCACGGCATCATGTCTTTTTCACGCCCGCTGATGCGGCGTCTCTGACGCCGCCGCTGCGGGCTGTGTGGGACATCCCGGATGTAATGCTACCAGCGCCTTCATGACGCTGGGTTGCGCACATCCGCACATGATGTTGGGGGCGGAGCCATCGGACTCGCCCCGGGTTTATATCCGGATGGCTGTGCGGTTGGACCAGCATTTGCGGTCTTTCCATCTGGCGTGCTGGACACCTCCCTATGGCTGTGTTTCCTTCAGATCTCTGCAACAAGGTAGCCTCCCCACTCATGACTGTTTCAGTCATATTGGGTTTTTCATTGACATTACGTTTTTACCCTCCCCCATATATGCGCATTGTATCCACCTTGTTTGTGGATTATATCAGTACCACACTTGGTTTGCCTACAATACCAGGGTTCCATAGTGAAATATCACTTGGACCCAGCTGTAGCCCAATAGCCATACACAAATAATATGGTTTACTGTATCTATTTCACATGCGCATTATGTCTAGACTGCCCTTGATTATGCAGCTTACCCCCCCCCCCCCTTCTTGGTTCATTTCATATTGTTTATTTATTGCCTTTGGTCATAATACACGCCATGTATCCAGCATAGCCACTCCACACTCATACTATATGGATTTTTTTGTACTTATCATTACCTTTAGACCTTTCTTGCATTTGCGTTTTGACATACAGCATCATTTACAAACCGCCATGTTTTGTGTTATATACATGTTTTTAGATATATTCCTAATTTCTTTCAGACACACTGTTGGTTTTCTGGGGTGCCCAGCAATTGCTGTCTGGGTATTTCCCACAGACCGCACAGCCTATCCGGATTTCCCGTGGGGCGTTGTTCGTATGCCTTGCCCCCTCAGCTCCCGAGCCGCATTTTGGGTTTGCCGCCGTTTTTTGGTACGTGGTGCTTGGATTTGTTGGTCCAGACTTTGGTGAGTACAAGGTTAACCTTTGGCTTGACCCCCTCACCATCCCCCACACCTTCCACTACAATGTTGCCATATATTCATTCTCTTTATTATTTGTTCTACCTCATAACAGATATGATGATTGTGCATCTGCCCCTGATGAGCGAGTAGAGCTCGCGAAACGCGTAGGGCTTACCTGATGCCCCATCCATCTGATTCACCCAGTACCTGTGCCACTGTACTTCAATTACCATATATGCCAACACTATGTGTACCTCACATGTATTCATGTACTTTTATATTGTGTGCAATTTACTCACTGGTCTTTCTGTATATGTACATTTACCTTTTATCATTGTTATATGGATGTATTGTTGCTTGTTTTTTATCTATGTTCTGTACTTTTGCTGTACATCACGGCCACTATGCCTGGTGACACACACTCATTGTTGTCTCCTCCTTTGATGTACAGACATATCTGTTACGAATAAAATAGATTACATCACAATTTCTCCTTGCCTTACATGTGCCTATCTCTTCCACCTCATACAAAGTCCCAGGGCGTCTCTCTTTGGTTTTGGTTCGTACAGGGATGGAGATGGTTGAGCAGCTGTAGCAGTTCCTATTTTCCCTTTTTCTGTGTATATCGGGTGGTAGACACCCATTTAGCCCCTAATAGGTCTCCTGCAGCTCTGGCCATGTATGCATTTTTTATTATTTGTCATTTCTAGTACAGTTATTGTTTGGCCAGTTGCCTTTTTTATATTGCACTGTGGGTACTCTCTGGGCCACTTGTCCTCTCCTCCCTGTTTCCACGGGCGCTGGCATTTTCGGTTTTTGGCTCGGGGGCTGCGTTGCGTGAAAGGGAGGTTTCACTGACCTCCTGCTGTCCCCGCCCATCCCTCGGGATGGGCGGGGCCACCCACGCAACGGCATCATGTCTTTTTCACGCCCGCTGATGCGGTGTCTCTGACGCCGCCGCTGCGGGCTGTGTGGGACATCCCGGATGTAATGCTACCAGCGCCTTCATGACGCTGGGTTGCGCACATCCGCACATGATGTTGGGGGCGGAGCCATCGGACTCGCCCCGGGTTTATATCCGGATGGCTGTGCGGTTGGACCAGCATTTGCGGTCTTTCCATCTGGGGTGCTGGACACCTCCCTATGGCTGTGTTTCCTTCAGATCTCTGCAACAAGGTAGCCTCCCCACTCATGACTGTTTCAGTCATATTGGGTTTTTCATTGACATTACGTTTTTACCCTCCCCCATATATGCGCATTGTATCCACCTTGTTTGTGGATTATATCAGTACCACACTTGGTTTGCCTACAATACCAGGGTTCCATAGTGAAATATCACTTGGACCCAGCTGTAGCCCAATAGCCATACACACATAATATGGTTTACTGTATCTATTTCACATGCGCATTATGTCTAGACTGCCCTTGATTATGCAGCTTACCCCCCCCCCCCTTCTTGGTTCATTTCATATTGTTTATTTATTGCCTTTGGTCATAATACACGCCATGTATCCAGCATAGCCACTCCACATTCATACTATATGGATTTTTTTGTACTTATCATTACCTTTAGACCTTTCTTGCATTTGCGTTTTGACATACAGCATCATTTACAAACCGCCATGTTTTGTGTTATATACATGTTTTTAGATATATTCCTAATTTCTTTCAGACACACTGTTGGTTTTCTGGGGTGCCCAGCAATTGCTGTCTGGGTATTTCCCACAGACCGCACAGCCTATCCGGATTTCCCGTGGGGCGTTGTTCGTATGCCTTGCCCCCTCAGCTCCCGAGCCGCATTTTGGATTTGCCACTCTTTTTTGGTACGTGGTGCTTGGATTTGTTGGTCCAGACTTTGGTGAGTACAAGGTTAACCTTTGGCTTGACCCCCTCACCAACCCCCACACCTTCCACTACAATGTTGCCATATATTCATTCTCTTTATTATTTGTTCTACCTCATAACAGATATGATGATTGTGCATCTGCCCCTGATGAGCGAGTAGAGCTCGCGAAACGCGTAGGGCTTACCTGATGCCCCATCCATCTGATTCACCCAGTACCTGTGCCACTGTACTTCAATTACCATATATGCCAACACTATGTGTACCTCACATGTATTCATGTACTTTTATATTGTGTGCAATTTACTCACTGGTCTTTCTGTATATGTACATTTACCTTTTATCATTGTTATATGGATGTATTGTTGCTTGTTTTTTATCTATGTTCTGTACTTTTGCTGTACATCACGGCCACTATGCCTGGTGACACACACTCATTGTTGTCTCCTCCTTTGATGTACAGACATATCTGTTACGAATAAAATAGATTACATCACAATTTCTCCTTGCCTTACATGTGCCTATCTCTTCCACCTCATACAAAGTCCCAGGGCGTCTCTCTTTGGTTTTGGTTCGTACAGGGATGGAGATGGTTGAGCAGCTGTAGCAGTTCCTATTTTCCCTTTTTCTGTGTATATCGGGTGGTAGACACCCATTTAGCCCCTAATAGGTCTCCTGCAGCTCTGGCCATGTATGCATTTTTTATTATTTGTCATTTCTAGTACAGTTATTGTTTGGCCAGTTGCCTTTTTTATATTGCACTGTGGGTACTCTCTGGGCCACTTGTCCTCTCCTCCCTGTTTCCACGGGCGCTGGCATTTTCGGTTTTTGGCTCGGGGGCTGCGTTGCGTGAAAGGGAGGTTTCACTGACCTCCTGCTGTCCCCGCCCATCCCTCTGGGCGGGGCCACCCACGCAACAGCATCATGTCTTTTTCACGCCCGCTGATGCGGCGTCTCTGACGCTGCCGCTGCGGGCTGTGTGGGACATCCCGGATGTAATGCTACCAGCGCCTTCATGACGCTGGGTTGCGCACATCCGCACATGATGTTGGGGGCGGAGCCATCGGACTCGCCCCGGGTTTATATCCGGATGGCTGTGCGGTTGGACCAGCATTTGCGGTCTTTCCATCTGGCGTGCTGGACACCTCCCTATGGCTGTGTTTCCTTCAGATCTCTGCAACAAGGTAGCCTCCCCACTCATGACTGTTTCAGTCATATTGGGTTTTTCATTGACATTACGTTTTTACCCTCCCCCATATATGCGCATTGTATCCACCTTGTTTGTGGATTATATCAGTACCACACTTGGTTTGCCTACAATACCAGGGTTCCATAGTGAAATATCACTTGGACCCAGCTGTAGCCCAATAGCCATACACACATAATATGGTTTACTGTATCTATTTCACATGCGCATTATGTCTAGACTGCCCTTGATTATGCAGCTTACCCCCCCCCCTTCTTGGTTCATTTCATATTGTTTATTTATTGCCTTTGGTCATAATACACGCCATGTATCCAGCATAGCCACTCCACATTCATACTATATGGATTTTTTTGTACTTATCATTACCTTTAGACCTTTCTTGCATTTGCGTTTTGACATACAGTATCATTTACAAACCGCCATGTTTTGTGTTATATACATGTTTTTAGATATATTCCTAATTTCTTTCAGACACACTGTTGGTTTTCTGGGGTGCCCAGCAATTGCTGTCTGGGTATTTCCCACAGACCGCACAGCCTATCCGGATTTCCCGTGGGGCGTTGTTCGTATGCCTTGCCCCCTCAGCTCCCGAGCCGCATTTTGGGTTTGCCGCCGTTTTTTGGTACGTGGTGCTTGGATTTGTTGGTCCAGACTTTGGTGAGTACAAGGTTAACCTTTGGCTTGACCCCCTCACCATCCCCCACACCTTCCACTACAATGTTGCCATATATTCATTCTCTTTATTATTTGTTCTACCTCATAACAGATATGATGATTGTGCATCTGCCCCTGATGAGCGAGTAGAGCTCGCGAAACGCATAGGGCTTACCTGATGCCCCATCCATCTGATTCACCCAGTACCTGTGCCACTGTACTTCAATTACCATATATGCCAACACTATGTGTACCTCACATGTATTCATGTACTTTTATATTGTGTGCAATTTACTCACTGGTCTTTCTGTATATGTACATTTACCTTTTATCATTGTTATATGGATGTATTGTTGCTTGTTTTTTATCTATGTTCTGTACTTTTGCTGTACATCACGGCCACTATGCCTGGTGACACACACTCATTGTTGTCTCCTCCTTTGATGTACAGACATATCTGTTACGAATAAAATAGATTACATCACAATTTCTCCTTGCCTTACATGTGCCTATCTCTTCCACCTCATACAAAGTCCCAGGGCGTCTCTCTTTGGTTTTGATCCATCAGAGACAGGAAAGGCGGAAGTCTTTGACACCCTGGCAGTAGTTTGTCCTCGCCCGTCAGGGGCCAACACCAGCTCCATGTTGATAGGGACCAACACTGACTTGGTCAGGAGACTGCTGACCCCTTTAGTGCAGGAGCGGAGTCCTCCCAAACAGAAGATTCACCCCATGCTGCAACAAGGTCTATCAGAAATTGATCCTGGAGCAAAAGGCCCTGGAAGCGGGGGTGGGAAGAGTCTGGAGACTGTCGAGAAAGGAGAAGATACTGCAGCCTGGTGAGGTGACCTATCTTCAGGCTACGGTAAAACTCTCCTGGGAGCAGCCTTGGCCCCTTTGTGGTCTTGGAGCCAGACCCCTTCAACACTCACCCAGGATTGGAAGTGATCCCTGAAGTGGTCCTGTTGAGGGCATTGAAGAAGGCGAAGGGCCAGATTCCAGTGAGCATCAGAAATGTCTCTAGTTCTCCTGTGAAGATCCCAGCTCGGGTACTACTGGGAAAAGTAAATCCTGCCACCCCAGTGACCCTGTATGAGTTGAAAGGGACGGAGGGAGGAGAAGTCACCCTGGAGGGACTCTGTTTGGAAGATACCACCTTGCCATTGAAGTGGAAGGAGAGAGCCAAGGCCCAGCTGACCAGATGGAGGAAGATATTCTCAGAAGATGAGTTTGACGTGGGGTGTGCGAGGAGTGCCACCCATAAAATCCATCTGCAGGAAGACAAACCCTTCTGGGAGAGGGTCCGATGAGTCCCCCTAGCTGACTTGGAAGATTTGCGTGAGCAGTTAACAGAGCTCAAGAGGACAGGGGTTATTCGAGAGTCAAGGAGTCCATATGCTTCCCCCATCGTGGTGGTAAGGAAGAAGAACGGGTCGCTGAGGCTCTGCATAGACTACAGGACTCTCAACAGGAGGACCATACCCGACCAGTACACTACCCCCAGGATAGAAGATGCTTTGCAGAGTCTGTCTGAGGCCAAGTGGTTCAGTGTCATGGACCTGAAGAGTGGGTATTATCAAATCCCAATGCACTCTGAAGACAGAGAGAAGACGGCCTTCATCACCCCGGTGGGATTCTATGAGTTTAATAGGATGTCTCAAGGCCAGTCCTCGGTCCACTATTTGGGACACATAGTATCTGCAGAAGGAGTGTCTACAGATCCCGACAAACTGGACGCCGTTACCTCCTGGCCCAGGCCAACTACAGTGACTGAGCTCAGATCCTTCCTGGGATTCTGCTCTTACTACTGTAGATTTGTGGAAGGGTTTGCGAAAATTGCAAAACCCTTGAATGAGCTACTAAAGACAGAAGGAGAGGAGGATGATACTGGTCCCAGGAAACCTGGAGAGTCTGTGGAAGGCCAGTGGACAGAGGAGTGTGAGGAAGCCTTCCAAATGTTGAAGAAGAGTCTGACCACTGCCCCAGTCTTGGCCTATGTTGATCCCAGGAAACCATATGAACTGCATGTAGATGCCAGCCATGATGGTCTAGGAGGGGTGCTGTACCAAAAGTATGAAGGACAGTTGCGCCCAGTTGCCTATGTTAGTAGAAGTCTGACACCAGCAGAAAAGAACTACTCCACCCACAAGTTGGAATTCCTGGCAAAGTGGGCAGTCGTGGATAAGCTCAGAGATTACCTGTATGGGGCTGACTAGGGATGAGCTCGGTGTTCGAGTTGAACATACGTTCGACTCGAACATCGGCTGTTCGACCGTTCGGTGAACATCGAACGATTTGGGCCGTTCGCGCCAAATTCGAGTGACGCGAACGGCCCACAATACACTGCGCCATCGCAGTACAATCCCGGCACTGTGATTGGCCAAGCATGCACTGTGACCCCGCATGCTTGGCCAATCACAGCGCCGGCAGCTAGGAGAGCCATAATTGGCCACAGGCAGGTTGCCTGTGGCCAATTATAGCTCAGGGGGTTTAGCACACGCCCCACACTATAAGAGGCCGCCAGCGCAGCGGCCTTGTGTAGTGTGTTCCGGCGCAGGGAAAGAGAAGGATAGGCAGGGACAGTGTTGATATTCTTTGTGCTATTCTTGCGTGCAGGGAGAGAGAAGGATAGGCAGGGAGAGTGTCAGTGTCATATTCTTTGCTAAACCTTGTGTGCAGGGAGAGAGAAGGATAGGCAGGGGACAGTGTCAGTGTCATATTCTTTGCTAAACCTTGTGTGTAGGGAGAGAGAAGGATAGGTAGGGAGAGTGTCAGTGTCATATTCTTTGCTAAACCTTGTGTGCAGGGAGAGAGAAGGATAGGCAGGGGACAGTGTCAGTGTCATATTCTTTACTAAACCTTGTGTGCAGGGAGAGAGAAGGATAGGCAGGGAGAGTGTCAGTGTCATATTTTTTGATAAACATTGTGTGCAGGGAGAGAGAAGGATAGGCAGGGGACAGTGTCAGTGTCATTGTTGCTAAGCCTCCTGCACATTATACACCTGAAGCTAGCCCGTATTGCTGTGTTTTCCTGGTGTGTTACACCAACAGGCATTTGCAGCACTTACAGCGGGCGGAGTGCGCCTCCTGCACATTATACACCTGAAGTTAGCCCGTATTGCTGTGTTTTCCTGGTGTGTTACACCAATAGGCATTTGCAGCACTTACAGTGGGCGGAGTGTGCCTCCTGCACATTATACACCTGAAGTTAGCCTGTATTGCTGTGTTTTCCTGGTGTGTTACACCAACAGGCATTTGCAGCACTTAAAGCGGGCGGAGTGTGCCTCCTGATCATATTACACCTGAAGTTAGCCCGTATTGCTGTGTTTTCCTGGTGTGTTACACCAACAGGAATTTGCAGCACTTACAGCGGGCGGAGTGTGCCTCCTGCACATTATACACCTGAAGTTAGCCCGTATTGCTGTGTTTTCCTGGTGTGTTACACCAACAGGCATTTGCAGCACTTACAGCGGGCGGAGTGTGCCTCCTGCACATTATACACCTGAAGTTAGCCTGTATTGCTGTGTTTTCCTGGTGTGTTACACCAACAGGCATTTGCAGCACTTACAGCGGGCGGAGTGTGCCTCCTGAGCATATTACAGCTGAAGTTAGCCCGTATTGCTGTGTTTTCCTGGTGTATTACACCAACAGGCATTTGCAGCACTTACAGCAGGCGGAGTGTGCCTCCTGCACATTATACACCTGAAGTTAGCCTGTATTGCTGTGTTTTCCTGGTGTGTTACAACAACAGACATTTGCAGCACTTACAGCGGGCGGAGTGTGCCTCCTGATCATATTACACCTGAAGTTAGCCCGTATTGCTATGTTTTCCTGGTGTGTTACACCAACAGGCATTTGCAGCACTTACAGCAGGCGTAGTGTGATTCCTGCAAAATATACTCCTGAAGCTAGGACTTATTGCTGGTTTTCCCATCTCCCTGCAGGCCATTAGAATGTCTGGAAGGCAAACAATGAGAGGCAGACAGTCAGGAGCCAATAAAAGAGGGCAAGCAGGCTCTGTGTCTAGAGACAACAGTGCTGGTCGTGGACGCGGTGCATCGCCATCAGCACGTGGCCATGGGACACGCTTGTCCTTCTTTTCGGCAGCTGGACGTGTTGAGCCGCATCATGCCGAAGACTTGGTAGAGTGGATGACCAAGCCCTCCTCATCCTCCTCATCCTCTCTCACCCAGGCTCAGGGTACTGGCAAAGTAGCTGCCAAAGCGTCCTCTTCCCTGGTATCAATGTCATCATCAGTCACTCCTTCCCTAGACCAACCATGTCCTCCTGAGGAGTCCTCCGAACTGTTTGAGCACAGTGTTGGGTACATGCTCCAGGAGGATGCCCAGCGTTTCAAAGGGTCTGATGATGATACCCAGCTAGAGGAAGGCAGTAGCGTGAGAGCAGAGAGAGGGGATGCTCAAGAAGGACACCAATCTGGCAGTCATGTTCCAGAAGCTGCAGCATACTGCCAGATTGGCTCCAGTGATGAGGAGGGAGGGGATGATGAGGTCACTGACTCCACGTGGGTGCCTAATAGGAGAGAGGAGGAGGAGGATGAGGAGGAGGCACATCTCCAACGAGGCAGGATGCCCTCGGGGGGCCAGCATAAGGGCAGCACACCGACGGAATCACACCGCAGAGCTCCGCCTGTGCAAGGCGCTGCCTCTGCCCGTTATTCAAAAAGTTCTTTGGTGAGGGCCTTTTTTGAGTCGAGTGCATCAGATCGCACAGCTGCTGTTTGCAACATATGTCTCAAGCGTATATCGTGTCGCCAAAACATCACCTGCTTGGGCACCACATGCTTGACCAGACATATGTTGACCTGCCATGCAGCTCGTTGGCAATCCTACCTTAAAGACCCACACCAAAGAACAAAGTGGACCTCTCCTTGCACGGCATCAGCTGGGATCTCCAACCCCACTATACCTTCAGTCCTCTCTGAAACCTGCACTGAGAGGAATGAAGGTGTAGAATTAGGTGTGTCACAGCCAAGTACTTGCGGGCACTCTGCTAGCAGTACACCGACGTCCGATTCTAGCAGGCAAATTTCCCTGCCCCAGCTGCTGGACCGTCGAAAGAAGTTCACTCCCAGCCATCCACATGCCCAGTGGTTGAATGCTAGCTTGGCTAAATTGCTAGCGCTTCAACTGCTGCCTTTTCAGTTGGTAGACTCGGCCCCCTTCCGTGAGTTTGTGCAATGTGCGGTTCCTCAGTGGCAGGTTCCCAAACGCCACTTTTTCTCACGGAAGGCGATTCCGGCTCTCTACCGGCATGTGGAAGGCAATGTCTTGGCCTCGCTGGACAGGGCGGTCAGCGGTAAGGTGCATATTACCGCTGACTCATGGTCCAGCAGGCATGGACAGGAACGTTACCTTTCTTTCACGGCCCATTGGGTCACTCTTTTGGCAGCTGGGAAGGATGCAGGACAAGGTGCAGTAGTGTTGGAGGTTGTTCCGCCACCACGCCTCCAAAATGCTACTACTGGTTGTGACACACCTCTCTCCTCCACCCCCTCCTCTTCTTCTTCCTCCATGGCCTCTTCCTGTGCTTTGTCCTCGGAACCAGCGGTGCTCCGTAGGCATTCAAGGGGCTACGCAAGTACGCAGGCAAAAAGATGCCATGCCGTGCTTGCGCTGGTGTGTTTGGGGGACATGAGCCACACTGGGGCAGAGGTTCTGTCTGCTCTGCAGGGGCAGGCCGAGAGGTGGTTGACACCACGCCAGCTTAAGCCAGGAATGGTGGTTTGCAACAATGGCACCAACCTCCTCTCCACCCTCCGACAGGGACAACTGACCCATGTGCCCTGTGTGGCTCACGTCCTTAACCTGGTGGTGCAGCGGTTCTTGGGCAGGTACCCAGGTTTACAGGATGTCCTGAGGCAGGCCAGAAAAGTCTGTGTGCATTTCCGCAGATCTTATAATGCCAGTGCTCGCCTGGCTGAGCTGCAAAAGGAGTTGAACCTGCCCAAGAACCGCCTTATATGTGACATGCCCACCAGGTGGAACTCAACATTGGCCATGCTGCAGCGGCTGCACACGCAGCAGAGGGCCATCAATGAGTACCTGTGCGACTACGGCACCAGAACAGGGTCAGGGGAGCTCAGGTTTTTTTCACCACGCCAGTGGAGCATGATCAGGGATGCATGCACTCTCCTGGCACCATTTGAGGAGGCCACGAGGATGGTGAGCAGTGACAGTGCATGCATCAGTGACACTGTACCTCTTGTCCACCTGTTGGAACATACGCTGCGTGGAATAATGGACAGGGCACTTGAGGCAGAACAGAGGCAGGAAGAGGAGGACTTCCTTGCCTCTCAAGGCCCCCTTTACCCAGACAGTGTTCCTTTTGTCCCACCCACCGCACAGGAAGAGGAGGAGGAGGAGGAGGAGGATTGTGTCAGCATGGAGGTGGTGCCTGGCACTCAGCATCATCAGCAGCAGTCTTTTAGGGATGATTTACTGTCCCAAGAAACCAGTGGACTTGTACGTGGCTGGGAGGAGGTGGCTGCGGATCATGTCGTCCTTAGTGACCCAGAGGACACCGGACCGAATGCCTCAGCTAACCTACGCTGCATGGCCTCCCTGATCCTGCAAAGTCTGCGGAAGGATCCTCGTATTCTTCGGATCAAGGAGAGGGACCATTACTGGCTGGCCACTCTCCTTGATCCACGGTACAAGGGTAAGGTTGCGGACCTTATCTTACCGTCGCAGAGGGAGCAGAGGATGATACAACACTGGGAGGCCTTGCAGAAAGGTCTGTGCAACGCGTTCCCAGAGACTGGGAGGGTACAAACTCCTGGTCCTGGACAACGAGTTGCTGAGGATTTGGTCAGTCAAAGAAGGAGCGGTGGGGAAGGTGGCCGTCTGACCGATGCGTTCAGATAATTCTTTAGTCCGCAGCCCCAAGGTATGATCGGTTCCAGCAACCATCGCCAGCGTCTGATATACATGGTGCAGGAATACCTAGGGGCAAGGTCAGACTTGGACACCTTCCCCACCGAAAATCCTCTGGCTTACTGGGTCTTGAGGATGGATCACTGGCCAGAGCTTGCACAGTATGCAATTGAGCTACTGGCCTGTCCTGCATCCAGCGTTCTTTCAGAACGCACATTCAGTGCTGCTGGAGGATTTGTCACGGATCACAGGGTGCGCCTGTCCACCGACTCGGTTGATCGACTGACCTTCATAAAGATGAACCAGTCTTGGATCACCACCAGCTACCAAACACCTGAAACTGATATAACAGACTAATTTATTTTCAAATGTCACATCCCTTCAAGACTGATGCTGATGCTGAGAGACTGTCCTGTTATGTTGACTGACTATCCTCCTCCTCCTCAATGATCCGATTGATGATGATAGCTTGGAAGAACATTTTTGTTTCTGGGTGCCGCCACCAGTGGCTAAGGCCCAATTTTTCAGCCCCTGTTTAACAGGGGCATGTAATTACAATTTTTATGCAATGCTTTGCAGCAGGGCTCATTCCTGCACTCCAACTAGAGTATCTGGGAGAGGTTGCAGTGTCGTGGCACCAGCACCAGTGGCTAAGGCCCAATTTTTCAGCCCCTGTTTAACAGGGGCGTGTTATTACAATTTTTTATGCAATGCTTTGCAGCAGGGCTCATTCCTGCACTCCAACTAGAGTATCTGGGAGAGGTTGCAGTGTCGTGGCACCAGCACCAGTGCCTAAGGCCCAATTTTTCAGCCCCTGTTTAACAGGGGTGTGTAATTACAATTTTTGATGCAATACTTTGCAACAGGGCTCATTGCTGTGCTCCAAGTACAGTATCTGTGAGGGGTTGCAATGTTGTGGCACCAGTGCCTAAGTCCCAATTTTTTTGCCCCTGTTTAACAGGGGCATGTAATTACAATTCTTGATCTAATAATTCACAGCAGGGCCCATTCCTGCGCCCACCAAGAGTAACTGTGAGGCCTTACAGTGTTGTGTCAACACCACCACCACCACCACCAAAGGCCCAATTTTTCAGCCCCTGTTCAACAGGGGCATGCAATTACAATTCTTGATCTAATAATTCACAGCAGGGCCCATTCATGCGCCCACCAAGAGTAACTGTGAGGGCTCACAGTGTTGTGGCAACACCAACATGTAAGGGGCAAATTTCAGCTGAGTATATACGGCAGGCCCCTACTTTCAAACATCCAACTTACAAACGACTCCTCCTTGCAAACGGAAGGATACAACAGGAAGTGAGAGGAAATCTACCCCCAGGAAGGCAAATTCTCTCCTGTAAGAGTTAATATGGGAAAAAAAGTGTCTCCTCTCCACTGATGCTTTATCACTAATTCTTGTTTCAATAAAAAAAACTAATTTTCAAAAAACATTTGTCATTAGGACGGAAAGTGAGGTGAACTGTTCTGAACAGGTGCACACTGCACAGACAGCAAAACAAATGTTACAGGGGTGATAACCCTTCCCTATGTTTTCCAAAAAGCTTAAAAATAGATTTTTTGGCTGGAGCTACACTTAAACAATGTACCTGTTCAAAATTACAAACAGATTCTACATAAGAACAAACCTACAGTCCCTGTCTTGTATGCACCGCCTGTATACGGCTGTTCAGAGTATATAGGGCCTTTTTTATTTTGTGTGCGGGGTTCCCCTTAATATCCATACAAGACCCAAAGGGGGGTAATGGGCTGGGGTAGGGGGGGGGTGATGGGGTAGCAATGCCATTTTTCTTAAAGATTTTCATCCATATTACCGGGACCAGACATTACATTAAAGCCGCAAGCAGTTTTAAATGGCTTTTTTTCCTTTAGTAATGTAATTTTGTGCAGGGACAGTTCTAAACACGGGAAACACGTGGCACTTCACAGGCATACTTTAGACACCCCCCCAGGTATGATATTTAAAGGAATATTTGACTTTTTTTTTTCACTTTATGCATCATTAAAATGACTGCTCCCGAAAAACGTCCGTTTTTAAAACTTCTTTTTGCATTGATACATGTCCCCTGGTGCAGAACCCGGGTTCCCAAACCCTTTTTAGGACAATAACATGCATAATAGTCGTTATAATTAGCACTTTAGATTTCGAACGTTCGCATCCATTGTATTTAATAGGGTTCTAAAGTTCGTGCAAACTTTCGGTCCGTTCGCGGGTTCTGGTGCGAACCGAACCCGGGGGTGTTCGGCTCATCACTAGGGCTGACTTTACAGTAAAGACTGACAATAATCCACTCACCAATCTCTTCACCACGGCCAAGCTGGATGCCACTGGTCACCGTTGGTCAGCAGCTCTAGCCGGGTTCAACTTCAGCCTGAAGTATAGGTCATTGTGATGCAGATGCATTGTCCAGAAGAGCTCATGCATCCACCCACCATCCAGAGGACTGGACCCAGGTAACCCCGGATAGGGTACGGGCCTTGTGTCAAGGAGCACAACTTCAAGCTAGTGGTGGGTCAAGGACTGAAGAGATCGGAGTTTCGGTAGTAGGGGTGCCCAAGTGTTATTGTGACGTGACCCAGATTGGAGAGGACGACCTGCCAAAGCTGTCAAAAAGGACATAAAAAAAGACCAGTTGGAAGATCCCTGGGGAAGATTGGCTTTGAAGGCACTGGAAGATCAGGGTCCAGACAGGCTCCTGAAGGATCCCTCAAAGGTAGCTCGACGGGTCCACAAATAATGGAACAAGTTGCAGGTGCATCAAGGGGTGGTCTACCGAAGGGGCCCCTCTGATGACCTAGAAGAGAAGTGACAACTGTTCTTGCCGGAGAAACACAGAAGAACTGTCTTGGCTGCCCTACACGATAACCATGGCCATTTGGGGGCTGAACGAACATTTCAGCTTGTAAGGGATATGTTCTATTGGCCTTGTATGCGGGCTGAAGTGGAGGAGTACTGTCACTCATGTGCTCGCTGCATTCAAAGGAAGACATTACCACGTCAAGCTGCCCCAATGGGTCATCTGCAGAGTCAAGGACCCTTGGACTTGGTATGCATTGACTTCCTCTGTCTAGAACCTGTCTTAAGTGGACATGGAAATGTTCTGGTGATAACCGACCATTTCACCCGTTATGCCCAGGCTTTTCCAGCTAAAGACCAGAAGGCCTCCACCGTAGCCAAAATCTTGGTGGAAAAATACTTTGTGCATTATGGGCTACCACAGCGCCTACACTCAGACAAAGGGAGAGACTTTGAGAGTCGATTGATCAAGAAATTGCTGGACTCTTTGGGTATCAAGAAAACCCGTACTACCCCTTATCAACCTCAGGGTGTTGCTCAACCGGAGAGATTCAACAGGACTCTGTTAAATATGTTGGGGACTCTGAGCAGCGAGTAGAAGCAGCATTGGAGCAAGCACATAGCAGCAATAGTGCATGCTTATAACAGTACAACTAGTGATGCTACAGGGTACTCTCCATACAGACTAATGTTTGGCAGGGAAGCAAGACTGCCTGTGGATCTGGCCTTTGGCATATCAATGGATCACACTTCAGCCACCTCACATAAGGGATATGTGGATAGACTGAGGAAGAGTTTGAAGCTAGCTTTTGAACAGGCCCAAGCGGCATCAGAGCAAAGAGGAGCCCGGAATAAGAGGAACTTTGATCTCAAAGTTCGAATCCAGGACTTGCAACCTAGAGACAGAGTGCTGTTGCGGAACTTAGGAGTCCCTGGGAAGCACAAACTAGCAGACAGATGGAGACCCGAACCGTATGTGATCTGCAAAAAGTTGCCAGACTTACCGGTGTATCAGCTGAGGCCAGAAGGGAAGATAGGGCAGCTGAAGACCTGGCACAGAAACCACTTACTCCCACTTTCAGAATCAGTTTGGATACCTCCTGTAGAGGATTCCCCTGGACCATCCTCAAGCCTGGATACACCTAGGCCCAACACTCGGTCTCAGGTATCTCAGTCTGGAGGAATGGATGTCTCTGATCAAAGCGAAGAAGAAGAGCTTTTGGTTGTGGCCGTACCTGGCCCCTGAGCCTCTGTCCATAGATCTTCAACCCTCTGAAGGAACCCTGGATAGTACATTGAATGTGGAAGCCACTGAGTTTGTTCCGTCCAGCCCTCTGTCTGAGGAGTGGGAAGATGCCATAGGGTCACCTTCTGCTGAAGATCAAAGGAACCCTCAATATCTTGTTGCACCTGATCTGGACGTCCCAGAAATAGTGGAACCCAATGCAGTCACCCCAAGAGAACAGAGAGCCAAGAGAACCATTCGTCCTCCTCGGAAGTTAACCTATGCCCAAATGGGGGAAAGTTCTGAGAATACTGTAACTACTGCTAGAAGGACAATACTAACACCTGGTCCCTCCACTGTGCATTTGGTGGAGGGCAACCCCAGCTCACTCTCTGGCACAGTTAGGCAGGTTACCCTCATTGATGTGACCTGTGGGCAGGACAAGCTCCCTTCCCCATTTTGGTGGGAGTTTCCCCTGCCAACTTCTCTTGCAGCCCTCAATGAGTTTGTGTTCTCTTATTGTTAATACTGTCTTTGGGGACCAAAGATTCTAAGTGGGGGGAGTGTGTAGCGGGGTATCGTTTTTCACCCAAAGACTACAGTTCCCAGCACACTTTGAGACACCAAAGGTGCATTGCCCCGCACAAGGACTGCTGGGGTGGATTTTAAAAGGGAGAGGCGCCCTCCCAGCAAGAGGATCCCTGTGCTGACCTGCTGTGCGTGCAAGGCCTGAAGCCTGGGCCTTGCATTTTCTTCCAAAGAGCCTTCCGCTCCACAGAGGAGCCTGCGGAGCGTCTGACCCTGCTGTGAAGAGTTGTCATCAGGAGGACCGAAGACCCGGGCATCGTGGACACTGTGAAGCGAGTCACAGTAGCGGAGGTACCGGACAAGGACTGGTCCGGTCGGGTGAGAGAGCGCCTGCTCAGAGCCGCATACTATTAACTTTGTGCCTATTTAACTTTATCCAGGCCCATCAGTGGTTACAGTTACACTCTGGGGAGACTGTCTGCTGAACTGAGTTTACTAGTCTCTCCAGCTTTACAAAGTTAGCGATCATCGCTACCCCATTGGATTACAGTTTGTTCTTTAAGTGCACCACCGTGTTTTGCTAGCGAAGATTTCCTCATCAAACTTTACCCCAAGTTATAGTCAGGCCTGACTGGGTAGTATAGGACATTGCTGGGCGCCATCTTGTTCATGAGGGAGGATAGCTGCAGCGGGGTCTGTTAAACTGTCATTACATTGCTGAATGTTTTATCTTTTGATAAGTATACTTATATTGCAGGGATCTGCATGTGACATTGCATACTGTTTTAACCTTTTAACCTTTACTAATAGTAAAGAACCTATAGTTAAGTATATTGGTTGTCAGTGTCAATTACTGTGCTATATTATAAAAGGGGACTGTGTCATATAGAATACGAAAGAGAGAGATTGCAATTCTATCATCCCCTTTCCTAACTGTGTCACGAGAGGTTGGAGCCAATTGCCAGGGGTTGACAGCGGTGCACTACAAGGCCCAAAAACAAACAAGGCAGCCCTCTTAACTGGGGGTATCGCTACACATGGTTAAACTGAATATTCATTAAGGGCATCTTTAAAACCATAACTTTGCAATGCTCATCTATGAAGTGTCTCCAGTGTAGGAGGCAGCCATCTTGGCTGGGTCTGGAACGAGTGATTGGCTGATGCAACTGAGCAAGGAGAAGTGGTCTGCAGGCTGCTGGAGAATGTAGTCCCCAGAGCAGCACAGCCCTGGCTCTGGGAGGAAGGGGGACTATATCTCCCAGAGGTCTGAGGGAACTGGTACGGAAAGAGAAGGTTAAGGGCTTCTGCTGCTCTGTGGGGATCATGTGCTGCTGCAACCATTTTCCTGAGTTGAACAGCTGAGAAACAACACCACAAGGTTGCAGTGAAGGGGGAACAGTGATGTTTTGCCAGAGTTTACTGGAATTATCTGATGCTGTGCTGCCCAGGAGAAGAGTGATCAGAGACTGCTGCTGCCATCATACTCTGTGCAATTATACATGTGAGGGGGTCATGGATCCTCAGAGTCCACACTCTGTGTTTCACTTGCTGGACATGGTAAGTGACTGTGACTGTCAGCAGTTCCCGGCTACAACTGCTGGGTGCTAACTTGCAAAGAGAACCTCTTCCCAAACCTACATATAAATGCCTGAAGTTTGGAAAGTACATACTGTGGTGAGAGGCCACTGACTTTTCTTGTTTCCTGGTTCTGTAAAATAAATCTTACCCTTTGGATTACAAAGACTCTACTAGAGAGCACTTGTAAGGAAGAAAATGAGGGACTGTTTCAGCAAAATTCAAACCTGCCCTGGAGAGTAACAATTCTTGTTTATGAGATACAATGTCTGTGTACGACATATGTCATTTTTGACGATTGAAACGTTCATATTTACTTTCTGTTTTTCTTTTCCTGTATTTCCGTGAAACACTTAATAAATATACAATAAAAAAATAAAGAAAAAAAAATTCAAACCTGCCTGACATAAAATTGACTTTTACTTAATCAGAGCACGGGTCCGGAGACCCAGAAGAGTGTGTCCTGGATGTGGTAAGAGACTAACATCATTCAAGTTAATGTGTTGTCTGATTGGAACTGTTATGCTTTCTTCAAGGGTCTCAATGTAACCGGCCAACACTTTTTTTTTTACCATTCACTCGTCAGTGTGACAAAACAGGGACTGTTAGCAAGTTAGGGCTGTCTTTATACACAGTTGCTAGGTAAATGCAGTTTAGTTTTCTTAATTACTGGTATTCAGAATACTGCAGGTGTTTAACCATATCTCTCAGAGTCTCTACCCCACCCGCTGTCACAAAGCAGGGAGCGCTGGAGGAGGAAGTGGGTCACTAGGAGCATGTTACGTCCTAAATATGGGTGTAACATGTAACATGCTCCTAAAGCTGAACTTATCCTTACTCCTGCGTGAGTGAGGTGTGTCATCTTCAGGTTGGAGAAATCACAAAACAATTAAGAGGTTCCTATGGGGGTAGCACTACACATGTTTATTGTCACTTTTAATAGTTTGTTTGGATCAAGTTGGCCTAAGGTAACTATTTCTATTACAGAATGATATGATGTATGGCATAACAAGATATGCTGCCAATTGGGGGTTGGTAGCATTTAGATTTGTAGCTGTAAAAGTTTTCAACTCTTTGAATATCACCTAAGGGGGTGTGGCTGAGCAACGGGTGTAACAGGATGCTTCCTCTGACGTCTCAACCGAGAATCCACACAATTATCCTATCTGCGCTTCTCCTACTTGGCCAAGCAGCTCACAAACTGCACCAGGAGCTTCCTGCACAGTGGGGCCAGGGTCCCAGTGCTTCTGTTCTGCTCCCCAACATGTCTAAGAGGCACCCAAACCTCTGCTGGCTCTGAGGGCCAAGATGGCGCCCTTCCACAGCGTCCAGCAAAATAAAAGTACAAGGAGGCTGTACGGAAATTTTTCTCCTGGGCTTTGGCCAATGAGTTGCCTACTCCTCCTTCTGCACCAGAAGATTCATCTGGCGGGCAATCTAAAACAGATGACACGATTCCCCTGGAGGATACCACTGGATCCTTGATCGAATGGGACACAGTGAATACCCCAGCAGACATGTTTGCCATGCCTTCACCTCCCTCCACAAAGCTGGAGGACCTGGAGCCTACCCTCTGAGATATCCTCTCTGCGTTCGCCTCCTTCAATTCCTCCATTACTGCTCTTACTACTGAGATTAGGGTGTGAAAGCTGAAATTACCTTTATCTGACAAGACATGCAGAAACAGAGGGTGAGAACATCAGCCCTGGAAGGATGCATTAGCATAATGGTGGTTGATATGGCGCCATTGCAGAGGGATGTAAAATACAATATGCAGCTCACTGCCCAACATGCTGCCAGTCAATATGACCTGTTAAACAGGCTACGGCGCAACAATGTGCAGTCCATAGGGATACTAGAACATGTTGAAGGCAAGAATCCAGGGGGCTTTATTGAAAATGGTCTAATCTCTGTTTTTGGAAAGGACACTTTTTCTCCCATGTTTTCTGTGGAAAAGGCACACAGGGTGCCAGCGTGCCCCCTGCCTCCAGGTATCCAACCCCATCCCTTCCTTTTCAAACTCCTGAACTGTAAAGAATGAGATGAAATTCTAATGCCAGAACAATGGGGGGGGGGCAGGCATTCTGTTCACTGATAGCTCCAAGATTTCACTTTTCTGGACTTTTTGGCCGAATTACAGAAACAGCGTGGCAAATTCACGAATAATAAAAAACACCTTTGGGCACTGGATCTGCAATATGCCATGCTCTATTTCGGCTCATCAATGTGTAGTCCTTTTGACACTTTTTGACAAATTCCCCAAGGACAGCACAGAGTTCGGGGCCCAATGGTGGCCAGTGGCGACTTGGCAGAAAATTCTGGTTTGCTAGAGTCAGCTTGACTGGATGAGGTACGACCTTCTTTGGGTGCCTCTGGGTGTATCACATTAAGTTCTCCCTTGTTGGCCAACTTCACACTTGGACCCTTGAAATTTTCAGGGATTTCTTGTTTCCACTCAATCAATGCATACGTATGTGGTGTCCCTGTGTCTGTTTTCACAGCAATCACCCATGCCTTTTTGTCTGGGGACAATGTCTTCATGGCTTGACTTAACTGTTCTTCACCCCAGGACTCTCCTGGAATTTCAAGCACTATGCTGAGCTCTGAGCGGGCATTTTCTTCCTTGCACCATGCTATAGCAGCGGCAGAATCCATTGTTAGTGCCTGTAGAGGTTCTGTGTGGGGGGGGGGGGGGTTTAGGTTGCAGAGTCACAGGAATCCTGGACAAGCCCCCACGTGTAGCACTACCCCCATAGGAGCTGCTGGTTTAAGTATTGGGCCTGTACTCTGCCTATCAACCCCTGTAATCTGTCTCGAATCCCCCTTGGCACAACTGGACAATAATAACAGTAATGTGATTGTGGACCCCTAAAGGCTATAGAAGGCCACAATGATATCACACAACAATAAATGTAATTAAATATTGTTACCTTGTTGTGGTTTGCTTGCCACACAGCTGCAAAAGACAGAGTCCCACACAAGATGTAGTTCAACCAAGAAGGAATATGTTTACTTGGTAAAGAAATAGAGATTACACATGTGACATTTGTCTCAAATAGATCCCTGTGAGAGTCCACTGGCATACATATACACAACAGTTTCAGGGTTTCACTCATAAACTAAGAGACCCAAATTTACCCAACTTAGAGTCAGACCTGAAGAAGAGCACGGCGGAGGAATCTCCCACTGCTATGGTATCTACAGTGGGGTACTTCTCCACCAAGTCCAACCCAGCTCACTAAACAGCACAATGACAGTAAAATAAATGTAACAGTTGATTTACATGTGCAAGTTCAACAAGCTATCTGGCACCCCCTGGTGGGCAGCTTTACTGGTACGTGTCCCGCTGTATCAACCTAGTCAGTGAGCTGGACTGATGATTGATCCTAAAAGTCTCCAGTAATCTTTGCTAGCTTTTGTTGGTGCACTTGGGTATTTGTAATCCAAAGAAAGGGTGAAGAAAGATTAAACCATTAACATGTGTGGTGGAAAGGGCAAGTGAAATGCTGATCCTTCCCAAAGCGCTAACTCAATCCTGAATGTAGCGTGTCTCTGCTTGAGGCACTGCAGTTGCCAGCAAGTGTAAGTAAAAGTATGGAAGTCACCTTCCTGCAACACAGTTAGTTATGTTGGTGGGCAGATGCCCTCTCACCACATGAGGCCTCGCCTCTCTGGTATCCTCCGACTGGGCCCTCTTGGTTCACCGCTCCGGACGAGTCGTGGTCCCTGGTCCTCCGCTTAGCCGCTCACAAGGCGTTGGTGGATAGGTGACTCTGGATGCTCAGGAGTGTGGAGCCAGTGATGGGACAAGGCCATTTGGTGCCCAGGGCGAAGATGGCAAACTGCGCCCCCCCCCCCCGTTTTAAAAAAAGCAATCAATGTAATTTGCGAAGGGGATGACTGCATGCAGAAGGGAAGTGCAGATGGTATGAAGGCAGTTGTGGGGGGATGTCTTTTAGTTGGGGAGATATTTATTTTTGGCCACTATCACACTGAGGTGCTGGTCGCTAGTTTTAGCTGCACTTTTTGGCCACTAGCGGGGCGCTTTTAACCCCCACTAGCGTCCGCAAAAGGGTTAAAAAAGCGCCCGCAAAGCGCCGCTCCTGAAGCGCTTTGCAGGTGCTTAGGCAGTGCTGGCTATTGATTTCACTGGCAGGGGCATTTTGGGAGAGGTGTATTCACCGCTCCTAAACCACCCCAAAGATGCTGCTTGCAGGACTTTTTTCCTGTACTGCAAACGCACTGCCCTAGTGTGAGAGCACTCCGACTTTCACACTGGGGCTGCAGAAGAGGCAGTTTACAGGCGCTTTTCAGGCTCTATTTTTAGCGCAAAAACGCCTGTAAAATGCCTCAGCAGGAAAGTGGTCTAAGTGGCAGTGTCTGAGGGGTGAATAGGGAGGGGTGATGGGAAGGGTAGGGAATGCATAGGGACTAGGGTTGCCACCCTTTCATCAAGCCAAACCCGAACACTTTTGCGGCGCACAGCAATTTTTTTGTAGTACACGCTATAGGATTGTAAAATACCTGGGACACCTTTTGGGTTACCCAAAGAGAGTAGTAATGAGGTGTGCTACGGTGAACAGTGGCTGTGGCCAAATTGCATTAAAAATGGGGGGACTTAAAGGGGCTTAGTTAAATAAAACGAAAGCATTCGTGTACCCATAAAATTTAATTTAATTAATAAAAGAATTGCCAGTTAAAATATGAAACTAGCCTACCTTAAAAGTGGACACTGTCAGTCAGTAGAGCAGTGGATGGTGTCAGTAGAGCAGTGGACGGCGTCAGTAGAGCAGTGGACGGCGTCAGTAGAGCAGTGGACGGCGTCAGTAGAGCAGTGGACGGCGTCAGTAGGGCAGTGGACGGCGTCAGTAGAGCAGTGGACGGCGTCAGTAGAGCAGTGGACGGCGTCAGTAGAGCAGTGGACGGCGTCAGTAGAGCAGTGGACGGCGTCAGTAGAGCAGTGGACGGCGTCAGTAGAGCAGTGGACGGCGTCAGTAGGGCAGTGGACGGCGTCAGTAGGGCAGTGGACGGCGTCAGTAGGGCAGTGGACGGCATCAGTAGGGCAGTGGACGGCGTCAGTAGGGCAGTGGACGGTGTCAGTAGAGCAGTGGACGGTGTCAGTAGAACAGTGTACCTCCATCCAAAAACCTGAATCAGCTCTACTGAACCCAACCCCATACAAACTGTTCACAAAGTGGCACTGTACAATCTACAACCCTTTCAAGCACTTTTTAATTAAAAAAAAAGCCCAAAAATTTCAAGAGCAATCCACAGGCACCCACAAATAGAGAAGAAAATAACTGATTAAATATCGTTTATTGGGGAGGCACAAATATTGTGCCTCCCCAATAGAGACCTCCATTACAGCGAGACAAAAAAATCCTTACCTTCCAGGAGCCGCTGTAAAGATGTGTGTGTAAACCTGTTAGGGGGTGGAGTCTGTAATATCATGCTTTCTCCTGCAAAAGCATTCATGGTTGCTAGGACACCAGTCCATTGGCCCTCCATTCACTGTCTCTGGTGGCATTGGCGCCGGCGGCTGGGTTGGGGTGAGAGAGCGCACAGACAAACAGTGCAGCGTGGCCCGGCTGCAGGACATTAGCCATGCTGGAGCGGGGGAAGAAAGGGGGGTTTGCATGCTGTTTGGGGGGGGGTAGCTGACAAAGGGGAGGTGGGTAGCTGACAGAGGAGGGGGGTGGCTTACAGAGAGGTGCGGGCTGACAGAGGAGGGGGGTTGCTGACAGAGAGGGGGACTGACAGGGGAGGTTACTGACAGGGGGGGCTGACAGAAGGGGGGTTGCTGACAGAGAGGGGGGAGTTGCTGACAGAGAGGGGGGCTGACAGGGGGGGTTGCTGACAGGGGGGGCTGCTGATAGAAGGGGGGTTGCTGACAGAGGGGGGCTGACAGGGGGGGTTGGAGATAGAAGGGGGTTGCTGACAGAGAGGGGGGAGTTGCTGACAGAGAAGGGGGCTGACAGGGGGGTTGCTGACAGAGAGGTGGGCTGACGGGGGGTTGCTGATAGAAGGGGAGTTGCTGATAGAGAGGAGGGCTGACAGGGGGGGGTTGCTGATAGAGAGGGGGGCTGACAGGGGGGGTTGCTGACGGGGGGGGTTGCTGATAGAGAGGGGGGCTGACAGGGGGGTTGCTGATAGAGAGGGGGGCTGACGGGGGGGAGTTTCTGATAGAGAGGGGGGCTGACAGGGGGTTGCTAATATAGAGGGATGCTGACGGGGGGGTTGCTGACAGGGGGGCTGACAGAAGGGGGTTGCTGACAGAGAGGGGGAGTTGCTGACAGAGAGGGGGGCTGACAGGGGGGGTTGCTGACAGGAGGGGGCTGACAAGGGGGTTGCTGACAGAAAGGGGGGAGTTGCTGACAGAGAGGGGGGCTGACAGGGGGGGTTGCTGACAGAGAGGGGGGCTGACAGAGGGGGGCTGACAGGGAGGGGCTGACAGGAGGTTGCTGACAGTGGGGCTGCTGATAGAAGGGGGGTTGCTGACAGAGAGGGGGGAGTTGCTGACAGAGAGGGGGGCTGACAGGGGGGGCTGCTGATAGAAGGGGAGTTGCTGACAGAGCGGGGGGCTGATGACAGAGAGAGGGGGGCTGACAGGGGGGTTGTTGATAGAGAGGGGGGCTGACAGGGGGGTTGGCTTACAGAGAAGGACGGGCTGACAGAGGGGGGTGGCTTACATAGAAGGGCAGGCTGACATAGGGGGGTGGCTTATAGAGAGGGGCAGGCTGACAGACGGGCGGGTGGAAGAGCGGATGGCAGAGAGACCTCACCTCAGTCAGGAGAAGCCGCGCACCAAACAGGGAGGCGGGACTCCGAGCGGCTGCGATCACCCACAGCCCAGCCCCGCCTCCACATGTAACCATTTACCAGCTCCACCGGGCCAATCACAGACCGGAGCGCGGCACGCACATGACTTATTCAGCCAGTCACAGCGCGCCCGCTACCCACTGCCAGGCACTCGCACAGGCAGTGTATGTAAAAGTGTTTATTGATGGCGGCGGGCTTGGGAATCGATGCGCCGCTCTAGATGTTGCGGCCGGGACCACAGGACAGTTGAACTGTTGCTATATGTGTCCGGGTTTCAGGCGGGTTGAAACCCGGGCACATGTGTCAAAACCGGACAGGTGGCAACCCTAATTGGGACTGTTCTGGCTCTCGCTGGTAATCATGCTGGAAGCGTAAAGGGCGCACATTCTCAGTACAGAAATTTTGCATTCATATAAGCATACAGCCAGCGTAAAGTGGCTATGGACTATTATTTTATTTATAGAGTGTTTAGATAGGTGGTGAGTTTTGGGTTGTACTGATTTCGGATAACACAGGGTTAAATAGGATGGTCATAAATGAAGTTCACATTAGCTGGACAGAGCAATTGGGGGTTGTTTATATAGAGAGAGCTGCATGTCAGTTTGGGAAATGTCTGTTAGCTCTGGGGGGTTGCTGCTGGCTCTAATCTCCAACCCCCCCTTCTGTCTTTTCCAGTTCTCCTTGTCACCTAGGAGTAGGACCCTTCACTGCAAAACAAACCCTTCTAGCAGAAACTTTGCAGCTTATCTCCCCAGACTTCCCCCAGAACAGCTCAGCTTACCTTCCTGCAGTGTGCTCTGCCTCAAGTCCGGATTCTCCCAGTTTCCACATTTTCTAGCTTCCAGCTAGAGCCAGGCTCCTCTGCTCCTCTAGGTCACAGCGCCGACACAGCTCCCTGCGCTCCTTTGAGTCCTCCCACCTCGCCTCCGGCCGTGAGTGACGTCACGCCGCTGGCAGGGAATACGAGTCTCCTCCATAGGGGGAGTAAACAGTGAAGCTGACAGGGAAGGGAGGTGACGGATGCAGGAGCGCACTCGGCACACAAAATTTGTACAGTGCCGCGGCGCTGCCTATGACACAGATGTACTTGTGCACACTGGCGGCCGTAGCAGAACTTCACCTGCAGGCTGCGCCCCCCCTCCTATAGCAAATGGTACCGCCCAGGGCACTTGTCCCTTCCGCCCCTGCCTTGTACCAGCCCTGTGTGGAGCTGTCTCTCTCCCTGGTCCGATCAGCAAGGCTGTAGCAGGGATCCCTCCGACAGGCGATCCGGCCTCCGTCACTTTAGGCCCAGGCTTCTCCGGCCTAAGCACCCTCGCTGCAGGCCCCTTGCAAGATGGCGTCCCCAAGAGAACGAACACAAGCCCCATCCTGTCTTACATAACTCCTCCCAGCAGGCTGTGCGTGGCGCCGCGCTCCTCCGCAGCACAGTGGCATTGTGGGCCTTGTAGTCTGTTTCTGACCCATAGCATAGAGTCTCTGTCTCTCCACACCACAAGGTCTGTCATGCATTGTCCTTATCATAGCTGAACCAAACAAATTGCAGCAAGCAGTATGATATAAACGGACAATGAAAAGAGTTAAGTTATTATAGGCACAAACTGTAGTCCGTAAGCTACGTGAAAAATTGACACCTTGCTACTAGGGATGAGCTTCGTGTTCGAGTCGAACATACGTTCGACTCGAACATCGGCTGTTCGATCGTTCGACGAAGATCGAACGATTTGGGCCGTTCGCGCCAAATTCGAGTGACGCGAACGGCCCACAATGCACTACGCCATCGCAGTGTCATCCAGGCGCTGTGATTGGCCAAGCATGCACTGTGACCCCGCATGCTTGGCCAATCACAGCGCCGGCAGCGAGGAGAGCAATGATTGGCCACAGGCAGGATGCCTGTGGCCAATTATTGCTGAGGGTGTTTAGTACACGCCCCACACTATAAAAGGCCGCCAGCACGGCGGCCTAGTGTAGTGTGTTCCGGAGCAGGGATAGAGCAGCATAGGCAGGGACAGTGACTGTTATTTCTTTCTTGCTTAACCTGGATTCCTTTAGTTTAGGGAAAGAGAAGGATAGGTAGGGAGAGTGTCAGTGTGTTTTGTGCTTGTGCTATAGTGTGCTTAAAAAAAACATTTATTCTAGGGACAGAAAACTGTAGGTAGGGACAGTGTCAGTTTCTTTCACTCTGCAAGTCCTTGTTTCCAGGGACCTGGAAGGACAGTGAGTGAATTGTCCTTGTGCTATATTGTGCTTAAAAAAACATTTATTCTAGGGACAGAAAACTGTAGGTAGGGAGAGTGTCAGTTTATTTCACTCTGCAAGTCCTTGTTTCCAGGGACCTGGAAGGACAGTGAGTGAATTGTCCTTGTGCTATATTGTGCTTAAAAAAAAAACATTTATTCTAGGGACAGAAAACTGTAGGTAGGGAGAGTGTCAGTTTCTTTCACTCTGCAAGTCCTTGTTTCCAGGGACCTGTAAGGACAGTGAGTGAATTGTCCTTGTGCTATATTGTGATTAAAAAAAACATTTTTTCTAGGGACAGAAAACTGTAGGTAGGGAGAGTGTTTTTTTTCTTTCACTCTGCAAGTCCTTGTTTCCAGGGACCTGGAAGGACAGTGAGTGAATTGTCCTTGTGCTATATTGTGCTTAAAAAAACATTTATTCTAGGGACAGAAAACTGTAGGTAGGGAGAGTGTCAGTTTATTTCACTCTGCAAGTCCTTGTTTCCAGGGACCTGGAAGGACAGTGAGTGAATTGTCCTTGTGCTATATTGTGCTTAAAAAAAAACATTTATTCTAGGGACAGAAAACTGTAGGTAGGGAGAGTGTCAGTTTCTTTCACTCTGCAAGTCCTTGTTTCCAGGGACCTGTAAGGACAGTGAGTGAATTGTCCTTGTGCTATATTGTGATTAAAAAAAACATTTTTTCTAGGGACAGAAAACTGTAGGTAGGGAGAGTGTTTTTTTTCTTTCACTCTGCAAGTCCTTGTTTCCAGGGACCTGGAAGGACAGTGAGTGAATTGTCCTTGTGCTATATTGTGCTTAAAAAAAACATTTTTTCTAGGGACAGAAAACTGTAGGTAGGGAGAGTGTTTTTTTTCTTTCACTCTGCAAGTCCTTGTTTCCAGGGACCTGGAAGGACAGTGAGTGAATTGTCCTTGTGCTATATTGTGCTTAAAAAAAAACATTTTTTCTAGGGACAGAAAACTGTAGGTAGGGAGAGTGTTTTTTTTCTTTCACTCTGCAAGTCCTTGTTTCCAGGGACCTCTAAGGACAGTGAGTGAATTGTCCTTGTGCTATATTGTGCTTAAAAAAAACATTTATTCTAGGGACAGAAAACTGTAGGTAGGGAGAGTGTCAGTTTATTTCACTCTGCAAGTCCTTGTTTCCAGGGACCTGGAAGGACAGTGAGTGAATTGTCCTTGTGCTATATTGTGATTAAAAAAAACATTTATTCTAGGGACAGAAAACTGTAGGTAGGGAGAGTGTCAGTTTATTTCACTCTGCAAGTCCTTGTTTCCAGGGACCTGTAAGGACAGTGAGTGAATTGTCCTTGTGCTATATTGTGATTAAAAAAAACATTTTTTCTAGGGACAGAAAACTGTAGGTAGGGAGAGTGTTTTTTTTCTTTCACTCTGCAAGTCCTTGTTTCCAGGGACCTGTAAGGACAGTGAGTGAATTGTCCTTGTGCTATATTGTGCTTAAAAAAAACATTTATTCTAGGGACAGAAAACTGTAGGTAGGGAGAGTGTCAGTTTATTTCACTCTGCAAGTCCTTGTTTCCAGGGACCTGTAAGGACAGTGAGTGAATTGTCCTTGTGCTATATTGTGATTAAAAAAAACATTTTTTCTAGGGACAGAAAACTGTAGGTAGGGAGAGTGTTTTTTTTCTTTCACTCTGCAAGTCCTTGTTTCCAGGGACCTGTAAGGACAGTGAGTGAATTGTCCTTGTGCTATATTGTGCTTAAAAAAACATTTATTCTAGGGACAGAAAACTGTAGGTAGGGAGAGTGTCAGTTTATTTCACTCTGCAAGTCCTTGTTTCCAGGGACCTGTAAGGACAGTGAGTGAATTGTCCTTGTGCTATATTGTGATTAAAAAAAACATTTTTTCTAGGGACAGAAAACTGTAGGTAGGGAGAGTGTTTTTTTTCTTTCACTCTGCAAGTCCTTGTTTCCAGGGACCTGTAAGGACAGTGAGTGAATTGTCCTTGTGCTATATTGTGCTTAAAAAAAACATTTATTCTAGGGACAGAAAACTGTAGGTAGGGAGAGTGTCAGTTTATTTCACTCTGCAAGTCCTTGTTTCCAGGGACCTGTAAGGACAGTGAGTGAATTGTCCTTGTGCTATATTGTGATTAAAAAAAACATTTTTTCTAGGGACAGAAAACTGTAGGTAGGGAGAGTGTTTTTTTTCTTTCACTCTGCAAGTCCTTGTTTCCAGGGACCTGTAAGGACAGTGAGTGAATTGTCCTTGTGCTATATTGTGCTTAAAAAACATTTATTCTAGGGACAGAAAACTGTAGGTAGGGAGAGTGTCAGTTTATTTCACTCTGCAAGTCCTTGTTTCCAGGGACCTGTAAGGACAGTGAGTGAATTGTCCTTGTGCTATATTGTGATTAAAAAAAACATTTTTTCTAGGGACAAAAAACTGTAGGTAGGGAGAGTGTTTTTTTTCTTTCACTCTGCAAGTCCTTGTTTCCAGGGACCTGTAAGGACAGTGAGTGAATTGTCCTTGTGCTATATTGTGATTAAAAAAAACATTTTTTCTAGGGACAGAAAACTGTAGGTAGGGAGAGTGTTTTTTTTCTTTCACTCTGCAAGTCCTTGTTTCCAGGGACCTGTAAGGACAGTGAGTGAATTGTCCTTGTGCTATATTGTGCTTAAAAAAAACATTTATTCTAGGGACAGAAAACTGTAGGTAGGGAGAGTGTCAGTTTATTTCACTCTGCAAGTCCTTGTTTCCAGGGACCTGGAAGGACAGTGAGTGAATTGTCCTTGTGCTATATTGTGATTAAAAAAAACATTTTTTCTAGGGACAGAAAACTGTAGGTAGGGAGAGTGTTTTTTTTCTTTCACTCTGCAAGTCCTTGTTTCCAGGGACCTGTAAGGACAGTGAGTGAATTGTCCTTGTGCTATATTGTGCTTAAAAAAACATTTATTCTAGGGACAGAAAACTGTAGGTAGGGAGAGTGTCAGTTTATTTCACTCTGCAAGTCCTTGTTTCCAGGGACCTGTAAGGACAGTGAGTGAATTGTCCTTGTGCTATATTGTGATTAAAAAAAAACATTTTTTTCTAGGGACAGAAAACTGTAGGTAGGGAGAGTGTTTTTTTTCTTTCACTCTGCAAGTCCTTGTTTCCAGGGACCTGTAAGGACAGTGAGTGAATTGTCCTTGTGCTATATTGTGATTAAAAAAAAACATTTTTTCTAGGGACAGAAAACTGTAGGTAGGGAGAGTGTTTTTTTTTCTTTCACTCTGCAAGTCCTTGTTTCCAGGGACCTGTAAGGACAGTGAGTGAATTGTCCTTGTGCTATATTGTGCTTAAAAAAAACATTTATTCAAGGGACAGAAAACTGTAGGTAGGGAGAGTGTCAGTTTATTTCACTCTGCAAGTCCTTGTTTCCAGGGACCTGGAAGGACAGTGAGTGAATTGTCCTTGTGCTATATTGTGATTAAAAAAAACATTTTTTCTAGGGACAGAAAACTGTAGGTAGGGAGAGTGTCAGTTTATTTCACTCTGCAAGTCCTTGTTTCCAGGGACCTGGAAGGACAGTGAGTGAATTGTCCTTGTGCTATATTGTGATTAAAAAAAACATTTTTTCTAGGGACAGAAAACTGTAGGTAGGGAGAGTGTTTTTTTTATTTCACTCTGCAAGTCCTTGTTTCCAGGGACCTGTAAGGACAGTGAGTGAATTGTCCTTGTGCTATATTGTGATTAAAAAAAACATTTTTTCTAGGGACAGAAAACTGTAGGTAGGGAGAGTGTTTTTTTTCTTTCACTCTGCAAGTCCTTGTTTCCAGGGACCTGTAAGGACAGTGAGTGAATTGTACTTGTGCTATATTGTGATTAAAAAAAACATTTTTTCTAGGGACAAAAAACTGTAGGTAGGGAGAGTGTTTTTTTTCTTTCACTCTGCAAGTCCTTGTTTCCAGGGACCTGTAAGGACAGTGAGTGAATTGTCCTTGTGCTATATTGTGATTAAAAAAAACATTTTTTCTAGGGACAGAAAACTGTAGGTAGGGAGAGTGTTTTTTTTCTTTCACTCTGCAAGTCCTTGTTTCCAGGGACCTGTAAGGACAGTGAGTGAATTGTCCTTGTGCTATATTGTGCTTAAAAAAAACATTTATTCTAGGGACAGAAAACTGTAGGTAGGGAGAGTGTCAGTTTATTTCACTCTGCAAGTCCTTGTTTCCAGGGACCTGGAAGGACAGTGAGTGAATTGTCCTTGTGCTATATTGTGATTAAAAAAAACATTTTTTCTAGGGACAGAAAACTGTAGGTAGGGAGAGTGTTTTTTTTCTTTCACTCTGCAAGTCCTTGTTTCCAGGGACCTGTAAGGACAGTGAGTGAATTGTCCTTGTGCTATATTGTGCTTAAAAAAACATTTATTCTAGGGACAGAAAACTGTAGGTAGGGAGAGTGTCAGTTTATTTCACTCTGCAAGTCCTTGTTTCCAGGGACCTGTAAGGACAGTGAGTGAATTGTCCTTGTGCTATATTGTGATTAAAAAAACATTTTTTTCTAGGGACAGAAAACTGTAGGTAGGGAGAGTATTTTTTTTCTTTCACTCTGCAAGTCCTTGTTTCCAGGGACCTGTAAGGACAGTGAGTGAATTGTCCTTGTGCTATATTGTGATTAAAAAAAAACATTTTTTCTAGGGACAGAAAACTGTAGGTAGGGAGAGTGTTTTTTTTCTTTCACTCTGCAAGTCCTTGTTTCCAGGGACCTGTAAGGACAGTGAGTGAATTGTCCTTGTGCTATATTGTGCTTAAAAAAAACATTTATTCTAGGGACAGAAAACTGTAGGTAGGGAGAGTGTCAGTTTATTTCACTCTGCAAGTCCTTGTTTCCAGGGACCTGGAAGGACAGTGAGTGAATTGTCCTTGTGCTATATTGTGATTAAAAAAAACATTTTTTCTAGGGACAGAAAACTGTAGGTAGGGAGAGTGTCAGTTTATTTCACTCTGCAAGTCCTTGTTTCCAGGGACCTGGAAGGACAGTGAGTGAATTGTCCTTGTGCTATATTGTGATTAAAAAAAACATTTTTTCTAGGGACAGAAAACTGTAGGTAGGGAGAGTGTTTTTTTTCTTTCACTCTGCAAGTCCTTGTTTCCAGGGACCTGTAAGGACAGTGAGTGAATTGTCCTTGTGCTATATTGTGATTAAAAAAAACATTTATTCTAGGGACAGAAAACTGTAGGTAGGGAGAGTGTTTTTTTTCTTTCACTCTGCAAGTCCTTGTTTCCAGGGACCTGTAAGGACAGTGAGTGAATTGTCCTTGTGCTATATTGTGCTTAAAAAAAACATTTATTCTAGGGACAGAAAACTGTAGGTAGGGAGAGTGTTTTTTTTCTTTCACTCTGCAAGTCCTTGTTTCCAGGGACCTGTAAGGACAGTGAGTGAATTGTCCTTGTGCTATATTGTGCTTAAAAAAAACATTTATTCTAGGGACAGAAAACTGTAGGTAGGGAGAGTGTCAGTTTATTTCACTCTGCAAGTCCTTGTTTCCAGGGACCTGGAAGGACAGTGAGTGAATTGTCCTTGTGCTATATTGTGATTAAAAAAAACATTTTTTCTAGGGACAGAAAACTGTAGGTAGGGAGAGTGTTTTTTTTCTTTCACTCTGCAAGTCCTTGTTTCCAGGGACCTGTAAGGACAGTGAGTGAATTGTCCTTGTGCTATATTGTGCTTAAAAAAAATATTTTTTCTAGGGACAGAAAACTGTAGGTAGGGAGAGTGTCAGTTTCTTTCACTGTGAAAGTCCTTGTTTCAAGGGACAGAGAAGGACACCTGAAGGTAGCCCTTATTGCTTTTTTCCCATCTCCCTGCAGCCCATCTATTAGAATGTCTGGAAGGCAAACAAGGAGAGGCAGACAGTCAGGAGGCAATAAAAGAGGGCAAGCAGGCTCTGTGTCTGGGGGCAACAGTGCTGGTCGTGGACGCGGTGCATTGTCATCAGCACATGGCCATGGGACACGCTTGTCCTTCTTTTCGGCAGCTGGACATGTTGAGCCACATCATGCCGAAGACTTGGTAGAGTGGATGACCAAGCCCTCCTCCTCCTCCTCATCCTCTCTCACCCAGGCTCAGGGTACTGGAAAAGCAGCTGCCAAAGCGTCGTCTTCCCTGGTATCAATGTCAGACAAATCATCAGTCACTCCTTCCCTAGACCCACCATGTCCTCCTCCTGAGGAGTCCCCCGAACTGTTTCAGCACAGTGTTGGGTACATGCTCCAGGAGGATGCCCAGCGTTTCGAAGGGTCTGATGATGAAACCCAGCTAGAGGAAGGCAGTAGCGTGAGAGCAGACAGAGGGGATGCTCAAGAAGGACACCAATCTGGCAGTCATGTTCCAGCAGCTGCAGCATACTGCCAGATTGGCTCCAGTGATGAGGAGGGAGGGGATGATGAGGTCACTGACTCCACGTGGGTGCCTAATAGGAGAGAGGAGGAGGAGGAGGATGAGGAGGAGGCACATCTCCAACGAGGCAGGATGCCCTTTGGTGGCCAGCGTAAGGGCAGTACACCGACGGAATCACACCGCAGAGCTCCGCCTGTGCAGGGCGCTGCCTCTGCCCGTCATTCAAAAAGTTCTTTGGTGTGGGCCTTTTTTGAGGCTAGTGCATCAGATCGCACAGCTGCTGTTTGCAACATATGTCTCAAGCGTATATCGCGTGGCCAAAACATCAGCCGCTTGGGTACCACATGCCTGACCAGACATATGTTGACCTGCCATGCAGCTCGTTGGCAAGCCTACCTCAAAGACCCACACCAAAGAACAAAGCGGACCTCTCCTTGCACCGCATCAGCTGGGATCTCCAACCCCACTATAACTTCAGTCCTCTCTGAAACATGCACTGAGAGGAATGAAGGTGTAGAATTAGGTGTGTCACAGCCAAGTACTTGCGCCCACTCTGCTAGCAGTACACCGACGTCCGATTCTAGCAGGCAAATTTCCCTGCCCCAGCTGCTGGACCGTCGAAAGAAGTTCACTCCCAGCCATCCACATGCCCAGCGGTTGAATGCTAGCTTGGCTAAATTGCTAGCGCTTCAACTGCTGCCTTTTCAGTTGGTAGACTCGGCCCCCTTCCGTGAGTTTGTGCAATGTGCGGTTCCTCAGTGGCAGGTTCCCAAACGCCACTTTTTCTCACGGAAGGCTATTCCGGCTCTCTACCGGCATGTGGAAGGCAATGTCTTGGCCTCGCTGGACAGGGCGGTCAGCGGTAAGGTGCATATTACCGCTGACTCATGGTCCAGCAGGCATGGACAGGGACGTTACCTTTCTTTCACGGCCCATTGGGTCACTCTTTTGGCAGCTGGGAAGGATTCAGGACAAGGTGCAGTAGTGTTGGAGGTTGTCCCACCGCCACGCCTCCAAAATGCTACTACTGGTTGTGACACACCTCTCTCCTCCACCCCCTCCTCTTCTTCTTCCTCCATGGCCTCTTCCTGTGGTTTGTCCTATGAACCAGCGGTGCTCCGTAGCCGTTCACGGGGCTACGCAAGTACGCAGGCAAAAAGATGCCATGCCGTGCTTGCGCTGGTGTGTTTGGGGGACAGAAGCCACACTGGGGCAGAGGTCCTGTCTGCTCTGCAGGGCCAGGCCGAGAGGTGGTTGACGCCACGCCAGCTTAAGCCAGGAATGGTGGTTTGCGACAATGGCACCAACCTCCTCTCCGCCCTCCGACAGGGACAACTGACCCATGTGCCCTGTGTGGCTCACGTCCTTAACCTGGTGGTGCAGCGCTTCTTGGGCAGGTACCCGGGCTTACAGGATGTCCTGAGGCAGGCCAGGAAAGTCTGTGTGCATTTCCGCAGATCTTATAATGCCAGTGCTCGCCTGGCTGAGCTGCAAAAGGAGTTGAACCTGCCCAAGAACCGCCTTATATGTGACATGCCCACCAGGTGGAACTCAACGTTGGCCATGCTGCAGCGGCTGCACACGCAGCAGAGGGCCATCAATGAGTACCTGTGCGACTACGGCACCAGGACAGGGTCAGGGGAGCTTGGTTTTTTTTCTCCACGCCAGTGGGGCATGATCAGGGATGCATGCACTGTCCTGGCACCATTTGAGGAGGCCACGAGGATGGTGAGCAGTGACAGTGCATGCATCAGTGACACTGTACCTCTTGTCCACCTGTTGGAGCACACGCTGCGTGGAATAATGGACAGGGCACTTGAGGCAGAACAGAGGCAGGAAGAGGAGGACTTCCTTGCCTCTCAAGGCCCCCTTTACCCAGACAGTGTTCCTTCTGTCCCACCCATCGCACAGGAAGAGGAGGAGGAGGAGGAGGATTGTGTCAGCATGGAGGTGGAGGCTGGCACTCAGCATCATCAGCAGCAGTCTTTTAGGGATGATTTACAGTCCCAAGAAACCAGTGGACTTGTACGTGGCTGGGAGGAGGTGGCTGCGGATCATGTCGTCCTTAGTGACCCAGAGGACTCCGGAGCGAATGCCTCAGCAAACCTACGCTGCATGGCCTCCCTGATCCTGCAAAGTCTGCGGAAGGATCCTCGTATTCTTCGGATCAAGGAGAGGGACCATTACTGGCTGGCCACTCTCCTTGATCCACGGTACAAGGGTAAGGTTGCGGACCTTATGTTACCGTCGCAGAGGGAGCAGAGGATGAGACAACTCCGGGAGGCCTTGCAGAAAGGTCTGTGCAACGCGTTCCCAGAGACTGGGAGGTTGCAAACTCCTGGTCCTGGACAACGAGTTGCTGAGGCTTCGGCCAGTCAAAGAAGGAGCGGTGGGGAAGGTGGCCGTCTGACCGATGCGTTCAGACAATTCTTTAGTCCGCAGCCCCAAAGTATGATCGGTTCCAGCAACCATCGCCAGCGTCTGATAAACATGGTGCAGGAATATCTAGGGGCAAGGTCAGACTTGGACACCTTCCCCACCGAAAATCCTCTGGCTTACTGGGTCTTGAGGATGGATCACTGGCCAGAGCTTGCACAGTATGCAATTGAGCTACTGGCCTGTCCTGCATCCAGCGTTCTTTCGGAACGCACATTCAGTGCTGCTGGAGGATTTGTCACGGATCACAGGGTGCGCCTGTCCACCGACTCGGTTGATCGACTGACTTTCATCAAGATGAACCAGTCTTGGATCACCACCAGCTACCACACACCTGATGCTGATATAACAGACTAATTGATTTTAACATGTCACATCCCTTCAAGACTGATGCTGATGCTGAGTGCCTGTGCTGTTATGTTGACTGGCTATCCTCCTCCTCCGAGTCCTCAATGATACGATTGATGATGATAGCTTGTAAGATCATTTTTGTTTATGGGTGCCGCCACCAGTGCCTAACGCCCAATTTTTCAGCCCCTGTTTAACAGGGGCGTGTAATTACAATTTTTGAAGCAATACTTTGCAACAGGGCTCATTGCTGTGCTCCAAGTACAGTATCTGTGAGGAGTTGCAGTGTTGTGCCACCAGTGCCTAAGGCCCAATTTTTCAGCCCCTGTTTAACAGGGGCGTGTCATTACAATTTTTGAAGCAATACTTTGCAACAGGGCTCATTGCTGTGCTCCAAGTACAGTATCTGTGAGGAGTTGCAGTGTTGTGCCACCAGTGCCTAAGGCCCAATTTTTCAGCCCCTGTTTAACAGGGGCGTGTCATTACAATTTTTGAAGCAATACTTTGCAACAGGGCTCATTGCTGTGCTCCAAGTACAGTATCTGTGAGGGGTTGCAGTGTTGTGCCACCAGTGCCTAAGGCCCAATTTTTCAGCCCCTGTTCAACAGGGGCATGTAATTACAATTCTTGATCTAATAATTCACAGCAGGGCCCATTGCTGCACCCACCAAGAGTAACTGTCAGGGCTTACAGTGTTGTGGCACCAGCACCACCATCAAAGGCCCAATTTTTACTACCACTGTTCAACAATTATATGTAATTAAAATTCCTGATATAATAGTTGACAGCAGGGCGTTCCAGCACCAACCAAGAGTAACTGTGAGTGCTTACAGTGTTGTGCCAACACCAACAACTAAGGGGCCTATTTCTGCAGAGTATATACGGCAGGTCCCTACTTTCAAACATCCAACTTACAAACGACTCCTACTTGCAAACGCAAGAAGACAACAGGAAGTGAGAGGAAATCTACCACTAGGAAGGAAAATTCTCTCCTGTAAGAATAAATATGGGAGAAAGGTGTCTCCTCTGTACTGATGCTTTATCAGCAATCCTTGTTTCAAGAAAAACACCACATTTCAAAAACAGTTGTCATTGGGACGGAAAGTGAGGTGAAATGTTCTGAACAGGGGCACAGACAGCAAAACAAATGTTACAGGGGTGATAACCCTTACCTATGTTTTCCAAAAAGTTTAAAAATAGATTTTTGGTCTGGAGCTACACTTCAACAATGTACCTGTTCAAAATTACAAACAGATTCTACATAAGAACAAACCTACAGTCCCTGTCTTGTATGCACCGCCTGTATAGGGCTGTTCAGAGTATATAGGGCCTTTTTTATTTTATGTGCGGGGTTCCCCTTAATATCCATACAAGACCCAAAGGGGCTGGTAATGGGCTGGGGTAGGGGGGGGGTCATGGGGTAGCTATGCCATTTTTCTTAAAGAATTTCATCCATATTACCGGGACCAGACATTACATTAAAGCCGCAAGCAGTTTTAAATGGCTTTTTTTTCCTTTAGAAGTGTCATTTTGTGCAGGGACAGTTCTAAACACGGGAAACACGTGGCACTTCACAGGCATACTTTAGACACCCCCCAGGTACGATATTTAAAGGAATATTTGACTTTTTTTTTTTCACTTTATGCATCATTAAAATGACTGCTCCCGAAAAACGACCGTTTTTAAAACTTCTTTTTGCATTGATACATGTCCCCTGGTGCAGAACCCGGGTTCCCAAACCCTTTTTAGGACAATAACATGCATAATAGTTGTTATAATTAGCACTTTAGAATTCGAACGTTCGCATCCATTGTATTTAATAGGGTTCTAATGTTCGTTCGAACTTTCGGTCCGTTCGCGGGTTCTGGTGCGAACCGAACCCGGGGGTGTTCGGCTCATCACTACTTGCTACATAACACTGGTACAAGAAGTCCTGCTGGAGCAGGATAAGAGGGGTATGATTTTACAGATCTATTATATTCTCTTTTCTTCCTTCCATGATGCTTCAGTACTACCATGTAGAAAAGGTTGGGAGAGGGATTTGGGATCCATTGATGGAGATACTTGGGAGCTCTGTTTGTTCTATAATCTCAGTCTCAGCTTTCCAAAAACATTCTCAATTATATCTCTTGCACGGGGCATATGTAACACCGGTTCAGTTGTATTGATGGGTAGGGGAGGGCCTCCCCTGCTTGTCCTAAATGTGCACAGGATAAGGGGATTTCCTTCATATGATTTGGGGATTCCCCTAAGTAGTTCTTATTTTGGACAGACATTCTTGACACAATATTCAATGTATTTATGTTCCAGATACCAAGAGATCCTATTGTTTGTTTGCTGGGTGCATTAGAGGAGGAATCCCTTACCCCTCATGCACATACTTCGGTTTTAGTACTGTTGTATATAGCACGTAAATTAATTGCCCGTTATTGGATTTTCACACAGGTCCCAACCAGAAAACTTTGGGTGGAGCAGGTGAATAGTACACTTATATGAGAAAAAATTAACATACCGTATATACTCGAGTATAAGCCGAGTTTTTCAGCACATTTTTTTGTGCTGAATATGCCCCCCTCGGCTTATACTCGAGTCACCTTTTTGCGCCTGATATGCCGGATTTTGGGGACCCAGTACCGGCCGCCCGTAGATCCCCTGGACCCCAACTTGGCACACATGTAGCCTAACTCTTCCTGCAAAAGTGTGCAAAGTTTGTTGTCCGGGGGACCTACGGCCGGGGAGCATCGATTTTTCAAAGCCGGGCACCCCTTCCATAGACTCCCATGTTAAACAGTAATTTCTCCGGTGACTTTGGGGACCCGGTACTGGCCGGTTGTAGGTCTCCTGGACCCGAACCTTGGCACACATGTAGCCCCATTTTTCCTCTATAAGTGTGCAAAGTTTTTCGTCTGGGGGACCTACAGCTGGGGAACACCGATTTTTCAAACCCGGGCACCCCTTCAATAGACTCCCATGTTAAACGTCAGTCTAGTCATGGACACAGTGAGGCATGGGCACAGTGAGTCATAGACACAGTGAGGTATGGACACAGTGAGGGAAAAGTGAGACACAGTGAGACATGCAGATGGAAACCCTAGTCTTATACTCGAGTCAATAAGTTTTCCCATTTTTTTGTGGTAAAATTAGGTGCCTCGGCTTATATTCTGGTCGGCTTATACTCAAGTATATACGGTACATATGTTACAGCACACAAATGTCCCCAATTTTTTTTTATTCTATGTGGCAGCCTTGGTTGAACATGCCGGGCCTTGTGGTTAGTGATAGACAGAATTCTCCAGGATTAGCCCTCCTATTCAAGCTATAAGGAATATGTAGCTATCTCCATGACAGTATCCTATCCCGTAGTATGTTGACCAGTTCATTTTTTTTTTTATTACATTTTTTTTCTTCTTAACATTATATGGTCACTATATTGTCTCTACATTATTGTCAGGAATGTTTGCTTTCTACAATTCATCTATTGGGACACTGTTTATCATCTCTTTTATTGTTTATGTCTCCATTTTTATTTTGTATTGATGGTACATGTCTCACTCTGTGTCTGTGTGATTATATCATTACTTACCTTTTATTCTTTAAACCTGCTGATTTATTCAATAAATTAATTTCTTTTGAAAAAAAATCATCTCATATATTTTACACGTGATAACCTGATATGGCTGACCCAGAGGGTCAGCCAGGCAGTGTTTATATTATGGAGAGCTGAAGCTTTCATTTGCACATTATACAGCCACTGATATCATGACAAAATCATCTGCATCATACTAAAATCTTTTTCTTTCAATACATTTTTATTTTTCAATTCAAGACATGTACAGAAAATCTTAAAAAATTGTTGTTTAAACATGACAAAGGGTTATTTCCAATTGATTATGTGTATGACCAGCTGAAAGACACTAAGTGCCGGTTCACACAGGGGCAGCACGACTTGCCGCGCGACTCTGCAAGGCGATCTGCACACGACTTCAGAGGCGACTTGCAAAATGACTTCTGTATTGAAGTCAATGGAAGTTGCCCTGAAGTTGTCCCAAAGTCATACAGGAACCTTTTTCTAAGTCGGTGCGACTTGAGTCGCTCCTATTAGAACAGTTCCATAGTACAGAACGGAGCGCGACTTGTCAGGCGGCTAAGTCGCCTGACATGTCGCCCCTGTGTGAACCGGCACTCAAGGCATTTGACCTCTTGACTAGTAGAAACAATGTCTCATTGCTATCATAAAATGTATTCCTTAGTAATTCACTCTTAGGCCTCATGTATGCAACTGTATTGAGGTTGTACAGTGTACAGGGCCTGCGTAATGGCATTCCAGGTACCCACTGCTGCTGTATAGAGCCACCCATTGAGATGCATTAGAATAGGCAGCTATACTCAGTTGTTCTGGGGGTGGGGTTATGTAAAGCATCCGCATGCACAGTGAAGTATGCCCCGAGCCCAGATATGGTGCATTTGGAGCATAAGTCAGTGCACATGTGGGTGCTTTACACAACCCCAGGTGCACCATGGCATACAACCATCTTTGCTAATGCATCTCAATTGGTGGTGCTAGCAAGTCCCGGGAATGTCATTACACAGAATCTGCATGCTGGATGACCACTGTAAGACAATGGGGTTTATTTACTAAAGTCAAATACAATGTGCACTAGAAGTGCACTGCAAGTGCACTTGGAAGTGCAGTCACTGTAGATCTGAGGGGGACATGCAAGGAAAATAAAAAACTGCATTTTTGTTTGTACATGATTGGATGATAGAATTCAGCAGAGCTTCCCCTCATTTCAGATCTTCCCCATAGATCTACAGTGACTTCACTTCCAAGTATACTTGCATAGTGGATTTGCCTTTAGTAAATCAACCCCTCTGTGTATTTAGGCCTGTTGAATCTAAGAAATAATAATATTAGTAAAGTAAAATATTTGTAATGCCATCAACAGAGCATAGCTGCTAAAATTCTGAGGTCCTTTTTGAAATTATTCATCAAATTTTTACTGAAAAAAAATCTATAAATTTTACCATGTCAGTTATTGCTGACAAGCAAAAATACTCAGATTATAAAATACAGTTAAAAACAATATATGTCATAGTAACAATCTTGAATACTGCATTTACGTCTACTAGATCTCCTATACTGGGCATCACTAAATGGCGGACCGCGGGCCAAATGCGGACCGCCTCACTCTCCTATGCAGCCCGCCGCGGTACCGCCATTTAGCAGCCTTTTCTACCCCCTGCTGCCTCAGTATTCCTCATACAGAGCCGAAAGCAGGAGGCGGGACATTTCTGGATGGAGGGCGGAGCTGCCGGAGGTTAACAAGCAGGTGATTGGCTGCTAGGATGAAGGGCGGTCTTAGCAACCAATCACCATCTTGCAACACCCGCCCTCCATCCGAGACATGTCGTGCCTCTCTCCAATCTTCGGTCTGTGCAAGGTAAGTGAGGGAGGGGGTGAAGTTACAGGGAGTGAGGGACACTAGTCTGAAAAGCTGAAAAGGTGGAAAGTGTGTGCTGACTCGCTGAGGACATTAAAGTGGAGTTGTTGAGGGCTGTGATGTGTGGTGGGCTGAGGACATCAGGGTGGGGGGGCTGAGCAGACTGTGATGTATGGGGAGATGTGAATATTACAGTGGGGGAGATGTGGATATCACAGTGGGGGAGATGTGGACATTACAGTGGGGGAGATGTGGATAATACAGTGGGAGAGATGTGGACATTACAGTAGGGGAGATGTGGATATTACAGTGGGGAGATGTGGATATTACAGTGGGGGAGATGTGAACATTAAAGTGGGGGAGATGTGGACATTACAGTGGGGAGATGTGGATATTAAAGTAGGGAGATGTGGATATTACAGTGGGGGAGACGTGGACATTAAAGTGGGGGAGATGTGGATATTACAGTGGGGAGATGTGGATATTACAGTGGGGGAGATGTGGATAATTAAGTGGGGAGATGTGGATATTAAAGTAGGGAGATGTGGATATTACAGTGGGGGAGATGTGGACATTACAGTGGGGGAGATGTGGATATTACAGTGGGGGAGACGTAGACATTACAGTGGGGGAGATGTGTATATTACAGTGGGGGAGATGTGGATATTACAGTGGGGAGATGTAGACATTACAGTGGGGGAGATGTGGACATTACAGTGGGGGAGATGTGGATATTACAGTGGGGGAGATGTGGACATTACAGTGGGGGAGATGTAGACATTACAGTGGGGGAGATGTGGGCATTACAGTGGGGGAGATGTGGGCATTACAGTGGGGGGCTGTGGATATTACAGTGGGGAAGATGTGGATATTACAGTGGGGGAGATGTGGATATTACAGTGGGGAAATGTGGATATTACAGTGGGGGAGATGTGGGCATTACAGTGAGGGAGATGTGGGCATTACAGTGGGGGGCTGTGGACATTACAGTGGGGGGCTGAGGACATTAAATTGGGGGAGACTGGGGACTGTGATGTGGGGGAGCTGAGAAATGTAATGTGGAGACAATGAGGACAGTAATGTGAAGGGGGCTGAGGATAGTAATGTGGGGGGATAATGTAAATAGGGGCAAAGGACAGTACTGGCGGGGGGGTTGGTGTCAAGGAAGTGTGAGAACATTACTGTGGAGGGGGTGATATAAAGGAGGACCTGAGGACACTCACCAAGAGGGAGAGGACTCTGATGTGCACTGGGGACTGAGGATGCTGATGTAAGAATGGGTTCAGATCTGTACATGTGCATTAGGTGCACACGTCGTGGGTAGGTCAGCCCATTTTAATGGGCTGCACTACCCGCAAGAAACACGGAGAAAGACGTCTTTGACGTCTTTTCCAAAATAGTGCGGCAGCAACATGCGGTTTGGCACATGCAAAAAGGCGCCACGGGTAACGACATGATGTTTGGACCTCTGCTTGAAGAAAATCTTGCTGACCGAATCCTCGGTGAATTTTAATTCATTACCCCTGTCTAGGGTTGAGCGAACCCGAACTGTAAAGTTCGGGTCCGTACCGAACTTTAGCTTTTTCCCGAACCCGAACCCGGACTTTGCGCGAAAGTCCGGGTACGGGTTCGGCAATCTAATGGCGCAGTTAGAAATGCTTCAGGGGCCAGCCAATCACCTTTTGATTAGCTGGTGTGCCCTTAGAAGCCATCATAGCCATGCCTACTAATGGCATGGCTGTGATTGGTCAGTGCAACATGTGACCCAGCTTCTATATAAGCTAGAGGCACACAGCACACACGTCACTCTGCTTCAGAATAGATAGGGAGAGGATCTTGTCTGCTGCTGCTGCTTTTAGTCCTGATTCTGGAATCTGAGGGAAAAGATAGAGAGACAGTGTAGTGTAGGGCCAGGTTCCTGTTGGTGATTTCAGGGAGAGAGATATATTATATAGGAATAGGAGTCCAGATTCAGAGATATAACTCAGCGATCTGCATAGGTTTACCTGTTTGTGTTGCAGTGCAGTCTTTTTACACTGCCATGAGCCCAGTGTCAGAGAAAATCTACCTTTTATCTGCAAGCTCAGTGCACCAGCACTGCATATATTACGTTGAGAGATACACCGTTTCCATACTGTGGGTGTATTCTGCTCTTGGAAAAAGATCAATTTTGGGCAACAAAAAAAAAGGCACTTTATTGTGCTCTTTTCCAAAAGACCCATTAAGGGCAAAAAAAAAAAAATAATTTGCATTTTATTTTGCTCATGCAAAAAAAGACCGGTTTAGGGCAAAAAAAAAAATAAAATAAAAAATTTGCACTTTAATGTACGCTTGCAAAAAGACCCATTTAGGGCCACAAAAAATATTTTGCAGTGTGTTATACATATGTGGAGGCATGTGAAATAAACCATTTCTATATATTTGTCTTCTACTGTGCTATACTAAAAAAACAACATTTTTTTTGAATAGCATTTTCTGCAGTTCTGTAGCTGTGCGATTCAGCGGTTACGTACTGTGGGTGTGTTGTGGTCTTCCAAAAAACGCCATTTAGGGTCACAAAAAATATTTTGCAGTGTGTTATACATATGTGGAGGTGTGTGAAATAAACAATTTCTATATAGTTTTCTTCTACTGTGCTATACTAAAAAAAAAAACATTTTTTTTAATAGCATTTTCTGCAGTTCTGTAGCTGTGCGATTCAGCGGTTACGTACTGTGGGTGTGTTGTGGTCTTCCAAAAAACGCCATTTAGGGCCACAAAAAATATTTTGCAGTGTGTTATACATATGTGGAGGTGTGTGAAATAAACAATTTCTATATAGTTTTCTTCTACTGTGCTATGCTAAAAAAACAACATTTTTTTTTGAATAGCATTTTCTGCAGTTCTGTAGCTGTGCGATTCAGCGGTTACGTACTGTGGGTGTGTTGTGGTCTTCCAAAAAACGCCATTTAGGGCCACAAAAAATATTTTGCAGTGTGTTATACATATGTGGAGGTGTGTGAAATAAACAATTTCTATATAGTTTTCTTCTACTGTGCTATACTAAAAAAACAAAATTTTTTTTGAATAGCATTTTCTGCAGTTCTGTAGCTGTGCGATTCAGCGGTTACGTACTGTGGGTGTGTTGTGGTCTTCCAAAAAACGCCATTTAGGGCCACAAAAAATATTTTGCAGTGTGTTATACATATGTGGAGGTGTGTGAAATAAACAATTTCTATATAGTTTTCTTCTACTGTGCTATACTAAAAAAACAAAAAAAATTTTTAATAGCATTTTCTGCAGTTCTGTAGCTGTGCGATTCAGCGGTTACGTACTGTGGGTGTGTTGTGGTCTTCCAAAAAACGCCATTTAGGGCCACAAAAAATATTTTGCAGTGTGTTATACATATGTGGAGGTGTGTGAAATAAACAATTTCTATATAGTTTTCTTCTACTGTGCTATACTAAAAAAAAACATTTTTTTTGGAATAGCATTTTCTGCAGTTCTGTAGCTGTGCGATTCAGCGGTTACATACTGTGGGTGCGTTGTGGTCTTCCAAAAAACGCCATTTAGGGCCACAAAAAATATTTTGCAGTGTGTTATACATATGTGGAGGTGTGTGAAATAAACAATTTCTATATAGTTTTCTTCTACTGTGCTATGCTAAAAAAACAACATTTTTTTTAATAGCATTTTCTGCAGTTCTGTAGCTGTGCGATTCAGCGGTTACGTACTGTGGGTGTGTTGTGGTCTTCCAAAAAACGCCATTTAGGGCCACAAAAAATATTTTGCAGTGTGTTATACATATGTGGAGGTGTGTGAAATAAACAATTTCTATATAGTTTTCTTCTACTGTGCTATACTAAAAAAAAAACTTTTTTTTTTAATAGCATTTTCTGCAGTTCTGTAGCTGTGCGATTCAGCGGTTACGTACTGTGGGTGTGTTCTGCTCTTCCAAAAACACCCATTTAGGGTAACATCCTAAATTTGGAAAATATGAGGAGAAGGTCAAAGGGACGTGGTGGCCCTGGTCGTGGTGCTGCTGGTGGAGCTCCTGTTGCAGGGAGAGGACGTGGTGGATCTGTGCCAGATACACGCACAAGTGAAACACCTTCCTCAGGTGCGAGTAGGCGACCGAGCCTGCGTCGGTATTTTGTCGCGTCTAATGAGGCTGTACGAATGTTTAGGCCAGGACAAGTACAGGCAATAGTAGATTGGCTTGCTGACAGTGCCTCGGGTTCCTTCACATTGTCTCCCACCCACTCTTCTGATGAAAGATCAGAGTTGGCACCTGAAACCCATGTCCATCAGTCTTTCACCTCACCCCCTTGCAAATCAGCCAAGCAATCTGAGCCCCAAATCATGCAGCAGTCTCTTCTGCTTTTCGATGACTCTGTTAGCAGGGTTTCCCAGGGCCATCCACCTAGCCCTGCCCCAGAAGTGGAAGAGATTGAGTGCACCGATGCCCAACCACTTATGTTTCATGATGAGTACATGGGAGGACCATCGCAGCACGTCTCGGATGATGACGAAACACAGGTGCCAACTGCTGCTGCTTTCGCAATTGTGCAGACAGACAAGGAGGGCAGGGGTGAAGACTGGGTGGAAGATGATGTGGAGGATGATGAGGTCCTTGACCCCACATGGAATCAACGTTATGCAGGTGACCAGTGTAGTTTGGAGGAAGAGGCGGTGGTCGCACAGAGCCACCAGCACAGCAGAAGAGGGAGCAGGGTGCAAAAGCGGAGCGTCCGTCCCCTAGACAGTATGTCTGCTACTGCCCAACGCAGCAAGGGACTGAGCACACCAAAGCCAGGTCCAAGGAGTTCCCTAGCGTGGCAGTCCTTCAAACAATGTGCTGATGACAAGACACGAGTGGTTTGCACGCTGTGCAATCAGAGCCTGAAGCGAGGCATAAACGTTCTCAACCTGAGCACAACCTGCATGACCAGGCATCTAAGTGCAAAGCACGAGCTGCAGTGGAGTAGACACCTCAAAAACCAAGAAAGGTCTCTGGCTCCTCCTGCTTCCTCTTCTGCTGCAGTCTCGGCCTCTTCATCCACCTCTGTAGTGACAGTGGCACCTGCCACCCCGCAAACAGAGGATCTGCCAGCAACACTACCACCTGGGTCACCAACCATCTCCACAATGTCCCATGGAAGCGTTCAGCTCTCTATCTCCCAAACATTGGAGCGGAAGAGGAAGTACCCCCCAGGCCACCCGCGATCCCTGGCCCTGAATGCCAGCATTTCAAAACTCCTGGCCTTTGAAATGCTGTCATTCCGTCTGGTGGAGACGCAGAGTTTTAAAAGCCTGATGGCATTGGCTGTCCCACAGTACGTCGTGCCCAGCCGCCACTACTTTTCCAGGCGAGCCATCCCTTCCCTGCACAACCAAGTGGGGGACAAAATCAGGTGTGCACTGCGCAACGCCATCTGTGGCAAGGTCCACCTAACTACAGATGCGTGGACCAGTAAGCACGGTCAGGGCTGTTATATCTCCCTAACAGCACACTGGGTAAATGCAGTGGCGGCTGGGCCTGAGGCAGATAGCAGTTTGGCGCATGTCCTTCCACCACCGAGGATTGCAGGGCGCTTCAGTTTGCCTCCTGTTGCTAACTCCTCCTACTCCGCTTCCTCATCCTCTACCGCCTCCTCATCCGGTCAGCGTAACACCTTCACCACCAACTTCAGCACAGCCAGGGGTAAACGACAGCAGGCAGTTTTAAAACTTTCCTGTTTGGGGGAAAAAACCCACACCGCGCAGGAGTTGTGGAGGGACATGGAACAACAGACCAATGAGTGGTTGCTGTCAGTGAGCCTCAAGCCCGGCCTGGTGGTGTGCGATAATGGGCGAAATCTCGTAGCAGCTCTGGGCCTAGCCGGTTTGACGCACATCCCTTGCCTGGCGCATGTGCTGAACTTGGTGGTCCAGAGGTTCCTTAAAAATTACCCCAATATGCCAGAGCTGCTGCAGAAAGTGCGGGCTGTGTGTGCACACTTTCGGCGTTCTCACCCTGTTGCTGCTCGCCTGTCAGCGCTGCAGCGTAACTTCGGCCTTCCCGCTCACCGCCTCATATGTGACGTGCCCACAAGGTGGAACTCCACCTTGCACATGCTGGCCAGACTGTGCGAGCAGCAGCAGGCGATAGTGGAGTTTCAGCTGCAGCAATCACGCGTGAGTCGCTCTGCGGAACAGCACCACTTCACCACCAATAACTGGGCCTCCATGCGAGACCTGTGTGCCTTGTTGCGCTGTTTTGAGTACTCCACCAACATGTCCGGTGCCAATGACGCCGTTCTCAGCGTTACTATCCCAGTTCTATGCCTCCTTGAAAAAACACTTCGGGCGATGATGGAAGAGGATGTGGCACAGGAGGAGGAGGAGGAAGCGGGATCATTTCAAAGGCTTTCAGGGCAGTCTTTCACAAGTGGCTATGAGGGTGGGTTCCTGCACCAACAAACGCCAGGTACACAATTGTCTGGCAGAAAGGGCACAGTTCTGGAGGATGACGAGGTGGAGGAGGAGATGGAGGAGGAGGAGGAGGAGGAGGAGGAGGAGCCATTTTCACAGCAGGGTGGCACCCAGACCAGCTCATGGCCATCACTGGTGCGTGGCTGGGGGGATACAGAGGACACAGACGATACACCTCCCACAGAGGACAGCTTTTCTTTGCCTCTGGGCAGCCTGGCACACATGAGCGATTACATGCTGCAGTGTTTCCGCAATGACCGCCGAGTTGCCCACATTTTAACTGGTGCTGATTACTGGGTGGCCACCCTGCTGGATCCCCGTTACAAGGACAACGTCCTTAATTCCCTCACTGGAGCGGGATCGTAAGATGCGCGAGTACAAGCGCATGCTGGTAGACGCGCTGCTTGTGGCATTCCCACCTGACAGCGGGCGTACGGTGGAAGCACAAGGCGAAGGCAGAGGAGGAGGAAGAGGTCGCCAACGCAGCCGGGGCACCGGCAGCACCTCAGAAGGCAGGGTTAGCATGGCTGAAATGTGGAAAATCTTTGTCAGCACGCCACAACAACCAGCACCACCAGCTGAGATGGAACGTCTTAGCAGGAGGCAGCATTTCACCAACATGGTTGAGCAGTATGTGTCCACAGGCCTACACGTACTGGATGACGGGTCTGCCCCCTTTAAGTTCTGGGTCTCCAAATTGGGCACATGGCCTGAGCTTACCCTTTATGCCTTGGAGGTGCTGGCCTGCCCTGCAGCCAGTGTATTATCTGAACGTGTATTTAGCACGGCAGGGGGCATTATCACAGACAAGCGCAGCCGCCTGTCCAGAGCCAATGTGGACAAGCTCACGTTCATTAAAATGAACCAGGCATGGATCCCACAGGACTTGTCCGTACCTTCTGCAGAATAGACATGTATACCGGTGTTGTGACAAAAACTGTCCGGCCATCGGATTGTGTCCAGCCCATACTGCGAAGGCGCAGCGCTTGCGCAGTACAGAGGACAAGGAGATTCACAAAATCTCCGAAGATGAACGGCGCCTGCGCCGTGAGTGCAGGTTCAAGTCCCACCATCCAAGTGGACATACAGTAGCACATAGTAACAGGGCCCCTCACGGAATCGGTTCGATCGCCACGCTTCGGGCACGGCATCACTTGGCTCGGCTTGAACCATGGATGGTGTGGCCTTCACCTGAACTCACCACGCAGGGGCCGTTCGTCTTGGGAGATTTTCAAAATCCCCTTGTCCTACATACTGAGCAAGCGCAGTACAGGGTGGACACTATTTGACGGGGGACAGAATTCGACACATCAACGGCCTGTCAGGTCACCTATGGCCAGGTGACAGATGCACACCGTAGGGGGACAGGAGTGCACCGCAAGGTAGTGAACCCTATGGCTGACTGCTGCGGATAGGAAACTGGGTGGTTGTGGAAAGCGGGACCAGAGGAGCACAACCGGGATCCTATAGGAAGCTAGAGCCAAGATTCCCCAGGGCGCGGAGTCTAAGACCCAGCAGGTCTTCTCCAGAGCCTCTAGTGGTGAGGATGTTATGCTGCAGGCTGGGTCCAGGTCGCTGCCCCTAGAGTCTCCTAGCTCACGCCCCGTAGGATAAGGGGAAAAGAGGGGAAGCAGCAGCACAAGATATAAGAGTAACAAATAACAAGCTGAAGGTCAAGGGCCACAAGCAGACAAGGAAAACGAAGGACAAGCCGAAGGTCAAGGGTCATGAGCAGACAGGGATAGTCGGGGACAAGCCAAATGTATAACAGAGAGACAGACGTAGCACACGCCAGGCAGGAACCCAAACACACAATGCCTAACAAACACGTTGATCAGCAAAGCAGGCTTGCAGTGCACAGGTTAATATAGTGTTCTGTGATAGGGCCTGGGGTGGAGTCTGGCTGGGAGGAGATTATAAAGGAAGCCAGGTGAAGGAGGTCTGGTCTCTAAGATGAACACATGAGGAGGAAAGGTAAGATGGCAGACAGACATTAATGCATATCCATGACACGGCCTTACCCAGCCATTGTTGTATTTTTGAACCAGTGTTGGCTACCTCGTCCTCCTCCACCGCCGCCACCTCAACCTCCTACTCCATATGGACCTCGTCCTCCTAGGTCAAGATTATAATTTTTATTTTATTTTTTTGTAGCGCACAGATCCTTTCCCCCTTACCTGCCTTTATGTTGTTGGCTCCTCGCAGGAGGGAGAAAGGCACACCGCACTACCAGCCCGTACCCTCCTATATAAAGAGGTTGAGCGGTGTACTTGACGGGCCGTATCCACAGCCGGAGTCAAAACTCCTCCAGAGGATGATTCTCACCTCTACTGTAGGTAGAGGCAAGTCCTTTAATTCCCAGTAAAGTCAATGTCCACACCAGCTGAAATTACAACTCTTATTCTCTCATGGCAAAATAAACTCTACTCGGATAGAAAAGGTTAGAGCAAAGAAACAGGACAGCTTAAGGTGTGGAGGAGGTCCAGGCACAAACGTAGCACATTCAATTCACTGCTTAGGTTTCTCAAACAGTTTTAGGTGCACGGTCTCTGCCACAGACCTTGAGGTTGGTCTCTGCCACAGACCGGGTGTACAAGGCCCCTGCCACGGACCTGGAGAACTTTGGTCTCTGCCACAGACCAGGGTGTATAAGGCCCCTGCCACGGGCCGGGTGAATAAGGCCTCTGATACAGTCAAGATGACCTTGAGCTTCTCCTTCTACGAACCTAGCCCATATCAAGGGGAAGACATCTCTCCAGGGAGTCAACAGACCCTTCCTTCACCGTGACTCCCGCATCGGTCCATCAGAATGATCCTCCCTTCCCTGGAACATGGTCCCCTACACGAGGCGGCACCCTAAGACTCCTCGACCCTAAGCGGACTCCAGACGAAGGCTCTGGACTCCAGGCTTTACTCCCGCACCTAGGCCTCCATACCCAGGGCAGCAGGAACTCCAGGATAGTACCTCACCCCGGGCTAAAGGTACCTGAGATGGAACAGGAACACATGCACCCAGGCCGAAGGCACCTGGGCGTGGACCCCACTGGACATCAGCCCCCAGGCCAAAGGTCTGCCCCTTTTATATGCTCTCCCGGCATGCACAGCAGGTTCCCTGCCCCGCTGTACTACTGCCAAGAGGGGACACAAAAGGCACAGCACTGTATCGGCGGTTCAACCCTAGCCTACCATGGCAGCGCCACCTGTAGGCTGCAGGGAACTGCACACCAATACTGTCCCCCGAGGACAAAATGGTCCATGAATCCTACAGAATTAGGGTGTTTGAGCCTATTTACCACTCAAACACTTCCCTTAAATTTAGCACCCCGCTACATTTTTATTTCAAAGTATTTTATTTTCCCACTAGCTTATCCATTAAATTGAATAATTTATTCCAGAAAGGGCGTATTCTGGGGCATTCCCACCATATGTGTGGCATTGTGCCGTTGAGTTTCTGAGGTTCTTAATGACTTCCCGTACCTCTTCTGCTGAAAAGGGGGCCTCCAGCATATTTTTTTATTTTTTTTATGTTATTTTAAGTTATTTCCCTATCCACATTTGTTTGCAGAGCACTTGCCATGCTCTTAACAACATTTTGCTGCCATTTGCAGCCCTCTAGCCCTTTCCATTACTTTTTTAGAGCCTTTTTAATCCTTAGAAGTCCGGGTCCCCATTGACTTCAATGGGGTTCGGGTTCGGGTTCGGGTTAAAGTTCGGTCCCGAACCCGAACTTTTTTCCGAAGTTCGGCCGAACCCGTTGAACCCGAACATCCAGGTGTCCGCTCAACTCTACCCCTGTCCTATACATTTGTCCTTATGATCATACTGATCAAGCTGTCAGGACATTTCTGAGTACTCATATTGCTTTTAAAGTGCAGGTTATGGTCTTATTCTTCACACATTGCAGTCCAAAGAAAATACAACTTCCAAAGCACTGACTGAAGGTAAGTTGAGATTTTTAATTGCTACAATTTAAAAGTTATCTCTAGGCAACATTTTTTTTAGCCTTGGATAGAGTGGGGAAGGATTAGATCCTCTGTAAAATTTTCATTGCTATGCTTATTAAGCACTCTTGTTGGGGAGATTCACCCTTCTATTTATACTGGTAGTCATTGTCACTGAGAAAGAAATTGAATGGAAGTCCAAAATTATGGAGTTGTCCCCAGAACAAGTGGAAAGGGGGAATCTTTGAATGGTGGCACTTGTGCAGGGACAATTTTCCCAGATAATTCCCCTCACTTTGGAAGATTTCCTCAAATCTCCTATTGTGTCTCTGTTAAAGGTAGTGAATAGAATTTATCCCAGTGGTACACACACACACCAATAAAACTCCAGTGAAAAAAAAAGCATCCAAGAGGTGCTGGGGCTTTGATGTTAGTTCATACAAAGTAGAGGACAAAAAAATGTTAAAGAGTTCACTGGCTCAGGTTAGGCTGCTCATAACAGACACAAAAACCCTCCAGTGGGAACCCCAGAAGATTACCAGATAAAAAAACATTCACAAATGGAAAAAGCACCAGACCAAAGAATAATAGAGTCCAAACTGAGTTATTAGTAATTACTGAAAAACAACATAGAAAAAACATGGATCTATATAGTATATATATATATATATATATATATATATATATATATATATATGTAGCGGGTATGTACTTTCCCGGGTGTAAATTTGAATTTGGCAGAGACATTAGTGATGTGTAATTCCCTGCAGCCCAGTAGGTGGTGCTGTTGCCCTGGGCTGGGGTTGAATCATTGCTGTGTGCTGTGCCTCCTTTTTGTCCTCCCTCGGCAGCGGTATGGTGGGGCGGGGAGCCCGCCGTGCTTGCTGGGGGAGGGTATAAAGGGGCCGGCCATCTTTATCACGGGGTGGAAGTCCCAGGCACCTTCAGCTTGCGGACGGTGGTTCGTGTCGGTCCTCTGGGTGGCCTAGGCCTAGAGGACAGCCGGAGGTCGTGTTCCATCCCAGGCACCTTTAGCCTGGGGTGAGGTACTCGGATGGAGGTCCGGAGCTCAGTGCCCAACACTGAGTTCTGCGAGGGAAGGAGATCCTAGGGAACCCCGGGAGTGGGTACTCAAATCCTGAAGGCGTAATGGACCGGGGGGAGCTCTTAACTTGAAGACCCGGTGCAGCATATTGCCGGTGACAGATGAGCCTCTCGTTGGAGACCGCCTGGAAGGAAATTCCTCCTCGTGCGGAGACCGTAACCCACTTTCAGGGAGGAAAGTGGAGAACCAAATTGTGTCTGGGCCTATTCGCATCCACACCTCCTTTTCTGTTCTGTTCCTACTAAGGGCGTTCAACTGATTGTGTTCATTCAAGAAGAATAAAGGAGTGTTGAACTTTAATGGTGTGGGGCTCATTTCCTAACAGACATTGTTCAAGGTGACTCTTGGAGGGAGGATCCAGGTGCACAGCACTGACCCGAAGGTAATACAAGAACGTTGCTTATACCGCACTGACACATGTGGTGGAAGCCAGGCGTGGTGTCCCCGCTCCCTCCCCTCTAAGATACCCCTAGACAAGAGACGAGACGAGACGAGAGAAAGAGGGGAGTGAGGAGGGCGTTACATATATATATATACAAACTGTATGTGTACTCATGCATAGAAATGAAGATAAAGAAATATCAGATGGTGATAATGTGTAATAGGTTTGTTTATTAATGTAATCTTATCATATTCAACATGGTCATGACAATTTTTACTGATAATAAAACAACCCTGCAGGAATTGATACAATCACATTCTTTTTTGCCTGCCTTGATGTTCAATTGAGCAGATTATTCCAAACATTTTGTATGCATCTTATTTATCAATGTGAATTCTCTGGTATGAGGTATCTTAGCTTAGTGCCTATACATGTGGTCTCATGGATGCGGTTTTTCAGAAATAAAGGTGTAATATGGGACAGTCAGTATCCTTTGTCTGTATACAGGTGATACTCGAAAAATTTGAATATCGTGCAAAAGTTAATTTATTTCACTAATGCAACTTAAAAGGTGCAATATTCTAGGCTCAAAGTGTCCCACTCTAATCAGCTAATTAAGCCATAACACCTGCAAAGAATTCCTGAGCCTTTAAATGGTCTCTCAGTCTGGTTCAGTAGGAATCACAATCAGAAAAAAAAAACTGCTGACTTGACAGTTGTGCAGAAAACCATCATTGACACCCTCCATAAGGAGGGAAAACCTCAAAAGGTAATTGTAAAAGATGTTGGATGTTCCCAAAGTGCTGTATCATAGCACATTAATAGAAAGTTATGTGGAAGGGAAAAGTGTGGAAGAAAAAGGTGCACACGCAGCAGGGATGACCGCAGCCTGGAGAGGATTGTCAGGAAAAGGCCTTTCAAAAGTGTTGGGGACTTTCACAAGGAGTGGACTGAGGCTGGAGTCAGTGCATCAAGCGCCACCACACACAGACAGATCCTGGGCAGGGATGAGCCGAACACCCCCCTGTTCGGTTCGCACCAGAACCTGCGAACAGACAAAATGTTCGTGTAAACTTTAGAACCCTATTAAATACAATGGACTCGAACGTTCGAAATCTAAAGTGTTAATTATAAAGGCTAATATGCAAGTTATTGTCCTAAAAAGTGTTTGGGGACCTGGGTCCTGCCCCAGGGGACATGTATCAATGCAAAAAGAAGTTTTAAAAACGGCCGTTTTTTCGGGAGCAGTGATTTTAATAATGCTTAAAATGAAAAAATAAAAGTGAAATATTCCTTTAAATTTCGTACCTGGGGGGTGTGTATGATATGCATGTGAAGTGGCGCATGTTTCCCGTGCTTAGAACTGTCCCTGCAAAAAATGTCATTTTTGAAAGAAAAAAAATGCATTTAAAACTGACTCGCGGCTATTAATGAATTGTCGGCTCCCGGCAATACATACAAAAGTCATTGAGAAAAAAAAAAAAAAAAGCGTGGGGGTTCCCCAGAATTCAATTACCAGGCCCTTCAGATCTGGCATGGATTTTAAGGGGAACTCCACCCCAAGTTTAAAAAAAAAATGGCGTGGAGTCCCCCTAAAAATCCATACCAGACCCCTTATCCGAGCACGCAACCTGGCCGGCCGCAGGGGAAAAGGGGGGGACGAGAGAGTGGCCCCCCCTCCCTCCTGAACCGTACCAAGCCACATGCCCTCAACATGGGGAGGATGTCCCCATGTTGATGGGGACAAGGGCCTCATCCCCACAACCCTTGCCCGGTGGTTGTGGGGGTCTGCGGGCGGGGGGCTTATCGGAATCTGGAAGACCCCTTTAACAAAGGGGACCCCCAGATCCCGCCCCCCCCCTATGTGAATTGGTAACGGGTACATTGTACCCCTACCATTTCACTAGGAAAGCGTAAAAATTTTTTTTAAAAAAACACACAAACACCTTGAAAAAGTCCTTTATTTAAAAAAATAAATAAATAAACATTCCAGCGGTGAAATCCAGTGTCCCGCGGCGATCCCGATGTCCAGCGCTGTCCTTCATTGGTTGTGCCTGAGCGGACCTGATGGGGAACTCCCTCTCAGTATTTTAAATGTATAGACCCGCCCCTTCTAAAGTTCCCCATCAGGTCCGCTCAGCGGACGAGATGCGGAACATGAGAAGGGGCGGGTCTATACATGTATTACCAAAGTGAGAGCAGTTCCCCATCAGGTCCGCCCTCTCGGTATGTCGGACCCGCCTACGTCATTGGCTTGAGCGGGGAACTTCCTTCACTATGTAAATTTAAATTTACATAGTGAAGGAAGTTCCCCGCTCAAGCCAATGACGTAGGCGGGTCTGACATACCGAGGAGGCGGACCTGATGGGGAACTGCTCTCACTTTGGTAATACATGTATAGACCCGCCCCTTCTCATGTTCCGCATCTCGTCCGCTGAGCGGACCTGATGGGGAACTTTAGAAGGGGCGGGTCTATACATTTAAAATACTGAGAGGGAGTTCCCCATCAGGTCCGCTCAGGCACAACCAATGATGGACAGCGCTGGACATCGGGATCGCCGCGGGACACTGGATTTCACCGCTGGAATGTTTTTTTTTTTTTTTTTTTTAAATAAAGGACTTTTTCAAGGTGTTTGTGTGTTTTTTTAAACATTTTTTTACGCTTTCTTCGTGAAATGGTAGGGGTACAATGTACCCCTTACCAATTCACATAGGGGGGGGGCCGGGATCTGGGGGTCCTCTTTGTTAAAGGGGTCTTCCAGATTCCGATAAGCCCCCCGCCCGCAGACCCCCACAACCACCGGGCAAGGGTTGTGGGGATGAGGCCCTTGTCCCCATCAACATGGGGACATCCTCCCCATGTTGAGGGCATGTGGCTTGGTACGGTTCAGGAGGGAGGGGGGGCCGCTCTCTCGTCCCCCCCTTTTCCCCTGCGGCCGGCCAGGTTGCATGCTCGGATAAGGGGTCTGGTATGGATTTTTAGGGGGACTCCATGCCATTTTTTTTTTAATTTGGGGTGGAGTTCCCCTTAAAATCCATGCCAGATCTGAAGGGCCTGGAATGGATATTTGGGGGAACCCCACGTCAATTTTTTTTTTATTTGCGGCGGGGTTCCCCTTAATATCCATTCCAGACCTGAAGGGCCTGGTAATTGAATTCTGGGGAACCCCCACGCTTTTTTTTTTTTTTTTATCAATGACTTTTGTATGTATTGCCGGGAGCCGACAATTCATTAATAGCCGCGAGTCAGTTTTAAATGCATTTTTTTCTTTCAAAAATGACATTTTTTGCAGGGACAGTTCTAAGCACGGGAAACATGCGCCACTTTACATGCATATCATACACACCCCCCAGGTACGAAATTTAAAGGAATATTTCACTTTTATTTTTTCATTTTAAGCATTATTAAAATCACTGCTCCCGAAAAAACGGCCGTTTTTAAAACTTCTTTTTGCATTGATACATGTCCCCTGGGGCAGGACCCAGGTCCCCAAACACTTTTTAGGACAATAACTTGCATATAAGCCTTTATAATTAGCACTTTAGATTTCTCCCATAGATTTTTCGAATTTGCCGCGAACACCCCAGTTTGTTCGCTGTTCGGCGAACGGGCGAACAGGCAATGTTCGAGTCGAACATGAGTTCGACTCGAACTCGAAGCTCATCCCTAATCCTGGGCATGGGCTTCAAATGTCGTATTCCTCTTGTCAAGCTACTCCTGAACAACAAGCAACGTCAGAAGCGTCTTACCTGAGCTAAAGAAAAACAGACCTGGTCTGTTGCTAAGTGGTCCAAAGTCCTCTTTTCTGATGAGAGCAAATTTTGCATCTCATTTGGAAACCAAGGACCCAGAGTATGGAGGAAGAATGGAGAGGCACACACTGCAAAATGCTTGAAGTCCAGTGTGAAGTTTCCACAGTCTGTGTTGATTTGGGGAGCCATGTCATCTGCTGGTGTTGGTCCACTGTGCTTCATTAAGTCCAGGGTCAACCCAGCCATCTACCAGGAAATTTTGGAGCACTTCATGCTTCCTTTCGCAGACGAGCTCTATGGGGATGCTGACTTAATTTTCCAGCAGGACTTGGCACCTGTTCACACTGCCAAAGGCACCAAATCCTTGGTTTGGTGGCGCTATGTCCCGGGGTGTCGAACGGCTGGGAGGCTGCTGGATCCCTTTGAAGCAATTTTCAGTGGAACTCCGGTTAAAAGCACATGTTCGACTCAAACATTGCCTGAACAGCGAACAATTTGGGGTGTTCGGGGCAAATTCGAAAAGCCACGGAACACCCTGTAAAAGTCTATGGGAGAAATCTAAAGTGCTAATTTTAAAGGCTTATATGCAAGTTATTATCATAAAAAGTGTTTGGGGACCCAGGTCCTGCCCCAGGGGACATGTATCAATGCAAAAAAAAGTTTTAAAACTGACGTTTTTTCGGGAGCAGTGATTTTAATAATGCTTAAAGTGAAACAATAAAAGTGAAATATTCCTTTAAATTTCGTACCTAGGGGGTGTGTATAGTATGCCTGTAAAGCAGCGCTTGTTTCCCATGCTTAGAACTGTCCCTGCACAAAGTGTAATTTCTTAAGGAAAAAAAGTCCTCGCGGCTATAATGAATTGTCGGCTCCCGGCAATACAGAGAAAAGTCATTGATAAAATAAAAAAATGAAAAAATGCGTGGGGGTCCCCCCAAATTCAATTACAAGGCCCGTCAGGTCTGGTAGGGATACTAAGAGGAACCCTGCGTCAATTTTTTTTTTTAAATGACGCAAGGTTCTCCCCAAATATCCATACCAGACCCTTCAGTATGGATTTTAAGGGGGAACTCCACACCAAATGTAAAAAAAAAATGGCGTGGAGTTCCCCCCAAAAATCCATACCAGACCCTTTATCCAAACACGCAACCTGGCAGGCCGCAGGAAAAGAGAGGGGGACGAGAGAGCGCCCCCTCCTGAACCATACCAGGCCACATGCCCTCAACATGGGGAGGATGCTTTGGGGGTCTGTGGCCTCATCCCCACAACCCTTGCCCGGTGGTTGTGGGGGTCTGCGGGCAGGGGGCTTATTGGAATCTGGAAGACCCCTTTAACAAAGGGGACCCCAGATCCCGCCCCCCTATGTGAATTGGTAACCTGCGGCCTGCCAGGTTGCGTGCTCGGATAAAGGGTCTGGTATGGATTTTTAGGGGGATCTCCACGCCATTTTTTTTTATTTGGCGTGGAGTTCCCCTTAAAATCCATACCAGACCTGAAGGGTCTGGTATGGATATTTGGGGGGAACCCCACTTATTTATTTTATTTAATGCAGGGTTCCCCTTAATACCCATACCAGACCTGAAGGGCCTGGTAATTGAATTTGGGGGGACCCCCACGCATTTTTAAATTTTTTTTTATCAATGACTTTTCTCTGTATTACCGGGAGCCGACAATTCATTATAGCCACGAGTGCATTTAAATGACTTTTTTCCCTTCAGAAATTACACTTTGTGCAGGGGCAGTTCTAAGCACCGGAAACAAGCGCTGCTTTACAGGCATACTCTAGACACCCCCCAGGTACAGAATTTAAAGGAATATTTCACTTTTATTGTTTCACTTTAAGCATTATTAAAATCACTGCTCCCAAAAAAACGGCTGTTTTTAAAACTTGTTTTTGCATTAATACATGTCCCCTGGGGCAGGACACGGGTCCCCAAACGCTTTTTATGACAATAACTTGCATATAAGCCTTTAAAATTAGCACTTTAGATTTCTCCCATAGACTTTTACAGGGTGTTCCGCGGCTTTTCGAATTTGCCGCGAACACACCAAAATTGTTTGCTGTTCGGCGAACGGGCGAACAGCCAATGTTCGAGTCGAACATGAGTTTGACTCGAACTCGAAGCTCATCTCTACTTACAATCTAAAACGTATATTTAAAAAGTGAAGCCATTTGCCATCTTATAAGAAACATTTAGAAAGGCTAATTTGGGCTAAACAGTATCCTGAAAGAAATCTACGTTTGCCTTGAATTTCTGAAGTCCTCCTTAAAATAGCAGTGTACTTCTTGACATGTGACTGTACTTAGACACTGCTTTACCTGTAGCCTGATAGTTGTGTATCTGCATTGTAAGATCTCCTAAAGCATATCTCATGCACTTCTGTCTCTGATTTGTATTTTTTTTTTATCCCTTTCCCTCCTAATCCTTGCCCCATGTTTTATTAGGACTCCCGTTATCACCGCCTTGTGGGCCTTCCAAATTACCCCAGGGTCACAGTCTGGCATATCATTAGTCTAAAAATACCACCTTGCTTCCCTCTGTACATCTTCCAGCACAGCGGCATCCTGTAGGAGACTTTAATTCAGCCTCCAGGTCACCAACCCAGGAAGCTGAAAATCCGCCAGTTTATATTTCAGGAGAATTGGTGCATGATCTTACCACGTAATTTTCCGTATTCCAACTTCTTTAACTGCATGCAAATGGTTGTGTGGAATGAGATAGTAATCTATACGGGAATATATCTTGTGGGGGATGGAATAAAAGGAATAATCTCTCTCTCCTGGATGTGTCAGTCGCCATTTGTCTATTAACCTCGCTTTCTGTATCAGCCGCAATATCCGTTTTCGGGTGCCCGCGAAAGCCACCGAGCTCCCGGAGGAGGTATCAACTCTAGGGACCAGGTAAATATTCAAATCCCCCCCTAAAATCAGCTGTCCTTCCTGAAATCCCACCAGTTTATCCAGAAATTTCCCAAAGAATACATCCTGTTGTATATTAGGGGCGTAAAAGGAGGCCAGAGTTACCACTAATCCCCCGATCGTACCTTTCAAAACCAAGTATTGTCCCCCGGGATCCACCCGGGAGTCTGTATATGACCATGAAATCTTACTTGAAATCAGGATAGATACTCCCCCCTTCTTCGCCACCGGATTGGTAGCGTGATATCCAATCAGGAAGGCTCTATTTCTAAGAAAGGGGAGATCCCCTTCTCTAAAGTGTGTCTCCTGAACAAATGCTATGTCGCTCCCCGCTCGCTTCAGCTTGTGTAAAAGTATCCGTCTCTTCTCTGGAGTATTTAACCCCTTTGCATTGATTGACATTATTTATAATGCCTCCATTCCTACTCCGTCAATGCAAGGTGATACCCAGGAGCAAAAACCGAGAATGGCGAGCTAGGGGACACCTGATGAGAGAGAGCAGTGGCAAAAAAAAAAACCCAAAAGGGAGACAAAAAAATAAAAAAAGGAAACTCCCCCTTCCCTACTCTAATATCAAATGAAAAAAAAAAAGGGGAACCCGCCCTTCCTCCCCAAAGATATGCAAAGCTAACTAGCTTTAAACACTCCTATTCCCTTACCGTATATGAGTGTTGGCCTACTGGGGGGGGGGGATTGGTTGCGCCTGATCCTGAGAGAGGAGTCCCCGACCCCTCCTCCTATCTGCTTCTCAATGCACATTTGTGCTACCTAGTTTTCCCCCGACCATTCCTCAGACCGTTATATCATTCTTGCCCCTTATTATGATTCTTATAGTCTTCGGAAGGAAACAGAAAGAAAAGACCGTTCAAAAAAAAAAGTTTTTCCTTTCCTCTTCTCTTCTTTCTTCCCCTTTGTGGGTGCATTGTGGTATAAATCCCTCCCTCCTCCACTTCCCATCCCTTAATCTACATTTCCTATTTCTTTTTACAACATGTCCTTTTGCAATTTTCATCTGAACAGTCGACATCGGCTCTCGAATGCAGTATACTAATGCATTTATATAAGTCACACAACTCATAGATGATCTGTGTTACGATGGAAATTTCAGTTTCAAACAAACATACGGTACTTAAAAAAAGAGGTGATCTCATTGTACTGAATGTATTTTTAGTTACAATTGCACATTACAAGTCAGAGAATAAATACAATGCAGCAGTTTTTTAATAAACAATTGTGAACATCATTATGATACGAAAATAAGTTTTATTTTATCAGTGTTAGCCTCCATTGAGATATACACACACACATGCACATAGAAATCATAAAAAAACTGGTGAAAAGATGCAGTTGTACAAGCAATTTTAATGTTTCCAAAGGCTTTATAGGAGTTATTGAAGTCACTGAGGCTCCTGTAAAGTCAGGTTTGCTGGGCATTAGTAAGTAAATCATTTTGAAGAAGTTTGGCTCTGGAAGCTTGCTTTCTTTGCATTAGTATGTAATGCTTGCATTACAAAGGGTTTCAACGATGCACAGACTGATAAAATAGATTGGGAAGCTGGTACCCAAAAATAATAGAACAGAAATAGCTCAAGGAAAAGCCATAAAGCATAATCATCTAACAAAACCAGTCTATCTAGTTTCTTCCATTCTTAGTGCATTTTTGTAAGCCATGCCAGTTCTAACTATGTAACCTAGCTTACTATATTTTTAGCCAAAATAACTCCAGCTGATCACATACAGTACATGTAATACTGGCTATGCCCTAAAAGAATTGGTCATTTAACCACTTCAATACAGGGCTTTTAAACACCCTTCCTTACCAGACCAATTTGTAGCTTTCAGCGCTCTCACACTTTGAATGACAATTACTCAGTCATGCTACACTGTACCCAAACCAAATTTTTATCATTTTTTTCTCACAAACAGAGCTTTCTTTTGGTGGTATTTAATCACCGCTAGGTTTTTTATTTTTTGCAATATAAGCGAAAAAAGTTAGATTTTTTTTAAAAAAACCCACTTTTTTTTGGGTTTTTATTGTAAAATTTTGCAAATAAGTAATTTTTCTTCATAAAATTGGGCCAAAATGTATACTGCTACATATCTTTAGTAAAAATAACCAAAAAAGTGTATATTATTTGGTCTCTGTGAAAGTTATAGAGTCTACAAGCTATGGTGCAAATCATTGAAAAATTATCACATCTGATCACACCTGATGTACTGAAGGCCTATTTCATTTCTTGAGACCCTAACAAGCCAGGAAAGTACAAATACCCCCCAAATTACCCCTTTTTGGAAAGCAGACATTCCAATGTATTTAGTAAGAGTCATTGTGAGTTTTTTGAAGTTGTACTTTTTTCCCACAATTCTTGGGAAATTTTTTAAATTTTTTTAAATTTTTATTTTTTTGCACAAAATTGTCATAATAACAAGTTATTTCTCTCACACAGCACATGCATACTTGCAATGACACCCCAAAATACATTCTGCTACTCCTCCTGAGTATGGCGATACCAAATGTGTGAGACTTTTACACAGCCTGTCCAAATACAGAGGCACAACATTGAAATAGCACCTTCAGGCATTCTAGGAGCATAAATTACACATCTCATTTCTCAACCACCTATTACAGTTTTGAAGACCCTGGAGCACCAGGACAATAGAAACGCCCATAAAATGACCCCATTTTGGAAAGCTAACACTCCAATGTATAGTCTATGAGGCATAATGAGTCTTTTGAACGGTTCATTTTTTTCCAGAAGTTTTTGGAACATGTGGGAAAAAAATGAAAATGCATTTTTTTTTATACAAAGTTGTCCATTTATAAGATATTACCAACACATAGCATGTACATAGCAAAAATGACACCCCAAAATACATTCTGCTACTCCTCCTGAGTATGGCAATACCAAATGTGTGGGACTTTTACACAGCCTGTCCAAATACAGAGGCCCAACATTGAAATAGCCCCTTTAGGCATTCTAGGAGCATAAATTGCACATCTCATTTCTCAACCACCTATTACAGTTTTGAAGACCCTGGAGCACCAGGACAATGGAAATGCCCATAAAATGACCCCATTTTGGAAAGCTAACACCCCAACGTATAATCTATGAGGCATAATGAGTCTTTTGAACGGTTCATTTTTTTCCAGAAGTTTTTGGAATATGTGGGAAAAAAATGAAACCGCATTTTTTTTATACAAAGTTGTGCATTTATAAGATATTACCAACACATAGCATGTACATAGCAAAAATGACACCCCAAAATACATTCTGCTACTCCTCCTGAGTATGGCGATACCAAATGTGTGAGACTTTTACACAGCCTGGCCAAATACAGAGGCCCAACATTGAAATAGCACCTTCAGGCATTCTAGGAGCATAAATTACACATCTCATTTCTCAACCACCTATTACAGTTTTGAAGACCCTGGAGCACCAGGACAATGGAAACTCCCATTAAATGACCCCATTTTGGAAAGCTAACACCCCAACGTATAATCTATGAGGCATAATGAGTCTTTTGAACGGTTCATTTTTTTCCAGAAGTTTTTGGAATATGTGGGAAAAAAATGAAAACGCATTTTTTTTATACAAAGTTGTCCATTTATAAGATATTACCAACACATAGCATGTACATAGCAAAAAAAAATGAAAACGCATTTTTTTTATACAAAGTTGTCCATTTATAAGATATTACCAACACATAGCATGTACATAGCAAAAGTGACACCCCAAAATACATTCTGCTACTCCTCCTGAGTATGGCGATACCAAATGTGTGAGACTTTTACACAGCCTGGCCAAATACAGAGGCCTAACATCTAAGTAGCACCGTCATGTGTTCTAGGAGCATAAATTACACACATAAATTCCTGACAACCTATCACATTGTTGAAGGCCCTTCATATTTCTAAAACATAGCATGTACTGTACATACCAATTATAAACCAAAATACATTCTTCTGAGAAAAAGGGTAAAGAAAAGATTACCTGCGGTTTTAGTAGTGCAGTGGTCCAAAGAGGAGAGCATCGGTCCAGGCAGCAGGCAGGAACGTGGACAGCGACAGCAAAACAGGCAGCAGGCAGGAATAGTCAGTACAGGTAGAGATGATGTCAGCACAGCCAAAGCATTGGTCCAGATAGCAGGCAGAGATGTGGTCAGCAGTAGCAAAAGGAACAAAGGATCGTCCATGCAGCAGGCAGGAATACAGTCCATAGTTAGTACATGCAGCAGGCAGAGGTATGGTCAGCACAGCCAGAGTATTTGTCCAGGGAGCAGGCAGGACCATCAAGCTTAGGGCAACGGTCAGGAAAGAATGGGGACAGGGGTAGAGGCTTCTCCCACCCAAATCGCTTTGAAGCCTCCGGACAACCAGACCCTGTTCTGGGAACACAGAAAACCAAAAACTGGTTTTCTGAACTCAGAACACTATTCTGGAGCCCCTCACATATGTGAGACCCCTGTGTAGCAGGGTGAAAGATCAGTCCAAGGGGGCAGGCAAAAACATGGTCAACAGGCCGAGGTCAGTGCAGGTAAAAGGCAGAAATAAACGGTAGGCAGAGGCATAATCCATACAGTCCAGGGTCAGTTCACGTGAAAGGCAGAAACATGGCGGATAAACAATGCAGACGGTAGGCAGAGACATAGTCGAGAAACAGGCCAGGGTCAGTTCACATGGAAGACTATGATATGGTTGGTTGAGGCAGGGAAATATTCAGGACATATTGAAAACGGGGAAATGGCAGTATTAGAAATATGGGCTAATAGTTTTCGAGAGTGTGATATCGCTTGAAGCATTTTCCGATGCAAAGGCCAGGTTGGGAGGGACAGTCGGGACAATGGAAGCTGGTGTCTTTCCTAATTCCTCTTCTGGTGCACACCCGACATTTTTTTTGGCGTCGTCTTCCGGATCGTGATGGTGGAATATGGTCTGAAAAATGGCGCTCATGTAGTCTGCTGACACAATCTGAGTGAATGCTTTCTGGGGGGGATGTTTGTTGGTAGATCAGGGCAGTGACAATGTCTTCAATAAATCTCATGAAGGTGGTGGGTCTATGTGTGGATTTTTGGTAGACTATGAAAGAATTTAACAGGGCCAAATGAAAAAAGTAAATTGCGATTTTTTTATACCAGAAGAGGGATTTTCGGGTTGAAAGATAGGGCTGCAACATTTGATCATTTAAATCCACACCCCCCATGAATTTATTGTACTCATTGATGCAGGAAGGCTTGCGAACGGTACTGCGTCTTCTGTGAAGTTCCACCGAGGTGTCATCGTGGATGGTGGACATGATGTACACATCTTTCCTATCCCTCCACTTCACAGCCAACACTTCCTCGTTCCTCAAGCTTGCCGATTCCCCCTTTTGAATGGTTGTGGTGACAAGACGCTGTGGGAAGCCCTTTCTGTTTATTCTTGTTGTACCACACGCCAGAGTTTTTTTTAGGTAGAGGTGGCGGAGAAGGGGCAGGCTGGTATAATAGTTGTCCATATAAATATGATACCCCTTTTGGAGGAGTGGAAATACCAACTCCCAAACAATTTTTCCACTTATTCCCATGTACGATGGACACTCAGGGGGCTCGAGCTGGGAATCTTTGCCTTCGTACATGCGGAATGAGTGCACATAACCAGTGGCGCTTTCACAGAGCTTGTTGAGCTTCAAGCCGTACCTCGCCCGCTTACTGGGGATATATTGCTTGATTCCCAGCCAGCCTGTGAAATGCACCAGGGATTCGTCCACAGAAATGTTTTGGTCAGGGACATAAAGTTCGGCAAACTTCTTGGAAAAAAAATTAATTAGGGGGCGAATTTTATATAATTTGTCAAAGTTTGGGTGATCTCGGGGGGGGCACTGTGAGTTGTCACTGAAATGCAGGAACCGCATTATAAGTTCGTATCGGGACCTGGACATGGCCGATGTAAAAATTGGCATATGGTGGATGGGTTTCTTCGACCAATACCTATTCATTTCATTTTTTTTTGTAAGCCCCATGTTAAACGTTAGGCCTAAAAACAATCTAAGCTCCACCACTGTTAGGGGTCTCCATTCAAAAGGGCGGGCATAGCTGGAGCTGGGGTTGTTTTCAATGAATTGTTGAGCAAAAAGATTAGTTTGCTCCACAATGCCTTGAACCAATTCATCAGGGAAAAATCAATTAAAAAAATCAAGTTTGGAAAAACCCTCAGTGTTGACCTGCACACCTGGCTGTGCTGTAAAAGGGGGGATCGTGGCTGACCCTGAGGTAGAAGGCAGCCACAATGGGTTTGCCAAGCCATCTGGAAGCTGGGTTCGGGTCCTACTTCTTTGGCGTGTACTTGCACTGGGCCTTTCCTCCTGGGGTCTAGCAGCGCTTGCACTGGGCCTTTCCTCCTGGGGTCTAGCAGCGCTTGCACTGGACCTCGCCTCCTGGGGTCTACCGCCGTTGGCACTGCTGGTCGCTGCCTGGTGTTCAGACCGTCTTCTTTTTGGACGGACTGTGTCCTCCTCTAATTCGGATCCGGATGTGCTGCCTTCGGGGGGTTCATATTCCGAACCAGAATCGGAATCAGAACTGAGCGGTGAGAGCTCCCCGTTGCTCTCATCGGTCAGACTGAGTATTTGATATGCTTCTTCTGGGGTGTACACCTTTCTGGACATAGTGGGTACGCTGGTGAGGTGGCAGGTACTCTGGTGGCAGGTTCTCTGGTGAGGTGGCGGGTACTCTAATGGACAGGTACTCCTGATGGATTGGTGGTGGGTACTCTGGTGAGGTGGCTGGTACTCTGGTGAGGTGGTGGGTACTCCTGATGGACAGGTACTCCTGATGGACTGGTGGCGGGTACTCCTGGTGAGGTGGCGGGTACTCCTGGTGAGGTGGCTGGTACACCTGATGGACAGGTACTCCTGATGGACAGGTACTTCTGATGGACTGGTGGCGGGTACTCTGAGGTGGCGGGTACTCAGGTGAGGTGGCGGGTACTGCTGATGGACAGGTACTCCTGATGGACTGGTGGCGGGTACTCAGGTGAGGTGGCGGGTACTCCTGATGGACAGGTACTCCTGATGGACTGGTGGCGGGTACTCTAAGGTGGCGGGTACTGCTGATGGACAGGTACTCCTGATGGACAGGTACTCCTGATGGACTGGTGGTGGGTACTCTGAGGTGGCGGGTACTCAGGTGAGGTGGCGGGTACTCCTGATGGACAGGTACTCCTGATGGACTGGTGGTGGGTACTCTGAGGTGGCGGGTACTCAGGTGAGGTGGCGGGTACTGCTAATGGACAGGTACTCCTGATGGACAGGTACTCCTGATGGACTGGTGGCGGGTACTCAGGTGAGGTGGCAGGTACTGCTGATGGACAGGTACTCCTGATGGACAGGTACTCCTGATGGACTGGTGGCGGGTACTCTGAGGTGGCGGGTACTCAGGTGAGGTGGCGGGTACTGCTAATGGACAGGTACTCCTGATGGACAGGTACTCCTGATGGACTGGTGGCGGGTACTCTGAGGTGGCGGGTACTCAGGTGAGGTGGCGGGTACTGCTGATGGACAGTTACTCCTAATGGACTGGTGGCGGGTACTCAGGTGAGGTGGCGGGTACTCCTGATGGACAGGTACTCCTGATGGACAGGTACTCCTGATGGACTGGTGGCGGGTACTCTGAGGTGGCGGGTACTCAGGTGAGGTGGCGGGTACTCCTGATGGACAGGTACTCCTGATGGACTGGTGGCGGGTACTCTGAGGTGGCGGGTACTCAGGTGAGGTGGCGGGTACTGCTGATGGACAGGTACTCCTGATGGACAGGTACTCCTGATGGACTGGTGGCGGGTACTCTGAGGTGGCGGGTACTCAGGTGAGGTGGCGGGTACTCCTGATGGACAGGTACTCCTGATGGACAGGTACTCCTGATGGACTGGTGGCGGGTACTCTGAGGTGGCGGGTACTCAGGTGAGGTGGCGGGTACTCCTGATGGACAGGTACTCCTGATGGACAGGTGGGTGGCGGGTGATCTGGTGGCAGGTACTAGATGACAGGTACTCTTTATTTAGGGCGGGCAATCTGGGCACAGTAGTACATATGTATATGTGTATAACATATGTGTAACTCACTGTTAGCTGATCTCCTCCTCACAGGTGTGTGAAGAGGAGAACCAGGCAACAGTGAGTTACACACAATTGTGTGTTTTGTTTACATTTAGTGACCTGCTGTGATTGGACACAGCCGGTCACGTGGTAAAGAGCCAATTTCATTGGCTCTTTACCCTGATCGAGGCTGGGCTGTATCCAAGGGAAAAACCTCAGCCCCGATCGCCGCGCTGCGCAGCTCTGCATCATCAATTCCGGTAAGTTTATACCGGAATCTCCGCCGCCCGCCGCCACATTACTTGAATCGGTGTGTCCAGAGGGACACACCGGATCCCAGATCGCCGCGCTGCGCGCCCCCGGGGGCGCGCGCGGGCGCCATGCACGCCGCTGCTGCAGCTCTGCATATGGGAGCCGGTAAGCCGCTCCGCTGCCCGCCGCGCCGCACAGAAAGCTCCGCTGCCCGCCGCTGCTGCTCCGCCGCCACTCATTTAGCCCCATCAGGGAACTGCTGTGTCCTAAGGAACACAACGGTACCTGGGAGAGCCGGCGAAGCACTGGATGGCGGCGGGAGGGGGGGGTGCCCCCTCCCGCCGCCTATAAGAACGATCAAGCGGCGGAACCGCCGCTATGATTGTTCTTATGGTGCAGAGAATCGCTGGCAGAACAAAAGGATATCTGAATGATGCCTCTAGCTGCAGGCATCATTCAGATATTCCCCTACAAAGCAGAGGACGTCATATGACGTCCACCCAGGATGGGAGATCCCATCTGTGGACGTCATATTACTATGGCTGGGTAGGGAAGTGGTTAAAGGTGATGCAAAATCATACATTATGATAAGCCCTTATGCCGCGTACACACGATCATTTTTCCCGTCGGGAAAAATTACATTTTTTCCTTTGGACGAGAAAAACGATCGTCTGTGGGCTTTTTGCCGTTTTTCTCGTCGTTTTTCCTGACATTTCTTCCGCGGCAGTGTTTCCCATAGGGCATATTACATTTAACATGCACAGCCACTATTCAATGTATGTCAGTTTTTTCATCCATCCGTTTACGGATGAAAAAGGGACATACATGTATCCCTATGGGATTGCAGATGTCAGCGGATGAACATCCGCTGACATCCGATCTCATCAGGCTCCGCTATTCTCCATTTCTGCAGACGGAGGAAAATCCCATTTTTCCATCCGTCTGCAGAACGGATCTGTTGAACACGGACAGACGGTCGGTGTTCATCCAATCCCCCCATAGAGGAGAGCGGAGATCTGACAGGGTGGTCCCTGCACAGTGTGCAGGGACCGCCCTGTCATCTGCTGGCTCAGCGGGGATCAACGAAGCGATCCCTGCTGAGCAAGCGGATATTTAAGGAACGGATCCTCATGGGATTCGCCCGTGTGAAAGGGCCCTAACTGGAACAGGTTTGCAAAGGCCTAAGAAAGATTTACATTTTTACTACACATTTTTAATACATTTTTACTATATACTATTACTGTACATTTTTACAATAAACAAAAGCACAATTAAAGAATAATCACCTCCATGTCACCTCCATGTAAGGTTGAGAAATAAGTGATCACATGACCGCTGATCAATCAGTTCTCAGTGCTTTCAGCTGGTTTGTATCTAGCTTTTTAACAAGTTTTTTAAAAATCAAAGATTAGCATAGGCATGTACACAGGGTGTGGCGGATGTGCCAGGGCACATCCTATTCATGCTATGTGGCGCAGAATCCCCCTGCTGCTCAGCCTTTCTCCCCTCTTTATTACCAGCATTACCAGCTTCCCTCCTCTCGTCTACTGCTGGCTGCTGAGGGCACACAGGGGGATGTTTCAGAATGGAGAGCGGGGGAAGGGGCCGGTAAATATGTAATTTACCAGTCTCTTACTTTTCTGAATGAACACAGTGAGGGATCTGTACCGTTCACTGCCCTACTGACACCATCCACTGCTCTACTGACGCCCTCTGCCCTACTGACACCAAGCATGTTTAATACATTTGAAAATGTTTGTTTATATTTATAAGAGTGTGTGTGCCTGCGTGTGTGTGTATGTGTGTGTGTATATATATATATATATATATATATATATATATATATATATATATAGTGTAAGATTGGGGGTTGTTAGCTCTCGTAGTAGATGCGTTTTTCAGTGATGCAAGCCAGTCAGCAACTCTGTTTAAGGGCATGGTAGCCCATTTTTTATTTAATAGCACGAAAGATCACAAACACATCTGTAGTATTCACAGGGGGGTTCCACCATTCCTGTATCTTTCATACTAACAGTAGCCTCGTAGCTTTACCTTCTAGCGATCCAGGCCTTTAGCCTAGGCCTGACGGTCTGTTCCTCAGACCCACACAGTGTCCAAGAGTTTCAGCTTTCTCCTAGCTTCTCCTGGTCAGCACCTTTGTTGCTGTATCACTAATGATGTCTGCCTCCTCCAGACATGCACCGCCTTTGACTCCACTTCAGAGGAAGAGAGCCCACCTGGCTCTCATGCACACAGACTTCCTCTCTGTTGGGTTGGGTGGAGCCCTGATCCATAGTCACCTCTGACTCCACTTCAGAGTACGAGAGCCCACCTGGCTCTCATGCACACAGACTACCTCTCTGTTGGGTGGAGCCCTGATCCGTAATCACCTCTGAACTAAATAGCCCAAGACACAGCTGTTCCATCAGCGTGTCTTTCTTTACCCAATGTGGCAATAAGCAACCCTCTTGAAGGACGCACAAAGTCGCACCCTCACATACCCTCCCCCCTTGTTTCGAACCGGAGGGAGGAACACATGATCCCGTCACCATAAACGGGACACCTCTGTGCCAGCCATTGGCTGCGTAGGCCCATTTCTTTTTCGGGGTATGTGTCCACCAGCACTTCACCTTGGCGCCTCTGTGCCAACTATCCGTAGCAGTAGTCCTAATCTGCCCAACCTTTTCTCTAAAGGGGCACTCCACCCACATCTTCTTCCGGGTGTACTTCCACCAGCCCTTCTTCCTGCACCATGGGCTCCCACTAATCTCTCTATCCCTTCTACCTTTTGGCCTCAGGACCCTTCTTTTTCCTCCCACAGACCTACTCTCCCGGGACTGTTGGGGACCCACTTTCATGACATTTGTCAGGGACTGGCCACTCTCACTACCTGATGCAACATTAACCATCAACATTTGTTTCTCGGGTTCACCAACCCCTGTGTGGTCACTCTTGGCCACCAAATCATCTGTGATTAATACCATATCCTAAATAGCAATGTTCCACAAGGGGTTATTCAACACAATATGGTCCTTTGGACCTCTTGTCCTGTTTGCTAGGACAGTGTCTATGGAGGGACCATCTACAGGCGAGCAGTTACTCCCTATGGGACAGTCCCGTAGTTTCACATCGCCCCCTGTTGTCCAACACTCCAATAACAATTGTCCTACCAACGCACATGTTCCACCACATTTTCCCACACCAATCTCTTTAACCATTTCTGTGTCCACTGGTACCTCAACCAATAGCTCGGAGTTGTCTGACAGTGCTCCACAGTGCTTCTCATACATATTTCCGTTACAGTTACCATTACTGTTATTTCCTGTCAAAGTGTATCCGGGTACCTCAAACTGCACCTCTCTGCGCGTGATGGACTGAATTCACACTACCGCCACGTCCGTTCCATGCCCTTCCTTTAGATGAGGTGTAGCGGGTGAGACAGTACGCACGCCATGTACCAACCACTGCTCAGCCGCACCTTGGACCGCACCAGTAGGAATACACCCAATCACACCCGCATACGGAGAGACTTCCACTATGTCTAACATCTCTAATTTCTCAAACAATTCCCCTGAGCGCCTTCCGCACATAACCGCCACTGGAAGCACTCTCGTGGAGAACTGCGAGACAACTTTCCACAAAAGCAACCAACAGTGTAGCAACCAATTCTCATCAACATGGCTTAACAACGCATGTATCACCTGCGTCCACCGATTGGTATTATGCAGTACCATGTCGCCCTTCTGCTGTGGATACATGCAGGTGTATATTGGAAAGATTCTCACCAATTCCCACAACATCTCAGAATTTTCTAGACATGCCGTATCTAAACACAGAACTCTTGGAACTTTTCCTTTACCAACGATATGGAGGAACTCATTTGCTAAGGCGTGAGAGGCCGGGACACTTAAAACGACCTCTACCTCAGAGGCAACTAACAAAATTTGCGGCTCCCGCTGAGCACTGCCAATCGCATGTGTCACACTCATCCTCTCACCTTCAGCAACACTGAGCGCTTCCAAATCGCTATCCACTACCTCATCAATCTGACATTCAACATTACTCATCTCTTTTGCTGTGGACAAAACCTCTGCTATGTATGCGCCCTTTTCAGATCCTTCCAACTGGAGAGGGTTAATTTCTGCAAAAGCCAACGCACCCATGTCTACCGGCCCTGCAGCCTCTCTATTTAGCATAGCAGAAATTTTGTCCACTCCACTGTTACCCACTAAGCCTTCCTTGTTTAAATGCACTTGTGGCAAAACATTTTCAAACACAACAGGCTGCAATAACATAACTTCACCACTTTGCTCGGGTGGCGCTTCACTAAACCCATGAGGACTGTCAGCAGTGACAGACCGTAACAACTCATTATCAGTACAAGAAATTTTAAACATTTGAGTTTTACCATTCTTCTCATCACCAAGGTCAAGTACCCTCTTATCTATCAGAGTGGCACCACAGTTGTCCCAGGCAACCTCTGGCTCCAACACACAGAGCTCCCTGGAGGTTTCTAAGGACACCTCTGCAGCCTTAGATACTGTTGCCAAGGGGAATCACATATCCTGCTTAGCGATCACCCCTACCTCATTAAGCATCACATTACCATCAGCACATGTGTCATCAGCATTCATAAACATAGCAGTTTTATAAACTCTATCAAATTGTCCTTTGTCAAAACGCATGGCACCCTGCGTGCCACTCAGCACACCACCCTTCCTCTCCAAAGGAATTATTTTGCCCACTAGGGCGTCTTCACAGTTGTCCTGGGAAACCACTTGCCTCACCACTGCAGGCTCCTTGGTGGTTTCCCTTGGCAACTGCACAGCACCTGTCACTAGGGAACATGGCATACCAATTGCTTTGGTCACCCCTAGCACATCCTTTCCAGCACTCCGCTGGATTACCCTAGCTGTACCCAGAGCCCATATGTCCCTTTAAATTTTTGACCTCGCTGCAAGCAGGGTTTTAACCTGTGTCTCCCCACTGATCTGGGTAGCACACTGCAGCAAGTTCATTTTTTCACCTTCATTGTGAGGAACCACACAGTCAGCCTTTCCCATGATTTTAACAGGAACAGTCTTACCATTCTCTTTAGCATGGGTTGAAGATTTCAATTGAGGGCGTTGTCCCTTCTTTGCCATGCTCTCACAAGATGACGCGCCCCTCCTGGAAACAGGGTAACATTACATCCATCTTGGATTTTCCATCATTGCCTGCAGGCAAAGCATTAAGCCCAACAACACGATCAGCAGCTGTATTCCACAAGCTTGTACAAGAAAAGATCCCGTGGCCCAGCTGACCAGGCATGGCACTTGGCGACTTTCTCCTGTTGCCATGGGAGACCACCTTCTCCCCGCTGATCTCTTGTAGCGCTCTCTAGACTGGACTGCTCCTAGAAAATTATTGTAGTCATCTCGGTTACTATACATCCCACGGTACACCTCCTGGTACTCCTCCATCAGAAAAGGTTGCACCAACTCAACCCAGCGATTTCTGGGCCATCTTCTGTAAGAAGCAATCATCGCAAACTCATCCAAAAAGTCCTCAACACATTCCGAAGGCAACATAGGCCATATGAAGTCAGCTGTACGGATTTCTGCTTTGTTGCCATGGGCAACCACACCCATCTGCTCACTCTTTACACTCAGAGCAGGCTTCTCACACCTTTGCTTTGGTGAAGCCTGGGACAAAGGGCATTTAGAAACTTCATGCCCCCACTCACTGCACCGCAAACAACGCACTTGGTTCTTAACCCTTTGCACATTGATAGCTGGCCATCTTGCACCAGCGTTGCCAGGGGCAACATGTCCTTCCCCTTTAACTTGGTTCAGTGCGGCCAAGTGTCGCCTGCACCAATCCACTGCAGACTCAGACTCTGGCGAACTCTCCATACTTGCAGTTACCTGTGCACTCCTTGCACCAGTGTTGCAAGGACAAACACCCGCTCTGTCTCTCATTTCAGCAAACATTGCTTCCTTTTCACACAGGAAAATTTTAAAGTACTGTCTCCAAGACTTTGCAAACAGCACACTTTCACATGCAGACTTCACTCTCTGCTTGAGCTCACTTCCACAGGCACATCACCTGTATACAACACAGTCCATTAATTGAACTCCTGTGCAATGCAGTTCGCCTGGCTGCCACACACAGCTAGCAGCAGTTCACCGCAGAAAACTTAAACTTTTCCTTCAGATAGGCTGTTCATCACAGTATTGCTGTTAAACACAGTTTCTTTTTACTCACTGTTTTTGGTATGCGAGGATCTGGATCTTTTCCAAAAACTGCCCAAAGCAATATCTTCACCACTTGTAAGATTGGGGGTTGTTAGCTCTCCTAGTAGATGCGTTTTTCAGTGATGCAAGCCAGTCAGCAACTCTGTTTAAGGGCATGGTAACCCATTTTTTATTTAAAAGCACGAAAGATCACAAACACATCTGTAGTATTCACAGGGGGGTTCCACCATTCCTGTATCTTTCATACTAACAGTAGCCTCGTAGCTTTACCTTCTAGCGATCCAGACCTTTAGCCTAGGCCTGACGGTCTGTTCCTCAGACCCACACAGTGTCCAAGAGTTTCAGCTTTCTCCTAGCTTCTCCTGGTCAGCACCTTTGTTGCTGTATCACTAACGATGTCTGCCTCCTGCAGACATGCACCGCCTTTGACTCCACTTCAGAGGAAGAGAGCCCACCTGGCTCTCATGCACACAGACTTCCTCTCTGTTGGGTGGAGCCCTGATCCATAGTCACCTCTGACTCCACTCCAGAGGACAAGAGCCCACCTGGCTCTCATGCACACAGACTTCCTCTCTGTTGGGTGGAGCCCTGATCCGTAATCACCTCTGAACTAAATAGCCCAAGATACAGCTGTTCCATCAGCGTGTCTTTCTTTACCAAATGTGGCAATAACCAACCCTCTTGAAGGTCGCACAAAGTCGCACCCTCACAATATATATATATATATACATATATATATATAAATATATATATACATGCATGTGTGTTTGAGCTTTGGGGTGCACAACCTAAAGCAATAGGCTGTGCACACCTATGAAAATGAGTGATACGTACGTAGACACTCATGGTCAAATTATAATTAAAAAGTCAGCTCTAACTCAAAATAAAAAATATGTTACTAGGAGCTGCTAGCAAACAATGAAAATATACAATCCTCTTCAGAAATCAAATACCAAAAATTGTAGCTCTTTAAAATAAAAAAAGTCCCAATGTTAAACAATAGTCCATTAATGTCCTGAAGACTCATAGGCGTGTCATCATGTGTAGAATAGAGAGAATGGCCACTCACCAGAAATACATGCTGTCTCAGTCAAGAGAACAGCACAAAGCGCTCAAAATTAATCCCTCAGTAATCGGATTCATCCGCAATCCAGTGAGAAAAATCCAAAACTTCTCCAAATGTTGCAAGATCATAGTGATGACATGACCACAAAATAGGGATCTGAAAACCCAGCTATCACGCTTGCTCAGACCAATGGATGTGATGTATGGACACTAGATCAACATCATTCCAATAGGAAGTCTTCCGCACACTTCTTGCAGGGATAGATGCAGCTCACTCAGTCAAATAATGTCACCAAAACAAAAGATAATGGTTAACCATAGTGTACTATGTTTATTTTTCTGAACTAAGCAGCAAAAAAACGAACCATTAAAAAGTACATTAAAAGCCGCTGATAGACTTACAGTCAAACGTCGGACATCAGAGTGGCAGCATGACGTCACACAGGAAAGCTCGAGTCCTACGCGTTTTGCAACCAATGTGGATCATCAGGGGCCTCTGTGATGTGCTTTACTATTTACTCTGTCTGGTCAGTGTGTATTTCACCAGGTGGTGGGTTTCTAGTTCACATTTTTATACTAAATACTCACACAGGTGTTTACATAAAAAGTTGGTTTGAAAATTACTATACTATATGATCTTATTTTTGTGGTTATGTCATCACTGTGACTGTTTACACAGCCATCACTTTATGCACGATATATATCACTTTAAAGTCTCCATAAAATTATATTCCTTTATCGGATGTATTCACAACAAAGATTGGACTTTGGTTCACTTAGTCATCAATGAGTGTACTTTATATGTCATTTTTATTATTTATTGATGTAATAATTCATTTATTGATTTTATTGACTTATCCAGGACTAGGCGGCATATGATATTGATTTATTTAAGCACTGATATTTAGCACCACACTAGGCTCAGTAAGTGTTGTCCATTATTGATGGGAGGAGTAGACGTGTGAGGTGTACGCTCTCACACACCCAGGCCACGCATAGCAAGGCAGAGCAAGCAAGCACGGCTGCATGCGGTGAGAGAAGTGTGAGAAGGACGAGCCGGCTAAACACCCGGCACTCACAGCCCACTGCTTACCGCTCGGTAACAGATCCACCAGCAGACCCACCAGTCTAAGCTCGTCCTGGTTGGAGGGATGGCGACATGCAGACGAGCCGCACTCCAGCCTGTAGGAGGCGGAAGCAGGAGCCGGGCTGGTGGAATAAGAACATACCTGACAGCGCCAGGGATGGAGAGAGGCCCTGCGATCCGGACCCGCGACGGGGGGAGCCAGCTGAGAGCAGGCCGAGGTACACCGCTCTCAAGCCCCAGCATGAGCAGGCAGGGACGGAGCCCCCCCGGAGGGGAGCGTGGAAACCGGACATCAGGCGGCAGAGAGCTGAATGTCGGTGGGGGACCGCGGAGGTCAGAGCAAAAAGACCTGAAGTCATCAAAAGGTATGGAGGAGTGGAGGGGTAGTGGGGACAGGAGAGGCAAAGAAAGCTCCTTAGACCCAGGAGAAATCCCACATATCCCACAAAAGCCAGTGGAGGATATAACAATAACAGCAGGGGGGGAAGCCAGGTGGCATATAGTGGCGGGGAGACGCAAGGACTGCAACAGCGGTCCCCAAAAGAAACTGTATCCTCCACTAACCCCTCAATAGACTCAATAGTCTCCGTAGCCTTAATGGACAAGGACCCAGAGCAGGACATGGTGAAGTGTGGGGGGGGGCCCGGGAGAATGAACTAATGAGGGAGGAAACCCCAGAGAAGGGAAGAACATCAATATAAGATCCCCCCCAGATATAGTTGGGCCAAATGCTGAAGGAAGTGTTGTGTCAGGTTTGGAGGAGGCAAGGAGAATAACCGACACAGAAATAGCAGAGATAAATTGTGATGACCGGGACATTAGAGACCTAATAAAAGAGCTTATAAAAACACTGCCTTCAAAAACAGATATTGTCACGCCGTGTCTGGGATTTGATCCCAGGGCCTGGTGTTCTTAGACTGTTTTCCTATGTCCTGAGCCACCAGTGAACTGGTTTTATGTTAGCATCGTAGTTATGTTCTTTTTCACTAGTGGGGATGTTTGCTCCACCCTGGGACCAGCTGTCAGCAGTCTTCTCATTAGTGTCCCTATATATTCCCACTTCCCCTTCCTGTCCGTGCTTTAGGATAGGTTCCTGTTTATGGATGCTCTTGCTTTTTGGTTATCTACTTGGCTCGTCTTGACTACGATTCCTGGATTATCCCTTGAACCTGGTTAACCTTGCTGCCGACCCTCCCTGGCTTGTTCTGACTACGTTACCTGGATTGTCCTTTCCCTCCTGGGATCCTGTCTTCTGCCTTCTAACCGTGAGTTGTTGCTGGGGGTTGTGGTTAGGCTATCTGCACCTTCCTTTGTGGTTCCTTATTTCCTGTCTGTGGGAGATCTCAGCCGTCCCTCCACCTGACACCGGGATAGCAAGACTACCGGTCAGGAAAGCGGAGGGACGGTTGTAGTTTCCTGGCAGACCTGACATTATCCTAAGGCCAGATGGACCTCAGCGAGCTGGTGCAGGCAGTCTCTCTACAGGGTCAGATGTTGGGTGAGCAGGCTAATCATGTACAGTCATTGGTGGAGAAATTGGGTGCCATCGCTACTCTGTTATCTACTTTGGCCTCGGCACATGGTACTAGTCCTGCTACACCAAAAAATCTTGAGTCTGGGGTTGGGGAACCTGTAGTTGTGTCTAAATCTGTGGGTTCTCCCGCTCCAAAGATACCTCTCCCCGATAAGTATGATGGGAACCCCTTGGATTGCAGGGGATTTCTCAACCATTGCCGGTTGCATTTTAAAAATCAACCTTCTGTGTTTACCTCTACCCAAGCCAAGGTGACATTTATTATTTCCTTGCTTAAGGGTAGAGCTCTGTCCTGGCTGTCGCCTCTTCTTGAGAAAGATTCTCCTGTACTTACTGATTACCCCACGTTTATGCAAACCGTTGAGAAAATATTTGACGTTCCTGACAGAGTAAGGGCAGCTGAGGCCAGTATTCTTGACTTACACCAGGGTAAACGCACAGTAGCATCTTATGCAATAGAATTCCGCACACTTGCGGCAGATACTTCCTGGGATAATTGCGCCCTTAAGGCCGCCTTCCGCAGAGGTCTAGCGGAACGCATTAAGGACGAATTAACTTACCGTGAGATCCCAGTGGCATTGGAGGATTTCATCAATTTGTGTATCCTCGTGGATACTCGCTTCTCTGAACGCCAGTCTGAGAGGGAGCGTCAGAGACAATTTTTTCCTCCAAACGCCGGGTTTGAGGAAGAACCCATGTATGTAGGGGCTGTGCGTTTGTCTGATGATGAACGTACCAAACGCAGAACTCTAGGCCTCTGTCTATTTTGTGGTAAGCCGGGTCACTTCCTGCATTCTTGTCTGATGCAACTGAAAAAACTCCCGGGCTTAATGGGAGATCAAGGAGCCCCATTAGGCCACACTGTTTTGAAACCTCCTCTAGAGAGATTAGTAGTACCCGTATTATTATCTTGGAACAATAAGAGCTACTCCACCGTTGCCTTTGTTGATTCCGGTGCAGGTGGGGTATTTCTCGATGCAACGCTGGTTAAGAGTCTTCAGATTCCGACGGTTCCGAAAGATCCACCTCTGTGTGTAACTACTCTTGGCGGAGAACCTCTTGGTGATGGACTTATCTCTCTAGAGACCAAGCCCCTTTCCATTCTAGTGGGGGCTCTGCATTCTGAAGAGCTATCATTTAATGTCATTCCGTCTCCTAAGTATCCTGTAATTCTTGGGTTCCCTTGGTTATGTAAACATAACCCATCTATTGACTGGTCCTCTGGTCAAATTTCTGCCTGGAGCACCTTTTGTCATGTTCACTGTATCCAAAAGTTTATACGTAATAAAGTGTCCATTCTTGGGGTCTCTACTGTCCCTGAACTACCGGAGGCTTATGCCGGCTTTGCTGACGTATTTTCTGAAAAACAAGCAGAGGGTCTCCCTCCACACCGCCCGTATGACTGTGCTATTGACTTGCTTCCCGGTTCTCCTCTTCCTAAGGGGAGAACCTATCCTCTTAACCTTGCGGAAACCAAGGCTATGGAGGAATACATTGAAGACAGTCTAAAAAAGGGTTTCATCCGGCCTTCCTCCTCTCCTGTGGGAGCAGGCTTCTTTTTCGTGGAGAAAAAAGATGGAGGACTTAGACCCTGCGTTGACTACAGATCTCTCAACCGTATTACTGTAAAAAATCGGTATCCGTTGCCCTTAATTACTGAGCTGTTTGACCGTGTCCAGGGGTCAAAGATCTTTACCAAATTGGATCTTCGGTCTGCATATAACCTCATTAGAATTAAAGCAGGAGATGAATGGAAGACAGCTTTTAATACCAGAAGGGGGCATTATGAGTGTCTTGTGATGCCTTTTGGGCTTTGCAATGCTCCCGCGGTATTTCAAGAGTTTGTGAATGATATTTTCAGGGATCTACTTGACTCTTTTGTTGTCTATTTAGATGATATACTCATTCACTCTAAAGACTTAAAGCTTCACCGTGGCCATGTTTGCACTGTTCTCCAACGTTTAAGAGATCATAAGCTGTACGCCAAACCTTCCAAGTGCTCTTTTGAACAATCGGAAATACCTTTTCTTAGGTTATATAATTTCATCTAATAGATTCCAGATGGACTCCAAGAAACTCGATGCTATCTTACAATGGCCTAGACCTTCTACCTTAAAGGAAATACAGCGTTTTATTGGATTTTGTAACTACTACCGCAAATTCATCAAGAATTTCTCCAAAATTTTGGCTCCCATCACCATCCTCACAAAAAAAGGGACAAAATGCTCTCAGTGGCCTCCTGAAGCTCTGGAGGCTTTCGACCTTCTAAAATCTGCTTTTTTCTCTGCTCCTGTTCTTCGCCATCCTCAGCCTTCGGCTCAATATTTCTTGGAAGTTGATGCCTCCGAAGTAGGGGCCGGAGCAGTATTATCCCAACGAGAACCCACTTCTAACAAGTTGCATCCGGTTGCCTTTTTCTCCAAGAAGTTCTCTGCTGCAGAACAAAAATATGACATAGGGAATAGAGAACTTTTAGCTATAAAATTAGCATTTTCCGAATGGAGACATCTTTTAGAAGGTACGGAACTTCCTGTAGTGGTTCAAACTGACCATAAGAACCTAATCTACTTAGAGAAGGCCCAAAGACTGAATCCCAGACAAGCCCGCTGGGCGTTATTCTTCACCCGATTCAACTTTGTAGTGACGTACATTCCTGGCACCAAGAACACCAAGGCCGATGCCCTGTCTCGGCAATTCCCTTGTGAGAATCTGCAAATACCTCCTGATCATATTGTTCCTCCGGAACGAATTATTGCACAACTGGATACTGCTTTACAAAGGAACTTGTTGGCCGCACAGTCTCGGGCACCTTCTAATCTCTCAGTTCCACCCAATACCTTGTTTGTTCCCCTAGAATTACGAAAAGAAGTGTTACAGTGGGCCCATGGCCAGATGGTATCCGGACACCCTGGTATCAACCAAACCTTCCTACGTTTGAAGTCCCTGGTTTGGTGGCCTACTCTAAAAAAGGATGTTATAGCCTTTGTTAGAGCCTGTTCGGTTTGTGCTGCCATCAAAATGCATCGTTCTGTTCCACAAGGTCTACTTCAACCGTTACCTGTTCCTCGTGCTCCCTGGACTCATATCAGCATGGATTTTATCGTGTACTTGCCCACCTCCAGTGGAAATACCGTAATTTGGGTGATAGTGGACCGATTTTCAAAGTTGGCCCACTTCATTCCCATGCCCGCACTACCTTCTGCCCCAAGCCTGGCTTTATCCTTTATTGAGAATGTCATCCGCTTACACGGCATCCCTGTTGATATTGTTAGCGATAGAGGCCCTCAATTCATACTCGTTCTGGAGGGCCATTTGCAAACATCTGGGGATCAAGAATTCCCTGTCCTCTGGATACCATCCTCAATCTAATGGCCAGACAGAGAGGGTCAATCAAGATTTGGAGATCTACCTACGAGCTTATATCAATGCTGAACATGACAACTGGAGCGAGATGTTACCTCTAGCAGAACTAGCACACAATTCGCAGTGGCACTCTTCCCTTAGATGTTCCCCTTTCCAAGCTGCCTTTGGGTATCAACCCAGGGTTCTCCCCTTCCAGTCTTCCTTGGTGGAGGTACCTGCGGCAGCCAACATGGTATCAAGATTGACTACGCACTGGAGAAACATAAGAAAGGTTCTGCTTCAGTCTGTACATAGATACAAGGGGTATGCAGATCGTCACAGAAAACCTGCACCCCGCTATCGTCTTAATCAGCTGGTTTGGTTGTCCACCAAGAACATGAAACTGCGACAACCTTCCTCCAAGTTAGGTCCTAGATTTATAGGACCTTTTCGCATTCTCTGTCAGGTCAACCCTGTGGCTTATAAACTACGCTTGCCCCTTCATCTTCGTATTCCCAATACATTTCATGTATCTTTGCTTAAGCCCTTTTGTCAAGAATAGATTCTCTCTCCCCTCTAGACGTCCCTCTCCAGTCTCTGTGGATGACCATCAAGAGTATGAAGTTAGCAAAATTCTGGATTCCCGACATAGGGGTAGACAATTACAATATCTGGTGGACTGGAAGGGCTACTCCATTGCAGAGAGGACTTGGGTGCCTGCTCGTGATGTTCATGCCCCACGGCTGGTCAAGTCCTTACACGACAGGCACCCATCCAAACCCAAATAGGTTTGGGGGCATCTTTGTGTGGACACGCCGTGTCTGGGATTTGATCCCAGGGCCTGGTGTTCATAGACTGGTTTCCTATGTCCTGAGCCACCAGTGAACTGGTTTTATGTTAGCATCGTAGTTATGTTCTTTTTCACTAGTGGGGATGTTTGCTCCACCCTGGGACCAGCTGTAAGCAGTCTTCTCATTAGTGTCCCTATATATTCCCACTTCCCCTTCCTGTCCGTGCCTTAGGATAGGTTCCTGTTTATGGATGCTCTTGCTTTTTGGTTATCTACTTGGCTCGTCTTGACTACGATTCCTGGATTATCCCTTGAACCTGGTTAACCTTGCTGCTGACCCTCCCTGGCTTGTTCTGACTACGTTACCTGGATTGTCCTTTCCCTCCTGGGATCCTGTCTTCTGCCTACTAACCATGAGTTGTTGCTGGGGGTTGTGGTTAGGCTATCTGCACCTTCCTTTGTGGTTCCTTATTTCCTGTCTGTGGGAGATCTCAGCCGTCCCTCCACCTGACACCGGGATAACAAGACTACCGGTCAGGAAAGCGGAGGGACGGTTGTAGACAGATATCCACAGTAGAGAGATCCTGTAAGCAAGCAGTGGAGGATCTGAGGGAAGAGGTCACAGCGGTGGGAAATAGAGTGGAAACACTGGAGAACAATCAAGAAGCAATAATACATGCAGTAACAAACACACAAGATACAATTAAACACCAGGAAGAACTAATGAACACATACAGAGATCAGTTAGATGATTACGAAAACCGGGATCGCCGTCAAAATATAAAGATACGTAACCTACCTGAGAGATATCACTGTGAGGAATTGCTAGTATCAGTTCAAAATTTATTTCAGCAGCTTATGGGGCAGAAGGTATCTGAACCTGTGGAAATAGACAGAGTGCACCGTGTCACCCCCCCCCCCCCCCCATCTAGCCAAAACAAGGATAGGCCAAGGGATGTGATATGCAGACTCCACAATTACTCTGTGAAAGAAACTATAATGCGGACAGTACGAGATATGTCAGTGATTGAGTTTGAAGGAAATCAAATTGCATTATTCCTTGATATAACGCGGCGTACATTAATGCAGCGCAGAATGGTGTGTCCACTGCTGGAAAATATGCGGAGGTCAGATGTTAGATATCGCTGGGGGTTCCCATTCCGCTTGATAGCCACACGTGATGGAAAAACAGCAATACTACGAACAAAGTATGATTTAAAATAGTTTTTGGACATTTTAAACCTGCCCCCAACGAACTTTCCCGACTGGAGAACATTTAACGTGAGCTCCCCATTACAACTTTTGGAGCCATGGTCCCATGCACCGGAGAAAAATCGACAGAGGACTTAACTGGGAGGGCATAGATCTGGGGAATATGTATAGTGTTGACAACGGGTGGGGGAAGAACGGGAGGGATCTCCCCTTTTGGACAAAAATCACCTTTTTTTTTTTTTTTTTTTTTCTTTCCTTTCCTTTTTTTTTCGTTTTCTCTCCCCCTTTTTTTCCTTCCCTTACTTTTTTTGTGTGTATTGGATGCAAGGGGGGGGAGGGAAAGGGGAAAACCTACATAGAAGGCCTGGCCCGGGGGTATAAATATTATTTGCACGCCTCTGATGATATCCACATTGGATGAAACATGTCAGGCTGGCCGATGCAAGCACGCTGAGAGCCGCGGAATTGTTTTATATGCCTTGATGTTACCTGCTATTTGTAAGTAGACTACAATAAATGCTTATGCTTTTTACCTACGGGCTTCACTATGCTGCCTTTTTTCTTCTCATTGGGTAAAACTTCTGGCTGAGATTTGCATAGCATCCACATCCATCTTCTGAGCTCTGGAAATTGCCTTGACACTAGTGATGTTGGTCTTCCCTATGATTGATCCATCTGATTTGGAGTGTTCTTCTCTCAGCGTTTGACCCTCTGCATCATTTGATTACATTGCTTGTTATTTTCCACTTTCTGGTAAGCAGATTGTGAGCACGTTGGTGTGGTGTGCCTTAATTTCCTTTTATTGCACACTGAAGCTTGGTGGCGGTTGCACATCATTTCTACATCTATCCAATGTTGATTGCTCTTCAATTTTTGGACTTTTATTTGTTATTTCACTGTAGCGCTGCACTTTTGGACTTTATTATTTGTGTTTGCTATCAACAGACTGTGCCAGCTGCTACTCACTTCTCATTCGTGGATAGCGCAGATATTTTCATTGTTTTTGTATAAATATTATTAGTCCAGGGAAACTCCCATTTCTTCTCAGGATTAGGAAGGTCCGGATAAGGGACTGTTTGAGCTGCGGAATACAGACAGGTGGGAGGGTTCAGGAGGGTCCGTTAGTACCCATACAGGCTCACTCGCCTAGTAGATGGTACACTCTAATAGTTAGAGTGATGTGTTGTATGTTGTATGGTGTGTTATGTCGTAGTAGACCCAGAAAATATGTTTGTTTACCAGGTCCCCCAGAGGAGGAGGAGATAGGGAGGAATACTAAAAGGTGGAGGAAAGCAAGACTGTCCATATTGATCAAAGGAACAGGGGATGGCTAATTTATTAAAAATAACATACAATGTAAGGGGTTTGAGCCCCTCAAATAAGAGGGGGCGCTTATGGCAGGAATTGAATCATTATGCAGCAGATGTTGTGTGCATGCATGAGACGCATTTTTTGGTAAATAAGATACCCAGACTGCCACTGGTGCCGTATAACCAATGGTTTCATGCTGTATCACTAGTGGCAAGGTCCAGGGGAGTAACCATAGCCTTGGGGAAGGGGTGCCCTTTAATCCCCACAGCAATACAAACAGACCCAGAGGGATGGTACCTCTTTATCAAGGGTATGCTTCATTGTTGTTGCTACACATTGGCGGCCATATATGGCCCCAATGTAGGCACGGTGGACTTTATAGAGAACTTTCAAAAGACTGGACATGTTTAAGGAGAGATTTGTAATAGCAGGATGGGATTTCAAAATTATCTTGGACCCCAAATTAGACACAACAGCAGGAAAATCAGCATTGTCATTTAGAGCCCTTAGACATGTAAAAAAAACTTTTTAATCTCTCCATATGGTTGATAGCTGGAGAGCACTAAATGCGGAGACAAGGGACTACAGTTACTATTCCAAAACACATAAAGTGTACTCAAGGTTGGATTTATTCCTGGTGGATCAGTACTACCTTGAGAATGTGAAAAAAGTCTGGATAGAACAAATAACAATATCTGATCATGCCCCAGTGATGCTGACATTCCTGCCAGTGAAGGTAGGCTATCATGAAAGAACATGGAGACTAAATGAGTCTCTGCTAGATGATAAATGGATAGTGGAGGACATCGGAAAGAAAATGAAGGAATATTTTAAGATAAATATATCCGAGGAAGTATCAGAACAAATGGTATGGGAAGCCCACAAGGCAGTTATTAGAGGGGAGCTAATAGCCCATGGATCCCGAGTAAAAAAAAAATAAAAGGAAGGAGAGTGAAGATCTATTAGAGGAAATACAAGAGTGGGAGGGTAAACATAAAAGGGGCTTGGATCCGGAGGTAGATAGAAGGTTGGGAGTACTGAGGGATAAGCTTTCCACCTGCTTGGACAGAAAAGTTAAGGACAAACATAGATTTCTGGCACATCGTTTTTATGAACATGGGAGCAAATGCGGTAAATTACTGGCTAGACAGTTAAAGCAGCACGAGCTGTCCCATTTTCATGAAATATGAGTTAATAACCAGATAATGGATACGAAATCCATAGCCAAGTAATTTAAACAATTTTACACAAGCTTATACAATATCCATCCAATAGTATCAACAGGAGAGAGAGAGAGAGAAACAAGTAGAAGAAATAAAAGATTACATAAAAAATTCAGCATTACCATCTCTCCCCTTGGACGTGGTAAAAAAATTGGAGGAACATATTACTATAGAGGAAATAAAAAAGCTATAGGGGAACAATCAAAATGGGAAAAGCCCGGGACCAGATGGTTTAACAAATGCATACTACAAAAAATTTATAGACATCTTGATAACACCATTATGTAACTACTTTAATAAAATCAGAGCAAATAACCCTCCACCCCCGAAGCATTATTAGCATAAGTGACGATAATACCAAAACCCGGGAAGGACCCACAATACTGCGCAAATTACAGGCCCATCTCCCTTCTCAATATGGCCATCAAACTATTATCAAAGATATTGGCAAGGAGATTGCAGGATAAAGTAGTACAACTGATCCATTTGGACCAGACGGGCTTTGTGATGGGCCGGGAGACTAAGGACAACACCATTCGAGCCCTTCACTTATTCCATTGGATGCAGAATGGGCCTAATAAAGAACCAAGAGTAGCCCTGTCGATGGATGCCAAAAAGGCATTTGACAGGGTGAACTGGATATACATGATGGAAGTATTGAGGGGAATAGGCCTGGAGGAGCGGATGATGGGTTGGATAGCAGCACTGTATGCAGATCCGAAAGCCAAGGTTAAGGTAAACGGAACCCTGTCGAGTAGTTTTGAAATGGCACCTGACAAGGATGTCCTTTGTCACCAATACTGTTCGCCTTGAACTTGGAACCACTCCTATGTAGAGTAAGGGCAAACAGAAGAATAACAGGAGTGGAAATAGGCCCTAGAGAACATAAAGTATCAGCATACGCAGCCGATTTATTATTTTACCTATCAAAACCACAGAAATCAATATTGGCACTGATGCAGGAAGTAGAGAGATATGGGAAACTATACAAATTCAAAATAAATGTAGGGAAATCCATAATATTGCCCAGCCATGTACCCCCACCCTTAATTAAACATCTACGAGAAACCTATCCGTTTATCTGGAAAAGAGACTCATTGTTTTACCTAGGAGTACACATAACAGCAGATGCTAAACTGATGTATGAACTTAATTATGAAGCCTTAGTCACAGAAATAATAGAGGACTTACATAGATGGAGGGGCTACACATTAACTTGGTTTGGTAGGATGAGCACTCTGCAGATGAATGTACTACCAAGACTAATATATATCCTGAATACTGTACCCATGGCATTACCTCAAATGTTTTTTAAAAAAACTCATGGAGCGTTCACCTCCTTTGTTTGGAAGGAGGGTAACGCTAGAATAGCATATAACATCCTGCATAGAAAGAGAAGAAAGAGGGGAATGGGACTCCCAGATATAGCACTCTATTATAAAGCAATGAAGCTAGTCCGTATTACAAACTGGTGTCATGACGCTTCCAACAGAGCATGGGTTCTGATGGAGGGAAGTATGGCTGGCAGAAAATTAGGTGGGGCACCATGGATACCTACCAAGTTAAGGGGGCTGTTAAAATGGACATCACCATTGACACTGAACACGTTAGCAGTATGGGATAGAATAAATAAAACTGGTAAATACGCACCTAGAACGTCCCCATTGGCCCCATTGGGAGGGTATCCATGGTTCCCCCCTGGGGAAGAGAGGGGAGCGTTGGGCCCATGGGAATCGGACGGGAACACAATGTGCGCAAGGTATGCTCCAGGAGGCTATTTAATGCCTCAGTCAGAGCAGATATTATCACAAGGAGACATGGTGATGGCAGGATGGTGATATAGCCAATTAAGTAACTTTTTTAATAAACTAGAACCTCGGATAAGGACACTGGACTCACTGACTGCGTATGAGGCTATACGTGTGAGGAGAGTAAAGCCTCAGCACATGTTGTCTCAAATGTACAAACTGGTCCTGAGTGAACAAAAAACCACAACCTCATACTTTATTAAGGAATGGGGAAAAAGAACTGGAACAAATATTTACACCAGTACAAAAAAAAACAGATTTGTAGAAATGACACATTCGTCCTTAATATGCTCAGCCACCCAAGAGTTGTCATATAAGTTCATGACCAGATGGTACCGAACGCCGATGCGATTAGCACAGATATACCCGACAGCAGATGGTCAATGCTGGAGGGGATGCAAAGAGAGAGGCACCCTACTTCACATTTGGTGGTCTTGCCCAAAGATAAGAGGATTCTGGGACGAGGTGATCCCGTGGATCAGGAAAATAGCTAATATACCTATGGACCCAACACCTATACATACCGTATATACTTGAGTATAAGCCGACCCGAATATAAGCCGAGGCACCTAATTTTACCACAAAAAACTGGGAAAATGTATTGACTCGAGTATAAGCCTAGGGTGTCCATCTGCATGCCTCGCTCTGCCTCACTGTGTCCATGACTAGACTGACGTTTAACATGGGAGTCTATGGAAGGGGTGCCCGGCTTTGAAAAATCGGTGCTCCCCTGCCGTAGGTCCTCCAGACAACATTCTTTGCACACTTGTAGAGGAGAAATGGGGCTACATGTTTTCCAAGTTTCGGATCCAGGGGACCTACGACCGGCCGGTACCGGGTCCCCAAACTCACCAGAGAAATTACCATTTAACATGGGAGTCTATGGAAGGGGTGTCCGGATTTGAAAAATCAGTGCTCCCCGGCTGTAGGTCCCCCCGGACAACAAACTTTGCACACTAATAGAGGAAGGGCTACATGTGTGCCAAGTTTTGGGTCCAGGGGACCTACGGCCGGCTGGTACCGGGTCCCCAAATTCGGGAGATCAGTCGCAAAAAGGTGACTCGAGTATAAGCCGAGGGGGGCATTTTCAGCACAAAAAATGTGCTGAAAAACTCGGCTTATACTAGAGTATATACAGTATCTTGTTTCACGGAACCACCGGCCCCATAAAAGCATACAAAAATAGTGTAACACCACACTTACTAAACGCAGCCAAGAAATTAATACCTAAGTACTGGAAACAAGAAACATCCCCTACCCTTAAATAATGGAAGAGGGAAGTAGAGGTAATAATGGAAGCAGAAAGGTGGGTATATAAAATACGAGATCAACAGGGGAAATTTAGAGAAATATGGAAAGGTTGGAGACAATTTGCTCCAGAAATAGAAAGAGTCTAAGGGAAGAGGAGAGGGAGGGGAAAAAAAAAAAAGGGAATAACAATAAGACTCGAGGTGTAGAACGACAAATACCCCTTAATCCTCCAAAGGGAGACTGTAGGTCATATAGCAAAGAGAGGATAAACTACAACAGTATTGAGATGGTGTATATGAGTATGTGAGAATTGTGGGGGACGGGATTTCACCCTCCGGCACCTCACCCCTGTTTCTCCCGTACGCAAAATCTCCCAATTTTTTTTATAACTGTCTTAATTTTTTTTTTGGCAGGGAGGGAAGGCTCACTTTGTAATAAACACAAAGCAGGTAGATAAACGCACATATTCAAAGTTGCATGGGAAGATTAATAAATAGAACGATAGGGCCGAGTATACTACATGTTCACAATATTAAAATATCTAAGGAGGGGGTGGGGGGGGGTTTAAATAAAAAACGTTTTGTTTTTTTTGATGTTTCTGTTTTGTTTTTAGGGAGGGAAAGCTCACTTGGTAACAAACACAAAGTAATCAGACAAACACACATACTTAAAGATGCACGGGAATAATAATAATAGACTGATAGGGCCGCGCACACTACACGTTCACAATATTAAAATATTTAAGGAGGGGGTGGGGTTTTTTTTTTTTTTGGAACCCACAGCGTCGGGACAAGAGGGGAGAGGAATAAAACGGTAGAGGAGGAGAAAACTCCACCCCATAAGAAAGTGAATATATGGAATGTAATATGGTATGTTTAAATGTTATGAATTTCATATGTAAAGAAAATCTTTAATAAAAGTTGAATTATCAAAAAAAAGTGTTGTCCAATATTATTCACTCCATCGCCATTTATAGATTCAATTTACCTATTTATCCAGCACAATTTGGTTTCTGATATAGATCTGATTTAAAATACTGGTATTTAGCACTATAATAGGTGGAGCAAGCGCCGTCCATTATTCATTTACTTATGATGGGACTTGTAGTTTTGCAACAGCTGGAGGGTTGCCAGTTTGAGACCCCTGGATTAGAGGGTAATTACCACATCCACAGATTACATATCTTTTATGATACTGGCATTCAATAAATTTGGTCAATGATTTCTTCAACATGTTTCATTATAAGTTTCATTAGGAAGAAATCCAACATGACTGTAGATCTGTTTTATGGCGAACATGTCAAGGAAAGCATTAACCATCACATGTGAATATTTTCCATTAACCTCCCTGGCGGCAATCCCGATTGACACTCAGGGGGAAATTTACATTACCAAAAGCGGTAACCCCGAGCCACAGCCAAGCAAAGTTTTCTCCTTGTCCCCAGGATTCTGCTATGTCTCCCGACTGTGTCCGCGGGCTGTGTCCTCCGCTCGCTCTATCACTGTGCCAGGCTCCATTTCCTGCAAGCGTCACGAAGCATGGGTATGGAGCCTGTCGCCAAATTCAAAAAAGTGGCAAAAGCATAATACATACAGTACACTGTAATTTTACAGATTACATTACTGTATCAAATAATTTCACGTCCCTTTTGTTCCTAAAGATTTTTACATTACCCTGCATGCAGTTTTATATTATATATACTGTTCTTTCTGCCTGGAAACTTGAGAATGTTCATGGCAACCAAAAAGTGTCCCTTTACATCAAAACCAGCTAGAAAACAGCAATAGTAAATTAGAATCACTTGCAGAATTGAGCGGAAGTGATTAGTGGGGAAATTCGTCATCAAACACTGAAAGTAATGACAGCCACATGCGACTGAGCAAATGTCAGTGTTTTTGATATGATTACATTATTAAATACATTTTATTATTATAATATTATTTGTTATAATTATTTATAGTTATTTATTATATTATAATTTATGATTTTGTGTTTCAAACTTTATCATACCTGGGGTGTCTACTAGACTCTTGTTTGGACAGATTTAAGTGAGTTATTCCTAAGAATTACAGAGCTACAATATAAAACGCCAAATTTACATGCAAAACAATGTACTGCTTTAAGCATCAAAAATCAGACATAATCATACCGCCAGGGAGGTTAAGGAAACTACACAACGACTACTATTGCTACTACGCTATTTTAGCCATACTTACATGAGCATTATCATTTAAAACAGTCACCATATGAATGTAGTTGAGAACAGACAAAAGGGACTTGAAGCAGCAGCTGTAAGAAAAGGGATTAATAACTTTCAAGGGATCTATGGTGAGAAACAGAAGGGGAGGAACTCCTCCCCAAAAGTTAAAAGAGATTGACAATTCAAATGATGGGCTCGAAATCAATTTGCATGCCAATAAAAAACTAAGTATTACATGTGCATCCACTTCTGCCCAACTCCAACAAAAGGCAGTGACAGGGCACCACCCTATATACTCCCCCCACCCCTGAGACATCAGTTACATATGATGTCATACAGGTGCTCAGACACACTGGGCCACCGCAAGTATGTGGTCCAGAGGAGAACGATTCAAGGCTCAAGGTTGATCCCTCCCCACCCACTGGTTATGCCCACATCTGCGGGGAGAGAGTGGAGGAGAGAGAGAAGACCCACAGTGATGGATAGTGGCTGGAAGGTGTAGCAGCACATGAGAAGAAAAACCTCCTCCACAGGCAGAAGTAGACCTATCCCAGGGATCAGCCAGATGGCAACACCTAGGGGCCACATGTGAAATGGGTTAGAAAGAGTGTCCACAGTACAAGGCAAAGTGCAAGTACAAGTACAAGACAAGCTTCTCTATACACTGCATCGCTGATGCTCCTGTGCATCCACACAGACCACCAAAAAAACAAAACCCAAAACCAGGGAGCCAGAAATTAAACCTAACCATCCACTGGACTTCAATCTCTACGGGTCAAACATTCTTAGGCTTTTTTCACACTGAGGAGCTTGAAAAACTGCCAGTAAAACACTGAGCGCTTTTGAAGAGCTTTTCAGGTGCTTTTGAAGAGCTTTCAATTCATTTCAATGGAGAGGGGTGTTTTTTCACCGCCCTGTCAGCGCACTGCCCCAGTGTGAAAGCATTCATTGATTTTAATGGAATAAAGTTTTCGTAAGCTTTTCAGGCGCTTTTTTTTAGGGTGAAATGTTAACATTAGACCAAAATACACAATATACACACAGTACATCACATATAGTACAATATCTAACATTGCAATCAAAAAGAAGCAAAATACAAAACACAATAAAAAAAAGTTAATTGATGACAAAATATACAGTTAGTAAATATATATATATATATAGCCTAATATACAAAAAATACACCATATTATGGTGTGTTATGCCCAGTGGCGGCTGGTGGATTCTTCTTTGGGGGGCTGCAAACAAACAACATCCCAACACCCCCACAAACAACCCGTGGGCGGCCCAGCTCTTACTTGGGGGGCGGCAGCTCTGGTGTCTGTTCCTTCAGCTACCTCCGCTGTGTGTTTTCCACCATAGCGCTATGCATCAGGTCTCACAGACCTGCCTCCTGATTGGCGGGGAGGAACTTTAGTGTGATAATAGCAAAAATTCATTGAATATGGTCACACAACTGGGTGGGCTCAGAGCGTAATGCTCTGGCTCTGAGCTCACACTTTTTTTAAGTCAATTAGAGCCTCTGGCTCTAATCAGGTGCTTCAAAATAATACCCTGCCGCATTGGAATTCATGGTCTGGCGTCACTGATATGTAGATCAGAGGGCCGGACGCAGGGATAGGGGAGGTGGCGCCCGTGCACCCTCTATGGACGGGCCACCACTGGTTATGCCCCAAAAGTCAAAAAAGACATCTGCGGTAACTTAACTGCAAAGCCTGAGATTTACATAAATTGTTTAAAGCTTGCTGTCTAATTGATACCAGGGAGGGACATTGCTTTAGAGTGTTGCCAAACCCACTACAGTAAAATCAGTCTATATATGAAGTAAAGCATGCTTGTTATACTCACTGTGGAACCTAAGGGGTTAATCTTCCGCATTGTGTAAAAAGGCTTGGCTTCTCTGATCCTCCCCTCCTTCCACTGTCCCCTAATAATTTCCTGATAACACAGTCTATGGAGTCAGGCTGTACATGCTCAGTTTGGTGTGTATTACTAGAAAGGTTTTTTTTTTCTTGGGAGCATGCATGTGATCAGCACTCTCCAGACAGAGGGTCAGGGGTCTTGCCGTCTCATAAGACAGTCAGAAAACTCCTCCTACAAGCTTTAACCAGTGCTTGGATAGACACTGCTAGAAGTCACAAGACTGCTATATACTTCTGATTAGAAAAGGTATTTAGCAGTTTATATTTACTAAAATAATTTCTATGTTCTGTGTACTGTGGGAGACTAGATATAGTGAATGCAGGGTCCTGGGTTTAATAACACTTTAATGCCGCGTACACACATAAACCGTGGATTTTTTTCCAACGGAATGTTGGCTCAAACTTGTTTTGCATACACCTGGTCACACAAATCTTGTCGGAAATTCCCAACGTCAAGAACGCGGTGACGTACAAGGCGTACGACGAGCCGAGATCAATGGAGTTCAATAGGCAGTTCGGTTCTTCTGCTTGATTCTGATTGATTTCTTGTCGGAAAATTTGAGAACCAGCTCTCAAATTTTTGTGGTCAGAAATTCCGACAGCAAATGTCCAATGGAGCCTACAGTACACAGTCGGAATTTCCGACAAAAAGCTCACATCGGTCATTTGTTGTCGGAATTTCCGATCATGTGTACGCGGCATAAGGGTTTGTATCCACTTAGTCTCAAGTTGCAATAATAATTTGTCCACATCACCCCCTCATTCATGTTGAGGGATGTGGTCCAGGACAAAAAAAAAAGTTTTTATCACTGAAGAGTCAAATTTGTGGTGGAGCCCCACATGGTTGCTAATTGGGGTTTCAATTTTTCAGTTTGAGATTAAATACTGTAGATATGATTGTATATACATTTGTAAAGAATCCATTTAGTTTGGAAAATGCAAAATGCTCCACACATACAGGTTATCAAACGAATGACTGTGCACATAGCACAGTTTACATGGAATCATTTCCATGTGCAAACTGTATTGGCTGAGAAATATACAGGGCTGCCTCTCATATTGATGCAAGGAGAAGCTTCATTGAATCAGGAGTGGATGCATGTGCAAAGTTCAGCAATTTTTGGTCTTTTCAGTTTAGTGAATGAGGTCCAAAATGTTGCCAGCTCTACCGCACTTCTTCCTCTAAGATACAATAAACCTTTGCAGGACGATGTGTATGAAAACCTCAATGAACTTGATTCATTTTCTGTAAAATGTACGACCGATAGGAAGATGTTATATTTGTTTGATAAGTGCAATAAATATCTGTTCATCCTGCAAAAATCCAGATCTGTCCTGTTTTAAACTGCACGTTTGAACAAGCATTTTTTGTTTTAGCCAATGAAAAGATAGTTACTAGGAGAAGGAGAGGCAAGGAATTGCAAAAAAATGCACTTTATGCACCAGGCATTCTGGCATTCCAGGCATTTTTCGGATGCTCCCATTGAAGTATGTAGGGACCAATAACATGTGACTCTACCTTAAAGAAGCTCCTGTACTTTTTTGAACTTCGAGCAACAAACTTCATGCAACATGATGCTAAGGTATGAATGGACATCATAAGGTACAATGGGAATCCTCATGTTAGGTGTGGAACAATCCTATTTTTTTTTTTTTTTAATTGCTCAAAGCTAATGAACAAGCCCCTAGCGTTCATGCGGGGCTCCATGGGACAGTACAGAGTGCTGCTGTGGTTCCTGACATCTTCCGCCCCCCCTGTTTATGGTGAATTGGGTTGCTCTGGGTGATGGCAGGATTCGGAGCGGCATAGCAACGGCTACTGATTGGCTGATTCGGGCGAGATTGAGCTGGGCAGTGGTTTTAAAAGCCGGCAGCTTTCCCACTCCGTTTCACAGCCTGAGGGGATGCCGCAGAAGCAGGAACCGTGCTGCTGAAGTTACCTGCCATTATGGAAGAGTTGCTGCGTCGCCTCATTGCTAAAGCTGAAAGCCATGGAGGGGCGGAGTGGTTGCGGAGGTGTTTGGAGGAAGAAGCTGTCCCTCCATTGGTGGTGTCTGCGGGGGTAGAGCAGGCTCAGTCTGAGCCGGAAGCTGCTCCCCCTGCTGTTCAAAAAAGAGTTCAGAAAGGTAACAAGGGAAAGAGGTTGAGAAGTGAAGATTCTCCCTCTTCTCCTGAAAAGGTGAATGTGAAGCAGACAAGGTCACGCTCCTGTAACAGAGCCAGAAGTGGATCACCTCAGCCAGCAGGTGCGGGCTGTTCTAGTGAGGTGACAGTGTCTGGGCAGCCTGTCAGCGTGGACCGCAGCCATGGTGAGAGAAATGATTTAAACTTAATTGAATTAGGTAAAGTAGTTGGTTCTTTAGCCAATGTACTTGCTAAGATAAATGAATCCAATATTGGTACTGTATGGAATAGCGGTGGCTCTAGCGGTATGCATATGCCTGACAATACTGTTTTTTCACAGGGTAACCCCGCAATTCCAGTAAGTGTTAACCCTTTGAGTACAAGGGCCTCTATGATTGAGAAATTACCTGTTAATGACTTTAATACAGTTTTTTCTTTGCCTTCTTCTTCACTGAACTCTTTACCTGTAAAATCTTTAGTGTCTGAAACATGTCTTAAAGAGGCCCTTCCTTGTGATCTGTCCCCCCTGGGTTTTCATTTGACTGTGGCTGTGAAGGAAAAAATTTGGCGGGGGGAATTTATAGATATACTATCATTGCTTCCTTCCTCTAAAGAATTCTTATTGAAATCTGAGAAGAGATTAGACGATAGGTCTGAGGAAGATAGAAGGGCAATTCCTAGGACTTTTAAGAATTGGCTTCAAGCCTTTTGTATTTTTTCCTCAGTAATAGGTGAGCGTTTCCCTGACAAGTGCTCAGGATTATTCCAACATCTAGATATAGTGGCGGAGGCTTGCCATCATTTTGGAGGCATCTCCTGGTTCAGCTATGATGAGAGCTTCAGACAGAAGCTTTCAGTCCATCCTTCCCTCCATTGGGGGGTTAAAGATGTAGGTTTGTGGCTGAATTTGATGCTGTCACAAAGGAAGCAATACACTCAGAGGCCTCAAACTACAAACAGTCCTCAGGCAAATTTGCGTAAAGGAGTATGCTTCGTATTTAATGACTCCCAATGTAGATTCTTATCCAATTGCAGGTATAAGCACAAATGCTCATTCTGCGCGGGTGCACACTCAGCATCCCGCTATTTCAAAAAATCAGCTGCTGCAGTCCAGTCAAGAGACACTAATGCGAAGGGCATGGACGCCAGTGAAACTGTCAGAAATGCAGTTTTGGCTAGATCAATACCCAGGCCGCAAGATGGCGGTCCTTCTATATGAAGGGTTCAAATTTGTTTTTTTGGTCCCTTCCTTTTTAGGTCAAGGTTGCACCCCAGTTAGAAATCTTCGTTCGGTTCTGTTAAATCCAGATATAGTGAGGGAAAACATTTTGAAGGAGCTGCGAGAAGATAGAATAGCCGGTCCTTTTTCATCCCCTCCATTTTGAATTTTCGTTTATCTCCTTTAGGCCTGGTCCCCAAAAAAGAGACAGGCTCTTTTCGTTTAATTCACCGTTTATCCTTTCCTCATGGTAAATCCTTAAATGACGAAATATCAGATTTGGAGTCTTCTGTGTCTTATTCATCTTTTGATGAAGCTTTAGCTTTGTTGAAACAATTTGGCAAGGCTTCTCTTCTGGCAAAGTCAGACATAAAATCTGCATTTCGTCTTTTACCGGTTCATCCAACAGGTTTTAACTCTCTGGGCTTTTATTTTGAAGATCACTTTTATTTTGATAAGTGTTTGCCCATGGGGTTTTCCAAGTCATGTAGGTATTTTGAGGCTTTTTCAATATTTATACAGTGGGTTTTATCACAAAATTCCCCTCAAGGAGGAGTCATCCATTATTTAGATGATTTTTTGTTTATTGGCCCGCCTGGAGTTCAAGTTTGTTCTGAAATGATGGTTGGTTTCTTCAACATCTGCAGATCATTGGGGATCCCGATAGCCCATGAAAAAACAATGGGTCCGGTGACAGTGATTGAATTCCTGGGCATAACAATTGATTCAGTTGCTATGGAATTCCGTCTTCCAATGTCAAAAATTTTGAGGATGAGAGTACTCATTGCTAATTTTTTGACTAGGAGAAAAGTGCTTTTACGCGAGGTTCAGTCTTTACTGGGACTTTTCGCTTTTGCGTCTAGGGTAATCCCAGTAGCCAGAGTTTTTTCTCGTAGATTTGCTCTGGCCACTAAAGGGTTAAAAAATCCTCTTTCACATGTTTCTATTACACGGCCTATTAAGGAGTTATTTGAAGGTTTGGGACCAATTCCTATTACATTTTAATGACAGTATGGTATGGCAGAGTGATTTCATTGAAGATCTAGATATCCGCTTGTTTACTGATGCATCAGGTTTGGTGGGTTTTGGCGCTTTTTTGGACGGTCATTGGTGCGCTGATAAATGGCCGGAATCCTGGAGGTCGCCAGATATTATCCATAACCTAGTTTTGCTGGAATTATTCCCGGTGGTGGTGGCTATTACCATTTGGCATAAACGTTTGGAGAATCCTTCACACGGATAATAAAGGTGTGTTTTTTGCTATTAATTGCCTTTCATCAAAATCCGAATTAGTTATAAAGTTGCTTCGTTTTTTGGTGTAGCAATGCATGATTTTTAATATCTGGCTAAAGGCAAAACCTATTCCTGGTCTTACTAATGAGATTGCCGATTCTTTATCTCGTTCGCAGTTCCAGAGGTTTCGGTTACTCGCTCCAGATGCGGATCAAGAAGGATTGTCGTGCCCAGTTTCTCTCTGGGACCTGATCTGGAATTAATTGAGGTGAACATAAGGAATTCTGTTGCCCCTAAGACTTGGGAAGAATATTCTCAATCATGGTCTAGGTGGTGTAACTTCTGTACAGAAGCTGATTGTTCAGTTGGTTCGGTGGATGCATATGCTGCTCTATGCTTTGTTTCTTCCTTAATTAAGAAGAATCTTAGTCCGGCTTCAGTGCATAAGATTTTAGCCGGTGTTTAATTTTTTCTAAAAATGTCTGGTTTGCCTGCTCTCTCTCCCTTTTTTCCAGTTAAGCAAGCAATGAAGGGTTTCAGAAGATCTGTGCCAGCTGTTGACAATAGATGGCCCATCTCTTCTGAGTTATTGCTTAAACTGATGTCCACGTTGGAATTAGTGTGTTTTTCTCCATATGAGGTTTCTTTGTTCAGAGCGGTTTTTGTTATAGCATTCTTTGGTGCTTTTAGAGTGGGGGAGCTTACAGCACCTAGTAAGGTTTCAGCATCTTTTTTTAGAGTTTTCGGATATTTCTGTTAACGAAGGTTCGATTAAGATTTTTCTCCGTAGATCTAAGATGGACCAATTACGGAAGGGTCGCTGGATAACCCTTCATAGAGCTCCTGTTCAGAGCATTTGTCCAGTTTTCAGAGTCTCGCAATATCTTTCCATTAGCCCCGTTTATCCAGGTTTGTTTTTGTTCACAATAATTTGTCTCCTCTGACAAGATTCCAGTTTTCATCTGTCCTGTCTTCTTGCCTTAAAAAACTTAATCTGTCTGTTTTTCACTTTTCCTCTCATTCCTTTAGGATAGGTGCGGCTACTGAGGCCAGTCTTCTTGGTTTTTCTAATGAAGGTCTTAAACAATTGGGGCGTTGGGATAGTGATAGATTTAAGTTGTATGTCCGCCCTGACCGTATTATTATTTGATTTTTCTAGGTGTTTCCAAGCATGTCGTTTGGATAATAGGACATTCCTTTATTTTTTGGGCCAAAAGGAGAACTTCTATCAAGAATTTCGAAACCAATCTTGGTCTGGATAAAGGACGTTTTCAGGTTTTATGGTGGGGTGTAAGAGGTTTGAGATGGGGGAATTTAAAGGAACAGTTGATTTTCTTGAAAAGGACAATGGCCTTCGCTGGATGTTCTTATCATTCATGCTGGAGCTAATGACCTGGGCAGGGTTAAAACTTGGGATTTGATTTGTGAAATGAAGAGAGATTTATCTTCTTTCAAGTTAATGTTTCCTTTTACTGTGATAGTTTTCTCGGAGATGATACTGAGACTCCTTTGGTCAGCGTCCAGTAATTTGCATTATTTAGAATAAATTAGGAAACGGGTAAACAGAACCATACGTAATTTAGTGATTTCACAAAGTGGTTTTGCTTACCGCCACTCAGATTTGGAAGGTTTTCTTCCTGGTTTTTATAGATTGGATTTTGTACACCTTTCGGATGTTGGCTTCGACATTTTCATCCTGGGTCTACAAAATATGATTGAGCAGGCCACGGCGTTTGGGGGGCTTCAGTCGCTGAGCGGTTTTCAGCTGGTGGGGTTTGTCATCTAGTTCAGTTCTGGATGGACTACGTGTTATTAATAAATTAAATAATTTATTGGTTATAAATTTTAAGATGATATTTTATGTTACTGGTGATTGTTTATATTTGGGTAACCCCTTAATAAACGTTGTGGCCATTATTAGCCAAAATAAAGCTTGGTGTGTGTTTTATTTACTTAAAATAGTAATAAGTACTTTGTGCTGTCCTATGAACAAGCCCCTAGCATTCATGCGGGGCTCCATGGGACAGTACAGAGTGCTGCTGTGGTTCCTGCCATCTTCCGCCCCCCCCCCCCCCTGTTTATGGTGAATTGGGTTGCTCTGGGTGATGGCAGGATTCGGAGCGGCATAGCAACGGCTACTGATTGGCTGATTCGGGCAGGATTGAGCTGGGCAGTGGTTTTAAAAGCCGTCAGCTTTCCCGCTCCGTTTCACAGCCTGAGGGGACGCCGCAGAAGCAGGAACCGTGCTGCTCCCACCCTCCCTCCCTTATGAATAAAATGTTTTGTACTGTCATGACGTTTGTTAGTGGGGTTTGTCATCCAGTTCAGTTCTGGATGGACTACGTGTTATTAATAAATGTAATAATTTATTGGTTATAAATTTTAAGATTATATTTTATGTTACTGGTGATTGTTTATATTTGAGTAACCCCTTAATAAACGTTGTGGCCATTATTAGCCAAAATAAAGCTTGGTGTGTGTTTTATTTACTTAAAATAGTAATAAGTACTTTGTGCTGTCCCATGCAACCTCCAGATCCAAGGACTAGAAAGATACAGTAAATTATTTATTCTTGAGTGTACTTATACTTTGAGTGATTAATTTTATAATACTGTCCTGGTATTTTAACCACTTCAATACCGGGCACTTTTACACCCTTCCTGCCCAGGCCAATTTTCAGCTTTCAGCGCTGTCACAATTTAAATGACAATTGCTCAGTCATGCAACACTGTACCCAAACAAAATTTTTATTATTTTGTTCACATAAATAGAGATTTCTTTTGGTGGTATTTAATCATTACTGAGTTATTTATTTTTTGCTAAATAAATGAAAAAATTTAGAAAATGTTGAAAAAAAATGTTTTTTTCTTTGTTCCTGTTATAAAATTGGGCAAATAAAAAATCTTTCTTCATGAATTTAGGCCACAATGTATTTTGCTATATTTCTTTGGTGAAAATAATCCAAATCAGGGTATAATTTTTAGTCTGTAGGAAACTTATAGAGTCCACAAACTATGGTGTGTGTGTGTGTGTGTGTGTGTGTGTGTGTGTAAATTGATCAATCCTGATGAACTGACAACCTATCCCATTTCTTGAGAACCCAAAATTTCAGGACAGTACAGACATCCCCCAAATGACCCCTTTTAGGAATTTAGACAGTCCAAGAGGCATGGCAAGTTTTTTGAAGTTGTCATTTTTTTTTTTGTAAAAAGAAAAGCAATATACACACACACACACACACACACACATTATATATATATATATATATATATATATATATATATATATATATATATATATATATACTCACAAAATTGAGTACACCCTCTAATTTTTGTAAATATTTTATTATATATTTTCATGTGACAACACTGAAGAAATTACACTTTGCTACAATGTAAAGTAGTGAGTGTACAGCTTGTATAACAGTGTAAATTTGTGGTCCTCTCAAAATAACACACAGGCATTATTGTCTAAACCGCTGTCAACAAAAGTGAGCATGGAGTTCACCAGAGCTTCACAGGTTGCCACCGGATTCTTCTTCCACTCCTCCATGACGACATCACAGAGCTGCTGGATGTTAGAGACGCTCCTCCACCTTCTGTTTGAGGATGCCACACAGATGCTCAATAGGGTTTAGGTCTGGAGACCATCACCTTTACCCTCAGATTCTTTAGCAAGGCAGTGGTGATGTTGGAGGTGTGTTTGGGGTCACTATCATGTTGGAATACTGCCCTGCGGCCCAGTCTCCAAAGGGAGGGGATCATGCTCTGCTTCAGTATGTTACAGTACATGTTGGTATTCATGGTTACCTCAATGAACTGTAGCTCCCCAGTGCCGGCAGCACTAATTTAGCCCCAGACCATGACACTCCCACCACCATGCTTGACTGTAGGCAAGACACACTTGTCTTTGTACTCCTCACATGGTTGCAACCACATACGCTTGACACCATCTGAACTAAATATGTTTATCTTGTTCTCATCAGACCACAGGACATGGTTCCAGTAATCCAAGTCCTTAGTCTGCTTGTCTTCAGCAAACTGTTTGCGGGCTTTCTTGTGCATCATCTTTAGAAGAGTCTTCCTTTTGGAACGACAGCCATGCAGACCAATTTGATGCAGTGTGCGGCGTATGGTCTGAGCACTGACAGGCTGACCCCCCACCCCTTTAACCTTTGCAGCAATGCTGGCAGCACTCATACGTCTATTTCCCAAAGACAACCTCTAGATATGACGCTGAGCACGTGCACTCAACTTCTTTGGTTGACCATGGCGAGGCCTGTTCTGAGTGGAACCTGTCCTGTTAAACTGCAGTATGGTCTTGGCCACCATGCTGCAGCTCAGTTTCAGGGACTTGTAAATCTTCTTATAGCCTAGGCCATCTTTACGTAGAGCAAAAATATTTTTTTTCAGATTCTCAGAGAGTTCTTTGCCATGAGGTGCCATGTTGAACTTCCAGTGACCAGTATAAGAGAGTGAGAGCGATAACACCAAATTTAGTACACCTGCTCCCCATTTACACCTGAGACTTTGTAAAACTAATGAGTCACATGACACCAGGGAGGGAAAATGGCTAATTGGGCTCAATTTGTACATTTTCACTTAGGGGTGTACTTACGTTTGTTGCCAGCGGTTTAGGCATTCATGGCTGTGTGTTGCGCTGTTATACAAGCTGTACACTCACTACATTGTAGTAAAGTGTAATTTCTTCAGTATTGTCACTAGGGATGAGCCCAATGTTCGAGTCGAACGTAAGTTTGACTCGAACATCGGGTGTTTGCCGAATAGCGAACACTATGCGGTGTTCGCGGTAAATTCGAAAGCCGCAGAACACCGTTTAAAAGGCTATGGGAGATTAACATAAAAAAGTGCTAATTTTAAAGGCTTAAATGCATGGTATTGTCATAAAAAGTGTTTGGGGACCCGGGTCCTGCCCCAGGGGACATGTATCAATGCAAAAAAAGTTTTAAAAACTGATGTTTTTTTCGGGAGCAGTGATTTTAATAATGCTTAAAGTGAAACAATAAAAACGAAATATTCCTTTAAATAAACCCTGTGGCGTCAGAGGGGGCGGGTCACCTGTTTTCGTCACCTGGTGGCCCCACCCTCAGCTATATAACAGCTGTCAAAGTGAGAGAAGCATCAGTTGGCGGGAGCCTCCCATGGAGGCGGAGCTGTTGCAGCTTTTTTTTATTTTTTTCGTCTCGGGCGGCGGAATAGAAGATGAATGGACATTCCAGGGGGCTTCCAGATTCGGATAAGCCCCCCGCCCACAGACCCCCACAACCACAGGGCAAGGGTTGTGGGGATGAGGCCCTTGTCCCCATCAACATGGGCACCCACCCCCAAAGCACCCACCCCCCCATGTTGAGGGTATGTGGCTTGGTACGGTTCAGGAGGGGGGCACTCTCTCGTCCCCCCTCTTTTCCTGCGGCCTGCCAGGTTGTGTGCCCAGATAAGGGTCTGGTATGGATTTTGGGGGACCCCTACGCTATTTTGTTTTAATTTTGGCGCAGGGTTCCCCTTAAAATCTGAAGGGTCTGGTATGAATTTTGGGGGGACCCCTACGCATTTTTTTAAATTTGGCGCAGGGTTCCCCTTATTATCCATACCAGACCTTAAGGGCCTGGTATGGATTTTGGTGGGACCCCCACGTTTTTAATTTTTTTTATTTTGGTTCGTGGGTTCCACTTAATATCCATACCAGACCCAAAGGGCCTGGTAATGGACTGGGGGGAACCCATGCCGTTTTTTTCAATGAGTTTTATCTGTATTGCCAAGACCCGACAATTCATTACAGCCGCGATCAGTTTTAAATTACTTTTTTTACCTTTTAGAAATATAATTTTGCTGTGGAACTGTTCTAAACACGGGAAAAATGCGCCACTTTACAGGCATACTATAGACACCCCACCCCCCGGCACTAAATTTAAAGGAATATTTCACTTTTATTATTTCACTTTAAGCATTATTAAAATCACTGCCCCCGAAAAAACTGCTGTTTTTAAAACTTTTTTTGTATTGATACATGTCCCCTGGGGCAGGACCCGAGTCCCCAAACACTTTTTATGACAATACCATGCATATAAGCCTTTAAAATTATCACTTTTGGTTTTTCTTGTTCGTGTCCCATAACTGTGTTCGCGTGTTCAAACAAATTTTTTGCTTGTTCGCAAGTTCTGGTGCAAACCGAACCGGGGGGCGTTCGGCTCATCCTTAGTTGTCACATAAAATGTTTAATAAAATATTTACAAAAATGTGAGGGGTATCACTTTTGTGAGATACTGTGTGTGTGTGTATATATATATATATATATATATATATATATATATATATATATAATTTTTTTACATACTATCACCAGTGCAATACTGCATCATATAACAAGTGTGGCGGATGTCAGGGACACTAACTGTTGACAGTAAAGCCCTGTACACACGATCGGATTTCCTATGGTTTTTAAACCAATGGATTTTTCCATCGGAAAACCGATGAAGCTGACTTCCATCAGTCTTGCCTACACACCATCAGTCAAAAATACGACCGTTCCAAACGCGGTGACGTAAAACACTCCGATGAGCCGAGAAAAATTAAGTTCAATGCTTCTGAGCATGCGTCGACTTGATTCTGAGCATGCGTGGGTTTTTTATCCGATGGAGTTCCCCACAGACGATAGTAATTTGCTATTGGTTTTTTAACCATCGGATAAATTTAAAACATGTTCTATTTTTAAACACTGATGGAAAAAAAGACCGATGGGGCCTATACACGATCGGTTTGTCCGATGAAAACAGTCCATCGGACTGTTTTCATCGGTAAAACCTATCGTGTGTACACGGCTTAAGAAAAAAAAAGAAATAATTTTCAATTTTTTAACACACTTTGACCAAAGCAATATAATGTTCCCATAGTAATATTGTACTACTCTGGGGAAGTGATCAATATTTATTTATACATTTCATTGCTACAGTCATGGCTGAAATTGTTGGCACCCCAGAAATTTTTCCAGAAAATCAAGTATTTCTTACAGAAAAGTATTGCAGTAACACATGTTTTGCTTTACACATGTTTATTCCCTTTGTGTGTATTGAAACAAAACAAAAAAAGGGAGGGAAAAAAAGCAAATTGGACATAATGTCACACAAAACTCCAAAAATGGGCTGGTCAAAATTCTTGGAACCCTTAACTTAATATTTGGTTGCACAACCTTTGGAAAAAATAACTGAAATCAGTCGCTTCCTTTAACCATCAATAAGCTTCTTACACCTATCACCCGGAATTTACACCTATCACCCGGAACTTTGCAAACTGCTCCAGATCTGTCTTATTGGAAGGGCGCCCCAACAGCAATTTTAAGATCTCTCCACAGGTGTTCAATGGGATTTAGATCTGGACTCATTGCTGGCCACTTTAGAACTCTCCAGCGCTTTGTTGCTATCCATTTCTGGGTGCTTTTTGACATATGTTTGGGGTCATTGTCCTGCTGAAAGACCCAAGATCTCAGACGCAAACCCAGCTTTCTGACACTGGGCTCTACAGTGCAACCCAAAATCCTTTGGTAATCCTCAGATTTCATGATGCCTTGCACACATTCAAGGCACCCAGTGCCAGAGGCTGCAAAACAACCCCAAAACATTATTTGAACCTCCACTATATTTCACTGTAGGTACTGTGTTCTTTTCTTTGTAGGCCTCATTCCGTTTTCGGTAAACAGTAGAATGATGTGTTTTACCAAAAAGCTCTATCTTGGTCTCATCTGTCCACAAGACGTTTTCCTAGAAGGATTTTGGCTTACTCAAGTACATTTTGGCAAACTGTAGTCTTGCTTTTTTATGTCTCTATGTCAGCAGTGGGGTCCTCCTGGGTCTCCTGCCATAGCGTTTCATTTCATTTAAATGTCGATGGATAGTTTGCGCTGACACTGATGCTCCCTGAGCCTGCAGGACAGCTTGAATTTCTTTGGAACTTGTTTCTGGCTGCTTATCCACCATCTGGACTATCCTGCGTTGCAACCTTTCATCAATTTTTTTTCTTCCGTCCATGCCCAGAAAGATTAGCTACAGTGCCATGGGTTGAAAACTTCTTTATCATGTTGCACACTGTGGAAAAAGGCAAATCTAGATCTCTGGAGATGGACTTGTAACCTTGAGATTGTTGATATTTTTCCACAATTTTGGTTCTCAAGTCCTCAGACAGTTCTCTTCTCCTCTTTCTGTTGTCCATGCTTAGTGTGGCACACACAGACACACAATGCAAAGACTAAGTGAACTCCTTTTTATCTGCTTTCAGGTGTGATTTTTATATTGCCCACACCTGTTACTTGCCCCAGGTGAATTTAAAGGAGCATCACATTCTTGAAACAATCTTATTTATCCACAATTTTGAAAGGGTGCCAAGAATTTTGACCAGCCCATTTTTGGAGTTTTGTGTGACATTATGGCCAATTTGCTTTTTTTCCTCCCTTTTTTTTGTTTTGTTCCAATACACACAAAGGGAATAAACATGTGTATAGCAGGGAGTGAGAGAGGGAGGAGTCTAGTAATGGCGCTGGAGGTTCGGGGCACATAACGGGAAAGTCTGATCTCCCACCCCGCATGATGTGCAGTGACGAGATTGCTGTACCCGCCTTACCTGCTCGACTTTCCTCCCCCCTGTTCCCCGCTATACTCTGGACATACCTGGACATTTGCATTGTAGCAGCTTAGAGGAACAGCTCATGGCGGTGGGGGTTGCTGGTTGCTGGAAGTGCCGGTAAAGAGCATTGTGGAGCGCCGTGGAGAGTAGTCGTGGAGAGCCGTGGAGTGTGCGCACTCCCTCCCCCCCCTTCGATGGCACAGGAGGAGAGCGGAAGAAGTAATTACACCAGTGGTGGTGCGGGATACTGAGTGGAGGCTGCCATTCACTATAGCGACGTGCTTGTCCCCGACCCGTACCGCTCTCCCTCTCCTTCACAGTTGCATCAGGCGGACCCTGCCGGGAAAGCCTTTCGAGCTCAGACGAATTGTGGTGCCGAGGCCCTCGCCCGCTACTTTCAACGGAAAGTAAATGAAAACCAAATTGCGGGGATAGAGACCAGAGGAGGAGCCATGTGGGACCTGGAAAATCTCGTGGGATCGGGTGGAGAGACTATTGGTGTCCTGCTGCTGACGGACCCCCCAGAGTGACCCCTGAGTGATCCCCTGGTTGCCTTTGGTTGCCCCTTCTTTTCTCCTGCCTTCCTTTCCTCGCTGGACATACAGACCTCTTTTCCTGTTTTTCCTCAGCAGTACAAATAATATAAACAGCCCTGAAGACCCAGCAAACCCAGCAAAGCCATTAAGCTAGTGGTGCATGTGGAGGTGGTGAGTAAAAAAAGACGTATCTGAATTTGAATAAATAATGTATAAAGAAACTGCTTGAAAGGATGAGGATTATATTGGACTGAGTTAATATAATTGCCTAAAGAAGATCTCCTTGACTATCTTGACCAGAGTGGTTGACCATAGTGGTTAAATCTAAACAGTACACGGAGACAGTGTTTGGCTGAATTTGTATTAAAACATTGGGAGACCATTATAGATACACAGTTAGATCTATATCTACCTGAACGTGATACTGGGCTCCGCTGTGAAATAATAAACTAAACCATAAAGAGACAGATTTAGCGAAGATCCTATATCCATTTAACCACTCAGAAAAATTTAAAAATAATACTCACCTCCTCGTTAGTACACACCTGAAGGACATAAAAGGACTGTATATATATAACCGAAAAACCTTAAAAGCACCTCCAGGGTTAAAATATAAGAGGTCAGTAGTCTAAAAGGGGCAGTAGGAAGGAGGGAAGAGAGGGAAGGGGAGACAGGCGGTGGGGGAACAGAGAGCAGCGGGGGAATGATGAGGGGTAGGTCGGCAAGAGGAGGTGCAACCCCAAAATCACCCCGCCTAAGTTTGACACCCAGCCTGATACCCAGCCCGGGACCGATGAATAAATACGTCACACACATGGCTCAAATGGTGATAAACAAACAACTGAAAAACAGCAAGTGCCCAAGGGTAGCCAAGCGGAGAGTAAGGAGAAGAAGAAAGAGAAGAAAAAGGGTCAGAATAAAAGTACTGAGACTGATACATTATCTGAGTCCAGACTGGAGCAAGAGCTGGATACAGATCATGTACATAGGTGTGCAGAGGATCCCCAAAATCAAGAACTACCCCCAACTAAAGCCAAAATGCAATTGATGCTAGCAGGTTTGGAAAAATCACTAAAAGGTGAAATGGAGAATATACATAGGAATTTCGGTCATATGTTGGAAAGGGTAGAGGAAGTGGAAAAATCAACGGATCTTAATGTAATCAGAATAAAAAAATTAGAAGGTGAAATTAAATCTATAAAAAAAGATCATCAGGAGCAGGCATATAAAATAGAGGACCAAGAGAACAGGGATAGAAGAAAAAATCTAAGACTTCGTGGGGTCCCTGACTCTCCCCAAAATGAAGATCTAACAGAAATAATAAAGAAGCTTTTTAACCCAGTGATGGACAGAGAAATTACAAATACAATACAAATTGAGAGAGAGCATAGATTAAGAAGACCAAGAGAAATATCGCAGGAGAAAGCTGGGAGGAGAAAAATCTAATTTGGAAAAACTTGAGGGGGAAGTCGCCAATAAAATTTGAAGAAAATAATATTCAAAATTTTCAAGACCTTTCACAGGAAAACTTAAAAAGAAGAAGAACTTTAAAGTCGCTGTTGGTGAATTTACAAGAACATGGAGTACAGTATAATTGGGGTTTCCCCGCATGCCTGATCGGTAGGAAAAATGGGATCACTGCTAGACTGCGATTTATTGAAGAGACGTTTGAATTTTGCAAAAAATTGGAGATCCCAGTCCCAGGAAATTGTCCGGACATAAGGCTAAGAGTAGGAGAAGACACAACAGAATGAGAGACTAAATACCAGGAACAAGAAAGATGACCCAAAACTGTTTTTTTTGTCTTTCTTCTTTCTCTCCAATATCTGGGGAAAGGCGGGGGTGGGGGATGTTTGCAAAGATGAATGATAGATATTGCGGGGAAGGGAAGACTTAGACTCCCGCCACGCTCTGGAACCGCCTACCTAGAAATAGGGGAGGCGAGACCAAAAGCGCCATACAGAACTCCACCTTAGGCCAGAGAGAGCAGTGGGACAAGGGTGTCCCCAAGGTGAAGACAATTTCTGCTCTAGACCATGAGGTCAAAATACGATAGTAAGGGAAAGACCTGTATATTTTTGTATATAAAAGCATCTGTTGGTTTAAGAAAAAGGGAGATCTGTATATTGCAGTATAGGAAGTTGTCTGTGGAAGCAAGTAAGCGAAAAGAAAAACAATTTTGATGATTGAGGTTAAGTTTATGACATATAATATAAGAGGATTGAATTCCCCGAAAAAAAGACACATGGTGCTGAGAGAGTTGGAAAGGTACGCTGCTGAGATAATTTTTTTACAGGAAACACACCTATCCCTTGATCCAAACATAAGATTGTATTCACGGGCCATCCCAACCTGGTACTATGGGGATTCCCCAAATAAAAGGGCAAAAGGAGTCACCATCGGTATAGGGAAAAATATTAGTTTTGTGTTGGAAGACAGGAAAGTAGACCCAGAAGGCCGTTTTTTTGTTCCTGAAAGGAACCCTACAGGGAATTTAGGTATACGTTAGTAAATATATATTGCCCCAATAAACATCCCCAAAAATACTTAAAAGGGATTTTAGAAGCCTTAGTGGACTTTAAACAAGGACATCTGATTGTGGCAGGAGATTTCAACTTTTCAATGGACCAGGGTCTCGATAAACGTCCGGTGCACCGATGAGAGGGAGTAAACAATCGAAATTGATAAAAAAAAAAATGTATATCCACCAGTTGGTGGATATATGGCGAATAGCCCATCCAAATAAAAAATATTTCACATTTCACTCATCAGTGCACGATACGTACACGAGACTGGACTAAATTTTGGTCGATCATGCCATCCTAGAGTATGTGGGAGAAACAACAATAGAGATACCAACAATCTCAGATCATGCCCCTGTAACAGTGAAAATTAGATTTAAGGATAAGGAAAACAGGAAAGGGACATGGAAGTTAAATGAAGATCTTATAGAGGATGAAGAAGTGGGCAAAAAATTAATAGCTGAAATCAAACAATTTTTCTAAATCATGGATACACCAGATGTCACAAGGGCCACAATCTGGGAAGCCCATAAGGCATATATCAGAGGAAAATTAATATCAATAGGAGCGGGGAAAAAAAAGAAAGGGAAATAACTCTGAAACGGGTAATAAGGGAACTACAGGATCTGGAACAGCTACACAAAACGCATCTAGATAGGGAAATACATCAGAGTGTGGTGGTAAAGAGGGATCAACTAAGGCAACTGATGGTGGAAGAAACTAGAAAAGTATTTAATAATGTGCCAAAAGAAAGATACAGGTGGGGAAATAAGCCCGGAAAGTATCTAGCAAAAAATTTCAAGGGGGAAAAAACCTTAAATTACATAGAAAAGATAAAAAAATTTAAAAGGTGAAATAAAATATGAAACAACTGATATTGCAAAGATTTTCAAAAAATATTACAGTGCATTATATGCAATCAGAAATAAAGAAACACGACAGGAGGAGAAGAATAGGAAACTTAAAATACAACAATATTTAGCAGAAGTAAACCTACCAAAGATAACAGTAGACAATATAGAGCTCCTTGAGAGGCCAATAACACAAGAAGAAATTAATAATGCCCTAAAAAATATACCAGGGGGGAAAAGTCCAGGCCCGGACGATTTCACAATAAAATATTCTAAAAGATTTCAGGAGCAATTAGTACCAGCACTATGCACCTATTTTAATAAAATAGGAGAAAACGAGGAAATTAGAAAATAATCACTCTTAGCTGATATTACAATCATACCCAAACCAGGGAAAGATAAATCCATTTAATCTAGCTATCGCCCTATTGCGTTATTAAACACAGACGTAAAACTATACGCAAAAATATTGGCGGCAAGATTGAAAAACATGATGCCAGAATTAATAAATGTAGATCAAGTAGGCTTTGTCCCAGGGAGGTAGGGTAGGGACAATAGCATAAGAACAATGTCACTAATGCATAGGGGTCAAAAGAAAAAAAAACAGTCTTGCTCATGTCAATTGATGCTGAGAAAGCATTTGACAAGGTAGACTGGGGGTTTATGATGGCTACACTACGAAGTATAGGGCTGGGTCCAAGATTCATGAGATGGATTGATAATTTATATAAACATTCCACGGCAAGTGTCAGGGTGAATGGAAGTATGTCGTCCGCCTTCGAGATGTTCAATGGAACAAGACAAGGCTGGCCGCTCTCACCACCCCTGTACGTAATTGCACTGGAGCCATTGTTGGAAAAAAATAAGGAAAAATGTGGATATAGGAGGGATTAGAGTGGGAGAAGAAGAGCACAAGGTTGCTGCTTACGCGGACGACATACTTCTATACATAACTAAGCCAAGGTTATCATTACCAAACGTAATAAAATAATTGAAAGACTATGGTGAGCTCACGAACTTTAAGATAAATCCTACAAAAACAATAATATTAAATCTAGGAATAGAGAAGAAAGAGTTAATAGCTTTACAACATGAATTCCCGTTTTCCTGGGAACCAAAAGCACTGACATACTTGGGAATTAAATTAACCCCTACTATAGAAAAAATATACCATGCCAATTATATTCCATTATTGAACGAAGTGAAAGCAGATATAAAAAATCTATCGAGGAGACCTATCTCTTGGATAGGAAGGATAAATCTGTTTAAAAATGGTGATTTTACCAAAAATTTTATACAAATTTCAAATGCTCCAGATAGAGATACCTCAAAGTTTCTTTAAAATTATAAAAACAATCATTTTGAAATATATTTGGCAGAATAAAAAGCTAGAGTAAGTAGTGGGCTCCTATCCAGGAAAAAAAAGAAAGGTGGGTGGTCCGTCCCTGATATTAAAAGATATTATACGGCGGTAATAATGACAAGGTTATTGGAATGGGCAAACACAAACACAAATAAGAGATGGGTAAAAATGGAAAATACACTTCATATGACACAGTTGGGGAAAAATATTTGGATACCACCGAAAAATAGAACACATGAGTTAACTAAAATTGTTTTCAAAGCATGGGATAAACTATATAGACAGGAAAAATGGGAATATAATTCCCCATTAATCCCACTGATGGGAACAACATTTTTATCCAGGGAATGGGATACAGAAGGGAAGCTACATGGGAAATGCACAATTAAAAGATATAGTGACACAAGGAAAAATAAGGACAAGAGCAGATCTAATAACAATGCACGGTTAGCAGCAGGTAAGTGAGTGGGAGTATTTGCAACTTAAGCACTTAGTAAGCACAAGCCCTCAACCAGTCAGAGAGTAGAAAACACTGAACCCAATAGAAAAACTTTGCAATATTAAAACGCCTACGAAACATGGAATCTCACGAATGTATGATATACTGCATTAAAATAATTAGAAGGATGGGGGGCTTTACCCTATAGGGAAATGGGAACACGATCTAGAGATAAAGTTAGACGAAAGACAAATGATAAAAGCAGTATATAACTACGCAACAGATATCAATACAATAGAAGTTAACGCTTAGTAAGCACAATCCCTCAACCAGTCAGAGAGTAGAAAACACTGAACCCAATAGAAAAACTTTGCAATAATAAAACGCCTACGAAACATGGAATCTCACAAATGTATGATATATTAAAAGAATTAGAAGGATGAGGGGCTTTACCCTATAGGGAAATGGGAACAAGATCTAGCGATAAAGTTAGACGAAAGACAAATGATAGAAGCAGTATATAACTACGCAACAGATATCAATACAATAGAAGCTAACTATAAGTGTTTGGTAAGATGGCATCTGACCCCGGAAAGAATTAACTAATTTCAGCCAAGCAGGTCCCCCCAGGATCCCTCAAAACGCATGGAACGTGTTGTTCCACGGGACAAATAAAACCAAAAAACAATATAAAGAAACTTTGGTCCCTTCCCTGCTTCCCTGTCCCTTCCCTGCTCAATTCTGCAAAGGCCCTGATCCCCAAAAAATGGCTTCAAATAGAGAAGCCATCCATAAAATAATGGGTACAGAGTGTAGAACATGTATGTGAGGTGGAGTACCTTTGCAGCAGGGAGCAGGGTATGGAGGAAAGATATGGATTAATCTGTAAGAAATGGTGTGAGTTTAAGCGCACAGAGAAGTACGCAGCTGCTATGATAGAAACGGATGGGCCCGAAATAAGTTAAGATGGTGAAAATATCAGATCTTGGGGGGGGGGGGTAATTAAATAAATATAGGATGTTTGTAAGATTTTAAAATGCACATGTATCGTGTATTGTATGCGGAAATATTCCTAAATAAAATAAAGTTTAAATAATAAAAATAAATAAAGCCATAGAGCGACAATCTTGATGCGATGTTGGCCATATCAATAAACTGTAACAAATTATCTTTGCTATATGATTTATGAGGTCAACGCGTTTCACATCTACCAGCTTTCTCAGGACCTCCTTATCTTGATAGCAAAGGATTTTAGCCTACCCAAAATAAGATATGGCTGACATTGCATTGGGATTGTCACTCTATGGTTTTTATGTACTGTTTTTTTGATTTTGTAATAAAAATTTCTATTTTTATAAACAAAAACATGTGTATAGCACAACATGTGTTACTGCAATACTTTTCTGTGAGAAATACTTGATTTTCTGGGGTGCCAACAATTTCGGCCATGACTATATATGCAAGCATTTTACTGAATAAAATTGATTCATTCAGTTTTTTTTGTTGTGATTAACTGTGATTGACCCCGTCTGTACCATGGGATGAGCTGTGGCCAATCACAGCTAGCAACATAATTGTACACAATGGATGGCTTGAAAGAAAGCCATCCATTGTTTACAACTGTCATGTGACCTGCTGTGATTGTTTACAGCGGTCAAATTTTACCGACAGTGGAGCAGTACAGTGATCAGTCTTCGACTGTGACTGGTGGATGCAGCTGGAGACAGATTGTGCCGTGGCCGTGCACAAAGAATGATCAGGGAGGATATCATATGACGCCCAGATTGACGAGAGGCCTGCCCCGGTGTCATTCGACCAGGGATGAGCCGAACACCCCCCTGTTCGGTTCGCACCAGAACCTGCGAACAGACAAAATGTTCGTGTAAACTTTAGAACCCTATTAAATACAATGGACTCGAACGTTCGAAATCTAAAGTGTTAATTATAAAGGCTAATATGCAAGTTATTGTCCTAAAAAGTGTTTGGGGACCTGGGTCCTGCCCCAGGGGACATGTATCAATGCAAAAAGAAGTTTTAAAAACGGCCGTTTTTTCGGGAGCAGTGATTTTAATAATGCTTAAAATGAAAAAATAAAAGTGAAATATTCCTTTAAATTTCGTACCTGGGGGGTGTGTATGATATGCATGTGAAGTGGCGCATGTTTCCCGTGCTTAGAACTGTCCCTGCAAAAAATGTCATTTTTGAAAGAAAAAAATGCATTTAAAACTGACTCGTGGCTATTAATGAATTGTCGGCTCCCGGCAATACATACAAAAGTCATTGATAAAAAAAAAAAAAAAAAAGCGTGGGGGTTCCCCAGAATTCAATTACCAGGCCCTTCAGGTCTGGAATGGATATTAAGGGGAACCCCGCCGCAAATTTAAAAAAAAATTGACGTGGGGTTCCCCCAAATATCCATTCCAGGCCCTTCAGATCTGGCATGGATTTTAAGGGGAACTCCACCCCAAATGTAAAAAAAAAATGGCGTGGAATCCCCCTAAAAATCCATACCAGACCCCTTATCCGAGCACGCAACCTGGCCGGCCGCAGGGGAAAAGGGGGGGATGAGAGAGCAGCCCCCCCCTCCCTCCTGAACCGTACCAAGCCACATGCCCTCAACATGGGGAGGATGTCCCCATGTTGATGGGGACAAGGGCCTCATCCCCACAACCCTTGCCCGGTGGTTGTGGGGGTCTGCGGGCGGGGGGCTTATCGGAATCTGGAAGACCCCTTTAATAAAGGGGACCCCCTGATCCCGCCCCCCCCCTATGTGAATTGGTAAGGGGTACATTGTACCCCTACCATTTCACGAAGAAAGCGTAAAAAAATGTTTAAAAAAAACACACAAACACCTTGAAAAAGTCCTTTATTAAAAAAAAAAAAAACATTCCAGCGGTGAAATCCAGTGTCCCGCGGCGATCCCGATGTCCAGCGCTGTCCTTCATTGGTTGTGCCTGAGCGGACCTGATGGGGAACTCCCTCTCAGTATTTTAAATGTATAGACCCGCCCCTTCTAAAGTTCCCCATCAGGTCCGCTCAGCGGACCAGATGCGGAACATGAGAAGGGGCGGGTCTATACATGTATTACCACAGTGAGAGCAGTTCCCCATCAGGTCCGCCCCCTCGGTATGTCGGACCCGCCTACGTCATTGGCTTGAGCGGGGAACTTCCTTCACTATGTAAATTTAAATTACACAGTGAAGGAAGTTCCCCGCTCAAGCCAATGACGTAGGCGGGTCCGACATACCGAGGGGGCGGACCTGATGGGGAACTTCTCTCACTGTGGTAATACATGTATAGACCCGCCCCTTCTCATGTTCCGCATCTGGTCCGCTGAGCGGACCTGATGGGGAACTTTAGAAGGGGCGGGTCTATACATTTAAAATACTGAGAGGGAGTTCCCCATCAGGTCCGCTCAGGCACAACCAATGAAGGACAGCGCTGGACATCGGGATCGCCGCGGGACAGTGGATTTCACCACTGGAATGCTTTTTTTTAAATCAAGGACTTTTTCAAGGTGTTTGTGTGTTTTTTTAAACATTTTTTTACGCTTTCTTCGTGAAATGGTAGGGGTACAATGTACCCCTTACCAATTCACATAGGGGGGGCTGGGATCTGGGGGTCCCCTTTGTTAAAGGGGTCTTCCAGATTCCGATAAGCCCCCCCGCCCGCAGACCCCCACAACCACCGGGCAAGGGTTGTGGGGATGAGGCCCTTGTCCCCATCAACATGGGGACATCCTCCCCATGTTGAGGGCATGTGGCCTGGTACGGTTCAGGAGGGAGGGGGGGGCGCTCTCTCGTCCCCTCCTTTTCCCCTGCGGCCGGCCAGGTTGCGTGCTCGGATAAGGGGTCTGGTATGGATTTTTAGGGGGACTCCACGCCATTTTTTTTTTAATTTGGGGTGGAGTTCCCCTTAAAATCCATGCCAGATCTGAAGGGCCTGGAATGGATATTTGGGGGAACCCCACGTCAATTTTTTTTTTAATTTGCGGCGGGGTTCCCCTTAATATCCATTCCAGACCTGAAGGGCCTGGTAATTGAATTCTGGGGGACCCCCACGTTTTTTTTTTTTTTTATCAATGACTTTTGTATGTATTGCCGGGAGCCGACAATTCATTAATAGCCGCGAGTCAGTTTTAAATGCATTTTTTTCTTTCAAAAATGACATTTTTTGCAGGGACAGTTCTAAGCACGGGAAACATGCGCCACTTTACATGCATATCATACACACCCCCCAGGTACGAAATTTAAAGGAATATTTCACTTTTATTTTTTCATTTTAAGCATTATTAAAATCACTGCTCCCGAAAAAACGGCCGTTTTTAAAACTTCTTTTTGCATTGATACATGTCCCCTGGGGCAGGACCCCGGTCCCCAAACACTTTTTAGGACAATAACTTGCATATAAGCCTTTATAATTAGCACTTTAGATTTCTCCCATAGATTTTTCGAATTTGCCGCGAACACCCCAATTTGTTCGCTGTTCGGCGAACGGGCGAACAGGCAATGTTCGAGTCGAACATGAGTTCGACTCGAACTCGAAGCTCATCCCTACATTCGACCATAGGCGGGGTGGAAACCGGTTAAGTGAACCTGTCAGGATGTCAACATTGTTCAACTGCCACAACTACTTACTGTAACAGCAAAAAACATGATGTGCCTGCTCATGCCTTTATTTCCACTGAGAGAATTGCCCCTATTTGCACTGCCATTTCCCAAGCATGGTCTTGCTCCATGCTAATACTGATTTGAAGACAAGACTATAGCTATGCCATGTCTTGTCCACATCATACACTGGGAAGCAAATCCTTCTAAAAGTCATGTACAGGGAAGGAGTTTTATGCTAGGCTTGTGCTATCCGCTAACTGTCAAATGTGTTATTCACTTATACATACTGAAAGATTTTGTGCTTTTAACAAACGTTAATTTTGAGTTACTGTAGTATTTACCTAAAAGTGGTTTTGATATAGCCTTCACAATTTACCTACTCGCTGTTGTATATGTAATACGTATTGTATCTTAACCACTTGCCCACCAGCCGCCGTTATTATACAGCGGCAGATCGGCTCATTCCCGCAAATCGCCGTAGATGTACGTCGGCACTTTTAGGAGCTATACCAGGTGCGCGCACGCCGCTGCATGGCAGGGAAGCAGATGTGCGTGGCTAGTTGCCACGATGTCCGCCAGACATCCGCAATCACTTCACAGAGAGCCAGAAGGGGGATCTATCAGTGTAAACAAACAGATCCCCGTTCTGACAGGAGAGTAGAGAGAGGTCATCTGTTCCTAGTGATCAGGAACAGCGATCTCTCTCCTCCTCGAGTCAGTCCCCTCCGTTCACATTCAGAAACACCTCCAAAGGAAACACATTTAACCCTTTGATCACCCCCTAGGGTTAACCCCTTCCCTGTCAGTGTAATTTTTACAGTAATCAGTGTATAGCACTGATCGCTGTATAAATGTCAGTGGTCCCAAAAAGTGTCAAAAGTGTCCAATCTGTCCACTGCACATACATATTGGCCTAAACTAATGAAGACATTTTTATTTTTTATTTTTTTGTGGATATTTATTATAGCAAAAAGTAAAAAATATTGTTTGTTTTTTTTTCAAAATTGTTGGGTTTTCTTTGTTTATAGAGCAAAAAATAAAAAACTGCAGAGGTGATCAAATACCACCAAAAGAAAGCTCTATTTGTGGGAAAAAAAGGACGTCAATTTTGTTTGGGTACAATGTCGTATGACCACACAACTGTCAGTTAAAGCGACGCAGTGCCGGATCGCAAAAAAAGGCCTGGTCATTAAGGGGGAAAATCCTCCAGTCCTTAAGTGGTTAATACAGCTAATGGTCAAATGTATATCAGAGAAAGCTTAATTACCACTGAAATAAGATCAGCCAATAATTGTTGTTTTTAGTCAGGTCAGATCTGACCCACTGGTGTTGATTTCATAAAGAAGTAAAAACTTCACTTAGCCCCATGATCCCGTGTTCACTTCAAATAACCAATCATGTGCATGGGTTTTAAAAAACAGGAATTTCCCTTGCACATAACTGTGCGACTGAAATAAACACAGCTTTACTGGCTCAAATAAAGCTTTTCTTACTTGAACTGAGACAAATGCAGTGAAGCACAGTTATTCACTTCAGCCCCGGAATGTTTTGCCCCCTTATTGAGCAGGCCATTTTTTGGGATACAACACTGCGTCCCTTTAACTGACAATTGCGCGGTCGTGCGACGTTGTACCCAAACAAAATTAACTTTTTTTTCCCACAAATAGAGCTTTATTTTTGGTGGTATTTGATCACCTCCTGCGGTTTTTATTTTTTGCGCTATAAACAATAAAGAGAGAGACAATTAAAAAAAAAAATGTATTCATCAGTTTAGGCCAATATGTATTCTTCTACATATTTTTGGTAAAAAAATCGCAATAAGCCTATATTGATTGGTTTGCGCAAAAGTTATAGCGTCTACAAAATAAGGGATAGATTTATGGCATTTTTTTTTACTAGTAATGGCGGGACTGCTACATTGCGGCAGGCAGATCGGACACTTTTGACACTTTTTTGGGACCAGTGACATTTATACAGCGATCAGAGCTAAAAATAGCCACTGATTACTGTATAAATGTCACTGGCAGGGAAGGGGTTAGCAAAAGGGGGCGATCAAGTAGTTAAGTGTGTCCTAGGAAGGTGCTTCTAACTGTGGGGGCAGTATAGGGACTGGGAGTAGAGAGACATCGCTGTTTCTAATCACTAGAAACAGCAAATGTCTCTCCTCTCCCTGACAGAACGGGGGATCTGTCTGTTTACGTTGACAGATATCCCATTATCTCTCTCTCAGGAGCGATCGCGGGTGCCCGGCAGACATTGCGGCTGCCGGGCACGTGCATCAGTTCCTACGTCACGTGGCGCGCACGCCTGCTAAGTCTATTTAAAGGGCTGATGTACAGCTATGGCGATTTGCTCAGGAGAGCCGACCTGCCACAGTATAATGACGGCAGCAGGTTGGCTAGTGGTTAAAGTGCCTCATTTTGTAAAGGGTGATGCCCTGCTAGCTGAACCCATGTTCACATTAAAAATCCAATCAGCTGCAATGAACTTGCTTGAATGTTTGAAGTGCACACATGTTCATGTCAGTTTACTTAAATAAGGTCCCTTTCACATACGCATCATCTGTTCCAATCAGCAAGGGATCCGTGAGCAAATCACCAGCTGTCCTGCAGAATGGAAAGGATATTACTTTTATGACATCTGTGTTCATTCAGTTTTTCTTTCCTTCTTCTGCAACACAAAGCGTAACAGTCTATAGTCTATGGGCAGGTGGAGGAAAACAGACGTGCATTAATTTTACTTCCTATCTTTCTCGTTTGCTTCCAAAAAAAGGGTTGCAAACCTTTTCCATTTGTTTTTAGACCTAGATGGACTCTTATGTAAACGAATGCATCTGCTCATGTAAAATGCAAACATGGTTTTTCCCATATATATGAGCATGTTTGCAAACTTACATAGAAAATATTTTGTTGCATTAGCATATTTTGATTGGATTATTTGCATCAAAGTGGTTGTAAAGGCTGAAGGTTTTTTACCTTTATGTATTCTATGCATGAAGTTAAAAAAACCTTCTGTGTGCAGCCTCCAGCCTTCCCAAACACTTACCTGAGCCAGATCCCAATCCATCCATGTGCACGAGAGCGGCAGCTCTGCCGCTTTTCCCTCCTCATTGCCTCAGACACAGCAGACGGAGCCATTGCCTCCCACTGCTGTCAATGACAGCCAGTAAGGAGGGAGTGGGAGGTGGGGCTGAGCCCTGTTCTGTGTGTCTTATGGACAAACAGAGTAGGGCTCAGGAGCAAGCGTGCACAAGTGTCCCCATAGCAAGCAGCTTGGGGGCACTCAGTAAGGGGGAGGAGCCAGAAACATCGGCAGGGACCCAAGAAGAGAAAGATGAGGGCTGCTCGGTGCAAAACAATTGCACAGAGCAGGTAAGTATAACATGTTTGTTATTTTTGTTATTTTATTTTATTTATTTTAGTATCACTTTAAGTCGATCTCATGGAAATAGATAATAATTAATAGTTATGAGAAAAATGTGTCAAAAGACCAGAGTTTACCTTTAAAACCTCAGGCACTCTTACATGGGACTGTAAACATTTTGTCCTTTCTGGCGGTATGTTACTGCATAAATGGGTTGCATATGATCCTGTATTTGGTGTTTTATCCTTGCATCTGAGAGCCCGTAGAGGGGGATACCAGGGAGCCTTATCGCTATCTATGCTTGGGACTCCCACAAAGTGTTATTTGACCCCCTTATACCAGGGTTGTGGTGGGAATACACAGAAGAGCACTGGTTGGAGGCAGCCCCTTTTGCATTAAGGGTGTGGAGCACGTACGTATAAAGGGAGTCTAAACACATGGATCTTGGCACTATTGATTTACTTTTGTGTTTATGCACTTTAACTAGTGGTGTCATTATATGATTTATTTTTTAGAGATATGTTTCAGTTTATTTGATTATATTGTTTGTAATGCACTAGTGGTGACACTATAGAGAGCTTATTTACTGAAGGTTTCACTATCCTTGTTTTATATGTGATGTTTGGGGTTCATATTAGCACCTAGGGCTTACCTCTGTTCGTTAATTAGTATACCTTTAAGGCCCAGTTCACACTGGTGGGACATATGCTCTGAATTTGAGAACACATGCCGCATGACGTGTATAAATCAATGATTACCTATGAGAGCCGTCTTAACTGGTCCGACTTTGGAAAAAGTTCCTGCACTACTTTGGTCCAACTTTATTTCAGCCCAATGAATATCATTGAACTCATAACCAAGTCGGATCAGCATCTTAACTGATCAGACTTGTGACATGCGACTTGTGCTCAGAGGCATTGTTGGCACTGCAAAATGTATTGAAAGAAAAAAACACAATTTCATACCAGACCCAAGTTGCACTCATCTCTTGTTTGTTTTTGTTCCTTAGTCTGACCAATGTCTCATCCATGTCTGACCGTTGTTGCAGGGCAAATTCCAATCAGAGGTCGTGGGACTTTTATGTCAGAGCAGTGTGAACCGGCCTTAAACTTAACTTCTGCCTCATAATCTACCTTACTGCAGCAGCCTGTCTGACAAGAACACACTTTGTAGTCCTCTGCTCTGCAGGGAGTGTCGTAATCATACAGGTGATGTTACTTGACAGTAGGGATGAGCTTTGAGTTCGCACGTTTGCACGTTCGCCGAACAGCGAACAATTTGGGGTGTTCGCGGCAAATTCGAAAAGCCGCGGAACACCCTGTAAAAGTCTATGGGAGAAATCTAAAGTGCTAATTGTAAAGGCTTATATGCAAGTTATTGTCATAAAAAGTGTTTTGGGACCCAGGTCCTGCCCCAGGGGACATGTATCAATGCAAAAAAAAGGTTTAAAAACGGCCGTTTTTTTGGGAGCAGTGATTTTAATAAGTGAAACAATAAAAGTGAAATATTCCTTTAAATTTCGTACCTGGGGGGTGTATAGTATGCCTGTAAAGCAGCGCTTGTTTCCCGTGCTTAGAACTGTCCCTGCACAAAGTGTAATTTCTGAAGGAAAAAAAGTAATTTAAAAGCACTCCCGGCAATACAGAAAAAAGTAATTGATTAAAAAAAAAAATGCGTGGGGGTCCCCCCAAATTCAATTACCAGGCCCTTCAGGTCTGGTATGGATATTAAGGGGAACCCTGCGTCAAATGAAAAAAAAAATTACGTGGGGTTCCCCCCAAATATCCATACCAGACCCTTCAGGTCTGGTATGGATTTTAAGGGGAACAGCACGCCAAATTTAAAAAAAAATGGCGTGGAGTTCCCCCCAAAAATCCATACCAGACCCTTTTTCCGAGCACGCAACCTGGCAGGCTGCAGGAAAAGAGGGGGGACGAGAGAGCGCCCCCCCTCCTGAACCGTACCAGACCACATGCCCTCAACATGGGGAGGATGCTTTGGGGGTCTGTGACCCCTCAAAGCACCATGTCCCCATGATGATGGGGACAAGGGCCTCATCCCCACAACCCTTGCCCGGTGGTTGTTGGGGTCTGCGGGCAGGGGCTTATCGGAATCTGGAAGACCCCTTTAACAAAGGGGACCCCCAGATCCCAGCCCCCCCATGTGAATTGGTAAGGGGTACATTGTACCCCTACCATTTCACAAAGAAAGTGTAAAAAATTGTAAAAAAAACACACAGACACAGTTGGGAAAGTCCTTTATTAAAAATAAAAAATAAAAAACCCATTCCAGCGATGTAATCCAGTGTCCCGCGGTGATCCGATATCCAGCGCTGCAGTCTCCACTCCACATGAAACGTCAATGGCTGAGCAGACCTGAGGGGGAACTTCCTCCGCAGTGTAATAAATGAATAGACCCCGCCCCTTCTCACATTCCCCATCAGGTCCGCTTCAGCCAATGACGTAGGGGTCACTGGGTGTAAGGCCGAGCGGACCTGAGCAAGTTCCCCATCAGGAATCCCGTTTACGTCATTGGCTATTCCCCACAAGTGGGGAAAGCCGGGGCTTACCCTTATGATCTGACGGGTGACCCCCGCCCCCTCGTACCTCAGACCCCGCCTACGTCATTGGCTGAGCAGACCGGATGGGGAATTTCCTCTGCAGTGTAATAAATGAATAGACCCACCCCTTTTCACGTTCCCCGCTCAGCCTTACACCCAGTGAATGTGACCCCGCCCCCTACATCATTGGCTGAGCGGACCTGATGGGGAACTTGAGAAGGGGCAGGGTCTATTGATTTATTACACTGCGGAGGAAGTTCCCCATCAGGTCCGCTCAGCCAATGACGTTTCGTGTAGAGTGGAGACTGCAGCGCTGGACATCGGATCACCGCGGGACACTGGATTACATCGCTGGAATGTTTTTGTTTTTTTTTTAATAAAGAACTTTCCCAACTGTCTGTGTGTTTTTTTTACAATTTTTTTCACTTTCTTTGTGAAATAGTAGGGGTACAATGTACCCCTTACCAATTTACATAGGGGGGGTGGGATCTGGGGTCCCCTTTGTTAAAGGGGTCTTCCAGATTCCGATAAGCCCCCCCGCCCGCAGACCCCCACAACCACCGGGCAAGGGTTGTGGGGATGAGGCCCTTGTCCCCATCATTATGGGGACATGGTGCTTTGAGGGGTCACAGACCCCCAAAGCATCCTCCCCATGTTGAGGGCATGTGGCCTGGTACGGTTCAGGAGGGGGGGGGCGCTCTCTCCTGCAGCCTGCCAGGTTGCGTGCTCGGATAAAGGGTCTGGTATGGATTTTTGGGGGGAACTCCAGGCAATTTTTTTTTAATTTGGCGTGCAGTTCCCCTTAAAATCCATACCAGACCTGAAGGGTCTGGTATGGATATTTGGGGGGAACCCCACGTAATTTTTTTTTTAATTTGATGCAGGGTTCCCCTTAATATCCATACCAGACCTGAAGGGCCTGGTAATTGAATTTGGGGGGACCCCCACACATTTATTTATTTTTTATCAATGACTTTTTTCTGTATTGCTGGGAGTGCTTTTAAATTACTTTTTTTCCTTCAGAAATTACACTTTGTGCAGGGACAGTTCTAAGCACGGGAAACAAGCGCTGCTTTACAGGCATACTATACACCCCCCAGGTACGAAATTTAAAGGAATATTTCACTTTTATTGTTTCACTTATTAAAATCACTGCTCCCGAAAAAACAGCAGTTTTTAAACCTTTTTTTTACATTGATACATGTCCCCTGGGGCAGGACCCGGGTCCCCAAACCCTTTTTAGGACAATAACTTGCATATTAGCCTTGATAATTAGCACTTTTAAATTTCGAACGTTCGAGTCCATTGTATTTAATAGGGTTCTAAAGTTGGACCAAAGTATTGCAGGAATCTTTTCCGAAGTCGGACCAACACAAGTCAGACCAGTTAAGGCGGCTCTCATAGGGAATCATTTATTTACACTCTCAAAGTCGGAGCGTATGTCGCACCAGTGTGAACAGGACCTCATAGTAAAGGTAGACATCACAGTTGCATCATGTATAAATCAAAATCAAAAATCATAAACAAAAAACACATCCACACATCCACACATACAAAGGTCTTTTTTAGGGAGAAAAAATGTACCTGCTTATGCCTTTGAGGTTTTGATTTTGGAATTGGATTTTAAGTTCAAATAAAATTACTCTCCTCCATTTCAATACGATATTTTTTAGGATTTCCCCATTTTTACTACATAGTTGCATTACCAACATGAATGTTAAATTGTAACACCAGTGATAAAATCAGTTTCAGTCTGTGAAATTCTTTCCTCACAACACACAGCATCCCCCAACCTTTTGTGCTGTATGCAGGAAGCCTAATTAGTGAAGTGAAAGAGTTGGGAAAAAAAACAACAGAATGCCAAGAACTAATGGCATGCAAGGTGTAGGTCACTCTCTTTAAGAACATTTATTTCATACTTCTAGTTTGAGTGACTCAAGTTCCTCTCATTGTTTTCACAACATTAACTTTTTTATAGCAGTATTGTCAGCCAGATGTATTTAAGGATGAAACTATTAGGAACACAATTGGTGAATTAATGTCATGAAGACTGCTGCTGAAAGCTCATCAATTTTTGATATGCCACTCAGACAAATGAAACATAAGCCACCCTGAACAAGGGGACCTTTTGACACTTCAAAGAAAACCCCTATGGGTGGTTTCCTCTTGAAGCCTCACTAAACTGGCTCGATCTCCCCAGCTGGAAACTGCCAATGTCTCATTAACCCCTAAACAGGCTCGGCATGAGATGTTCGTCTCAGCTATAATTATGCCATGCGCCCCTGTTATGCTGATCTGAATTGCAACACTGTCACTGGCATATAATAAACATCTATCCTAATTGAAAAGCAGATTAGACTCTTGTGTTAATTAGCCAAAAAGCCCGCCTACTTGCATGCATTATGATTGCCTCTTAAATACTGAGGATGTTGAAATCCCTCAGAAAGACAAGACAGACTTAATTGCAATAACCTGCAAATTAAGTTTAATTTACTTTAAATTTACCGGTTTAGCTGGCTCATTTGATGGTGTTAATGTTCTTGCAAATTAATTATCTGAATTAGTCGTGCTGGATGGAGTTTTTGAGCCGAGCACATTGCACGTAACCTATTAATAACATGCAACAAGAGAGTATTTATAAACAGATTGCCATCAAAATACAAGTTCTGAAATACTTAAATGAATACTTGGAAACTGAGCAAGGAAAAATATTTCTCAAAAAATAAAAATGCATAAATCATAATTAAGATTAGGGGAATCTGGTAATTAGGCAAATACTTTCAAACAGAATCACAAATCATTTGGAAATTGAATCTCTTTTGTCTTTGCAGCAGTCTGTTTTGTGGTTTAGAGCCAGACAGAAAGGCTGGTTCCGTTAATAGTTTTTTTTAAACCACCGTCTATGCCCTGATCTTGAAAATTGTCACAGTAAATGTTCATCTTAGTATCAAACCATGTTAAGTTTTTCAATTGTGCAGTGGTTAGGTAGTGGTGCGGGCATTATGATATTATTATTTTAAATATATAAAAAATAATTGAGTAATTAAACTTAAATAAAGGTAAAGGTCATTGATGCCTAGCTGCCCAGTCGAATTTAGCAGTGTCATTTTGTGTTGGTTAACTTAGTTATAACTCTGTGACTAATTTGCCTAAATCATTTTTAAACAGAGCCATTTGATCGCTAAAATTCATAATGATCACATGATAGGGAGCCTTAATAATTAGTTCTTGAACCCTGTATATGGCATGGCAGATCTAAAATAATGCCCAGCTGCTAGTTCTGCCATATGACCTTTATTAATATACCCACTTCATGGAACATCATGATGAGAAAAAAAATACAGGTTGGAGATCTGTACAGTCTTTTTTTTTTGCTATCTATGCTCCATTGGGGAGATTTTCTCCTAATTGACTAATTGCTTGTGAAAGTTAAAAAATTGCATTTTTTCATCATGAAAAACGGTCGTGTGTAAGCGGCATTACAGTGTAAATTTTCTGTCCCCTCAAAATAACTCAACACACAGCCATTAATGTCTAAACCGCTGGCAACAAAAGTGAGTACACCCCTAAGTGAAAATGTCAAAATTGGGCCCAACGTGTCAATATTTTGTGTGGCCACCATTATTTTCCAGCACTGCCTTAACCCTCTTGGGCATGGAGTTCACCAGAGCTTCACAAGTTGCCACTGGAATCCTCTTCCACACCTCCATGATGACATCACGGAGCTGGTGGATGTTAGAGACCTTGCGCTCCTCCAGCTTCTATTTGAGGATGCCCCACAGATTCTCAATAGGATTTAGGTCTGGAGACATGCTTGGCCAGTCCATCACCTTTACCCTCAGCTTCTTTAGCAAGGCAGTGGTCACCTTGGAGTTGTGTTTGGTGTCATTATCATGTTGGAATACTGCCCAGTCTCTGAAGGGAGGGGATCGTGCTCTGCTTCAGTATGTCACAGTACATGTTGGCATTCATGGTTCCCTCAATGAACTGTAGCTCCCCAGTGCCAGCAGCACTCATGCAGCTCCAGACCATGAGACTCCCACCACCATGCTTGACTGTAGGCAAGACAAACTTGACTTTGTACTCCTCACCTGGTTGCCGCCACACACACTTGACACCATCTGAACCAAATACGTTTATCTTGGTCTCATCAGACCACAGGACATGGATCCAGTAATTCATGTCCTTAGTCTGCTTGTCTTCAGCAAACTGTTTGCAAGCTTTCTTGTGCATCATCTTTAGAAGAGGCTTCCTTCTGGGGCGACAGCAATGCAGACCAATTTGATGCAGTGTGCAGCGTATGGTCTGAGCACTGACAGGCTGACCCCCCACACCTTTAACTTCTGCAGAAATGCTGGCAGCACCCATACATCTATTTCCCAAAGACAACCTCTGGATATGATCCTGAGCATGTGCACTCAACTTCTTTGGTCGACCATGGCAAGGCCTGTTCTCAATGGAACCTGTCTTGTTAAACCTTTGTATGGTCTTGGCCACTGTGTTACAGCTCAGTTTCAGGGTCTTGACAATCTCCTTATAGCCTAGGCCAGGGATGTCCAAAGTCCGGCCCGCGGGCTAATTGTGGCCCACGTTCCGGTTTCAGACGGCCCGTCTGGTCATTTTGACATGTATGTCTTTTGTGGCCCGCAACGAATCCCCGAGCGCCGGGGGCCACAAAAGAAATACATGCTGGCTGCCGAGAAGGAGGCGGGACGAGCGCTGTGCATACAGGAGTACTTCCTGTTTACACTGCGACCTGTGTAAAAGGAAGTCCCGTCTCCTGCTCTGCCATTGGACGACTGTTCTGTCCATCACAGGAGGTGGGACTTTCGATTAAAGAGGCCACTGAGAAAAGAGGAAATTCTCCTGTATGTTTGTGGGTGCTCGTCCCGCCCCCCCTGTCTCCTCCAATGCTGCAGATGAATGAATCAGGCTGAAATGGTGAGTCTGCATTCATGGCAAGGGGGGTGCTGCATTCAGGACAAAGGGGGGTGCTGCATTCAGGACAAAGGGGGGTGCTGCATTCAGGGCAAGGGGGGTGCTGCATTCAGGGCAAGGGGGTGCTGCATTCAGGGCAAGGGGGGTGCTGCATTCAGGGCAAGGGGGGTGCTGCATTCAGGGCAAAGGGGGTGCTGCATTCATGGCACTTGTGAGGCTGTATTGATGGGCAGTGACCCTTATTTTGATTCACAGTTATTTATTTAAAATTTAAGATTTTTTAAAGTGAAGGTGCGTGTTATAAGCCGATAAATACAGTATATCCAAATAACACGCCTGAGCTAATCTCTTTACCACACACAGCCACAAAGGCAAGGGAAGTCTTGTTGGGCATTGTGTATTAGACAAACACACTTAATCCGAATTTTAATGGTTCACAGAATGTCAGGCAAAATAGTCGGCCCTCACAAATGTTCACTTCATCAAATCTGGCCCTCTTTAAAAAAAGTTTGGACACCCCTGGCCTAGGCCATCTTTATGTAGAGCAACAATTCTTTTTTTCAGATCCTCAGAGAGTTCTTTGCCCTGAGGTGCCGTGTTGAACTTCCAGTGACCAGTATGAGAGAGTGAGAGTGATAACACCAAATTTAACACACCTGCTCCCCATTCACACCTGAGACCTTGTAACTACTAACAACTACTTCCTGCAACTACTAACCTACTAACGATTCACATGACACCGGGGAAGGAAAATGGCTAATTGGGCTCAATTTGGACATTTTCACTTTGGGGTGTACTCACTTTTGTTTCCAGCGGTTTAATCATTAATTGCTGTGTGTTGAGTAATTTTGAGGGGACAGCAAATTTACACTGTTATACAAGCCGTACACTCACTACTTTACATTGTAGCAAAGTCATTAATATAATAAAATATTTACAAAAATGTGAGGGGTGTACTCCTTTTGTGAGATACTATATACAGTAATCACCTCTTCAGTAGTGTATTTCTCTAACCTCTTTTCTGCTCCACCATTGAAACCTCAGAAGACCCCCTTGGCATTCAACACTTCTGAGAGTGTTGGGTCAGAGGAAAGAACCAGTGCACAGCGAGGGTCACAGGCATCAAACTCCCCCAGAAAAGAGCACCAGAAAGGTAAGTATATGCCATCTTTTATTGCAGGAGCATAATCGATTTAACCTTTCAGAGACCTAATGGGGTCTCTTTAAAGGATATGCAATCTGACAAAATAGCTTGGTTGCCATTGTTGACCTCCTTCCAAGATAATCCATGTCTTATGCTTCAATATATTCCCAGTTACTGACATTTAGTAAATGAAGAGTGGAGTCCGAACTTTTGATTTTCAGTGACTCAAAAATCAACATGATAGCCAAGGAAACATCACTTCATAAAAGGAAGACAGCAATGGCAGCCTATGTCTTTCGCTCACCACAAGGTTCCGAAAATGTGTCATTAGGCTTTTGACATTTCAGCATTCTTGCAGCAGTATGTTTCTGTGCATTTATTAGGAGACGATAGTTCAGACGTATAGTAAAAGGTGTTTGGTGCCCATGGGTGCCATTGGACATAAAACCAGACCTGGCTACAAATTAGGTATTCTAGTATCAAAAAGAAGACATATGATTTAAAAATACAAATTTGACTCCAAAATCTAAACAAAAACTGTCTGACTTTCCTTGGGCTGAGTGAATAAATATCAATCCCAAAAATCTCTTTGTCATTGACATGGCTGTAGTTTCCCTTTACCGAATGTTAATCAAGAAAAACAGTCTTAAATCTGGCCTAAGAAGTAAATATTAAGGATGCTTTTAAACAATAAAATGCATTTTCCTGCTAAGCTCAGAACTGTCAGACTTAATTCAAAATAATGGTGTCTGACATCCCACAGAAGCTCTTAAAAACCAGGGGAAGCTTTTGTGGTTGCAAGTGTATGTGTTAGAGCATGAAAGTGTTGTATTTTAGTCTAGCAAAGTGAAAAATGCTGTTCTGCACTGTCATGTAGTCTGTAATATTGAGGCACCTGCCCCAGAAACAACCTTATTATGAATCTACGCCCCTGCAATCACATATTTTCTGGTAACAGTTTGTCTGCGGAAAGGCCCATATTAAGTCAGTTCTGACAAAATACTCAGTTCAAAATATCATTTCATGTTTTGCAAATTTTCACTTTGTATCATTTTATCTTTATTTACTATTGCGATTACGCACTATATGCAATTTTAAACACAATAGATTAGGTAGTGTTTACTTCGATAAGTACAGTATAATCTATAAAAGGTCAATTACTGTTTAAAAAAGTAACTCTGCTCTAATGGTTGAGAGTCCATTTTGTGGCATTGCATGCTTAAAAACATGTGTTAATGCACATTGTCACAACTCATGGCAATGTGCCTGCTTTATGAGCAGTGTGCTGCTGCACCATTCAATGTGACAGTACCCCAATGCATTTGTACATTAGAGTACAATGCACAACACACTGCAGTGTGCCACAGTTGCTTATGTAGCGCACCAACCCCAGACTTTACCTGCTTTTCTTCTGCTTGGCTCCTCCGCAGGAAAGACTGAGGCACGCCGCACCACAAGCCCGTACCCTCCTGAATAGGGAGGTTGAGCGGTGTTAGTTTCTCGGGCCTGCTTGCAGCCAGTGTTTAAAAACCTCCAGTGCTGACCTTGTTTCTGTGGTAGTCAGAAACAAGTCTTAGTTCTCCCCAGTAAGCAACTGTCCACACCAACTGAAAGGGCCAACTCTTATTTATTCTTTTTAGCACAATAAACAGTCTCTTTGAGAGCAGACAGGTTGGGACAAGACACAGGTCAGATAAGGTGGGAGGAGGTCCAGGCACAAACTTGGGTTTTCTCCTGCTCTGATTAGCACTAACAGGCTTGGCGCACGGTCTCTGCCACAGACCATGAAGTTGGTCACTGCCACTGACCTTGGGTGCCTAGTGTCACTGCCACTGTGACTTAAAGAACACGCACTTCCTTCCGTTAGTAAACTGGCCCCTTTTTAGGACAAGAACATCCCTCCGGAGAGTTACCAGAGGCCCCATCTGTCACCACGACTCTGCGCTGGGTCTTCAGAAAGGGTCACCTCCCTGGCCTCCTCGCCCTGAATACGGGTCCCCTTCGCAAGGCAGATCCCTGGGAGTCTCGGTCCCCGGCGGATCCCAGCCGAAGGCTGCTGGGCTCCGGGCCTTTCTCCAAAGTACCTCACCCCAGACTGAAGGTGTCTGGGATGGAACAGCAGCTCCGTCTCCGGGCCTAGGGCACCCAGAGACCACCCGACCAGGCCCCTGGGCCTAGGGCACCCGGAGGCGACACACACGCACCCAGGCCTAAGGTGCCTGAGCGCGGAACCGACCCCTCTGGAAGATGGCCGCCCCCTTTTATATTCTCTCCCGACAGGCACAGCAGGTTCCCCACCCCGCCGTACTGCTGCCAAGAGGGGACAAAAAAAGGCACAACCTTGTACTGCGGTTCAACCCGGGCCCATGGCAACAGTGTCACCTATAGGCCCCAGGGAACTACACACCAGTACCATCTCCCAGGGACAGAAATGTTCCATGAAACCTTACAATTAGTGCATCTGAGCCTAGTTACCACTCAGATGCTTCCCCCTAAATGTAACCACCCGCTACACATATACTGTGAATTGTGGTGTGCTGCATTTTGAAAAGAGGGTCATATGAGTTTTTTCATGTGTTTTATTGCACTGGCAGCCCATTCATAATGAATGGATTGCTTTAACACAATGCATGGTAATGCATAACTTAATGCAAAGGAAAGGAATAGGAAAAGTTTGCAGCATTATGAATACATTCCCTTCTCTGCAACTTAGCAACACACATATATAAAACATGCCTAAGACCATTTCTTAATTTTACATGTAAGATTTTTTATTTTAAATTCAGGAGGCAAAGGATTGTCAGGAAACTTTAAAATCATTCCTTGCAGAGGGGCTGTGCCCACATTGCAAAGGTTACTTGCTTGTTCAGGTCTAGGAGACACATAAACTAATATTTAGCTACCCAATCATTTGCTCCTCCACACTGCTATACTGTTCCCCACACCATCTTTCCCCCCATGATCCAGCGGTCTAGGTCCCTGATATCATCAAGACCATGCAAGGTCCATAGTCCTGTGTAGAATGTGGCACAGTCCACCACCAGAGCATGGGGTATCATGATCTGCCAGGGGAGCGAAAGGATCAGGTTAGTAAAAGTACTTTGTCTTTTCCTCTAGACCAAATGAGCAGCCCACGCTGCATGTGAAAATGTTAAAGTTTTCCTGGGTTGTGCATTAAGTCAAACACTTCAAGTGAAAATAAGTTCTTAACCACTTCAATACAGGGCTTTTTATACCACTTCCATATCAGGCCTATTCTGGCACTTTTCTCCTACATGTACAAATCATCATTCTTTTGCTAGAAAATTATTCAGAACCCCCAAACATTATATATGTTTTTTTTAGCAGACACCCTAGGGAATAAAATGACGGTCATTGCAACTTTTTATCTTGCACGGTATTTGCACAATAATTTTTCAAACGCCTTTTTTTTAAAAAAAAAAATGGTTTCATGAATTAAAAAATAACAAAACAGTAAATTTAGCCCAATTTTTTTATAAGATATAAAAGATTATGTTACGCCGAGTAAATAGATACCTAACATGTCACGCTTTAAAATTGTGCACACTCATGGAATGGTGCCAAACTTCGGTACTTAAAAATCTCCATAGGCGACGCTTTGAAAATGTTTACAGGTTACAGTTACAGAGGAGGTCTAGTGCTAGAATTGTTGCATGCGCTCTAACGCACGGGCCGATACCTCACATATGTGGTTTGAACGGCGTTTACATATGTGGCTTCTGAGCGCGAGCTATTGGGGACAGGGGCGTTTTAAATTTTGTTTTTATGGGTGTTTTAATTTTCTTATTCTTTTTTTTGTTTTTTACTTTTTTTTATTTTTACACTTTTTTTACTTTTTTTTTTGATCACTTTTTTACTATTACAAGGAATGTAAACATCCCTTGTAATAGGAATGGTGTGTGACAGGTCCTCTTTATGGAGAGATGTGGGGTCAATAAGACCCCACATCTCTCCTCCAGGCTGGAAAGCATGAGATCGGGAAAAATAAATCACAGATCTCATGCTTTCAGCCGCAATTGCGGCTTTGTTTACCTTTGGGAACCCGGGCATGACGTCATCACATCGCGCCCGGGCCTCCGACGGTCATAGAGATGACTGGTGACCAGTCATCTCTATGCTGGTCATGTGACCACCGGACGATTCTTTCTCCGGGCCCCCGATGGCGCGGGAGAAGCACCTGATGGCGGCGGGAGGGGGGATGTCCCCTCCCGCCGCCTATAAGAACGATCAAGCGCGGAATCAACGGCAGAAGAGAAGAATATCTGAATGATGCCTCTAGCTTCAGGCATCATTCAGATATCCCCCCACAAACCCAGGAAGTCATATGACGTCCACCGGGAGGGAGAGAGGGTTCCTGCCGGCGTCATTTTACAATGACCCGGTATGGAAGTGGTTAAACAAACTGCTAGGAGATAGAGCATTTCCCCTTTCTCATAGCATTTTCTTTTGTGCATACGTGTAGTGTACACAGTGGGGTTGATTTACTAAAACTGAAGAGTGCAAAATATGGTGCGACTGTGCATAGAAACCAATCAGCTTACAGTTTGTTTTTTTTTGTCAAAGATTAATTGAACAAATTGAAGTTAGAAGATAGGGATGAGCTTCAAGTTTGAGTCAAACTCATGTTCGACTCGAACATTGCCTGTTCGCCCGTTCGCCAAACAGCAAACAATTTGGGGTGTTCGCGGCATATTCGAAAAGCCGCGGAACACCCTGTAAAAGTCTATGGGAGAAATCTAAAGTGCTAATTTTAAAGGCTTATATGCAAGTTATTGTCATAAAAAGTGTTTGGAGACCCGGGTCCTGCCCCAGGGGACATGTATCAATGCGTTTTTTTGGGAGCAGTGATTTTAATAATGCTTAAAGTGAAACAATAAAAGTGAAATATTCCTTTAAATTTTTTACCTGGGGGGGGGGGGGGGGGGTGTATAGTATGCCTGTAAAGTAGCGCTTGTTTCCTGTGCTTAGAACTGTCCCTGCACAAAGTGTCATTTCTGAAGGAAAAAAGTAATTTAAAAGTACTCGCGGCTATAATGAATTGTCGGCTCCCAGCAATACAGAGAAAAGTCATTGAAAGTCATTGATAAAAAAAAAAAAAATGCGTGGGGGTCCCCCCAAATTCAATTACCAGGCCCTTCAGGTCTGGTATGGATATTAAGTCGAACCCTGCGTCAAATTTTAAAAAAAATTACGTGGGTTTCCCCCCAAATATCCATACCAGACCCTTTATCCGAGTACGCAACCTGGCAGGCCGCAGGAAAAGAGGGGGGATGAGAGAGTGCCCCCCCTCCTGAACCGTACCAGGCCACATGCCCTCAACATGGAGAGGATGCTTTGGGGGTCTGTGACCCCTCAAAGCACCATGTCCCCATGTTGATGGGGACAAGGTCCTCATCTCCACAACCCTTGCCCGGTGGTTGTGGGGGTCTGAGGGCGGGGGGCCATCTGGGGTGCCAAGGTTCGCCATCACTGGAATAATGTAACTCTAGTGTGCATGCACAGGTGTGAAGAGAGTAGACACCGATCCTGAAGAAGCAGCAGAGAAGTTGGTAGCAGTGTACAGACTGCAAAGCTGTCAATGCTGGAGGAAGGCAAAGCTATGCTTGTGTACACATTATGACAAATGCTGCTGACTCTCAGCCATGCTACAGTTCTGCTTTAAATTTATGTTCCTAAAAAGGAAACTTTTACTGAGGAAGGAAAGAGGCTACCATTGCTGAATTTTCCTTTTAAGACCCCTTTCACACTGAAGCGCTGCTAAAACAGCTGTTAAAGTGCCGGTCGTTTTTGCAGTGCTTTAGGGGCGTTTTAGCGACAGTTTTCAGGTGCTAGTGGGTCGCTTTATTTTTTAAGGTCACATGACAACAGGGACCTTAAAAAAAAACCTTTTGACACGCTTTTAAGGCACTTTGGAAGCGCTGTCCATTAATTTCAATGGACAGGGGCATGTTTGGAGCACTATTTACAGTGCTCCAAACATGAACCAAAGATGCTGCTTGCAGGAGTTTTTCTACCATCCCGCAAGCGCACCGTCCCAGTGTGAAAGCACACATTGAAATTAATGGAAGGCAGTTTTCAGGCGCTTTTCCGGTGCTAAAACGCCTGAAAACTGCCTCAGTGTGAAAGGGGTCTAAAAATACAGGTCCCTGCACCCTGACTGTCATACTGATCAAATGGTTTCAATATTACTGAGTATAAGCATGCCGAATAGGAGCTGTGACTTTACTCATGAATTGTGAAAATGCTGTGCTGAATGAGACCTTAGCACTGCATGGCAAAAGTCTGAAAACCACGATGCCCTGTGTTACAACAGTAAAATGACATCCAATGATGTGCCCTGAAAATATGACATTTTTCCAGCCAAGTAGAAGTAGTAGTAAAATTTTGACTACCAGTTTCAAATTTTTCATTTCCCAAAAGGATAAAAAATTATTGTCTTTTAAAGGTCATAATTTTCTGCACGTGCTCAAAAAGCTAAGCACACACTAGCTGCTGAGTTATCTGTCAAGTGGAGGAAAAGTGGGGGAATCTAAATCTGTTGTGCCACAGTTTGGATGTTTCCTTTACAAGACCTAATATAACACAGAAAAGACACAACTAATAGCTTTAGGCCACAGTCTTTTCATAGAACAGAACAAAATCAATACGGTCTTCATTCACATCATGTGAAATTTACCCTTTTGTTTGAAAGGTTGTTTGATTAGATCTGTACATGAGTGTGATATTTATTGATTTTGCACAACTCTATTAAATGGCACCTCTTCATTTGTATTAAGCCCATTTCCACAGGGAAGTGTAGATGTCTGCAAAAGACTTAACCTGTTTGCTGAGCTCCTTAAAAGGAGTCTGCCTACTATCCAACTTGTCATAAGACTCAAAGGTAACAGAAACTCAGTTATAATAATTAAATATTTTATCAACTATTTATCAAGTTGGAAAATGTATATAAATTTGTACATTATCAGCTCTAAGTACTTTAAAGATGTATTTCAGTCGGATACCGTAATTACACATTTAATTTAACACTGAACGCCAGGCACATATAAAAGACACAAATAATGCAGTTCTGTATTCATTGATAGAAGATTTAAATAATTTTTGTAATGCAAGCTGTGTAAGTATCCGAATTTGACCTAGTATCAACCTCTTGCATTTCCCATGTACATTAAGTTTCCAATTTGGAGAGGGAGAACAGGTACAATGAGCTAATCAGATATTCAGTAGTGCTAACAAGGAACATGCTGATAGGAGGAGAGAGCAGAATGACAGACTTCCCTAAACTACGAACCTTGCTAGAGGGCATAAATTGGGATAAAATTATAGGAACAAAGACCACGGAGGAGAGATGGGTTTGTTTTTAGAGAATATTAAATAAGGGCATTATTCAATGCATCCCATTGGATTATAAATTTAAAAGAGCAAACAAAAGTCCTGGATGGCTTAACTCCAATGTGAAAATGCATATAAAAGCAAAGGAGAAGGCATTCAAAAAATGTAAGGTTTAGGGATCATCATCAGCATTCAGACTTTATAAAGAATGCAACAAGAAATGTAAGGGTGCAATTAGGGCGGCCAAGATAGAACACGAAAGACACATAGTGGAGGGGAGCAATAAAAATCACAAGAAATTCTTTAAGTATGTAAACAGTAAAAAAGGGAGGACAGACCATATTGGCCCCATAAAGAATGAGGAAGGACATCTGGTTACAAATGATGGGGAGATGGCGAAGGTATTGAATTTATTCTTCTCAGTCTTCACAAGGGAATCGGGGGGCTTCAGTAAGCAAAACTGCAGTGTTTATCCTCTTGACACATCACAGGAAGCAACTCCATGGTTAACAGAGGACAGAATTAAAATTAGACTTGGGAAACTTAACATTAATAAATCACTGTGACTCAAGGGTACTTAGGGAACTCAGTCAAGTAATTGCCAGACCATTGTTCCTAATTTTTACTGACAGTCTACTACTGACTGGAATAGTACCAGCTGATTGGAGAAAAGCCATTGTAGCACCAATATTTAAAAAGGGCCCAAAATACATCCCTGGGAATTACAGACCAGTTAGCCTAACATCAATAGTATGCAAGCTCTTGGAGGGGATGATAAGGGACTATATACAAGATTTTAGTAATGAGAATGGTATCATTAGTAGTAATCAGCACGGATTAATTAAGAATTGTTCTTGCTAAACCAATCTATTAACCTTCTATGAGGAGGTGAGTTGCTATCTAGCTAAATGAAGGCCCATAGACGTGGTGTATCTGGATTTTGCAAAAGCATTTGACACAGTTCCCCTTAAACGTTTACTGTACAAAATAAGGTCAGTTGGCATGGACCATAGGGTGAGTACATGGATTGATAACTGGCTACAAGGGTGAGTTCAGAGGGTGGTGATAAACGGGAAGTACTCAGAATGATCAGGGGTCGGTAGTGGGGTCCCCCAGGGTTCTGTGCTGGGGCCAATACTATTTAATTTGTTCATAAACGACCTGGAGGATGGGGTAAACAGTTCAATTTGTATTTGCAGATGACACTAAGCTAAGCAGGGCAATACATTTTCTGCAGGATGTGGAAAACTTGCAAAGAGATCTGAACAAATTAATGGGGTGGGCAACTACATGGCAAATGAGGTTTATTGTAGAAAAATTTAAAATAATGCATTTGGATGGCAAACATATGAATGCAATCTATACACTGGGGGGGGGAACCTCTGGGGGAATCTAGGTTGGAAAAGGACCTGGGGGTCCAAGTAGATGATAGGCTCAGCAATGACATGCAATGCCAAGCTGCTGCTAACAAAGCAAACAGAATATTGACATGCAATAAAAAGGAGACAAACTCCAGAGATAAAATTATAATTCTCCCGTTCTACAAGACTCTGGTCTGGCCACACCTAGAGTATGCTGTCCAGTTCTGGGCACCAGTCCTCAGGAAGGATGTACTGGAAATGGAGCGAGTACAAAGAAGGGCAACAAAGCTAATAAAGGGTCTGGAGGATATTATTTAGGAGGAAAGGTTGCGAGCACTGAACTTATTCTCTCTGGAGAAAAGACGCTTGAGAGGGGTTATGATTTCAATTTACAAATACTGTACTGGTGACCCCACAATAGGGATAAAACTTTTTTGCGGAAGGGAGTTTAACAAGACACGTGGCCACTCATTAAAATTAGAAGAAAAGAGGTTTAGCCTTAAACTACGTAGAGGGTTCTTTACTGTAAGAGTGGCAAGGACGTTGAATTCCCTTCCACAGGCGGTGGTCTCAGGGTGGAGCATCGATAGTTTCAAGAAACGATTAGATAAGCACCTGAAAGACCACAACTTACAGGGATATACAATGTAATACTGACACATAATCACACTCATAGGTTGGACTTGATGGACTTATGTCTTTTTTCAACCTCACCTACTATGTAACTATACAATATATCATAGGCGTGCACAGCCTAATGCATTAGGGTGTGCACCTCAAACCAAAGCTCAAACACATGTGCGTCTGAGTATGTATATATATATATATATATATATATATATATATATATATACACACACTCTTATAAATAAATGTAAACAAACATTTTAAAATGTATTAAAACATTTTTAATGAAATAAACATTTATCAATGTAAACAAACATTTTTTTTTTAACTTATTAATTAAATAATCTTTTAACATAAGCAAACCTTTTAAATAAATCTCCAGATCAAAGAAGCAATTTTTACACAAACCGCACGGTAAGTAGGACTTTTTTTTAGAAGTGTCCAAATTATTTTTAATTTTTTTAAATAAGTGTAAAATTTTAATATCCTGAATTGTATTTACTGCTTTAAATAAACTTGTTAGATCCCCCAGGAACAAGACATCTCCCCAGCAACAATAGATCCCTCACGGCAACAATAGATCTTCCCAGCAACAATAGATCCCTCCCAGAAACAATAGATGCCCCCCCCAGCAACAATAGATCTCTCCAGATTGGTCTGTGTGAAAGTTATACAGTCTACAAACTATGGTATACTGTATATATATTACAATTGATCCGGATGCTGATATGGGGTATGGCAGTGATCAGGACGCTGGTATGGGGTATGGCAGTGATCAGGACGTTGGTATGGGGTATGGCGATGATCAGGACGCTCTGATTGGACACAGCAGTCACATGGTACAAGACCAGCGGTAATGGGATTCACTGTCTCCAGGCCACACACTGATCACAGGGCTCCCAGGTGTGCGCTATGTGAGCCGCGCAGGAGCCTCCAATGTGGGCTGACGTACAGGTACGTTAACCCACATTGGCACTGCTTCCTGTCCACCATATATTGAGGCTGTGGCATACAGAAAGTAGTTAATATACACTTAGAATTTTTTTTATACCAAAGACATGTAGTAGAATAAATTTTGGGCCAAATTTTTGAAGAAAATTGATTTTATTGGATAGGTTTTATAACAGTAGTAGTAGTAACAGTAGTAAGTAGAAAATATATATATTTTTTTTTAATTTTTCATTCTTCAAACATAAAAAACCTAGTGGGGATCAAATACAACAAAAGAAAACTCTATTTGCATGAAAAAAATTATATAAAATGAATTTGGGTAAAGTGTTGCATGGCTGCACAGTTGTCAGTAGCGCAGTTAAATATCAAAAAATGGCCTGGTCATGAAGGGGCAAAATCTTCCAAAGGTCATGGTTAAGTTGAGTTTTAAATGTATGTAGCGGGTATATACTTTTCTGTGTATTTAAAACTGGCAGAGACACCAGTGATGTGCAGTTCCCTGCAGCCCAGCGGGTGGCGCTGTCGCCTTGGGCTGGGGTTGAACCATTGCTGTGTGCCGGGCTCCCTTTTTGTCCTCCCTCGGCAGCAGTATGGTGGGGCGGGAACCCGCCGTGCTTGCTGGGAGAGGGTATAAAGGGGCCGGCCATCTTTGTCACGGGGTCGAGTCCCGGGCACCTTCAGCCTGTGGGCGGTGGTTCGTGTCGGTCCTCTAGGCGGCCTAGGCCTAGAGGATGTTCGGAGGTCGTGTTCCATCTCAGGCACCTTTAGCCTGGGGTGAGGTACTCGGATGGAGGTCTGGAGCTCAGTGCCCAACACTGAGTTCCGCGAGGGAAGGAGATCCTAGGGGACCCTGGGAGTGGGTACCCGAATCCGGAGGGTGTAATGGACCGGTGGGAGATACTTGCTTGAAGACCTGGTGTAGCATATTGCCAGTGACAGGTGAGCCTTCCATCGGAGACTGCCTGGAAGGAAATCCCCCTTCGCTCCGAGACCGCAACCCACTTTCAGGAAGGAAAGTGGAGAGTTCATTGTGCCTGGGCCTACTCGCATCCACACCCCCCCTTGTCTGTTCGTTGAGGGAGTCCAACTGTCTGTGTATTACTCTGTTATTGGAAGAATAAATGAGTGTTGGACTTTAGTGGTGTGGGGCTCATTTACTGGCAGACACTGTTTGAGAAAACCAGGAGGAGGTCTCCGGATGCAGAACACCGACCCGAAGGTAAAAGAGGATTGTCTCTCACTGCATATATTCTGCAGGGGGACTTGGCGTGGTGACCCCGCACTCTCTCCTTCAGAGTACCCCTAGACGAGTGCCAGAGTAAGAAGAGTAGAGAGGAGAGGGTGGAGGCCGCTACATGTAATTTTCATAAATTGTTCTCACACGTTAAAATAAAATAACATTATTGAAGCGTTATTTTAAAACGTGTGAGAACAATTTAAAAAAAAATACATTTAAAAATCTACTTAATGTATGTATGGGCAATTAAAAATTATTTATTTATTTTTATTTATTTATTTATATATATATATATAAGTCTCAGGTACGTGCGAGAAATGACCGAGGGGAAACAGGGAAAGTGACCTGGGGTGTGCCGGGGTCACATGGTCGGTATGCGTATGCCTAAAAGGGGGCATACCCAAGTAAAAGTAACGGAGAAGAAATAACAAGAAAAAAGGGGAAGGGCGGGAGGGGCACGAGAGAAATGACGACAGGCAAGGAGGAGAGAGGGCGGGTTTAAAAACCTTCCGACTCCTCCTACAAATTCAGGCAGGACCTGCGGTCCCGCCTTCTAACTTGTACCCGGAGTCTCAGGTACGTGCGGGAAATGACTGAGGGGAAACAGGGAAAGTGACCTGGGGTGTGCCGGGGTCACATGGTCGGTATGCCTAAAAGGGGGAAAAAATAAGACAGTAGGATGAGCTCCCAAAGAGACTGAAATGAAAGTAACCGTATGCAACCTCGAGCAGTCAAAATAAGACAGCCTGTGATAACTTGACATGTGGATCCGGAACATGTCCGGAAATGAATGCTGAACCCCACCAACCCAACTCCTCAACAAGCGAATACGAACCCCCTGGCGAGAAGCAGCAGACACTGCACCTAACCTGAAAGCACGGCCGGCGTGAGCATAAGGAGTAGGGATGAGCTTCGTGTTCGAGTCGAACATACGTTCGACTCGAACATCGGCTGTTCGATCGTTCGACGAAGATCGAACGATTTGGGCCGTTCGCGCCAAATTCGAGTGACGCGAACGGCCCACAATGCACTACGCCATCGCAGTGTCATCCAGGCGCTGTGATTGGCCAAGCATGCACTGTGACCCCGCATGCTTGGCCAATCACAGCGCCGGCAGCGAGGAGAGCAATGATTGGCCACAGGCAGGATGCCTGTGGCCAATTATTGCTGAGGGTGTTTAGTACACGCCCCACACTATAAAAGGCCGCCAGCACGGCGGCCTAGTGTAGTGTGTTCCGGAGCAGGGATAGAGCAGCATAGGCAGGGACAGTGACTGTTATTTCTTTCTTGCTTAACCTGGATTCCTTTAGTTTAGGGAAAGAGAAGGATAGGTAGGGAGAGTGTCAGTGTGTTTTGTGCTTGTGCTATAGTGTGCTTAAAAAAAACATTTATTCTAGGGACAGAAAACTGTAGGTAGGGACAGTGTCAGTTTCTTTCACTCTGCAAGTCCTTGTTTCCAGGGACCTGGAAGGACAGTGAGTGAATTGTCCTTGTGCTATATTGTGCTTAAAAAAACATTTATTCTAGGGACAGAAAACTGTAGGTAGGGAGAGTGTCAGTTTCTTTCACTCTGCAAGTCCTTGTTTCCAGGGACCTGTAAGGACAGTGAGTGAATTGTCCTTGTGCTATATTGTGATTAAAAAAAACATTTTTTCTAGGGACAGAAAACTGTAGGTAGGGAGAGTGTTTTTTTTCTTTCACTCTGCAAGTCCTTGTTTCCAGGGACCTGGAAGGACAGTGAGTGAATTGTCCTTGTGCTATATTGTGCTTAAAAAAAACATTTATTCTAGGGACAGAAAACTGTAGGTAGGGAGAGTGTCAGTTTCTTTCACTGTGAAAGTCCTTGTTTCAAGGGACAGAGAAGGACACCTGAAGGTAGCCCTTATTGCTTTTTTCCCATCTCCCTGCAGGCCATCTATTAGAATGTCTGGAAGGCAAACAAGGAGAGGCAGACAGTCAGGAGGCAATAAAAGAGGGCAAGCAGGCTCTGTGTCTGGGGGCAACAGTGCTGGTCGTGGACGCGGTGCATTGTCATCAGCACATGGCCATGGGACACGCTTGTCCTTCTTTTCGGCAGCTGGACATGTTGAGCCACATCATGCCGAAGACTTGGTAGAGTGGATGACCAAGCCCTCCTCCTCCTCCTCATCCTCTCTCACCCAGGCTCAGGGTACTGGAAAAGCAGCTGCCAAAGCGTCGTCTTCCCTGGTATCAATGTCAGACAAATCATCAGTCACTCCTTCCCTAGACCCACCATGTCCTCCTCCTGAGGAGTCCCCCGAACTGTTTCAGCACAGTGTTGGGTACATGCTCCAGGAGGATGCCCAGCGTTTCGAAGGGTCTGATGATGAAACCCAGCTAGAGGAAGGCAGTAGCGTGAGAGCAGACAGAGGGGATGCTCAAGAAGGACACCAATCTGGCAGTCATGTTCCAGCAGCTGCAGCATACTGCCAGATTGGCTCCAGTGATGAGGAGGGAGGGGATGATGAGGTCACTGACTCCACGTGGGTGCCTAATAGGAGAGAGGAGGAGGAGGAGGATGAGGAGGAGGCACATCTCCAACGAGGCAGGATGCCCTTTGGTGGCCAGCGTAAGGGCAGTACACCGACGGAATCACACCGCAGAGCTCCGCCTGTGCAGGGCGCTGCCTCTGCCCGTCATTCAAAAAGTTCTTTGGTGTGGGCCTTTTTTGAGGCTAGTGCATCAGATCGCACAGCTGCTGTTTGCAACATATGTCTCAAGCGTATATCGCGTGGCCAAAACATCAGCCGCTTGGGTACCACATGCCTGACCAGACATATGTTGACCTGCCATGCAGCTCGTTGGCAAGCCTACCTCAAAGACCCACACCAAAGAACAAAGCGGACCTCTCCTTGCACCGCATCAGCTGGGATCTCCAACCCCACTATAACTTCAGTCCTCTCTGAAACATGCACTGAGAGGAATGAAGGTGTAGAATTAGGTGTGTCACAGCCAAGTACTTGCGGCCACTCTGCTAGCAGTACACCGACGTCCGATTCTAGCAGGCAAATTTCCCTGCCCCAGCTGCTGGACCGTCGAAAGAAGTTCACTCCCAGCCATCCACATGCCCAGCGGTTGAATGCTAGCTTGGCTAAATTGCTAGCGCTTCAACTGCTGCCTTTTCAGTTGGTAGACTCGGCCCCCTTCCGTGAGTTTGTGCAATGTGCGGTTCCTCAGTGGCAGGTTCCCAAACGCCACTTTTTCTCACGGAAGGCTATTCCGGCTCTCTACCGGCATGTGGAAGGCAATGTCTTGGCCTCGCTGGACAGGGCGGTCAGCGGTAAGGTGCATATTACCGCTGACTCATGGTCCAGCAGGCATGGACAGGGACGTTACCTTTCTTTCACGGCCCATTGGGTCACTCTTTTGGCAGCTGGGAAGGATGCAGGACAAGGTGCAGTAGTGTTGGAGGTTGTCCCACCGCCACGCCTCCAAAATGCTACTACTGGTTGTGACACACCTCTCTCCTCCACCCCCTCCTCTTCTTCTTCCTCCATGGCCTCTTCCTGTGGTTTGTCCTATGAACCAGCGGTGCTCCGTAGCCGTTCACGGGGCTACGCAAGTACGCAGGCAAAAAGATGCCATGCCGTGCTTGCGCTGGTGTGTTTGGGGGACAGAAGCCACACTGGGGCAGAGGTCCTGTCTGCTCTGCAGGGCCAGGCCGAGAGGTGGTTGACGCCACGCCAGCTTAAGCCAGGAATGGTGGTTTGCGACAATGGCACCAACCTCCTCTCCGCCCTCCGACAGGGACAACTGACCCATGTGCCCTGTGTGGCTCACGTCCTTAACCTGGTGGTGCAGCGGTTCTTGGGCAGGTACCCGGGCTTACAGGATGTCCTGAGGCAGGCCAGGAAAGTCTGTGTGCATTTCCGCAGATCTTATAATGCCAGTGCTCGTCTGGCTGAGCTGCAAAAGGAGTTGAACCTGCCCAAGAACCGCCTTATATGTGACATGCCCACCAGGTGGAACTCAACGTTGGCCATGCTGCAGCGGCTGCACACGCAGCAGAGGGCCATCAATGAGTACCTGTGCGACTACGGCACCAGGACAGGGTCAGGGGAGCTTGTTTTTTTTTCTCCACGCCAGTGGGGCATGATCAGGGATGCATGCACTGTCCTGGCACCATTTGAGGAGGCCACGAGGATGGTGAGCAGTGACAGTGCATGCATCAGTGACACTGTACCTCGTGTCCACCTGTTGGAGCACACGCTGCGTGGAATAATGGACAGGGCACTTGAGGCAGAACAGAGGCAGGAAGAGGAGGACTTCCTTGCCTCTCAAGGCCCCCTTTACCCAGACAGTGTTCCTTCTGTCCCACCCATCGCACAGGAAGAGGAGGAGGAGGAGGAGGAGGAGGAGGAGGATTGTGTCAGCATGGAGGTGGAGGCTGGCACTCAGCATCATCAGCAGCAGTCTTTTAGGGATGATTTACAGTCCCAAGAAACCAGTGGACTTGTACGTGGCTGGGAGGAGGTGGCTGCGGATCATGTCGTCCTTAGTGACCCAGAGGACTCCGGAGCGAATGCCTCAGCAAACCTACGCTGCATGGCCTCCCTGATCCTGCAAAGTCTGCGGAAGGATCCTCGTATTCTTCGGATCAAGGAGAGGGACCATTACTGGCTGGCCACTCTCCTTGATCCACGGTACAAGGGTAAGGTTGCGGACCTTATGTTACCGTCGCAGAGGGAGCAGAGGATGAGACAACTCCGGGAGGCCTTGCAGAAAGGTCTGTGCAACGCGTTCCCAGAGACTGGGAGGTTACAAACTCCTGGTCCTGGACAACGAGTTGCTGAGGCTTCGGCCAGTCAAAGAAGGAGCGGTGGGGAAGGTGGCCGTCTGACCGATGCGTTCAGACAATTCTTTAGTCCGCAGCCCCAAAGTATGATCGGTTCCAGCAACCATCGCCAGCGTCTGATAAACATGGTGCAGGAATATCTAGGGGCAAGCTCAGACTTGGACACCTTTCCCACCGAAAATCCTCTGGCTTACTGGGTCTTGAGGATGGATCACTGGCCAGAGCTTGCACAGTATGCAATTGAGCTACTGGCCTGTCCTGCATCCAGCGTTCTTTCGGAACGCACATTCAGTGCTGCTGGAGGATTTGTCACGGATCACAGGGTGCGCCTGTCCACCGACTCGGTTGATCGACTGACTTTCATCAAGATGAACCAGTCTTGGATCACCACCAGCTACCACACACCTGATGCTGATATAACAGACTAATTGATTTTAACATGTCACATCCCTTCAAGACTGATGCTGATGCTGAGTGCCTGTGCTGTTATGTTGACTGGCTATCCTCCTCCTCCGAGTCCTCAATGATACGATTGATGATGATAGCTTGGAAGATCATTTTTGTTTATGGGTGCCGCCACCAGTGGCTAAGGCCCAATTTTTCAGCCCCTGTTTTACAGGGGCGTGTAATTACAATTTTTTTAGCAATAATTTGCCATAGGGCTCATTGCTGTGCTCCAAGTACAGTATCTGTGAGGGGTTGGAGTGTTGTGGCACCAGTGCCTAAGGCCCAATTTTTCAGCCCCTGTTTAACAGGGGCGTGTCATTACAATTTTTGAAGCAATACTTTGCAACAGGGCTCATTGCTGTGCTCCAAGTACAGTATCTGTGAGGGGTTGTAGTGTTGTGCCACCAGTGCCTAAGGCCCAATTTTTCAGCCCCTGTTCAACAGGGGCATGCAATTACAATTCTTGATCTAATAATTCACAGCAGGGTCCATTGCTGCACCCACCAAGAGTAACTCTGAGGGCTTACAGTCTTGTGGCAACGCCACCACCACCACGAAAGGCCCAATTTTTCAGCCCCTGTTCAAAAGGGGCATGTAATTACAATTCTTGATCTAATAATTCACAGCAGGGCCCATTGCTGCACCCACCAAGAGTAACTGTCAGGGCTTACAGTGTTGTGGCACCAGCACCACCATCAAAGCCCCAATTTTTACTACCACTGTTCAACAATTATATGTAATTAAAATTCCTGATATAATAGTTGACAGCAGGGCGTTCCAGCACCAACCAAGAGTAACTGAGTGCTTACAGTGTTGTGCCAACACCAACAACTAAGGGGCCTATTTCTGCAGAGTATATACGGCAGGTCCCTACTTTCAAACATCCAACTTACAAACGACTCCTACTTGCAAACGAAAGAAGACAACAGGAAGTGAGAGGAAATCTACCCCTAGAAAGGAAAATTCTCTCCTGTAAGAATAAATATGGGAGAAAGGGGTCTCATCTGTACTGATGCTTTATCAGCAATCCTTGTTTCAAGAAAAACACCACATTTCAAAAACAGTTGTCATTGGGACGGAAAGTGAGGTGAAATGTTCTGAACAGGGGCACAGACAGCAAAACAAATGTTACAGGGGTGATAACCCTTACCTATGTTTCCCAAAAAGTTTAAAAATAGATTTTTGGGCTGGAGCTACACTTCAACAATGTACCTGTTCAAAATTACAAACACATTCTACATAAGAACAAACCTACAGTCCCTGTCTTGTATGCACCGCCTGTATACGGCTGTTCAGAGTATATAGGGCCTTTTTTATTTTATGTGCGGGGTTCCCCTTAATATCCATACAAGACCCAAAGGGGCTGGTAATGGGCTGGGGTAGGGGGGGGGTCATGGGGTAGCTATGCCATTTTTCTTAAAGAATTTCATCCATATTACCGGGACCAGACATTACATTAAAGCCGCAAGCAGTTTTAAATGGCTTTTTTTTCCTTTAGAAGTGTCATTTTGTGCAGGGACAGTTCTAAACACGGGAAACACGTGGCACTTCACAGGCATACTTTAGACACCCCCCAGGTACGATATTTAAAGGAATATTTGACTTTTTTTTTTTCACTTTATGCATCATTAAAATGACTGCTCCCGAAAAACGACCGTTTTTAAAACTTCTTTTTGCATTGATACATGTCCCCTGGTGCACAACCCGGGTTCCCAAACCCTATTTATGACAATAACATGCATAATAGTTGTTATAATTAGCACTTTAGAATTCGAACGTTCGCATCCATTGTATTTAATAGGGTTCTAATGTTCGTTCGAACTTTCGGTCCGTTCGCGGGTTCTGGTGCGAACCGAACCCGGGGGTGTTCGGCTCATCACTAATAAGGAGCAACCCTCAGTGAAACGCCATGAATCTAATATGAACATACTAGGAACCAACTAGGAAAACATCATAACTGAACCTACAAGAGAAACGTAAAATCGCATGAAAAACATGAGGAACATAAAATTGCATGAAAAAACATAAACACATGAGAACGTAACGCATGAGAACGTAAACGCATGAGAACCATAATCGCATGAGAACATGACTAACAAGAGAAACGTAATTGCATGAGAACAACAAGAGAGACGTAATTGCAGGAGAACAACAAGAGAAACGCGATCGCATGTAACGCATAAGAACATAACTAGCATAAAAACATGACTGCATGAGAAACATGACCGCATGAGAAACATGACCGCATGAGAAATGCAACTCGCATGAGAAATGCAACTCGCATGGAAACGTAACCGCATGAGAAACGCAACCGCATGAGAAACGCAACCGCATGAGAAATACATAAGAAATGTAATCGCATGAGAAACGTGGCAAGACATACATGAACCCCACGAGAAACGTAACGCGAGAACGTGAATTGAATAGCGATCACATACACATTCCAACCAGAATCCTGAGACGGGGGAGATTGAACGCAACCGCCGATCGCATGACCCCCCCCCCCCCACACCAAAATACACTAATACACCGCACCCAGCCCCAACTACCCCAGCCTGAGAGAAACCCCAAAAGCCCCTCTAAACCCCCCCCCGCCCCATCACCACAGTATACACTGGCCACCACTGAGACACATCAAACCAGAGGGGAGGAGACAGGCCGAACTGAAGATATGAACCCGGATCAAACAGACTCAATCCGGCAGAAGAGCGTATATTATCATTCCGCAGAGGGCAGCATCCGGGCAGTTATCAATACTGGGAAGTGTGGCCCCCGGGGGCCGGCAGGAGGATGAGCCTGTCTGCAGGTGGTGGGGACAGATAACAGTCCGCTCAGGTAGGTCACTTCCAGGCAATCAGACACTCACAGCTGGGATGAGACATCCGCTTCCTGGACACCTCTGAAGCGCAACCCGGCGCCCGAACGCAGCCCTGGAAATACAGGGGAGGAGCCAGGACTACAACTCTCAGCATGTCGGAGGAGGGGGAGGCCATATATCAGTAGCAGGCCCCCGGCCCCCCCAAAATGACACACACGCGGCCATGGCAGACTAAGAGCGGCGGGCGGGCGGCCCCTCCTACGCCCGTAGACCTCCCTGACCGATACCTGTGCCCGCCCGAGAAGCGGAGAGGCGAGCACTGCAGCAGCCGCACATCCTCCTTGCTGAAAGGAAACCGGAAATGACGTCGTGGTCGCACCGGAAATGACCTGTCACTGCCTCCCACGAGAGAAATGACGACAGGCAAGGAGGAGAGAGGGCGGGTTTAAAAACCTTCCGACTCCTCCTACAAATTCAGGCAGGACCTGCGGTCCCACCTTCTAACATATATATATATATATATATATATATATATATATATATATATATATATATATATATATATATATATTATATAAATACACACTTACTTTTTTGCTGACAAGCCAGACAGGGTTCATATTGATTTAAGTTGTATATGTAATATATATATATTATATATATATTGTGAGGGGGTTAGCTCGGCAGCGGGTGTGTGTGACCCCCGGGATGGGCTCCCCACACAAAACAGGCCCAGCAAACGGAGGTTGTGGTTTTCAAAATCAAAAAGGTGCGGTTTATTTTCTATTTACAGTGACAAAACACAGCAAAGCAAAAGAAACATAACCAAAATAAATCCTGGTCAAGTTGACCTCTGACTAAACATACAGGTTTCCTAACTAACAACTGGGATCAGCCTAGTGCTGTCCTAGTCCCTAAGTCCCTGGTTTTAAATGTCCAAGCAAATAGCCACACAGGCTTTGTCTCACCGCACAGGGGTTCACTCTCCCTAGACAGTCCACACAGGTCTGGTTCCAGGCATGAGCTAACATCTAATGAAGCTGGGAGTTCTTATAGAGGCCTAAATGAGCTGACAAGCTTCAGCTGGTCTCATCAACTCCCTGTCTGCACGACGCCCAGCCCTCTCCCTAGAGGTATGAGTCATCCATGAGCCCACTAGCCTTATACAACTCTCCACCTAGTTGTATAAGTCGGCGTAAAGCCTGAATCTGGGCGAAATATATCTACCCCCCTGGATGCAACCAGGTGACTTTACCTTCCTGCTGTCACAATATACTGAAGCTCCCCTGATTCTTCCAAGAGAGAGAGAGGAGGTTGGAGGGGGGCGGAGTGCAGATGTACAGTGGGGCAAAAAAGTATTTAGTCAGCCACCAATTGTGCAAGTTCTCCCACTTAAAAGATGAGAGAGGCCTGTAATTGTCATCATAGGTATGCCTCAACTATGAGAGACAAAATGTGGAAACAAATCCAGACAATCACATTGTCTGATTTGGAAAGAATTTATTTGCAAATTATGGTGGAAAATAAGTATTTGGTCAATATCAAAAGTTCATCTCAATACTTTGTTATATATCCTTTGTTGGCAATGACAGAGGTCAAAGGTTTTCTGTAAGTCTTCACAAGGTTGTCACACACTGTTGCTGGTATGTTGGCCCATTCCTCCATGCAGATCTCCTCTAGAGCAGTGATGTTTTGGGGCTGTCGCTGGGCAACACAGACTTTCAACTCCCTCCAAAAGTTTTCAATGGGGTTGAGATCTGGAGACTGGCTAGGCTACTCCAGGACCTTGAAATGCTTCTTACAAAGCCAATCCTTCATTGCCCGTGCAGTGTATTTGGGATCATTGTCATGCTGAAAGACCCAGCCACGTTTCATCTTTAATGCCCTTGCTGATGGGAGGAGGTTTGCACTCAAAATCCTATGATACATGGCCCCATTTATTCTTTCATGTACACGGATCAGTTGTCATGTTCCCTTTGCAGAGAAACAGCCCCAAAGCATGATGTTGCCACCCCCATGCTTCACAGTAGGTATGGTGTTCTTTAGTTGCAACTCAGCATTCCCTCTCCTCCAAACACGACGAGTTGTGTTTCTACCAAACAGTTCTACTTTGGTTTCATCTGACCATGTGACATTCTCCCAATCCTCTTCTGGATCATCCAAATGCTCTCTAGCAAACCTCAGACGGGCCCGGACATTTACTGGCTTAAGCAGGGGGACACGTCTGGCACTGCAGGATCTGAGTCCCTGGCGGCGTAGTGTGTTACTGATGGTAGCCTTTGTTACGTTGGTCCCAGCTCTCTGCAGGTCATTCACTAGGTCCCCCCGTGTGGTTATGGGATTTTTGCTCACCGTTCTTGTGATCGTTTTTACCCCATGGGGTGAGATCTTGCATGGAGCCCCAGATCGAGGGAGATTGTCAGTGGTCTTGTATGTCTTCCATTTTCTAATTATTGCTCCCACAGTTGATTTCTTCACACCAAACAGCTTGCCTATTTCAGATTCAGTCTTCCCAGCCTGGTGCAGGTCTACAATTTTGTTTCTGGTGTCCTTCGACAGTTCTTTGGTCTTCACCATAGTGGAGTTTGGAGTGTGACTGTTTGAGGTTGTGGACAGGTGTCTTTTATACTGATAACAAGTTCAAACAGGTGCCATTAATACAGAAATGTTGCGTGTTTGAAGGTGACCAAATACTTATTTTCCACCATAATTTGCAAATAAATTCTTTCCAAATCAGACAATGTGATTGTCTGGATTTGTTCCCACATTTTGTCTCTCATAGATGAGGTTTACCTATGATGACAATTACAGGCCTCTTTCATCTTTTTAAGTGGGAGAACTTGCACAATTGGTGGCTGACTAAATACTTTTTTGCCCCACTGGTGTATATTACTCTGCTGCCGCCTACGGGACCTGCAGCCGGAACTATAGAAGACCCACCGGTAAATGCGGCTTGATTACTCCGTGGCTGTGGTCTCGGCGACTCCCTAGTCCCTGCTTAATCACCTCCCACTCGCAGCACACAGATGTTTTTGCTTGCCCGGACCGACCCCAGTGGTGACATGAGCTACACAGACAATGTCGCAGGCTCGCAGCAGTCACAACTAGCACTAGCAGTGAGAGCGCAGGCACGCCTATGCAATATATACATATATTTTAAGAATAAAAGAAAAATGTTCACTCCACATGTTAAGCCCGAGTCCCAACAATGATGTCAGAGGATCTGGATGATATTTGCCTTTGAAGTGCAAACATCATATGCTTACATAAGTCAACACAATGTCACTCTAATTTTTTAGTCATCACAAACCTGTAAAAAAGTTACTGTTGTACTAATTTGTGCCTTCATTAACCCAACTAAGTCTTATTGTTATTCTAACAATTTAAGTGAACCATATTTCCTGCTGCATGCAACACAATGTAGCATCGAAAGTGGAATAATCTCCTATAGTAAATATGTTCACTTTGAGCCGTCCTTTTTCACTGTTACATAAAATTTGAGCTAAAATAAATCTCCTGTAATTTCTTACCCCTATGTATTTATCGCAAAATATAGTTGAAAGTTTGTTGACTTACATTACGTAAGTCAACAAACTTTAACTATATTTTGCGATAAATGTATAGGGGTAAGAAATTACAGGAGATTTTTTATTTATTTTTTTACTACTTATTCCCCATTAAAAAAAAGAAACAAAGGTATATGTATCCAAATTTGCTTTCAAAGCTTTATCCCCACCCCAAAAAAAATTATAATATATTAGTGAGGATTACAAGTGTTACTATTGTGAGAAAATGAGACATCGCCAAAATTAAGAAAACACTCTGTGACTCAAGGTAGTTTCGGGAGTAAATGGACAAGGAACTGAATTAGTTAACTGCAGCAGAGTAAAATAAAGTCTCCTCCCATGCAGTAAAAGGATTGTATTAGGTGGAAAAGTAGTTTAAATCCCTGAACTGGAGGAACAGAAATATAAATGCTTTGTCAGATAAGACAGCTTTATTATTTGTACTTTACCTGTATTATATGCAGGTTTAAAGACTTGTGGGAGAAAACCTAACTGATTAATAAATAGGGATGAGCTGAACTGCCCTGGGTTCAGTTTGAGCGAGGTTCAGAGACTTCAATGAAGTTAAAGTGGAACTTTATTCAGAAAATGAAGTCCTACTAGATCACTTCAGGCTGGCCCATTTTGCAGGTATAGCTACTGTATGTAAAACATTAAAAATAAGTGCCTATACTGTTTAAAATCCAGTAATACGCTGTTTCATCCTGCTCTGCACATGCTCAGTTGCTCTCCCATTTCAGGCATTTTTAGGCACTGCTGAGTTTGTATAGGCCGATCTGTTGACAGCCTTAAAGCAGAATTAAACCCTCCTAACCTTTACAGCAAAGGAAGCAGTTTCTGTTTAAACTCCAACTGCCATGGTGCTGCACATGTGATCAGTTAGAACACCAGCCATTTGATTGTTTGACAGTTTGGTTGAGGACACAAGCAAATGTGACAGTTAGCAATCCTGGCATTCCAGGATTGTAACTGTTTTTTGAAACAATTAAATCAATGGGTTTAGTTCCACTTTATGATTTACTGCTGTTTGGGGGCTCTGGGCTTCAGCAAAATGGCAGAAAATGGCAGCCTCCAGCAAGAAGCAAGTTGTTATGGGTAAAGTTCTAATTTAAGGTTCCAAACCGTATTGAAATCAATGGGTACCAAATATTTCAAATCAAAAATGCCCATTTCTTGTGCTAATAGGCAAGGGGTTTTAAAAAAATAACATGGAGGGGAGGGGGGGGTTGTCAATGCCCTGGGTAATATGTACAAATACAAAAAAAATCCTTTTGGCCAGGAGCAATGATTGTGATTAAATGCTTAAAGAGAAACATTAATGTCAAATAAGAACATGCCTGGGGGTTTATTTCCTGCCTGTGGCAATAGAAATGTCGTTTGCCAGCAATTTAAACTGTGTAATTGTATCAACTATAACTTTTGCAAGAATGACAGACCCCCCCCCCCAATGTATACCATATCTTTTGAGTCTGATATGGGTTTTAAGAGGGTACCCAATGCAAAATACTAAAAAGCAATTGTGTGAGGCTCCCCAGGAAATCCATAGCACACTCTTCCATTCTGGTAGATATTTTAAGGGGGATCATCACACAAAAAAAGTTCCTTATGAAAAAAATGTAAATCCTAAAAAAAAGTCCCTCATTGTGAATCTATTGTCAGTCATGCATGCTGCCTGCTGACTTGCTAAAAGAAAAACACCTAATGGAACTGGAGCACATAAATGATCCTGATTCTATTCTCCAAGCTGTCATCAGCTATATAAGGGAAGGGGAGGGCATAGTGGTGACATAATTGACCAAATATGGCCATGGCCATTCAAATGCTGCTTCTATAAATGATGTTCAGCTCAGGCCAAACATCGGGCAGAGTGGGCAAAAGTTTGATTCAAACTAAAACATGGGCTCATTCCTATTAGTAAAGAGCATTTATTATCTGCACCGGATACTTGGTACATATCATATGGAAACACAGAGGCAACAACCAGAGTGGTTGTTGAGCAGAGGTGCAACAGAATAAAGGAATAAAAGGAGTTCCAAATTTGGCCCTAAGTTACACATGCAACAAATTTTGGATGTGGATAAAATATCAAAATATGGTTAAATTGTAATAGACATTTTAGCTTCCCAAAACAGCATAACACCCAATGCAAAAAGCAAGCTAAAAAATCCACAATCACCCCTAACAATATATCAGTCTTTGGGAGCAGGATGATAAAGAGTACTTTGTGTAACTAGGCACAGCTTAACAGACAAGGCGGGAAATAGTTAAGCCCTGTACACACGATCGGATTTCCTATGGATTCTAATCCAATGGATTTTTCCATCGGAAATCCGATGAAGCTGACTTCCATCAGTCTTGCCTACACACCATCAGTCAAAAATCCGACTGTCCCAAACACCGTGACGTAAAACACTCCGACAAGCCGAGAAAAATTAAGTTCAATGCTTCTGAGCATGCGTCGACTTGATTCTGAGCATGCGTGGGTTTTTTGTCGGATGGAGTTCCACACAGACGATCGGAATTTGCTATTGTTTTTTTTTCCATCGGATACATTTAAAACAGGTTCTATTTTTTCTCACCGATGGAAAAAAGACAGATGGGGCCCATACACGATCGGTTTGTCCGATGAGAAAAGTCCATCGGACTGTTTTCATTGGTAAAACCGATCGTGTGTACACGGCATAATAGTCATGGTAAGATAAGAAAACCTAGACAAAGACATAAATTATTAGAGACTTCTGAAGGTCACAACATGCTTCATAGAAACTATGTTATTATATACTGTATAATAGACCCAAATAGTGCATTAAGGTGAGTTCTAATATAGCTTTCGATGAAGCAGTAACCTAATCTTACTCCTCCCAGAGGTAGAAGGATCTTTATTTATTTCTCTTAATTGATAAGTATTTTTTCCATGGCTTTAGGAACCCTGCTTAAAAGAACAGACTTAGGGGTTGATTTACTAAAGGCAAATTGACTATGCACTTTGCAAAGTGCAGTTGCACTGTGCAAGAGCAGTTGCACCAGAGTTTAGTAAATGAGCAAAAGCTCTGCTGACTTTCATCATCCAATCATGTGCAAGCAAAAAAATTTTATTTTTTATTTTCAATGAACATGATTGGGTATTCTTTGCAAAGTGAAGCTTTACCTCATTTACTAAGTTCTGGATAAATTGCACTTGCAGAGTGCAACTGCACTTTGCAAAGTGCACAGTCTACTTGCCTTTAATAAATCAACCTCTAAATGTCCACAGTTGAGACCATAAAACAATATAATTATTCTTTGTGCCTTTATGGCAAAATCACCTGGTGTTATTTTAAGAAAAGAAAAAGACTTAAAAAAATTGATAATGTATTTTAAAATTACATTATAATGATCAGCCTCATATGGGATTTTAGTAACAGAGTTTACTCTACTTTAACAATTAACAACCTCCAATATTACCTACTTATTATAACCTGTCTCTTAATATGTGACCACTGCTGAGCCTAATCCTAATACTTAACCAAATCTAGCCCTAAACAGAGCCTTTAATATTTAATTTCCTCCTCATGCCGCGTACACACGATCATTTTTCCCGTCGGGAAAAATTTCATTTTTTTTTTTCGCCGAGAAAAACGATCGTCTGTGGGCTTTATGCCGTTTTTCTCGTTGAGAAAAATGGCAGGAAAAACGACGAGAAAAATTAGAACATGTTCTAAATTTTCTCATCATTTTTTCCATCATTTTTTTCCGCGGCAGTTTTCCCATAGGGAGACACTGCCGCGGAGCCCACAGACGGTCGTTTTTCTCGACAAAGAAAAAAATGACGGGAAAAACGGTCGTGTGTGGGGGAAAATGCCGTTCCCTCGTTTTTCATTTAATTTCATGTCATGATTCACGGCGGTGTTTTCACCGCCGTGAATCACGATCGTGTGTACGCGGCATAACACTTCATCTCTAACCCTATCATAATTTAGCATCTCAACCAGCCTTAACACTAATTTGTTCCACTGTGTTTGTTATCCAATGCTGTTATGCATTTTTCAGCAATATTACCATAAATTGGAAGATCATATAATTTTTGAGTTAGTATAATGGTTCTCTACTTTACAAATTTACATAAAAGGTTAAAAAGGTAAGACACAGGGTTCATCCAGTTCAACCTATGTGTGTGTGTTTCCATTACCCCTGTATATTATGCTTAATGAGGAAAACATCTAAAAGTGTGTTTATTTTATCAACATTCTCAGCTAACATTCTCCTGGGGAAGGGAGTTCCAAAGTAAAAAAAAAAAAACAGGAAGCGCAGCGCTGTCCAAAAAATTATATTCGTGCATTCCCAAATACTTATAATAAAATATCTCTGATTCAGACTTCAGACTTTGTATATACAGTGGGTCAAAAAAGTATTTAGTCAGCCACCAATTGTGCAAGTTCTCCCACTTAAAAAGATGAGAGAGGCCTGTAATTGTCATCATAGGTATAACTTAACTATGAGAGACAAAATGTGGAAACAAATCCAGACAATCACATTGTCTGATTTGGAAAGAATTTATTTGCAAATTATGGTGGAAAATAAGTATTTGGGCACTATCAAAAGTTCATCTCAATACTTTGTTATATATCCTTTGTTGGCAATGACAGAGGTCAAACGTTTTCTGTAAGTCTTCACAAGGTTGTCACGCACTGTTGCTGGTATGTTGGCCCATTCCTCCATGCAGATCTCCTCTAGAGCAGTGATGTTTTGGGGCTGTCGCTGGGCAACACGGACTTTCAACTCCCTCCAAAGGTTTTCTATGGGGTTGAGATCTGGAGACTGGCTAGGCCACTCCAGGACCTTGAAATGCTTCACAGTAGGTATGGTGTTCTTTGGTTGCAACTCAGCATTCTCTCTCCTCCAAACACGACGAGTTGGGTTTCTACCAAACAGTTCTACTTTGGTTTCATCTGACCATATGACATTCTCCCAATCCTCTTCTGGATCATCCAAATGCTCTCTAGCAAACCTCAGACGGGCCCGGACATGTACTGGCTTAAGCAGGGGGACACGTCTGGCACTGCAGGATCTGAGTCCCTGGCGGCGTAGTGTGTTACTGATGGTAGCTTTGTTACGTTGGACCCAGCTCCCTGCAGGTCATTCACTAGGTCCCCCCGTGTGGTTCTTTGATTTTTGCTCACCGTTCTTGTGATCATTTTGACCCCACGGGGTGAGATCTTGCGTGGAGCCCCAGATCGAGGGAGATTATCAGTGGTCTTGTATGTCTTCCATTTTCTAATTATTGCTCCCACAGTTGATTTCTTCACACCAAGCTGCTTGCCTATTGCAGATTCAGTCTTCCCAGCCTGGTGCAGGTCTACAATTTTGTTTCTGGTGTCCTTCGACAGCTCTTTGGTCTTCACCATAGTGGAGTTTGGAGTGTGACTGTTTTGAGATTGTGGGCAGGTGTCTTTTATATTGATAACAAGTTCAAACAGGTGCCATTAATACAGGTAATGAGTGGAGGACAGAGGAGCCTCTTAAAGAAGAAGATACAGTTATGTGAGAGCCAGAACTCTTGCTTGTTTGTAGGTGACCAAATACTTATTTTCCACCATAATTTGCAAAAAAAAATATTTCCAAATCAGACAATGTGATTGTCTGGATTTGTTTCTACATTTTGTCTCTCATAGTTGAGGTATACCTATGATGACAATTACAGGCCTCTCTCATCTTTTTAAGGTGGAGAACTTGCATAATTGGTGGCTGACTAAATACTTTTTTGCCCCACTGTATATATATGAATGTGTATTCATCAATTTTTATAAATCTGTATCAACCAAACTTCCATATAAACTTGTACTAAACATATTGATCAGTAAACATGTACCAATTAATCAAATAAGTGATTATGTGCAAACAAAAATTGATGTAGTCCCACAGTGCAATACACGACTGAAACAACAGTCCACTAAGTGATCCTCATTTAAAAACTTGTCCAGTGCTACCATCAAGTGACCCCTGTCCACCTCATGTCAGTCAGAATGCTCACCTTGAAATTAGACCTCTTTGGCTATAGGAGGTTTAACAGTGCTTGATATGAGAAAGGGTTAACTTCTTCCACAATCAGAAGCAATGGCCTGTAATTTCCACAAGGGGTTAAACAAATATCATTCCCTGGGACAAGCCAGACGTGTAAGAAAAAACATCATGCAAAATAGTGCTCACTGTTGTAACTTAATCGATTGCTACAATGCTATGTAATTAACACACTTACAAGATGGTAAACCAGCAAACAGCATATACAAGGTGTCAGCATTCATTCATATAAAGAATCAGTATAATACTCAGCCAGCTGATGTTAACAAATGAGTTGTTGCTCTCTGCAGAGATTTCAAGTTAGTATGATGATGTCAGCAAGCTCCGTCCCTTTACATGTTATGCCCATCTGAACTTCCTCAGAAGGCAAGGGATAGGCAAGTGATTTTCAAACAAATAGTATTGGGGGGCTTACCATTGCCTTGGGAGACATGTACAGTACCAAAGCATTTTTTATAAAAAAAAAATCAGTTTGGCAGGGAGCAGCAAATTTTAAAGCACTTTTTAAACATTATAAATGTTATATTCCTATATTTTTCTTCTGCAATAAAACAAATCTACCTGCCTGTTCGCAATCTTTTATAGAAATGTACGTTGAGCTGTGCATGTGAAAAGTAGTGTATATTCTTGGTACACCTTGGAATTGGACTGAAAAAACTCTAGGGAGAAGGAGAAGATATTGCCATCAGCAAGGGACATTGCAGACATTGCATTGTTGGAATGGAGAAAAGTATTTGTAAGTTAAGTTCTGCTTTAATTTCAATCTCAATATGATTACTAATCAAGTCAAACAGAATTTGCCCCAAGACAGAGCATTGAGACACAATACTCACAACCTTAGATAATTTAGAGAACGAGTCATTTAGCATTAGTCTCTGGGTTCATTTATGTAACCCATTTCCTATCCATGTACTGTACATACAATTTCTTTAAAGTAAACACTGCCTCTTTTTTTTGTTTTTGTTTTTGGTGACCTGCAAAGTAAAGGCAATAATGTGCTAGTATGCATTGCATACTAGCACATTATGTGAAACTTACCTGCAAACAAAGCCCTCGTTTTCCCCGCTGGAGGCCGCATCCATCTTCGCCCATCTTCCTTCCGTGACCACGGACTCTGGCTGTGTGACTGGCCGGAGCCACATGACATCACTCCCACGCATGCGTGTTGGAGACACCGGTCACGGCAAAGGGCTCTGAAGAAATGGCACGTGCGGCGGTTCCTTCAGAGAGCATGCGCCGATGACGTCATTGGCGGCGTATACAATAAATATCTCCTAAACGGTGCAAGTTTTGGAGATATTTACAGTATCTATAGGTAAGCCTTATTATAGGCTTACCTATAAGTACATACAATCAAGGGAAATTTACTTCCTCTTTAACACCAATAGATCAGTACAGTATTGAATTCATTAGCCAAATCCAAATGTACTATGTCCACTGACCTTTCACTATCTAAATATCTATTCACGTCATCATAGTATGTTAACAGGTTGGTCTGATGAGAACGATCTTTCATAAAGCTATGCTGGTTACAACTTATGATACCTTTATTGCAGAAAAAAAATCTTAATATAATTTCTTATCCTTTCCTCAATTACTTAGCTATTATTGAAGTTAGGCTGACTGGTCTGTAGTTTCCTGGTATACATCTTGACCCTTCTTTGAATTTGTACTACACCAATCAGTGTGTACCATACCAGTCAGTAAGCTGTATTTAAAAAAATTCAAATAGGTGCTTGGCTTTAACAGAGCCAAGCTCCCTGAGTACTCATGGGTGTATGTCATCTGGTCTTGGGGATAAGTGACTAATAAGTCAGTGTTTATGATTTATCTATATACCCTGTGTAGTTGCACTGGGACTGCCACAGAGTATGGTGGATCTCCTGTGTCACTGGAGGGTAATAGCCAACTTGCAGGAAAAACCAAAACAAATTACAGAATCACAACACAGTGGGTTGATTTATTAAACTTGAAGAGGGTAAAACCTGGTGCACCTCTGCATAGAAACCAATCAGCTTTCATTTTTTTTTTTGTCCAAGCTTAACTGAACAAGCTGAAATTAGAAGCTGATTAGCTTCCATGCACAGCTGCATCAGATTTTACACTCTTCAGTTTTAGTAAATCAATCCCAGTATGTGAATGTACAGAATGTAGCACTTAGAATGTAGTCATACAGGTTGGAGGTCAGACGGGGGGGGGGGGGGGCAATTGTAATCAGGGAATAAGATGAGGTCAGGGCAGGGAACAGGCAAAAGCAAGTACTAGTTTGGTATCTGGGTCAATAGCAGTCCACAAGCATGAAATAGCCTTTGATAAGGCAATAACTGAAAGTTTTAAGATCCCTTTAATAACTTCTGGTTGAGGAAAGGTGTGTAACTGTAAAGTTAGAACAATGTAGTGTTGAGCATCATCCAGCAGAGTCTACAGGCAGATCATTGCAGGGTCCACCCATTTAGAATGACCTCAGAGATACATTTTTCACCTCTTTCACCTTTTTATAAGTGTCATGATTACAGATAAAATAAACATAGCTCTAGACCAGCATTTCTCAGCTTTTTTCAGTCGAGACACCCTTTACAAATTATGGACCGTCTCGAGGCACACTATTCTAAAATGTAAAAGCTATTCTAATAGTTTTACATAATGCAGCAACATCCAAAAATCTATGCAGGACAACCAATGTTAGAAGTGATTTATTATTCCAAACCAAATATACTTTTGCAAACTGGTACTGACTAGTATTCCAATGTTTCACTACTCCCTTAGCTTTTCTCCAACACTCAGCGTATGTGACCCCCAACACTGATGGAGAGGGGCAGGGGAGGTTCAAGGATGATATGCAGGCGACTGACATCCCCTTTATCAACTGACAATGCTATTGGTCGTTAGGACAGCGGCAGCTAGAAGGTTGTAATGGTGCACATTGAAAACCTGTGACTTAGTGTAATGCAGGCTTGTATAAAAATTTTGGGCAATTTTTAGGTATTTTGCCTGGGCACCCTGGTTGAAAAAGGTTGCTCTAGATAGACTTTCCCCTTTTCAAATGGGAGTCATGTACCTTTGACAACCAGTCATGTTTTTTTCAGCTTTTTTTAAAGGTAGGCAGAATGATGAAGAGGTAAGAAGGGGAGTAGGGAACAGATGCCCCTCAGTCACTGACATCCTGGTTGTTGCCTTCTGGCAACATACATTTACTGAACTTGGTGGTCAGGGGATAACTATTACATTGTCTTATTACATTGCATATTGCATCACACGGCATTGTTCTTAACAAGTAAAATAACTGTTAATTTGGTTAAAAAAAAGAAGATAAATAGTATTTAGGGAATAGCAACTTATGTTCACGCTTAGCTGTTAAATCTGGCCTCCTCTCTAATATTCTGTCCTACCCCTCATCCCGACTGACAATTTATTTTGCAATGTGTCCCTGTGCTCCATTATCCAGAGTGGGGGTACCCTAACACAGGACATATGCTACTGACCAGATCACCAGGTGAAAACAGAGGGAAAACAAACTCAAAAGAAAACTAATGCAGCTACCACATCTAATAATTGGTAAGCTGCAATATATTAAATTTTTGGTTTTGGTTTTAATACCTCTTTTATGCCTTGTACACACGATCGGAATTTCCGATGGAAAAAGTCTGACTGACTTTTTCCATCGGATATTCCGACCATGTGTATGCCCCATCTGAGTTTTTCCATTGGAAATTCTGAGGAATTCCATCGGAGTTTAGATAGAGAACATGTTCTCTTTTACTCCGATGGAATTCCGTCGGAATTCCGATGTGATTTTGGCCGGGCAAAAGCCTGATCGTGTGTACAGGGCATAAGATGGCACATAACACCTTTTGGCTTTCATGCTTCCTCAGTATAGTTTTAGAGGAGCCTGGAGATCTCCCTGTGCAAATGGTGATTTGCTTAAAGTCAGTATTGGCATAACCATAAAGGCATGCACCCCTGCCTCTTATGCAACTACTAGAAGATTGTAGTGTAAGCATGGGTTTTCATTTAGTCACTCGCCTCATCCAGAATACAAGGAAACATTCTGCAGAAAGGCCAGTTACTTACCTTTTTGGGAATGGGTGAATTAAGAAATGGGTCACGAAAAAAGATGACTTTCACTAGTTTTCCATTGTATGTGTGGAAGGAGCTGGCATATTCATAAAGTTATGGGTTGCTGAAATGGGGATGTTTGTGTGCACAGTGGGGAAGCACAGCCTAATGCAATGCAAATAAAGAAAGCCAAAAGTTGGAAGCCTAAAACCTCACTGAAAATAGGAATGGGCCGAACACCCCTCCCCCCTGGTTCGGTTCACACCAGAACACCTCGAACAGGCAAAAAGTTCTAGCGAACATGCAAACCCTATTAAAGTCTATGGGACACGAACATGGAAAATCAAAAGTCCTAATTTTAAAGACTTATATGCAAGTTATTGCCATAAAAAGTATATGGGGGATCCTGGTACTGCCCTATGGGACATGTATCAATGCAAAAAAAGTTTTTAAAACAATCTCTATTTCAGAAGCAGTGATTTAATCACGCTTAAAGTAAAACAATAAAAAATGTAATATTCCTTTAAATATCGTGCCCTGGGGGTCCCCTTAGTCTACCTGTAAAGTGGCACATCTGTGCCATGTGTAGAACAGTGCCACAGCAATAATGACATTTCTAAAGGAAAAATTTTAATTTCAAAGGGGTTGTAAAGGTTCGTTTTTTATTTTCTAAATAGATTCCTTTAAGCTAGTGCATTGTTGGTTCACTTACCTTTTCCTTCGATTTCCCTTCTAAATGTTTTTTTCTTTGTCTGAATTTCTAACTTCCTGTTTCTCCTTAGTAAGCTTGCCCCCATCATCCGAGCGGTGGTTAGTCAGCCAGAACAGCTTACTGAACAGCTTACTGAGGAGGAACAGGAAGTAAGAAATTCAGACAAAGAAAACAAAGAAAATTTTTTTAGAACGGAAATCGAAGGAAAAGGTAAGTGAACCAACAATGAACTAGCTTAAAGGAACCTATTAAGAAAATAAAAAAACAAACCTTTACAACCCCTTTAAACTTGCTTGTGGCTGTAATGTATTGCCGACTCCCGGCAATTTAAATGAAAAAATCAATTACCTTCGGGTCTGGTATGGATTTTAAGCGGAACTCCATGCCAAAATGTTCAAAAAAATTGCCGTTGGGTGTGAGCGTCCCCCCTCCTGAACCATACCAGGCCACATGCCCTCAACATGGAGGGGTGGGTGTTTTAAAGCACCATGTTGATGGGGACAAGGGCCTCTTCCCGACAACCCTGGCATGTGGTTGTCGGGATCTGCATGCGGGGGCTTATCGGAATCTGCAAGCCCCCTTTAACAAGGGGGCCCCCAGATCCCCCCACATGTGAATAGGTATCGGATACATTGTTCACCTAAAAAGTGTCAAAAAGCAAAAACCACAATTGACAGTTTTTGACAATTCCTTTATTAAAAAAAAAGTATCCCACAATGTAAATCCATCGCCAATAACGCCATCCAATGGACCCGAAAAAAAGGAAAAAAAAAACTAAACCTCAGCCTCCATAAGAGGCCTCCCGGCGACTGCTGTCTTTGAAAGCTCTTATATAGGCAAGGGAAGGGCCATCCGCTGTCGTAACTGGATGACTTTGCCCCCCTGATGTCACATGACATCACATGATGTCAGAAGGGGGTGAGTCACTCGGTTAAGTCACTGGGTGGCCCCGCCCTTGCCTATATAACAGCTGTCAAAGCCAAAAAACAGCAGTCGGCGGGAGGCCTCCCATGGAGGCAGAGATTTTTACATTTTTGGGCATGATTGAAGATGGTTGGACAAAGCGGGACACTTTTCTTTTTTTTTTAATAAAGGAATTGTCAAAAATTGTCTGTTGTGGTTTTTACTTTTTATATATACTATATGGACTGTACTATATACTCTGAACTGTATTAAATATACTACACTATATGCACTATATACTCTGAACTGTATTATATATACTACACTGACTGACTGCACAGTACACTACCTGCGTAATCTCTATTCATTCACTATATACGGCCGCCGTGTTAGCAGCAGCCTTATATAGTGTGGGGCGTGGACTTAGCCCCTGAGCCATGAATGGCCAAAGGCACCTTGCCTTTGGCCAATCATGGCTCTCACAGCATATCGCGCTACGATTGGCCAAAGCATGCAGGTAAGGTGCATGCTTTGGCCTATCAGCAGCCGTCAATGCTTTGCGATCTTGCAGTGCATTATGGGGCGCTCCGCGGCGGGTGAACTTGCCGCAAGCTCCCCATTTGTTTGCTTGTTCTACGAACAAACTAACAGCTGATGTTCGAGTGGAACTTAGGTTTGACTCAAACATCGAGTCCATCCCTAAGGGAAACAAATCAAGCCCAACCAATATTAGAGATCATTGTTGTGTTGCACCATAAAATTAAAAGTCAAATATAAAAATATTTACTGTAATATTTCCACTTCTTGCAGCAATAAATAAAACAGTACAGATAGGCATAGTACCTTGGGGACCTTAAAACAATTGGGCTAACACAAAAGTGATTCTTAGGTTCAATACAATTAGAACTACAACTGTCTGTTGACAAAAACATGCTTTGTAGGGACACAAATGTTCTGTGATGGCATTCAATACTAAGAGGCTAACTTACTGAATATCTTTACCCCCAATTAGCATTCACCATCAATATCAAATTAGGTTCAGGGGAAATATCTTTTTATTTTTAATTTTTTTAATTCACCAGAAACTGGGCTTTTTATTTAGAAATTTCAAAATAGTACAAAACATTGTTCTTCCACCTTCTAGTATTTAAATGGAAATCTGCTGGATAAGTTAGGTTAACATGAAAATATATATTTTTTTATTTCTTTGTTCCTGTAGGCATATAATGAAATGTAACATATATGTTGTCTTATCTGTCATAGGTATTTGTTTCAGTACAGTTTTTAACTTAATATTTAATACGTTGGGTATATTGCATTGGTGTTGCCTGAGAAAATAAATATCAGATGCAGTTGACCTGCTGTTTCATGGGTCTTCAAAAATCAGAGAGAAAATGACATAAGCACCTTATGGAGAGATAAATGGCAAAAAAGACCACAGACTAAAATAACAAACACTCCACTGTTGACACAAAGAACAGTATTTAAAACCTACTGGTCACAGAGGCTGTAATCACATTACTAAGGGCTATATTATGCATGCAGTGCAGCTTGTGCTCATTATAAATGAAGAAGTATATTGCTAATTGAATATTCATACATATGATATCACAAGGAAACCCTGTCCAGGCAGCCAGTACCTTTAACGCAGCCAGTTCTAAAGCAGGTTTCTTTAATATTCTGTATAACTCTCTGATATCCAAGACTACAATGGACTAATAGACAAATGATTGTCAATGAACAGCACCAGTGTAAAACTTTTGTTAAAAGGCACATTGGGTATTTAGAAAAAACGCATCTTTATGATGTTTTCCTAGAGAAAAGTTAAGCTAAAAAACATATTGTTTAATATTTCTTAAACAGCTGTCACAACAGCCCAGTTAAGCCTTTATGTGGTTTGTTTAATGCTTGCTATACGATGCTTAATCATTGTTTTTATTCCATGCAGCAAAAAATTTCACAATCCTTTTGGGTCAGATACAAAAGCTTCTCCGACCAAGAAATGGGTTTTGTACACTGCATCAGTGAATGTAATTTTTCTTGTAAAGAAGCCGCAACAACACTATTACCCTCTGGTAAAATAAAAACTGCAAAGTGACAAAGTGTTCTGTGTGACATTTTGTTGTAATGCAATAACCAGTGAAATAATTGATTTTGTAAATTAATCAAGCATACTGAGCTGAGGTAGGAGATGTCTGTTAACCTGATATAACTGCTACCATGCTGGTTCCGAGTTTATTTCTTTAACCAATATATTTCATTCAGCTAGTCTGTGCATTATTGTAATTTGGTTCACACATATTAAATCTTAAAACCGTTTTCATGGCTCAGTTTTATGGGTCACCTGGGAAATTCAGTTACGTTTCCCCCCAAAACAGACATGTCTGTATTACACGAATAAAAGCTATGCTGAGGTGCTTTCCAATTGGCAGGGTAGTGTGTTTTACTGGTTTGATATGGATACTAAAGAGTTTATGATGTGACAGATGTTACACTACACTATTGTGAAATGAATAGATTATGAGAAGTAATTAGATGTACATTGGAATCAATGCTGTTATCATCGAGGCCTTCGGGCTATGCAATAGATGAGAGTCATGGCAGCAGGTGGTCCAATGGCTCAGAGACAGGAAGACACACCGCAGGAGACTGAGTGACAGGTTTCACAGATCCAGGGGGTGAGAGATCTGAGCTAGCGCCTGCATTTGTAATCTTTGCTCATGTATAAATAATAACAACTATACTATGACTTAGTATGCAATGTCATAGCCCTTGCAAGCCCTTCCTATCAAATTTAGAACATGCATTGTGTCTTCTTCCTGAGAAACAAGTGGGTATTGGCACACAGATATATGTATATGAGTATACAAATGCTTGTTCGCAGTGTTAACTTTCAATGTCAAGAATATTATGTGGGAGTTAGAGATGCAAGTAGCAAAACTTAAAAGATGTGTTTTTATGCAGAATAAAACTTTATATTTATGCAGAATGAAACTATTTAAAGTGGTTCTAAAGGCTTATTTTTTTTTACTTGAATGCATTCCCTGCATTAGGGTAAAAAATGTTTTTCATTACAAGTATGGCCCCCCTCACCTTTCTTTTACTCACTCAAACCGGCACTGTGCCCATCAGTAGTGGCTCTCCCCGTTCCCTGCCCCTGCCACTGGCTCCCGCTGCAGGGCCAAGCAGCACTGTCTGTGTCTATGGATGCAGGCATCGTGGCTCCTTGTTAAGTGGCTTACAATAGGGGCCCACAAGAAGAGGAGGAGCCAGTTGTGCCAGCAGGGAGGACCCCAGAAGAGGATGTTTGGTGGCCGCTCTGTGCAATTCCATTGCACACAGCAGGTAAGTATAAACCAGTTTGTTATTTGAAAAAATAAGACTTTACAACCACTTTAATATTTCAAATGAAAATATTATTTCTGGAACATGCTTAACCCCTTTCCGCCGTGCCCCTTTAATAAAGTCTGTACACCTGGGGGGGGGGGGGGTATGAAGAATGAACTGATCATGTGACCACTGTGATTGTCTGTCACTGTGGTCACATGGTCAGGAGCTGGTCTTGCTGATTCCCAATCATTAGTATGGAATAAAAACTGTCTTTGACAGCTTGGTCACTAGGCTGGGAGTGTGCAGTGAGTGCACTCTCAGGACAGAAAGCTCTGCCGCCCATGAATGCATATGTAAGGCATGTGGACTTTCAGGTCCCCTCCTTTGATGACGCACACACAGTATGTGTTATGTGGGTGGCAAAAGGTTTAACAGGGAAGGATTTATACTTTCTGCTTCTAGGCCAGCTCTGTATTGTATCCAATCTTTCACCTGTTGTTTTTTGTACCATATACTGAAGTGATCAATTTAGTTAACTGTATTTATAGTCACACCTCTTAGAGCTCTGTAACTACCTGTAATTCCCTGATATAGCCACCAAATTAAACACTGTGGTTCTCAATCCCTACCTAGTCAGCAAATGTTATGAGTCTTCCCCATTAGATATTTGTGTCACCACCCAAGTCCATCTTCAGTGCCTCAGAGCCTATACAATTTATTCGGTTGGAGAGAGTGTCTAGTCCATTTTCTACCAAAATTATACAGAAATTATAAAAAAGTTCCACGCTCATTCATAGATTACAAAGAAGAGAGGTAGCAGCCACTCAGTTAACTGTGATACCAGCTAATACACAATATAAAAAACAAGCAGTGCTCTAGGTAAATGTGATCATGTAGAAAAATATTAAAATACAAATGTGCAAATAAGGTGCAAAAAAACCTTTTACAGCATATCATATATACTGTTAAAAAAACTAGAAATAAAGTGCAAACATGTAAATGTGCATATATTTTGCATATATATAGCTGCTAACCAGCATACATCAACAAGACAAAATCAAAAGTCCATAAATGGTGAATAAATCAATCCATCCAGACAGTGAACTGTGCAATGTAAACAGATAAAGGGATCCATCGCCAGCAACACCCTCCTAAATACACCTCTTACCAGATATGCAGGACCTTAAGTTATAATGGTCAAAACACGCTCAGAAATCTAGCACAAACAGCTGATCATCCAGGGAAGAGAACAGCTGGCAATGGACAACGGGTCTCAATAAGTGGCTCGAAAATATTAAAGAAAAAATACTACCATAGTTAAAAAATATAGCAGACAGTATTTCTCATATTTATTGCATGGAAATGAACCCCTAGACCATGGATATGCAATTAGCGGACCTCCAGCTGTTGCAAAACTACAAGTCCCATCATGCCTCTGCCTCTGGGTGTCATGCTTGCTGCTGTCAGAGTCTCGCTATGCCTCATGGGACTTGTAGTTTAGCAACAGCTGGAGGTCCGCTAATTGCATATCCCTGCCCTAGACTATTTTACTCAATCAACAGTTCTAGGAGGCAGTGACGTCTTCGGGATCTAAGTCTTGTAAAAAAAATTCTGGTCTTTTTTAAGGCTGATTTGCAAGCTTTTGATAAAAAAAGTGCATGGGTAGGCATGTACCCATTAAAAAATAAAATAAAATCCTGTACAGTGAGAACGGGTCATTTTATGTGGCTTGAAGAACAATAATAAGAATTGCACAAATCTTTTCGATAGCATGTTTGAGTTATGCCTTTAACCTCCACTTGAAGCTGTGCGCCAGTACAATGTACTCCTGCAAAAGTGACATTTAAAATAACTACTGCTGCTAATCGACAGCTCCATGTCAGATTTTTTCTGTTTGTAAGAATGGCATATGGCTCCCCTCATGATCCAAATAGATAAGGGTTTGGTATGGATTTTGAGGGGGGCTCTGCAGATTTTATTTTTAAAGAAGCAGTAGATATTGTTCTCTTATCAAAATCTGGAAGCCCCCTTTAGAATATTGAAGCCCCTATATATCCACCCCCCCACCACACCTGAATAAACAAGGGGTACCCCTTCTAAATCATTCACAAATAAGACACAAACACCATAAGAAAAATTAATTTTTTTAAATAAATAAAAACATTGTCCCCTTAAGTAAATGCAGCATCAATCATGTTGTCCAGTGTTGTTTTGCTTGCTTCTATCTAGCAAGGTTATTTTGTGGTATAAGCAAGGAAGCTGAGACATCTGCAGTGTGTAAACACAAGTGTCCATAGACAACAATGGCTGTCACTGACCAGATGCAGTTATGACTATATATGGTCAATGACATTCATGGGGATCCCCCACCTGTCAGACAGAATTGGCTTAACGGTATTTATAATTTGAAACAGATTGGAGGAATTCTGTCATTTAGTGGCAGGAGTGGTACTGCTGCTGGCCATTTTGCTTGCCCCTCCACTAAACAGAAAACAGCATAGATTTGGATTGAACTCTTGATGGACCCAAACCTGAAACTTTCCTCTGATTACTGATACTGAGAATTACACCAATGATAGGACTTTTTTTTACTCCCACACTACAGACCATACACTGTAAATTGAAACCCACTTTAATGGCTACCCCTCAAGGTGCTATTTTTTTTCTTGATTTATCCAATGGGTTCCTCCTAACTATTTCTACATGTTGAAAGAGCATCTCTGAGCACATGCACATGGAACGGATTATTGTGCTAAGTTCAGTGTTTCTGCATAAAGTTGCCAGTCAGCATAATGTTAAATTTCATGATTAATACTGAAAATAATTTTGGTGTATGGCAGTTGAGTGTTAGGAAAATAATCAACAGGTGACAGCTACGCTAGAATAGCTTAATGCACCTGTATAATTTTAATAATAATACTGTTTTCTGGAAGCTCAAAAGGAATCATTAATGATTAAATTAGGATATGCTAGTCAAAATTCCCTTATAAGAAATTCATAAAAGTATGCATGTCAAAAATATAGTGTTTTGTTTATTATTCTGAAATAAACTCAAAATGTTTGCTGGAATGACCCAGCATTTATATACCAAAAATGCATGAATACATGATTGAGGATTGATGTGCACTCATCAAAAACTGTGTATTGCACTTGGGAAATCACTATCCACCTTCAACAATAATGTATAGAAATAATTCAAATATGTATATACGAATGGAATCTCCAGTACAGTATGTTAATCATCCTAGCAGAGGAAAAGTCCCAGTAGATGCATATTCCAGTGGAACTATATTTCTCAGTCACTGACAGCAGCAAATAAATTCAATAATATTTAAGCCCCTTTCAGTGAATAACACTCCCACTTTCTCCCCATACTATCAGTACCTGTTTCTCATTGGCTGCACAACCTATAGTCCTTAGCCTTTTGAAACCACTCAAGTGTGCTGCCAGCCTGTTATACCCCTCTCCAGCTTTCCACACTTCCCTGGTAGCACTGGTGGAAGTTAAACATAGAATTAACAGTAGCTTGCATTCTAGAGCCTGCATGCACAGATATAATGTATGGTTGTTCTAGATGGACCATATATGGTAGAGTAACAAGTAGCATCATGAGAGATTAGGAAAAAATGGTAGATGGCAACATTTAGATTGCCCTAGGCACACCTGAATGAAGACACTCCTTAGTAGAAGCTCCACCCTTTGTGTCATATTATTTCCAATTAGACAAGCAGAGTAATCCAATTTGAAAAATGCTTTACCTTTATAGAGGTCTATACATGTAAAACAGAAAACCATTAGCATTAGACCTCTTCCCCAGTATTGGGCTCTCCTTAGCATTGTACCCCATCCCCAGGATTGGATCTAACTATTATCATTTGATCCCCTTCCCAGCATTATACAATGCCAAATATTAGACTCCCTTCCTCAGCTTTGGAATTCTTCCCCAGTACTGGGCTCCTCCTAGCAATGTAACTCTTCCACAGCTTTGGATATACTCCCCAGAATTAAACTGTGTATTCAATATTAGCCCATTTCCCAAGATTAGGGTTTCCCCCTCAGACCATTCCCCAGTTTTAAAACTTCATCTCTGTCATTGACATTCCTCCAGTATTATAATTATCCTGAGCATTGATTTTTAGTTGACACTTGCCTGCTCCCTGTTTTGTGTCCCCTGCCACTGTCTTGGATGAAATCACTACCAACCTATGAAGATCCTGGAAGACAGGAGATCATTTTTTTCCAGACATTGCTTGCTTGGATTTGGTGCAGGGTGCGAAGAGGTGTTTTCCATCACCTAGTAGTGGCAGAGTATTGTACTGTAGGACTCTTGCAGACCCTCGTCCCCCAGTTCAGCTGCCCGGTTTCTACACATCTGTCTGGCTGTAACAGAGTTAGGGTGAACCATATTGTTTAAAAAAAAAATGTCTGTGAAGTGTTTTTGCCTGTACCTGGATGACCAAGGAACTGTCCAAATTGTGACTTAATGAAAACAATAACCTGCCTGGAAGAATGCAAGCTTCTGTTGCTAACAGCTCCTGATGTGCACATTGGCTATGACATCACATAGACAGGGGTACACACACATAAATTCTCTGCCCCTTTAGTAGCACCATACCCAACTTTTTAGTTCCATCCATCTCCTTATAAGATGAGAACCTGGAGTGGAACACTCTCACTTTTTCTGAATGGAATTACTTTAACTTCATGGAGTATCTTTTAGGGTTCACTGTTAACCCTATTTTTAAATACAAATGAAATGGTCTGTACCCCGGTGGAGATGGCATTTCCAACTATTGTTAGAGAATACAATTTAATCTAGATGAGCAGTAGCAAAGTGGCCTTTCTATACTGTCCATCAACTTCTGAAATAGGGCCCATTGGATTCCAAAAGGAGTCCTGGTAGAAAATGAAGGATAAGGGTCTAGTATAAATTTTGGGAAGGTCACATGCTATTTTTTGTCTATTTTCAGTCTGCAGGGGCATGTTTCAAGAGAGGGGGCATGCATGAAAAAAACAAACAAGAAAAAAAAAATCAGGGTTTGATATGGATTTAGAGGGCCCTATAAGCATAAAAACAAAACAAAACAAAAATATATGGGGTCCCTCTAAAAATCCATACTAGACTCTTATTCAGCCTCATATACTTAAATGAATAACTTCCAGCTGCAAGAGCAGCAAGAGGTTTGGATTGGTCATTTAGGTTGCATGTTTAGCAAACATTGAAAAGCTAGAGTTTGGGTGAAACTCTCCATGAACCTGGACCGAAAGCTCATCCTTAAAGCGGAAGTAAACCCATCGATTTAACAGTTTCAAAAAGCAGTTACATTCCCGGCATGCCGGGAATGCCAACTGTCACATTGGTTGTGCTCTCAACAAAACTGTCAAACCATCCAATGGCTGGTGTCATAACTGATCACATGGGCAGCATCATGGCAGTTGAAGATTAAACAGAGGCCAAGATGGCAGCTTCTTTGCCTGAAAATTATAGGAGGGTTTACTTTCACTTTAAAGTGATTATAAAGGCAGAAGTTTTTTTTTATCTTAATGCACTCTATGCATTAAAGTGGTTGTAAACCCTTGTAAAGATTTTTTTTATGCCACCTGCAAGACAAAGGCATAATGAGCTAGTATGACTAGCATACTAGCTCATTATGCATCACTTACCTTAGATCGGGGCCCCCGAAGCCGTCCTCGTCTCCCTCTCCAGCCGGAATGTTACTTCCGGGTATCGCCGCTCCAGCCAATCACAGCGCCGCTCCGCATGCACGCGGGAGCCATCAAATCCGGCTAAGCCGGATTTGTGAATGGGATTAACCCTATGAATGCGCCGTTGTCTACGGCGCGCATGCGCCGTAGACAGCGGTGCTTTCTTTTTTGGAAAATATCTCCTAAACCGTGTAGGTTTAGGAGATATTTATTGCACCTACAGGTAAGCCTTAATCTAGGCTTACCAGTAGGTGCAAGTTACATAAGTGGGTTTACAACCACTTTAAGATATAAAAAAAAAAACTTCTGTGTGCAGCAGCCCATTTCCGTCTCCTAATACTTACCTGAGCCCCATCCAGCAATGTTGTACGAGAGACTCGGCTGTCCAGGTGCTATCAATCAAAGTCAGTAAGCCAATGCGGAGAGAGGGGCCAGGGCCGGGCCACGGCTCTGTGTCTGCATGTATACACAGAGCAGCGGCTCGGCTCGGGTGCCCCCATAGCAAGCTTCTTGCTGTTGGAGCACTTAACATGAGGGAGGGGCCAGGAGCACCAAAGAGGAACTCAAGAAGAGGAGAATCTGGGCAACTCTGTGCAAAACCACCGCACAGAGCAGGTAAGTATAACTTTAGTATCACTTTAATGACAAGTATGCTTTTAAAGCATCTGTCTCAGTAATGCAAAACTGTAAAATTCAACAAACACACAACAGCAGAAACTGTTTTTACATTTTAAAGTGTATGTACTGCCAATTTATTTCTAGTTTTAGAGTCAGAAAAGGGTAAAACCCCTGTAAGTCTATTTTTTTCTGTCTGTGTTGGGGAAATTTTCCCTCACTCTCTGTCCCACAGATGCAACAGAAAGAAAAAAGGAAATCTCCACAATGTGACAGAATTATTCTCTTAGACAGGTGTCCCTATTGTCCCCTCACCTAGTGTTCTACTGACAACTCTACATGCTTAGATTAGCCATTACTTTATGTTTCAGGGACAATGATCACCGGGGCAAATAGAGAGGCTAATCTATCGAGCTAGGACAAACAGCAATAAAAATCTGGCAGGGCTTCAACTCTTCCCTACTTTATTCAAAGCTAGAAAAAAAGTTTAGACTATTCATACACTTTAATTTAATGGGTTGTTACCAAATTACCCCGTTTTAAAAAATGTATATCTGGAAATGTTCCTGGTGTTAGCTTTCTTAATTTAATAAAATGTTATTAGTTAATTACCTACTGCATGGTAACATGCTGATTTTCAGTACACATTCAACAAACACAGCAGGTATCATTCAGTGTGTTTGACAAGGATCTGCTGGATAACATGACTGACTATAGATTTACATTGTTGAGCCAGGGTTGTAGGGGGAGGAGGTTCTTCCTGGCAAGTTCCCCTCCCCATTTTGAAGGCATGTGCCCTGGTATAGCCAAAAAAATAGGGGGTGCATGCCCGCCCACCCTTTCCTGACCACCTGCATTCTCGGATGAGGGATTACTATGGACTTTGTGGGGACTCCACATATCATTTTTTTTTTTTTTTGCACGTGGTCCCCTTTAAAATTGATAACAAACTCTCATCAAGGATGGCTCTGGTATTGACTTTGGGAAGGACCCCACCATTTTGTTTAGTACTTTTTGCTGTAGCATCTACTGCAGCAAAGGAGACATTTTAGAAAGGAAAAAAAAAAAACATTCATTGGTGATTTACATTTCCCTGCCAGAATCTTTTGTTGCAAAAAAAAAAAGGCACAAGGATCCCCAAAGGTCCCCCAAAATACATACCTAAAACCTTAGGCTATCAGGGAAATGTAATTTCTGGCAATTTAAAATAGAACCAAAGGCAATGGAGGGTATAATCCATATCAGTTTCATTTGTTTGCCATCTGTGTCAAATTGTGGACATTTCCCTTCACTTTCTGCATCGAGCCAGAACAGGGAGTTAGAGAAAATCCCTCAAAGGTGAGAAAATCCCTGGTTGTTACCTGGGCCACAGAACCTGTGTCCCCACTCTTAGTGATAATGTCAAACAGTACAAATGGCGACCCAGACAGCAATAAAACCTGTGTTCTAATCCTTCTCCATGCTATCCAAAACTAAAAAAAAACTTTAAATTTTACTATAAATTCTATTTTCTTTTACAACAAAACATTTTGTTGTTTTGCACTGTACATATTAGGTGTGCAAGTTCAAAGGGTAGGTTTAGGGGTATCCCACACATGTTTTTAAAGGATTTGTTTATTTTAAATCATTTACTTAAGAAAATCATTTGTTTTATATCTTTTTTTCCTAGGGCAGTTCCCAACTCACTATGCCTTTTGCTGTACCATCCCTTTGCCTATTAGCCTTGAAAATGATCAGAATCAATTTTAAATAGAGTTGGGCTAATGGTTCGGGATGAGCAAAAGTTCAGGCCGAACATCACCTGTTCGCCCGTTCAGCGAACACCCGAATTTGCAGAGCACTCGGAGGGAAGTTCGTCTGCGGAGCGCCCCACAATACACTGTGCACTACACAGTGCATTCTAAGCCCTGATTGGGCAAAGCTCTGCTCCCCCACCCCAAAGTACCTTGTCCCCACCATGTTGATACATCGAGGGACTCCCTTGTCCCAAAGCACCCACCCCGCCATGTTGAGGGCATGTGGCCTGGTATGGTTCAGAAGGGGAGGCGCTCACTCGTCCCCCTCTCCTGACCTGCCAGGCTGCATGCTCAGATAAGGGTCTGGTATGGATTTTGGGGGGCCCCTACGCCATTTTTCTTTATTTTTTAACCGACACATTTTTTTCTCATTATTCATTTGACAGCTGATGACTCATCGGTTGTTAAGGATGCTGCGGCCGGCTTACCAGCCCCGCTCCTTAACAACCAATTTACACTGCATCCTGATTGGGCAAAGCTTTGCCCAATCAGAGTGCAAAATGCACTGTGCAGCGCTCAGTGCATTGCAGGGTGTTCAGCGGGGCGAACACCCTGCAAATTCGGATGTTCGGCGAATGGCTGAACGGGCAAATATTTGACCCAAACTCTTGCTCGAGCCAAACTGTTCACCCAGCACTACCCACCAGTTTTAATATTCTGCAATGGAAGAGTTACCGGATATAATATTTCTTTTGCTAATAATATATGAATTTAATTCTTCTACATATGTACTGTATATAATAGGTAAATGCATAGGGACACTGTCATGCTGTTCTTATGGTATGTTAACAGTGTAAATAAATGAACCCTTTGCCATCCCTCCAATTTAAACTTAATTGCTAGGAGAACATTACTTTAGGTCCTGTATCCTGAATTTCAGCAACCTCTAGAGATCACTCTGATCTCCAGAGGTGGGCTGCAAGTACTGTGGGGCAGTGGCAAGGCATGTCTGATAGCATCTAAGACAAAAAAAAAGTGTAACCCCCTTAATCCTGACTTGAGTGATCCATGGCAAAGACTAAACAATTAAATACTGTCTCTGGAGCATTCACAGTAGGTACTAGAGGAGAATAGTATTTAAACAGGTTGAAAAACAATGACTCTGGTAAGCTAAAGCCAATGGTGTTAGAACTGAATCAGAGTGCCAAGATACATTAGCAGGTCCCTTTAACTAAATTTACCAAAACTCCTTGGGTTCCACAGAAGATAAATTCCTCAGCTTCCCTCCCCCAGCACCTCCATTGTCAAAACCAGATACTATGGGGGCCCGTCTCAATTACTTCCAGAGTACTGCAGTTCTAGTAGGGTGCCCTTTTGTCCCTGTATCCCTCCAGCTGTTTGCTTGTGTAGCACACAGTACCTTTTCCCCCTTACCTTCCTTTCAGGGGATCAGACACACCATGCCACATGCCCGCGTTCTCTGGATTAGAGGTCGGACGGTGTGATGTATTTGGGTCCCGCAGCGAGTTGCTTCCCTTCACTGATTCTTCCCTCTAGGTTATAGAGGCAAGTCTTTACCTTTCCCAAAGAAGGTCAATGTCCACACAACACTTCAACTCCAACAAGAGTTTATTTTCTCTTAATTGCTTGAGTAACCAAAAAGTTGAAGAGAGAAAAGGGGTTACGGAATAGAATGGATTCAGGCACACTCTTGGCTTCGTCGCCACTCGGTCCCGAGTGGGTACAGCTCACCCGGATAGTCACTCAACAGCACTAGCAGCCGGCATGAAGCTCGAACAGTGACTTAGTCCCCTCCAAGGACAAAGTCAAGGAGATCCTTCCTTTAGTAACTACACTCCACAAGGGCAGTCTGCAATGAAAGGAATCCTTCCCTCCGACAGGTCACCAGGCCTCTCCCGAGACAGCAATACTGTATTACTCGCCTCCTTAATGGGACCAATCCTCCCTGGGTTTCCTCTATGTCAGAGCGGTCACCCTCACCTGGGCTCCCTGGGTTTCCTTTCTGGTTGTAGACGCAGTTAAAGGTACTTGGCCTACCTGGAACTCTGCAGCCTCGGGCCGAAGGTGCCCGAGACTCCTCAGTCAAAGTTGGGCGCACCCCCCCTTAGAGGGGCACACTCCTCCGGGTGCAGGTTCTACCTTTTAGAACAATGGCGTCTGCCCCTTATATATCCCCTCCCGGCTTGCGCAGCAGGCCGGAACCACCCACCGCACGGCAGCCGAGAGAGGACATCCAATACCTACGCCATCACCTGTGGTTCAACCCCGGGTATAAGTGACAGCACCACCTATACGCCTAAAGGGGAACTGCATGCCAGGTAACACAACAGCAAGACAGAGTCCAAATAATTAGAAGACCCGAGCCAACTACTGCTCAGGTCACCCCTAGATTTAGGCATAACAACCCCCTAAAATAGGGACCCCGCTACACTTGTATTACCAGAGATACTCTGAACTTCACTGTGGGTTTTTCAGATTATGAGGATAATCACAAGTAACTGTTAGTGTTCTAAACTTTTTATCAAAGTAGTGGTTGTCAGCTAGATGATGTTATCATAGAGTCTTATAGAGACTTTGGTTTACCTGCAGATGTCTGCCAGCAAACAGCAGTTCCTAGCAATTAGTCCTCACTTGCTGGCTGCTGGGAGGGTATTTAGTCCCTCCTCTGCTATTCCAGGATTCCTCAGTGTTCTGCCTGTGTGCCCCATGTACTTTGCTTCCTATGACCTGCGATTCTGCTTCTGTTCCTTCTCCTCCCCCTTTGTAACTTCTCCCCATCCTGGCTTATTCCTTGATCCTCTGCCTTATCCTGCTCTGCCATTTGTACATAGTTTAGTTTTGTTTAGGTTAGTTACCTTGAAGTTAGTTTAGGTAGTTTTTGCTTATTATTCTTGACACTATGCTATGCAGCTACATATTGTTCTGATTGAGCCAAAGAGACATTGCTGTGAAGAGCTCATGTTTGTGCAGCTGGCATGATCTGTTTTGGATTATTTCATACTGTGTCTCTTTGCCATTCTGTGCCTCCTTTGCATTATTGCTTCTAACTTTGCACCTGTTTAAAGAATAGGTTCACCTTTTGGAGAATCTGCCCCTCCCAGAATCTGCCCCTCCCAGGTAGGCACCACTCACACAGTCAAGTCATTCATTAACTGAATTAACTACAATTCCCGTCTTCCACTGCGGCAGACAGCTTGTAGTTCTCAATGAACTGCAAGGGCACTGATGAGCGTTCTTATGCCGTGTACACACGTTCGGTTTTACAGATGAAAACAGTCCGATGGACATTTCTCATCGGACAAACCGATCGTGTATGGGCCCCATCGGTCTTCCATCGGTGAGAAAAAATAGAACATGTTTTAAATTTATCCAATGGGAAAAAAAACGTTAGCAAATTCCGATCGTCTGTGTGGAACTCAGAATCAAGTCGACGCAAAATAGAACATGTTTTAAATTTATCCAATGGGAAAAAAAACAATAGCAAATTCCGATCGTCTGTGTGGAACTCCATCTGACAAAAAACCCATGCATGCTCAGAATCAAGTTGACGCATGCTCAGAAGCATTGAACTTCATTTTTCTCGGCTTGTCGGAGTGTTTTACGTCACAGCATTTGGGACGGTCGGATTTTTGACTGATGGTGTGTAGGCAAGACTGATGGAAGTCAGCTTCATCGGATTTCCGATGGAAAAATCCATCGGATTAGAATCCATAGGAAATCCGATCGTGTGTACAGGGCTTTATAGTCCATTGACTTATCCCCCAGCTTTGAAACTGAGCGCTCTTATAGCTCCTAAGTTAAAGGCAGTGCCTGCAGGAGCCTGACATTACACCCACCTGCCACTGATCACAGGTGAAATGCTCTGCAGGGTCATCAAAAAAAAAATGCATAATTTTTTCCTACAAAAATATGTATAAGTATTATTATTTTTTTCTTAAAGGTGAACTTATCCTTTACCTGCAAGTTACAGTTACTCCCTGTCTGATCATTTTGCTCTTAGCCTATTCTGTTAAAGTACTGTGCCTCTCCATAGCCCTAAACATGAATAACCCCTACTTAGCAAATAAACAAATACTATTCCTCCAATTTCCAGTGGTATAGATATTTTTCCTGGGGAGGTTTGGTTCTTTCAATTTTGGGGTGTTACTAGGAAAAGACTTGGGGCACCCCTTGTAAGTCAGAGGAGAAAAGTTGTGGGTGTGGCAAAATTGAACCAATAGTGGGAGCCCAGCTGACACAACAGTACCTTGGTTTGTACACCTCTCCTATATGAAGGTAAAAAAGCTGTACAACAAAGGCTGGCATTTTGCACCTATATCTACCCCTTTCTTTATGTTCACTGCTAAGAGCAACCAGTCCTGTTCATCTACAGAAACTCACTAACTGAGATTGAGAGATAATGACAGCCCTATGGACAGCTTTATGCTTAGCCCCATGCACACCCTTATGCTGAGCCCTATGCACAGCACTATGCACAGGCCTTTGCTCAGCCCTATGTACAACCCTCCAAACAACTTTATGCTGAGCCCTCCAACCCCCTAGCCTACCATCCTGGTGCTGCTCATATCTCCCTTTTTACTCCAAAACTCAACCCAACTTCCCGACTTCCATCCAACTTTATCCTGATGTAGTATGTTACAATCAAGAGCCAGAAATATTTCAACGACATGCTGGCCACCATCTAAGTGTTTTTTACTAAGCCACAATGGAAGATGGAGAGACTTGGCAGGTGTTATATGTAAACTAAATTAAAGTAGAATTTTCCCGAGCAACAAGCAAGAAAAACAGAACTGATTGGTTGGCCAGTAAGTACTCCTTATTAGCTAAGATACTATATCAGAAGGAGAGAGCACACACATTTTTTTTTTGTGAATACATGTTTTTTTACTGTAGTCTGAGAAATAGTGCATATTTACAGTAGATTTTCTTAAAACCTATTTGATAGTCTGCTATTTCAGAGGGTAAGAACAGACAGATATCATGTGTGACAGCAGGAAGGTAAAGTCACCTGGTTGCATCCAGGGGGGTAGATATATTTCGCCCAGATTCAGGCTTTACGCTGACTTATACAGCTAGGTGGAGAGTTGTATAAGCCCAGCTGAGACTAGTGGGCTCATTGATGACTCATACCTCTAGGGAGAGGGCTGGGCGTCGTGCAGGCAGGGAGTTGATGAGGCCAGCTGAAGCCTGTCAGTTCTTTTAGGCCTCTATAAGAATTCCCAGCTTCATTAGATGTTAGCTCATGCCTGGAAGCAGACCTGTGTGGACTGTCTAGGGAGAGTGAACCCCTGTGCGGTGAGAGAAAGCCTGTGTGGCTATATTTTGCTTGGACATTTAAAACCAGGGACTAGGACAGCACTAGGCTGATCCCAGTCGTTAGTTAGGAAACCTGTAAGTTTAGTCAGAGGTCAAGTTGACCAGGATTTATTTTGTTTATGTTTTTTTGCCTTGCTGTGTTTTTGTCACTGTAAATAGAAAATAAACCGCACCTTTTTGATTTTGAAAACCACAACCTCCGTCTGCTGGGCCTGTTTTGGGTGGGGAGCCCATCCCGGGGGTCACACATACCCGCTGCCGAGCTAGCCCCCTCACAGTTGGTGGAGAATGCGGGCAGTTTTTTTTAAGCCAGCATGGAGGAGATACTGAAGCAGCTGGCTCTAGCAAATGCCAATCAACAGCAGACAAATGCAGGTTTGCAAAAGAGCCTTGCAGCTCATCAACAGAGCCTTGCAGCTCAACAACAGAACTTCGCAGCCCAGCAGCAAGCTCATCAACAGAGCCTTGCAGCCCAGCAGCAAGCTCACCAACAGAGTCTGGAAGCTCAGCAACAAGCCCAGCAGCAATCTGAGGCCCGCTTCATAGACCTGTTACAGAAGCAAGAGCAGAGACTACAACAAATGGAAGCAGTAATGCAGCAACGTCCGCAGACCAGTGAGGAAAGCCGTCCCACTAATACCGCGTCCTTTGGGGTGAGTCGTTTATTGACAAAAATGACTGGAGAGGATGATCCAGAGGTATTTTTGACCACATTTGAAAGGACTGCTGAAAGAGAAAAGTGGCCTGAGGAGCAGTGGGCTGGACTGGTGGCTCCTCTGTTAACTGGTGAATCGCAGAAGGCTTACTATGACCTGGAGCCTGACCAAGCAAAAGACTATGTGATGCTAAAAGCTGAGATATTGGCAAGGCTGGGTGTCACCCAGGCTGTCCGTGCTCAGCGTGTGCATAACTGGACTTTCCAGCTTGGAAAACCCCCCAGGTCTCAAATGTATGATCTCATTCACCTGAGCAGAAAGTGGCTACAGCCAGAGACTTTGTCCGCACCAAAGATTGTGGAACGTGTTGTAATGGATCGGTTTTTGAGAGCTCTTCCTACTGCCATCCAAAAGTGGGTAAGCCATGGAGACCCAGAGACGGCCGATGGTCTTGTGGATCGTGTGGAGAAATACTTGGCTACAGAGAACCTGACGGCCTCTTCCAGAGACACTCGGACTTTCCACCCTAAGACCAGACCATCCCCAGGGGCGGATAAGAGGATTCCAAGGGGTGAGGGTGGAGAGAGTGAGAGGGTGGGAGCTCTACCCCAAGTTTGGCGAGAACAGCCTGGGAAATCAGCGGCTCAAGAGGCCGCAAGAAGGATCGTTTGCTACCGCTGCCGGCAAGCGGGACATATTGCAGCAAATTGCCCGGTTGTGGAGGAACCCATGCAGTGTGACTTTCTGACGGGCAGACGTCAGTCGCTGTGTGCGACAGTCGCATGCACTGCCATTCGGGGAACTGAGAAACATTTATGCAAAATGTGTATTAATGGTAGAAATGTTGTGGTATTGCTGGATTCAGGTAGCCTTGTGACCCTGATAAAGGCTGAGTTAGTTAAAACAGAGGTCTCTGGGAATAGCAAGGTAGCCGTTATTTGTGTGCATGGGGACACCCGAGAGTATCCAGTGACTACGGTGTGTTTCGAGACCCCCAAAGGTACCCTCTCTCATCCAGTGGGCTTAGTATCTCAGTTACCGCATGACGCCATTGTGGGAAGGGATTTTCCGAAGTTCTGGGAACTGTGGGATGATCCTGAGCCCCCCACTGGTGCCCCTATGTACCAGGAATGTGATAGCCAGAACTCCCCTGAGAGTGGTGAGGACTCTCCGGAATTTCCCTTGTCAGTATTGGCAGGGGAGACTCAAGAAACTGGAGAGGAGCCCACCTCCTCAGACGAAAACCTACCGTCTGTGGAGTTTTCTGATCTTGAGGTTCACAGGGAAAACTTTGCCACAGAACAGTTGAAAGACCCCGCCCTAATAAAGGCACGGGAAAACGTAGTGAAAATAGATGGCGAGTTAGTGAACCCAGATAATACTGGCACTTACCCATACTTCAGCGTAGAGAAGGACCTACTGTATCGGGTGGCAAAAAGGGCAGAAGAAACCGTTGAGCAGCTTGTGGTGCCCAAACCTTACAGGAAGTTGGTGTTGGAGTTGGCCCATGGGCACATTCTTGGAGGTCATCTGGGGACAGAGAAAACCCGAGAGAGGGTATTACAGAGATTCTATTGGCCTGGGGTGATGAAGGACATAGAAAATTATTGTTCCTCCTGCCCTGTGTGTCAGAGGTCGGCCCCGATGCCACATTTCCGTAGCCCGCTGGTCCCTCTACCCATCATTGAGGTCCCGTTTGAGAGAATCGCAATGGATTTGGTAGGTCCTATAATCAAGTCCGCTAGGGGGCACCAGTACATATTGGTTATAATGGACTATGCCACCCGTTATCCAGAAGCGATCCCTCTCAGAAATACCTCGGCCAAAACCATAGCCAAAGAGCTATCTCTTGTTTTTAGCCGGGTGGGTATTTGTAAAGAACTGCTTACGGACCAAGGTACACCCTTTATGTCCCGGGTTATGAAAGAGCTGTGTAAATTGTTCAAAGTGACGCAATTGCGTACATCTGTGTATCACCCCCAAACCGATGGGCTGGTTGAAAGATTCAACAAAACCCTAAAACAAATGTTGAAGAAAGTGGTGGATAGAGATGGAAGGGATTGGGACTGTCTACTTCCTTATTTGATGTTTGCTATTAGGGAGGTGCCCCAATCCTCTACGGGATTCTCCCCCTTTGAGTTACTGTATGGGAGACACCCAAGAGGGCTGTTGGATATTGCCAAGGAAACTTGGGAAAGTGAGAGTTCTCCCCACAGGAGTGTGATTGAGCATGTCGCCCTGATGCAAGATCGAATTGCACAGGTAATGCCCATCGTGAAGGAACATTTGGCCCAAGCGCAGTTGGCACAGCAGAGAGTGTACAACCGTGGAGCCAAGACCCGTACCTTTTCCCCGGGGGATAGGATATTGGTACTTGTCCCTACGGTTGAAAGTAAATTCCTTGCCAAATGGCAAGGCCCCTACGAGATAATGGAAAAAGTGAGCGAAGTGAATTACAAGGTCAGACAACCAGGAAGGCGAAAGCCCGAACAGATCTATCACGTTAATCTGTTGAAAGCCTGGAGGGATAGAGAGTCCCTAGTCGCAGACACTTGGTCACCAGCTCAAACTGGTTGCGTGATTCCTGAGGTTGGAATCGCAGCCACCTTGTCACAACCCCAACAACAGGAGGTTAAGGAGTTTGTACTTCGCAACAAGGAGGTATTCTCTGAGCTGCCGGGACAAACATCTGGGGTAGAGCATGACATTATTACCCCGCCCGGTGAAAGGGTGAAGTTAAAACCCTATCGGATCCCAGAGGCCCGACGGGAGGCAATACGGGAGGAAGTACAGAGAATGCTGAACTTAGGGGTGATAGAGGAGTCCCAAAGTGATTGGTCTAGTCCCATTGTGTTGGTGCCTAAACCGGATGGGAGCTGGCGATTTTGTAACGATTTTCGTCAGTTGAACAAAGTTACAAAATTTGACACCTACCCCATGCCACGTATAGATGAGTTGATCGACCGGCTGGGAACAGCCCGATACATGACGACTCTTGACCTCACAAAAGGGTATTGGCAAATCCCCCTGGCCAAGTCGGCCAAAGAGAAAACCGCATTTGTAACCCCAGACGGGGCGTTCCAATATAAAAGAATGCCGTTCGGGTTACAGAATGCGCCGGCCACATTCCAGCGGAAAATGGACCAGATGCTGAGGCCCCATCGGAAGTATGCTGCGGCTTACCTGGATGACATAATTGTCCATAGCACAGATTGGGCCTCACATCTGCCAAAAGTGCAAGCAGTCCTGGACTCTGTTCGGGAAGCAGGGTTTACGGCTAACCCCAAGAAGTGTACCATTGGGCAGGAGGAGGCCAAATATCTTGGGTACACCATTGGGAGGGGAGTAATAAAACCCCAACTCAACAAAGTCGAGGCCATCCAGAGTTGGCCACGTCCCAACAGCAAGAAGCAGGTACGAGCCTTTCTGGGAATCGCTGGGTATTATCGGCGATTCATTCCCCACTTTGCTTCTAAGGCTGTGCCCCTAACCAACCTGACGAAGGGGAAAGGGTCGGTCATGATTAAATGGACCCCCGAGGCTGAGGCAGCATTCCAATTCTTGAAACAAGCCTTATGTAGCCAGCCAGTGTTGTACTCACCCGACTTCTCTAGAGACTTTGTCGTACAAAGTGATGCGTCAGATGTGGGGTTAGGAGCAGTATTGTCCCAGGTCTGGAACGGGGAAGAGCACCCAGTCATTTACCTCAGCAGGAAGTTGAAGTCCCATGAGGTAAATTACGCCACTGTTGAAAAGGAGTGTTTAGCGGTGAAGTGGGCTCTAGATTCCCTTCGGTACTACCTGCTAGGTAGGCACTTTGACATGGTTACGGATCACGCTCCGTTAAAGTGGATGGCTCAAAACAAGGAAACAAATAGAAGAGTGAATAGGTGGTTCCTGGCCCTCCAGGAATTCAACTTCACCGTAAAGCATCGCCCTGGCGTTCAAATGGGGAATGTGGATGCTTTGTCTCGAGTACATGAATGCCTGATTGCTGGTGTTCCAACCCCGAGGTTAAAACAAGAGGGGGGGGTATGTGACAGCAGGAAGGTAAAGTCACCTGGTTGCATCCAGGGGGGTAGATATATTTCGCCCAGATTCAGGCTTTACGCTGACTTATACAGCTAGGTGGAGAGTTGTATAAGCCCAGCTGAGACTAGTGGGCTCATTGATGACTCATACCTCTAGGGAGAGGGCTGGGCGTCGTGCAGGCAGGGAGTTGATGAGGCCAGCTGAAGCCTGTCAGTTCTTTTAGGCCTCTATAAGAATTCCCAGCTTCATTAGATGTTAGCTCATGCCTGGAAGCAGACCTGTGTGGACTGTCTAGGGAGAGTGAACCCCTGTGCGGTGAGAGAAAGCCTGTGTGGCTATATTTTGCTTGGACATTTAAAACCAGGGACTAGGACAGCACTAGGCTGATCCCAGTCGTTAGTTAGGAAACCTGTAAGTTTAGTCAGAGGTCAAGTTGACCAGGATTTATTTTGTTTATGTTTTTTTGCCTTGCTGTGTTTTTGTCACTGTAAATAGAAAATAAACCGCACCTTTTTGATTTTGAAAACCACAACCTCCGTCTGCTGGGCCTGTTTTGGGTGGGGAGCCCATCCCGGGGGTCACACATACCCGCTGCCGAGCTAGCCCCCTCACACATGTAAAAATTTTTTTCTATTTCCTAGAATTGAATAGGCCACCATTTCTGAGGGACAGAGCAAGTACTGTATGTATATTGCAACTGGAAAAATAAAATAATGGCTAGTGAAAATAATACAGATTTGCACAACATATATTAAGATAATTGAGTGAACATATTACATCTGGAAAAAAAAAATTGTGTTTTTATTCAGAAATTAATGAGGTCAAAATGTTTACAGTTTTGTACCACATATATTAAATCTGTTGTAAGTAAAGATTTAATATCTGTGGGGCTAAACTGTAAAATATAACATTTCTGAGTGGGCATATTGCATGTGGAAATAAAAAAATACTGTCTTTATTCAGAGATCGGGGAGGGTAACATTTTACAGTTTAGCACTACAGCTATTAAGATTTTTTGGACAGGCTGCAATTTCTTAGGAATTAAATCATGTTGTATTTGGAAAGAACAATCTAGTCTTTATTTGTTTCAAATTTTAAATATTTTTTTTTACAGATTTTGCATGCATACCATTTAACCGCTTGGCGACCAGCTGCCGTCATTTTACTGCGGCAGGTCGGCTCGTTCCCACGGACCGTCATAGCTGTACGTCGGTCCCTGTAAGCGGGGTAGCCACCGGAGGCGCCCACCCGCGCCTGCTGCACAGCGGGGGTGCCAATGTTCATGACTGGCGGTCGCGATGACCGCCGGCCACGAGCGATCGCAGGCACTAGAGGCAGAACAGGGACACGTGTGTATAAACACGCACATGCCTGTTCTGAGAGGAGATGTAGATCATGAGTTTCTACAAGCTGGGAACTACGATCTGTCATCTCCTATAGTGAGTCCTATCCCCCCACAGTTAGAACACACATTAGGGAACACACACAGTTAACATTAGGGAACACAGTTAACCCCTTGATCGCCCAACAGTGTTAACCCCTTCCCTGCCAGTGACATTTACACAGTAATCAGTGCATTTTTGTAGCCCTAATAAACGCTGTATAAATGCCAATGGTCCCAAAATGTGTCAAAAGTGTCCGATATGTCCACCATATTGTCTCAGTCCCGATAAAAATTGCAGATCGCCGCCATTACTAGTAAAAAAAAATAATAATAATAAAAATGATATAGATCTATCCCCTATTTTGTAGACGCTATAACTTTTGCGCAAACCAATCAATATGCGCTTTTTGCAATTTTTATTATCAAAAATATGTAGAAGAATACATATCGGCCTAAACTGAGGAAAAAATTACCTTTTTTTTAAAAAAAAATGGGGCTATTTATTACAGCAAAAAGTACAAAATATTGTGTTTTTTTCAAAATTGTCGCTCTTTTTTTGTTTATAGCGCAGAAAATAAAAACTGCAGAGGTGATCAAATAACACCAAAAGAAAGCTCTATTTGTGGTAAAAAAAAACTTCAATTTTGTTTGGGTACTACATCGCACAACCACGCAATTTGTCAGTTAAAGCGACGCAGTGCCATATCGCAAAAAATTGCCTTTTAATTGAGCAGCCAATTCTTCCGGGGCTGAAGTGGTTAAAGCCTTTTTGGATACACAACAATTTTAGGCCACCATTTCTGAGGAAGAAACAGATTTCAGAAATAAATAACATACTGGATGGAATTTTTTGCTTAGACATAATATAAATATTGTACAGATTTGCTGATCAGAATCTAAATAATATAACGATAATTTTGACACATGTTTTATCTAAAATCTTATCCTTCTCTATAGGAGGCACATTTGGAGAAGAGAGTCAGCTTATTTTAGCCAGAAATATTAATAGCAAATGTATTTTCTAGAAAGACATAAAAATTGTATGGATTAGCTAAAAATAATCTCCATTAAAATTTGAGCTGATCTTTGAGACAGGGATTAGTCCTATTTCAACATGAGAAATTAAATGAAAGTGTATTTTTAACCTCTTGGCGCAGACAGCACGCAAATATGCAGCCTCTCAGCAGGTGGGCCTTGGCACAGAGTGGCCACATATTTGCGCACAATATTGCAAAACAAGCCATGCTGAGAGCATATGCCGTGCGTGAACCTGGCACAGTTACTGGTGACTAACAGGGAGTTTTCTGATCATGTGACCGCCGTGACAGCCAATCACATTGGTCACATGATCATAAATCCTGCCTCACCTCCCACCATCTGAAGCCCCTTAAAGACCTGGGAGGCGTCAGCGCCAAGGGGTCAAAGATACCACATGTAATTGGTTAGGGATGAGCCGAACACCCCTCGGTTTGGTTCGCAGCAGAACATGCGAACAGGCAAAAAATTTGTTCGAACACGCAAACACCGTTAAAGTCTATGGGACACGAACATGAAAAATCGAAAGTGCGAATTTTAAAGGTTAATATGCAAGTTATTGTCATAAAAAGTGTTTGGGGGCCCGGGTCCTGCCCCAGGGGACATGTATCAATGCAAAAAAGTTTTAAAAACTGCAGTTTTTTCGGGAGCAGTGATTTTAATAATGCTTAAAGTCAAACAATAAAAGTGAAATATTCCTTTAAATTTCGTACCTGGGGGGTGTCTATAGTATGCCTGTAAAGTAGCACATGTTTCCCGTGTTTAGAACTGTCCCTGCACAAAATGTAATTTCTAAAGGAAAAAAAGTCATTTAAAACTACTCGCGGCTGTAATGAGTTGTCGGGTCCCGGCAATACAGATAAAAGTAATTGAAAAAAATGGCAGGGGTCTCCCCCCCAGTCCATTACCCGAACCAAAATAAAAAAAAATGCGTTGGGGTCCCCCCAAATTCCATTACCAGGCCCTTCAGGTCTGGTATGGATTTTAAGGGGAACCCTGCACCAAAATAAAAAAAATGGCGTGGGGTTCCGCCCAAAAATCCATACCAGCCCCTTATCCGAGCACGCAACCTGGCAGGCCGCAGGAAAAGAGGGGGGAACGAGAGAGTGCCCCCTCCTGAACCGTACCAGGCCACATGCCCTCAACATGGGGAGGATGTCCCCATGTTGATGGGGACAAGGGCCTCATCTCCACAACCCTTGCCCGGTGGTTGTGGGGGTCTGCGGGCAGGGGGCTTATCGGAATCTGGAAGCCCCCTTTAACAAAGGGGACCCCCAGATTCCGCCCCCCCATGTGAATTGGTAATGGGTACATTGTACCCCTACCATTTCACAAAAAATAGTGTCAAAAATGTTAAAAACCACAGTACACAGCTTGGGACAAGTCCTTTATTAAAAAAAAAAAAAAAATCCAAAATTCCAACGATGTAATCCTCTCTCGAGCGATACGGAGAAAAAAAAAAGAAGCCGACTAACGCTCTCTCGCCGTGACAGCTCTTTTATAGCTAAGGGCGGGGCCACCCATCACTTTCGCAGGTGACCCCGCCCCCCTCTGACGTAACGTTGGTTTCCTGTCCCGCGTCAGAGAGGTCGGGGTCACCCGTACATGTCACTGGGTAAGCATTTCCCTGTTGCGTCAGAGGGGGTGGGGTCACCCGCAAACGTGACGGGTGGCCCCACCCTCAGCTATAAAAGAGCTGTCACAGCGAGGGAGCGTCATTCCGCAGGATCAAGTCAGCTTTTTTTTTCTCCGTATCGCTCGAGAGAGGATTACATCGTTGGAATTTTTTTTTCTTTTTTTTTCTTTTTAATAAAGGACTTGTCCCAAGCTGTGTATTGTGGTTTTTAAAATTTTTTACACATTTTTTTGTGAAATGGTAGGGGTACAATGTACCCGTTACCAATTCACATGGGGGCGGAATCTGGGGGTCCCCTTTGTTAAAGGGAGCTTCCAGATTCCGATAAGCCCCCCAACCGCAGACCCCCAAAACCACTGGGCAAGGGTTGTGGGGATGAAGCCCTTGTCCCCATCAACAAGGGGACATCCTCCTCATGTTGAGGGCATGTGGCCTGGTACAGTTCAGGAGGGGGACACTCTCTCTTCCACCCCTCTTTTCCTGCGGCCTGCCAGGTTCCGTGCTCGGAAAAGGGTCTGGTATGGATTTTGAGGGGGACCCCTACGCCATTTTTTTAAAATGGACTGGGGGGAACCCCTGCCGTTTTTTTCAATGACTTTTATCTGTATTGCCGGGACCCGACAATTCATTACAGCCGCGAGTTGTTTTAAATTACTTTTTTCCTTCAGAAATGACATAATGTGCAGGGACAGTTCTAAACACGGGAAACATGCGCTACGTTTTCCCTTTGATAATGTTCTGTCTGTCGTAACGAAACTAGTCAGGGTGGTGCTGCGCACTGACGTCACTATTATCACGTGACCCCGGAAGCATGGACGAACGCTAGGATTTTTTTATGCCGGCATTTTAAATTGTTTTTACTAACATTTGTACTGTACTATGTACCACAACGATTCGAATAAATTTACATTGAGGTAATATACTATTCGAGTCCCTCCCTTCTTCTTCTCCTATCGTTATCTACATTGGAGGTTCGTTTGATCTTTCCGAAATGTTCGATCATATCAGCCCCTAGTGGATGGAACAGTACAGTTAAAGGCAGAGGGAGCATCTTGGAGTCGGGACATCCCCAGGAGCAACTTTAATACCCCGCAGAGGGTGATATCTGCATGCTTATTTGACCTCGCCATAGTGGAGGTCCATCCTTTATGGTAAGGTACCCATCTGAAATTTATATTCACTGCGGTGGACGGAGCTTCCTTATGATATTTGTGGAATTTTTTTTGGCACTATCCCTTTTCAACACCAGCTATAGTTTCCTGCTATTTTTCCATCTGAAGCAACTATATACTTATTGGAATTCTTTTCCCATTTTTGTTGGGAATTTTTGATATATTGAACTTTTGTTATATTGGACTCCTTATTTAATTATTTACTTATTATTTTAGTAATTATTATAACAGGGTTATTGTTATCTTCCTCTGATTGATTTGTATATTTATTAATATATTGCACTGCATAGGAGGATTTGGATAAGTTTCCTTTCACAGGTTTTCACAATTTATTTAGAGATTTATACTTTCTATTTTGTTTAGTCATGTATTTGGAGCGTCATTCACTTCATCATCAATATCAAATTATTCTTGATTGATTCGTATATTTATCAGTTTACATACACTTCGTAGGAGGATTTGGCATAATTTTTTTTCCACAGGTTTTTTCACACAGTATATAGAGATTCAATTACATTTTTTGTTTATGCTATTATATGGTGATTATTCACCTAATTATTCACCAATGTTCATTGTGTTCACTAGAACTCTTTACCAGAGTTCTATTCTATAAACACTATATGAAACTGTATTGTTTCCCCCCAAAAAAAAAATTATACAATTAAATTTTTTTACAGAACATCACATTCTTCCTGTTTTAAAGGCAGAAACTAGACATATTTCAGGCAGAAATCTTAGGGTAAACTTTTTCCCCAGAAACACTGTATAATTTATCCCTTTCATGCCTATGCCTATTTCTGACATTTGTTGCTTACAAGTTAAAACCCATATTTTTTGCTAGAAAATTACTTGGAACCCCTAAACATTATATATATACCCTAGAGAATAAAATGGCGATTGTGCAATATTTTATGTCACACTGTATTTGTGCAGCAATCTTTCAAAAAAAAATTGGGGAAAAAAGACACTTTCATTAATTAAAAAAAAAACTAAACTGTAAAGTTAGCCCAATTTTTTTGTATAATGTGAAATATGATGTTACGCCAAGTAAATAGATACCTAACATGCCATGCATTCAAATTGCGCACACTTGTGGAATGGCAACAGACTACGGTACCTAAAAATCTCCATAGGCGGCTCTTTAATTTTTTTTAATGGTTACCAGGTTAGAGTTACAGAGGAGGTCTAGTGCTAGAATTATTGCTCTCACTCTGATGATCATGGCGATTAGGGATGAGCCGAACACCCCCCGTTCGGTTCGCACCAGAACCTGCGAACAGACCTAAAGTTCGCGCAACCTTTAGAACCCTATTAAATACAATGGACTTCAAAATCAAAAGTGCTAATTATCAAGGCTAATATGCAAGTTATTGTCCTAAAAAGGGTTTGGGGACCCGGGTCCTGCCCCAGGGGACATGTATCAATGCAAAAAAAAAAGTTTTAAAAACGGATGTTTTTTCGGGAGCAGTGATTTTAATAATGCTTAAAGTGAAACAATAAAAGTGAAATATTCCTTTAAATTTTCGTAAATTTCGTATAGTATGCCTGTAAAGCAGCACTTGTTTCCCTTGCTTAGAACTGTCCCTGCACAAAGTGTAATTTCTGAAGGAAAAAAAGTCTATTAAAAGCACTTGCGGCTATAATGAATTGTCGGCTCCCGGCAATACAGAGAAAAGTAATTGATAAAAAAAAATGCGTGGGGGTCCCCTCAAATTCCATTACCAGGCCCTTCAGGTCTGGTATTGATATTAAGGGGAACCCTGCGTCAAATAAAAAAAAATTATGTGGGGTTTCCCCCAAATATCCATACCAGACCCTTTAGGTCTGGTATGGATTTTAAGGGGAACTCCACGCAAAATGTAAAAAAAAATGGCGTGGAGTTCCCCCCAAAAATCCATACCAGACCCTTTATCCGAGCACGCAACCTGGCAGACCGCAGGAAAAGAGGGGGGGCCTAGATAGCGCCCCCCCTACTGAACCATATCAGGCCTCATGCCCTCAACATGGGGAGGATGCTTTGGGGGTCTGTACCCCTCAAAGCACCATGTCCCCATGTTGATGGGGACAAGGGCCTCATCCCAACAACCCTTGCCCGTTGGTTGTGGGGGTCTGCGGGCGGGGGGCTTATCGGAATCTGGAAGACCCTTTAACAAAGGGGACCCCCAGATCCTGGCCCCCCCTATGTGAATTGGTAAGGGGTACATTGTACCCCTACCATTTCACAAAGAAAGTGTAAAAAATTATATAAAAAAAAAACACACAGACACAGTTGGGAAAGTCATTTATTAAAAATAAAAAATAAAGAATAAAAAACCCATTCCAGCGATGTAATCCAGTGTCCCGCGGTGATCCGATGTCCATCGCTGCAATCTCCCCCAGACTCCACTCCACATGAAACCCCCATGACGTACGAGGGGGCGGGGTCACCCGTCACATCAAAAGGTAAGCCCCAGCTTTCCCTGCTTGCCGGGGAATAGCCAATGATGTAGGCGGGATTCCGCCTACGTCATTGGCTATTCCCCACAAATGGGGAAATCCGGGGCTTACCCCTATGATCCAACGGGTGACCCTGCCCCCTCATACACCGTCAGACCCAGCCTACCTGAGCGGACCTGATGGGGAACTTCCTCAGCGGTGTAATAAATTAATAGACCCCGCCCCTTCTCACGTTCCCCATCAGGTCCGCTCAGCCTTACACCCAGTGAAGGTGACCCGCCCCCTACGTCATTGGCTGAGCGGACCTGATGGGGATTGTGAGAAGGGGCGGGTCTATTCATTTATTACACTGCGGAGGAAGTTCCCCATCAGGTCCACTCAGGTAGGCGGGGTCTGATGTACGAGGGGCTGGGTCACCCATCAGATCATAGGGGTAAGCCCCGGCTTTCCCCGCTTGCGGGGAATAGCCAATGACGTAGGCGGGATTCCCAGGCAGGGAAAGCTGGGGCTTACCCTATGATGTGATGGGTGACTCCGCCCCCTCGTACGTCATGGGGGTTTCGTGTGGTGTGGAGACTGGAGGAGACTGCAGCGCTGGACATCGGATCACCACGGGACACTGGATTACATCGCTGGAATGGGTTTTTAATTTTTTTTACTTTTATTAAAGGACTTTCCCAACTGTGTCTGTGTGTTTTTTTACAATTTTTTACACTTTCTTTGTGAAAGGGTAGGGGTACAATGTACCTCATACCAATTCACATAGGGGGGGCCGGGATATGGGGGTCTCCTTTGTTAAAGAGGTCTTCCAGATTCCGATAAGCCCCCTGCCCGCAGACCCCCACAACCACTGAGCAAGGGTTGTGGGGATGAGGCCCTTGTCCCCATCAACATGGGGACATGGTGCTTTGAGGGGTCACAGACCCCCAAAGCATCCTCCCCATGTTGAGGGCATGTGGCCTGGTACGGTTCAGGAGGGGGGCGCTCTCTCGTCCCCCCTCTTTTCCTGCGGCCTGCCAGGTTGCGTGCTCGGATAAAGGGTCTGGTATGGATTTTTAGGTGGAACTCCACGCCATTTTTTTTTTATTTGGCGTTGAGCTCCCCTTAAAATCCATACCAGACCTTTTTTTTTATCAATGACTTTTCTCTGTATTGCCGGGAGCCGACAATTCATTATAGCCACGAGTGCTTTTAAATGACTTTTTTTCCTTCAGAAATTACACTTTGTGCAGGGACAGTTCTAAACACGGGAAACAAGCGCTGCTTTACAGGCATACTTCACACACCCCCCCCCCCCCAGGTATTTAAAGGAATATTTTACTTTTATTGTTTCACTTCAAGCATTATTAAAATCTCTGCTCCCGAAAAAACGGCCGTTTTTAAAACTTTCTTTTCCATTGATACATGTCCCCTGGGGCAGGACCCGGGTCCCCAAACACTTTTTATGACAATAACTTGCATATAAGCCTTTAAAATTAGCACTTTAGATTTCTCCCATAGACTTTTTGTCATGTACCTGGGTGTATTTGAACCGGGATCTTCCTGGTCCCAAAGCTGCAGCCTTACCTGTTGTGCTACTGAGCAGATCTAGACTTTTGGAAATGTCCTCTCAGTATTAAACATTACCTTGGACTCACCAGCCCCACCTACTGCCAGCTGTGGACAATTTTCAATCAAAGCAGCCCTTAAAAAGGAAGTGATGCTATCTCTCAGCGCCCGTTTGTGTGGAATAGCTCCCTGGGTGTTGTGACTGCTTTTTGATCCTGATTTTCGTGTTGAACTTCTGCCTGAATTCCTGACTACTCTCCAGCCTGCTGATTTTGTACTTCACTGCCAGCTCGTGTATGACCTTTGCCTGCCTGACCACTCTCTGGATTTCGATCGTGTACCATTTTGCCTGATCTGTTGCCAACCTAATCTGCCTGACTACGTTTTCGCCTGAATCCTCAGCACACAAGTTCCACTTCGGACACTACCTATCACAGGTACCTTACATTACAAACGGGCCACAATGACAGTGGACCCTGCTGAGATTGTTAAGGCGATTTCACGTCAGGGACAATTGATTGGAGCTCATGAACAGGATCTTTCTTCCCTGGACGCCAAGTTAGATGAACTTTGTACTATGCTTAAATCTTGTTTGCCTGCTTCCTCTGCAAGGGTCCAGACTCTGGATCCTACTCCTGCTACGATCCAACCCACCTCTTCTGTACCACCCAAACTTCCTATGCCTGACAAATTTGGTGGTGATACTGAGGACTGCAGAGGCTTTTTAAATGTTTGCCGTTTGCATTTCCGCAACAACCCTGGGACCTTTAGCACTTCTTCTGCCAAAGTGACTTTTGTAATTTCCTTGTTAAAGGGGAAGGCCCTGGCCTGGGTCTCTCCTTATCTGGAACGCAATGATCCTGTGCTGCAAGACGCTGACAAATTTCTGGCTTCTCTCCAGACTGTATTTGACAAGCCAGATAGAGCTTCTGCAGCTGAGTACTCACTCTTGGACATGCAACAAGGCACCAGGTCTGTGGCACAATATGCTATTGAGTTTCGTACCCTTGCTGCTGAGACTACTTGGGACTCAAGGGCATTACGTGCAGCCTTCCGAAAAGGTCTTGCAGATCGCATCAAAGACGAATTAGTCTATAAGTATTCCCCAGAAGACCTAGAGAAATTCAGAGAGCTCTGTGTTCGTCTGGATGTCCGGTATCATGAAAGATGCCAAGAGAGACTTAGAACTCGCAAGTTTCCTCGGCCAGTCTACCGTTTGGCCCCTAACTTCCAAGCACCACCTCAGCCAGAACCTGAAATCTCAGTTGAACCCCAGACACCTGTGGAACCCATGGATGTAAGCCGTCTCCACCTAACTGAGTCTGAGAAACAAAGGAGGCGTGCATTGGGCCTATGCCTATACTGTGGACTTAAGGGACATTTATTATCTGTCTGCCCTTCCCGTCCAGTAAAAGGCAGGGTCTAACCAGTGTTGGAGGAGCTGGCTTAGACCTTACAGGTATATCCTCCAAGACCAAGATTACCATTCCTGCAATTATCCATTTACCCTCTAAACTTGTCTCCTGTGAGGCTTTTGTGGATTCTGGAGCTGCTGGCATATTCTTGGACTACACTTTTGCTAAAAAAAATAATATCCCATTTGTTCCAAAATCTAGACCCCTGAACATTACCACCGTGAATGGACAACCCTTGGGAGATGGCATTGTAAAATTTGAGACTATGACAATCACCCTTCAGGTAGGCGTACTCCACAAAGAGGAAGTTGTCTTGTCTCTTATTGATTCTCCACTTCTGCCTGTTATCCTTGGTTACCCATGGTTACAACAACATAACCCTTCTTTTGATTGGGAAAATGGAGAACTAACCTCTTGGGGGTCGTTCTGTCATTCAAACTGTTTGTCTCAACCCAAAAGACTTCTTGCTTGTATGTTGGCTTCCGTGGCCGTCCCACCTACCTTGCCTCATGAATACCATGCGTTTGCAGACGTATTTTGCAAGCAAAAGGCAGAGGTTTTACCTCCATCGTTCTTTTGACTGTGCAATTTTATTGATTCCTGTATCACCTCTTCCCAAAGGAAGGACCTATCCCCTGTCTTTGCCTGAACAAAAATCCATGGAGGAATACATAAAAGACAACTTGGAAAGAGGTTTTATCCGACCCTCTTCTTCTCCAGGAGGGGCAGGTTTTTTCTTTGTTGAAAAAAAAGATGGGGGTCTTCGACCATGCATAGACTATCGAGGGTGAAATCAAATCACTGTAAAAGACTCCTACCCTTTGCCTCTCATTCTTGAACTGTTTGATGTACTTAAGGGGGCTGTTATCTTCTCCAAGCTAGACCTACGAGGGGCTTATAATCTAATTCGAATTAAAGACGGGGACGAGTGGAAGACAGCATTCAACACTCGTAATGGACATTTTGAATATCTGGTTATGCCATTTGGGTTGTGTAACGCCCCTGCTGTCTTCCAACGTTTCATGAATGAAATTTTTCATGATTTCAGCAACAGTTTTGTGATCATCTACTTGGACGACATTTTAATCTTTTCCAAGACTCATCTAGAGCACATCTCGCATGTAAAGCAGGTATTGCAACGACTGAGAGAAAACCATCTTTATGCGAAGATTGAGAAATGCAGTTTCCATCAAAGCCGTATTCCTTTCCTTGGATACATTATAAGTGCTGCCGGTTTCCAAATGGACCCTCAAAAACTTTCCGCTGTCTTGCAATGGCCCCAACCGACCACTTTAAGAGGGCTCCAAAGCTTTCTAGGGTTCGCAAATTACTACAGACGCTTCATCAAAGGTTTTGCCTCCATTGCGGCCCCCCTTACTGCTATGACTAAGAAAGGTACAAATTGCAAGGTATGGTCCTCAGAAGCAGAATCGGCTTTCCAGCAATTAAAAGACATGTTCAGCAAAGCTCCAATTCTTCAGCATCCAAATCCCGATCTCCAGTACATAGTTGAGGTTGATGCCTCTGAGGTAGGAGCAGGTGCCGTGCTCTCCCAGAGACTGCCTAAGTCTGGTAGAATCCATCCAGTAGCATTTTTTTCTAGAAAGTTTTCTCCAGCGGAGATGAATTACGATGTTGGGAATCGAGAACTACTGGCCATCAAATTGGCATTGTCTGAATGGCGACATCTTCTGGAAGGGGCTCCCAAACCTTTTTCTATCCTCACTGACCATAAAAACCTACTGTACCTTCAGACTGCAAGACGTTTGAACTCACGTCAGGCTCGATGGGCTCTGTTTTTCTCCCGTTTTAATTTTGTTCTTTCTTATGTTCCTGGGCATAAAAACAAGAAAGCCGATGCTCTTTCCAGACAGTTTGCTACCTCTGAAGAAGACCAACCTACCGAGCAGTATATAATCCCACCTCACAAAATTGTCGCACAGATCTCTACGGCTCTTTCCCAACAGTTACAAGAAACCCAGAATTGTGTTCCCCAAGGCTTGAAGATACCACCAGGTCGCCTGTTCGTAGCCCCTAGCCTCAGAAAACCTGTACTCCTCTGGGCACATGATGGTGTTTTATCTGGTCATCCTGGTGTCACCATCACTCTTAAGACCTTGCAGCGTCATGTCCTGTGGCCTCATATGAAAAGGGATGTTACTGACTATGTGGCTGCCTGTCCAACTTGTGCTGCTAATAAAGTACCCCGTACATTGCCTACTGGACTGTTACAACCACTTTCAGCACCTCGTCAGCCTTGGACCCATTTGACTATGGACTTCATTACAGACTTACCCAAGTCCGAGGGCATGACTGCTATATGGGTCATAGTGGATCGCTTTTCAAAAATGTCTCATTTTGTGCCACTCCCGGGATTACCTACAGCGGAAGCATTGTCTACTCTCTTCCTTTCCCATATTGTGAGATATCATGGCATACCTACCAATGTCGTCTTAGACTGCGGATCCCAGTTTGTTTCCCGATTCTGGAGAGCGTTCTGCAAGAAACTGGGAGTAACGCTTTTACTCTCTACCTCACATCACCCTCAAACAGATGGTCAAACCGAACGCATGAACCAGACCCTAGAAACCTATCTTCGACATTATGTCAATGCCTTACACTCCAACTGGTCTGAGTATTTGCCTTTAGCTGAGTTCGCCATTAATTCCCGTTGGCACAGTGCTCTTCATACCACACCATTCTACGCAGCCCTAGGCTATCACCCTCAGACTTTTCCCCTACTTCAGCCTTCTTCTGGTGTACCAGCAGCAGATCAGCGGGTTAAAAATATTCTGCTACATTGGAAAAAGATTTGCTTATTACTACGGAAGTCAGCAGGCAAGTATGCACTTTTTTCCAACAAACGAAGACACCATATACCTCCATATGTGGTGGGGGACAGAGTTTGGCTATCAACCAAATATGTGAGACTGAAACAACCTTCTACCAAATTGGGCCCTCGATTCATTGGTCCTTACAGAATTATTGCTCGAGTCGGGCCAGTCTCCTATCGGTTGAAATTACCCTCCTCTCTCCGGATTCATCCTGTGTTCCACGTTTCCCTCCTCAAAAAAGCAATTTTCAATCGCTACTCCAGAACGCAACAGCTACCTCCTCCTGTTCTTGTTGATGGACAAAATGAGTTTGAAGTCTCCAAGATTCTTGATTCTAGAAGACAGGGTCGTGGCCTTCGGTATCTGGTTCATTGGAAGGGATATCCTGTCACAGACCGTTCCTGGGTTCCAGCCAAAGATCTGCATGCCCCTTCTCTTATTCGAGACTTCCATGCCTCCTTTCCCACTAAGCCCCGCTAGGCCCCCAGAGGGGGCCCTGTCATGTACCTGGGTGTATTTGAACCGGGATCTTCCTGGTCCCAAAGCTGCAGCCTTACCTGTTGCGCTACTGAGCAGATCTAGACTTTTGGAAATGTCCTCTCAGTATTAAACATTACCTTGGACTCACCAGCCCCACCTACTGCCAGCTGTGGACAATTTTCAATCAAAGCAGCCCTTAAAAAGGAAGTGATGCTATCTCTCAGCGCCCGTTTGTGTGGAATAGCTCCCTGGGTGTTGTGACTGCTTTTTGATACTGATTTTCGTGTTGAACTTCTGCCTGAATTCCTGACTACTCTCCAGCCTGCTGATTTTGTACTTCACTGCCAGCTCGTGTATGACCTTTGCCTGCCTGACCACTCTCTGGATTTCGATCGTGTACCATTTTGCCTGATCTGTTGCCAACCTAATCTGCCTGACTACGTTTTCGCCTGAATCCTCAGCACACAAGTTCCACTTCGGACACTACCTATCACAGGTACCTTACACTTTTATAGGGTGTTCCGCTGCTTTTCGAATTTGCCGCGAACACCCCAAATTGTTCGCTGTTTGGCGAACAGGCGAACAGGCAATGTTCGAGTCGAACATGAGTTTGACTCGAACTTGAAGCTCATCCCTAATGGCGATACCACACATGTGTGATTTTGATTACATATGCGGGCTCGACTTATGTATGCATTTTCTTTGCAGAGTGAGCTCGCGGGGACCGGGGCGCTTAAAATTCAATTTTTTTCCTTTATTTATTTTTATTATTTTACACTTTGTGAATTCATTAGGAACCAGTGACAGTGGGAAGCTGTTATATATAGAAACAGCAGAATTTCCTCTTCTATACATACAGTATATTATGTATGGCCCCTGCAGTACTGGGGGCTGAGGGGGCAAAGGTTTGCTCTGAATAGCCAAAGTTTCATCCTAACTTAGGTACAGAAAGAACAATTGGCTCATCCCTACGGCCAATAGCTGCAGGCAGTATAAAGCCTTGGGCGTGGGGAAGAGAAAAATGTTTTGAACACCACACTAGGCAGACAAAGATGCTTCTTCTTTAAATGACAGCAGGCTACAAGCAAGTTCTCTATCAGACAGTATACTGCAAACTCCTGGAAAGGAGGTGAATAGGTTCCTCTACAGCACATCCTCTAGGTGTTTCATCTTATGCAGGATGAACTCTGATTTTACCTTGTAACATGGATCCAGGAGGGCTATATTATTGGTCCCTCTCTTCGCTGCCATGAGCCCTAAGGTCCTTTCAGAGGCTCTGGAGAATGAACAAGCCCATCTACCACAAGATACCAAAGTCCTCTGGGGCACTGAGAACAACTTCTGGGGTTTGGGATGTATGAAACCCATCCATGGAAACCTGCTCCATGTCCTCTTCCTCCTGAATGCTGCCTCGGTAACAATAATCTTCTCCTACTCATTCTCCTCCTGTACCTGTCAAAGTTCACCTCTTCCTCCTGCCTCTATTGCTCTATCTTTAATGCCATGCAGTGTCTGCTACAAAATGAAGATCAAAAGAATAGTGGTGCTGATGCCTGAATTGTCAAGCTCACCATTCTTTTGCCTCCTCAAACTGTGACAATACGGTGCATGAATCCTGCATGAGGTGTCACTGACATGGGGAGAAGAACCCCCGCTCCCCCAAGCCTATCCCATGGGTTGGTATGAAACATATTAGATGGCATGCAGACATAGAGTTAAGATAGACAGATAAAGATAGACTTCATGCTGAATTTCAACAAACTGCACACTGACTGTGTATGAGAAGAGAAACACAGGCGCCTCCAGGTTAGAACTGTAAACATTTTAATGAGATACAGGTGCATTATCCACTTACATAGAGGTTAGGGAAGTAAGGCACGAGTCCATCCACACTGGCGTGGCGTTCACTGCAGAGCGGCATTCAAAACAGCTGATTTTCGCCTGAAGGGGAGAAATCCTAGCTAGCAGGATCTCTGAGAGCACGGCGGTGAAACCGAGGCTCAGATCAGGCTGGTGGTGAGGGCTGGAATGCAACACTGGGCGTGATGATGTCACGGGTGGGTCGCAACAGCATTTCGGAGCATGAGCACTGGCAGATTGAACTCAGGGCACGCTCCTTCTTCAAGATTCTTCAAGAGCTATGGCAACTCTTGAAAAACTTTCATGTATATCGCTATAGGCTGCTGATGGGGAACATTGTATAAGGGGGGTATAAGCTGATAGGGAAGAAGCTGATAGGAAGAGAAGGAGGGAGAGTCTGGCCATTTTACCGCCATCAGCGTAGCATCAGGTGTTGCTCCCAATGAGCGGTGTAGTGAGAAGCCATATGTCTCTTCAAACAAATCATACCAAAATGACTGATGGGATTGCCACACTTAAGGCAGAGACTGAAAATACTTATGGTGCAGTCTACAACACAGGTTGATAAAGGCCCACACACCTGAGCTCTGGGGAGCAGACCAAAGAGCAGTGCCCTGAACCAATGAAGATCTGCCATCTGGTGGAATAGGATGGGTGCTCCTACCACTCCTATGCGACCTAGCCCTGGATGACATCCTGTCTTATTGGTGTTGTGCCTCATCCTCACTTTCCAACTCTGCTATCTGTGCAACCAAAGGAGGGTCACAGACCTCATCACCCTCCATCCTTCCTTATCACTAGAGTCAATTTGGCAGTAGGCTGCAGCTGCAGGAACATCTGTGCCAATTGGTTTTCCCTGCCTGTTATCACCTCCCTTTATGCTCTCCTCCTCAACCTTAGATACAACTGATGAATGTGCATCCTCTTGCAGCAAGGGTGCTTAAATAATTCAGCTGAGGCAGAACAACTGCTGATGACTTCAAGCTACTCTGAACAGAGAAGAAGAATGATGAAGGATTGGTTATTTACTTCACCACACCCTCTGCATTCTTTGGGAGTGTATGTCCATTCCTACAGAAGAAAGGTACATGCACATTGCCTCTAGAAGCTGGATTCCAGGACTGCCCATTTACTGTCCAAAATCCTGGTGCCCCTTGTGTCCAGGACATGTCACATCGCCAGGTACTGGCGTGCTTGATCCAGTACTTGACTGAGCAAGATGGGCAGGAACAAAGTGGCAATTGCAGGGAGGTTCTCCTATCCTTACGTGCACACTTCCATTCCTTCTGAATGTAAGCGCCCACATAACTGCACAAGTAAGTCTGTCGGTCATACGAGATGGAGTCAGGAGATTAGGGGGAACAGTGGGATCATTGAAATGAAGAGCAAAGGAGAGAGATCCTTTGAAATTAGGGCATGACACAGTGTCAGAGGGACCAGGTCATGGATGGGAGGCAGGAAATAGAAGCACATTGTAGATATGAGGGGAAGAAAGGAGTAAGTGGGGCTGGACTGGGCTATACATGAGAAGAGATGTAATATATGTGCAGTGAGAGAAATGCTAAACAGCAGGTCACAAAAAGTGGAGGTGATCAGAGAAATATATAAGCTGTTGTTCTCCCTCCTGTGTACAAGAATGATGGTTTATATGTGTCAGGTTTGGGAGGTGTTGGGGCACTTTTCCTCCAACTTACCACTGACGCCAAGGCATTTTTTCCAAATAATGGCAATGAGGCATGATTTTTCCTTCTGATGACCTCTCATATTGGGACACCTTTTGCTTTCACTGGCACCAGGACATGTTTACCTTCCACTGACCCGGATAAAAAAAAATTCTCCTGGGGACACTTGGTCATCTTTTCCTCCTACTAAGGGGTCACTTTTACCTTCCACTGACCATCGATACTGGGTCATTTTTTTTGCTTCCACTGACACCAGGGCATTTGTTTCCTCCCTCTGACAGCAGGCATCAGGATATTTTTTTATGCCACTTACCACTTATACTACAGCCTTTCTTCCGACCAATGACCACAAGTTCATGGCATTCTTTTCTCTTACTGTTAAGCAATGTAAGGGGCCACTTTCTCCCTTTGCTGCACTTTCATATGTTGTATGTTACATAGTCCTGACTGCTGTACTCTAACCTGTGTTTTGTAGGCTGTGCTCTATACTACATACTTCTGAACAATCCAGGGAATTAACTAAGCTTCCTATACCAATGTAATGAAATAACAAAATTTTTCTGTATTTCTGTAAAAAATATATATTCAGAAAAAACTCTTTATAAGACAAATAAATTATATATTCAAGGTACTTTTAAAAGAAAATTATTAAATGAAGGCCTCCATGTGCTTACAGAATATTGCAAAAATCATTTTGATATCTCAAGTGTACAAATCGTGCAGACTTCACCTCTAAAACATCTCCAAAATATGCCCCTTTCTAACCGTTGACACCACTAAGCAACTCAATCACTCCCTCGTTATCTCTCACCTTGACTATTGTAACTCCCTCCTCACCTCTCCACAAGCGATCCCCTTTTCAGTCTATCATAAATGCCGCTGCCAGACTCATCCACCTTACCAACCATACAGTGTCCGCCACTCCTCTCTGTCAATCCCTCCACTGGCTTCCCATTGCCCAACAAATAAAATTCAAAACACAAACATCCAAAGCCGTTTACAATTCTGCCCCAAACTACATCACCAATCTTATCTCCATTGACCACCCAAACCGTCCCCTCTGCTCCTCCCAAGGCCTTCTGCTATCTAGCTCCCTTGTCTCTTCATTCCATTCTTGTCTTCAGGACTTCTCCAGAGCCTCTCCCATCCTCTGGAACTCACTACCCCAATCTGTCTAGTTATCTCCTACTCTGTCCACTTTTAGGTGATCCCTGAAAACTCATCTCTTCAGGGAGCCCTATTCTGCCTTCAGCTAACAACCAAATCTTCTACTTCCCTCATCAGTTCATTCCCCACAGTCACTACCTTTTGTTTCACCAGCCCATCCCTCTTAGATTGTAAGCTCGCAGGAGCAGGGCCCTTCTAACCCTCTTGTTTTTAATTGTATTGTTGGTGTATTGTCTCCCTTTATATTGTAAAGCAAAGTGCAAACTGTTGGTGCTATATAAATCCTATATAATAATAATAATAAAGAAAGTGGTAAAAAGTAATTGATTAAACTGGTGCATACTAAAAAAATACTAAAAATACCAGAACATTATAATGGTTAAAGGAAATCCTCTTTAACCTTAAATATATATATATATATATATATATATATATATATACATACATACATACATACATACATACATACATACATACATACATACATACATACATACATATACACACATTTTAAACCTTAGGAAAAAAATTCAAACTTGATTAACCATAAAAACATGGATAAAAAAGACCGGATGTGCTTAGATTCACTCAATTAAGCACCTTGATTTGTGTCCTGTTAATCATAACAATCAGTATTTTAAACGGATAACAATAACACACTCCACAAAACATGCAGGCATAGATAAAGATAATCCACCTACTAAAGAGTAGAGACTGTGGCAGGACATTACATGAAAGATAACATTTTATGTCTAAAAGCATTACCACTGGCCTTAAAATGAGGATGGCCTGCTAATTACCAATTACTTTGTTTCACGTAATCAGAATCCTCATTAACAAAAACTCTCTATATTGTCTATTAGGAATGAATTTGAAATGCTAATTTAGTGAATGAAACATTAAATGAGCTCTACCCTGAATGTTCAGAGTGTCTGCCAGGGCAGTATTGCGTGCTGGCCAACACCTGCCTTCAATTTCCCCTCCAGCTGAATGTTCCAGTCTGTTTCAGGCTTAGCATTCTAATTGACCCACTCATGATCTCTGCCACAATTAACATATGCTTTTCAGTAATGGTTGGTTAAAGATCTCAAACTGACACAGTTGACAAGATCTAATAGAGATGGCACGCCATGGGAAAACAAGGGATAATATTTCCCTGGTTGTGACATTTCTTGTAATGTAATGATATGAACATTGCAATGAGAACTCCCTGACTTGCTAAATTAGTAGGAATAATGAAGCAAGCAGACCAGCTCATGCAGTTCTTTTGTATATAAAAAGGAAAAAAGATATTTCATAATTTAATAAAATGAAAGTAGAACAGAATTTTCATTGTAAATGTATTTGGGCTTCCGTTTAAAAGAACTTATTGTAGAACTAAAGGGAAAACGTAAAAATTTTTTTTGAATAGAGTGGAGAATGATTAAAGCACCTATCAGATTTTTTATTGCTGTCTGTGCCCCTGTTAGGGAGATACACCCTCTTTTATTAGTCCTGCTTGCCATTATAACCAAAAATGAGAGTAAAGGAAAATCCCAAATTTTGGGTTGTTCTCAGAACCGTAATAAAAGGGACATCTTCCAGTGGTTACACTAGTTCTGGTAACCCTGGGACTAATAGGAGTTCCCTAATTTAGAGGGATTTTTTCTCCCCTTCGACTATAGGGATAGGCTGAATGACCCCCTGTTCGGTTTGCACCAGAACTTTCGAACATCGGGAAAGTTTGTAACCGAATAACGAACCCCATTGAAGTCTATAGGACCCGAATGTGAAAAACCAAAAGTGCCCATTTTGAAGGCTTATATGAAAGTAATTGGGCATACAATGGTTATGGGGGTCAGGGTACTGCCCTGGGGAAATGTATCAATGAAAAAAAAGTTTGTAAAAAACAATTTTTAAATGAGCAGCGATTTATTGATGCTTAACCACTTTAGCCCCAAAAGATTTTCCCCCTTAACCACTTAACGACCGCCCACTGTAAATATACGTCGGCAGAATGGCACCGACAGGCAGAATCACGTACATATACGTGATTGCCTTTGTATAGTTGGGGGGTCCGATCGGACCCCCCTTCTTTACAGTGGGTGGTCGTTTTACCTTCGGGAGCGATCCGGCATGAGGGGACGGCTATTCGATTCCGGCCCCCCCTCTCGATCGCTCCCGGCGAATGAGAGAGCTTCCCCTGCCTGTGTACTGTTTACACAGGCAGGAGGAAGTGATGTCATCTCTCCTGCGGCGCTCACATATACCGAGCGCCGTACAGGAGAAGATGCAGGTTAGTGCACAAAACAGCACACTGACACCAGGACACATAGGCACATAAATCGCCCCCCAGGCCCCCCCAGATCACCCCCCAGATCACCCCCCAGCCCCCAGTCACAGTGTCACTGATTGCAGTGACCATTTATTTAGTGACATTTGTGACTGTAAAAGTGTCACAACATTTAGTTTTAGGTCCAGTGTAGCCCCCTAACCCCCCCATATAAAGGTTTAACCCCCTGATCACCCCCCAGATAACCCTTTCACCCCCTAGCACCGCCGTCGCTAAGCGATCATTTTTCTGATCGATGTCTTAGCGTCTGTGATGCTGATCGGTAGCCAGTAATTTTTTTTAGGTTCGCCGCAGGTTTTTATAGCGTCGGGTACCCCCATATATTACCTAATAAAGGTTTAACCCCCTTGATCGCCCCCCAGGTAACCCTTTCACCCCCTATCACCACTGTCACTAAGCGATAATTTTTCTGATCGCTGTCTTAGCGTCGGTGATGCAGATCGGTAGCCAGTAATTTTTTTTAGGTTCGCCGCAGGTTTTTATAGCGTCAGGTACCCCGATATATTACCTAATAAAGGTTTAACCCCCTTGATCGCCCCCCAGGTAACCCTTTTACCCCCTATCACCACTGTCGCTAAGCGATCGTTTTTATGATCGTTGTCTTGGTGTCGGTGATGCCGATAATTTTTTTAGGTTCGCCGTCAGGTTTTTATATATAGCGTCAGGTACCCCCATATATTACCTAATAAAGGTTTTAACCCCCTAATTGCCCCTAGTTAACCCTTTCACCAGTGATCATCATATAAGTGTTACGGGTGACGCTGGTTAGTTAGTTTGCTTTTTATAGTGTCAGGGCACCCGCCGTATATAACCCAATAAAGGTTTAACCTCCTGATCGCCCGGCGGGTGATATCAATTAGGTTTTAGCAACAGAGAGGGTCTGCGTCACACCCCAGGCAGCGTCAGGTTAGTGCCAGTAGCGCTAACACCCACGCGTTAAGCATACACCCCCCTTAGTGGTATAGTATCTGAACAGATCAATATCTGATCTGATCAGATCTATACTAGCGTCCCCAGCAGTTTAGGGTTCCCAAAAACGCAGTGTTAGCGGGATCAGCCCAGATACCTGCTAGCACCTGCGTTTTGCCCCTCCGTCCAGCCCAGGCCACCCAAGTGCAGTATCGATCGATCACTGTCACTTGCAAAACACAACACACATAACTGCAGCGTTCGCAGAGACAGGCCTGATCCCTGCGACTCCAGTGCTGTAGGAGGTGATTTCACTACCACAGTTAAAAAAAAAAAGCATATATGCCGAAGCATTGGGGCAGCAGGGGCGGAGGAGCGATTTTGCTCCTAATGCCGCGTACATACGGTCGAAATTCCGACGGAGGCTTGCCCGTGGAAAAGTCTGACCATGTGTACGCGGCATAACTTTTGCGGGAAGATGCCCCCATGCTTCGGCATATATAAATGGTGCATGTATGCCCATCATTAGAAGTGGGTGGATGAAGGGCGGTATTCTAATGGTGGGCATACCCACCGATCAATCTTTTTTTTTGTTCAGCCAACAGGCTGCATGAAAAAAAAGATTACAATACATGTCCAACAAGGACCAGCAATGTACTGGTATGTTGCTGGACTTTGAATGTTTATACCAGAATGATGCCTGTGGGTTTAGGTATCATCTTGGTATCATTCTTTTCAGCCAGCGGCCAGCTTTCATGTAAAAGCAATCCTAGTGGCTAATTAGCCTCTGGACTGCTTTTACAAGCAGTGGGAGGGAATGTCCCCCCCCGGATATAAAAAGCGCCATTGGGAAATTGGGAAAGCATTTTATCACACCGATCTTGGTGTGGTCAGATGCTTTGAGGGCAGAGGAAAGATCTAGGGTCCAATAGACCCCAGTTTTTTCAAAAAAGAGTGCCTGTCATTACCTATTGCTATCATAGGGGATATTTACATTCCCTGAGATAACAATAAAAATGATAAAAAAAAAAAATATGGAAGCAACAGTTTAAAAAAAAAAAAAAGCAAAATTAATAATAATAAAAAAAAAAAGCACCCCTGTCCTGCCTTGCTCTTGCCCAATGGCGAACGCAAGCGTCGGTCTGGCGTCATATGTAAACAGAAATTGCATCAGGCATGTGAGGTATCACCGCGAAGGTCAGATCGAGGGCAGTAATTTTAGCAGTAGACCTCCTCTATAAATCTAACGGCGTAACCTGTAAAGGCTTTTAAAGGCTTTTAAAAATGTATGTAGTTTGTCGCCAATGCTAGTTTGTGCAAAATTTTAAAGCTTGTCGTGTTTGGTATCTATGTACTCGGCCTAAGATCATCTTTTTTATTTCATCAAACATTTGGGCAATATAGTGTGTATTAGTGCATTAAAATTAAAAAAGTGTATTTTTCCCCAAAAAATGCGTTTGAAAAATCGCTGCGCAAATACTGTGTAGAAAAAAAAATTGCAACACCCACCATTTTAATCTGTAGGGCCTTTGCTTTAAAAATATATATAATGTTTGGGGATTCAACATAATTTTCTTGCAAAAAAAAAATGTTTTCATGTAAACAAAAAGTGTGAAAAAGGGCTTTCCTGACAGACTCCATGGCAGACTACGTGTGGGTTAACCCCGCCTCCTCTCCACAGCTATAGGACCCCATACCCATAAATTTGAGCTCACCTCCACAGACAGGTGTTCCTTTTTTATCCTCCTCACATGGACCTTCATCATGCAATTCTGTGCGATGTCCAGGATGTGGATTGCTCGGATGGATCGGTACTGCTTGCGGTGCACCCAGGGCCCAGCTATGAGCGGGCGAGTGGTTTCAGGGCTGGAAAATACCCCTATGGTGGAAGGGATGTGGCCCCAGAGTACCGGATCGGATATCGCAGGATTTCTTGGCTGGCAAGGTCTGAAGATTTTGTTTTTCATATCTTCTTCATGGCAGACAAGTTTATGTTTGTTGTCCTGTTTTCCCTGTCTTTTCCTCCTGTGTTCCGGCATGTGGAACGCTTTTTGCGTCCCAGGACGCCATTACTTCCTGGTTCCCTGTCCGCCGCTCTTCTGCGCATGCGCGAACTGCGGTGAAACCGAGGCTTGGTTTCCGCGCATGCGCAATGCGGCGGAGGGGTCAGGGGCCGCGCAGGCGCAGTGGGTCTGGTTTCTTCGGCGCATGCGCGCAGCGGGACCGGCCGTGACGTCATTTCGGCGGTTTATTTAAACCGCTGAAGAGCCCTATACAGGTGGGATAACCTGTGGGCATAGAGCGACAGCCTCCCGGAGCCTCATTACTGCTAGGACGGGGTAAGCACTTCATTTTGCAATGTATGCTTGTTATGCTTAGTGTCTCTTAAAGGGACAGTTTTAATAATAAAAAAAAAAAACTTTTATCTTTTCTCATGCTTCTTTGCATTGATTTGCTTATCCTTAGTCTAGGCAGTGTAGTACGGATTCCTGTCTCCCTCATCATGGACTCATCCTCACCCCCATGTGGCCAGCCCTCCCGCACAAGGTATGTGCGGAGTGGGTAGGGGGTTGGTGTATTTTGTGCCTATCTGGTGGTTGCTAACGGTTACATCCTGCCCACCTTCCCCCCCTCCCTCTGTCTGTATTATCTCTTACAGCCCAGCAACTTCAGTTCATCGGTCACAAGAAAGGGACCTTGCCAGGCCGCATCATCACTCATCATCCAGGTCTAGACGCGACACTACGTCTAGGACCCATCATCATAGGGGACGTTCACATACCCCCTCTAGACATAGGAGATGTTCCCATTCCTCCTCTAGTCACCGCCACCACCACCGCGATGATCGCTCTGACCACAGAGCCTGTTGGGGATGCAAGACCAGAATCCCGGAGGGCAAATCGCTATGCGACCCATGTTATGCCCGAGCGGTTGGTGAGAAAGAGACGGAAAATCAAAACCTTGAGTCTCTTGTGAAACGTGTGGTACAGCAATCTATGAAAGAAATAGTTGCCCCCCACACAAGGAGCCAGTCCACCACCTTGTCTGGCTCCTTGGCTGACGAGGCCCAGGAGGATCCCGGCCAATTCCAGCCCCATGATTCCTCCCATTATTCCTCGCAAGACGAGATGGAGGGAGATGATTCTACAGTGGGATTCGACTACGCTTTAGTCTCTCCGCTGATCAAGGCAGTGAAGGAAACTTTGAAGTTGGAGGATACCACTGCCCCCCCAGAAAAACTAAGAAAACTGTTTAAACAACTGGGGAAAGAACGCTCCAATTTCCCACTTCCCTCTGAGCTGAAAGGAGTGTTTGAGGAAGAATGGAGCAAGGGAGATAAGAAGGTTTCCATGCTAAGCAAAACCTCTAGACTGTATCCCTTTAAATCGTAGGACGTCAAGCATCTGGAGAATGCTCCCCTCGTAGATGCAGCAGTAATGCGCCTAGCGAAGCATGTCACCCTCCCGCTAGATGACACCGTATCATTTAAAGATGGTCTGGATCGGAAGATCGACCAGGACCTCAAAAAAATATATAGCCTGGCCGGAACGGCATGCAAACCAGCTTTAGCCCTTGCAGTGACCTCCAAAACAATGGAGGCATGGGTGGAAAATGTAGACTCCGTTCTGAAAGGTGTCTCGGAAGAACTGGCTCAAAGTTCAGCAGTGCAAGAACTTAAGATGGCAGTTGCCTTTTTGGGGGAAGCTTCAATTGACCTCATCCGTTTACTGGCCAGATCGATGTTGTCCTCGGTCACGGCCAAACGAGCACTGTGGTTACGCCCCTGGCTTGCTGATCCAGCCTCCAAGCAGGCGTGGTGCAAAATTCCCTTTGAAGGGACTTCATTGTTTGGGAACAAACTTGACAACGCCATTTCAAAAGCTACAGGCGGAAGGTCGGGTTTTCTTCCCCAGGACAGGCGCCAGTTTAATCAGAAAAAACCTCAACAGAGACGCAGTACAGAGCACTCGAGAGAGGCACGCTCCTATAAACCCGGACGGGATTTCAGGAGAAGCTGGAATTGGAACAGAGGCCAATCTTCTTTTCAAAAGTCCGGCAAGAAACAGACGCCCGGTGGGCGTGAACCAACCAAGTCTTTTTGAGATTGGGCCCGCCCAGGCGGGTCGGGTAGGGGCTCGCCTACGTCTCTTCTGGCACGTCTGGGTGGCCTCGATCTCGGACTATTGGACCATCAAGACGGTCTCAACAGGTCACACATGGTCCTTCACCAAGATCCCTCCATGCAGACCAATGCAAACCTCACTTCCTCGGTCAGAGGAGAAACAACAAGTTCTTCTCTCATATGTAAATGTCCTGAAAGATCAAGGAGCAGTGGTGCCCGTCCCAAAGGACGAGGAATTCCAGGGGGTATACTCCCCCCTCTTCCTAGTACAAAAGAAGAACGGCTCTTGGCGTCCAGTCATAGATCTCACTTTCCTGAACAAGTACATAAAGCACGAGAAGTTCAAAATGGAGTCACTCTCAACCATCCAAAAAATAGTTCAACCAGGCGACTGGTTGATCTCAATAGATCTAAAAGACGCATACTTTCATGTTCCGGTGGCAGAAAACTTTCACAAATATCTGCGGTTCCAGGTCGAACAAGAGCACTTACAATTTATTTGTCTTCCATTCGGGCTAACGACTTCTCCAAGAGTCTTTTCCAAGGTGCTGTTAGCAGTTGTGTCCCTTCTCAGAGTACAGGGTGTGCGCCTGTATCATTATCTGGACGATCTACTAGTACTGTCCCAAGACAAGCAGCAGCTACTAGTCCACAAAGATCAGGTGATCTCTACACTGTTGGAGTTCGGATGGCTCCTAAACCTGGAAAAAAGTCAGCTGGATCCGACCCAGCGCTTGGTCTATCTAGGAGCCAAGTTCGACACCATAGAGAACACCATCTCTCTTCCAGAGGAAAAAATACCGATCATTCGGGAAAGAATCTCCTTAGCTCTAGACTTCTCTCACCTAAGGGAATCACAGTGCCTGAAGATAATCGGCACGATGGTGGCCACATCCTCCATGGTCAAGTGGGCGATGTGGAGGCTTCGTCCTTTTCAATCCGGATTCCTCCAGCAATGGAAGACAGACAATCTCAATCAGCGGATCCGGATAACACAGTCAATGAGCAACAGTGTCCTCTGGTGGCTTCAAACCAAGAACTTGTCAACTTGCCACTCCCTTGCCCCCATCCATTGGGTGACTGTTACATCCGATGCCAGAAATGCGGGCTGGGGGGCACATTGTGGGGCAGAACTGGCTCAGGGCAAATGGGATGCCCGTCTCCACTCTCCAGGCTCGAACATTCTGGAACTGCGCGCGGCATGGTGCGCCCTTCAAGCCTTCTCCCACCTTCTGAAAGGGAAGTCGGTCCTACTCAAATTGGACAATACCACCGCTGTGGCATATGTGAAGAGACAAGGGGGCACTCGGAGCTCTGCCCTTCTCCAAGAGGTCGAGCCCATTATGACCTAGGCTCAGAGGAATCTGCTCAACTTAACAGCAGTCTTCATTCCAGGGGAGCAGAACATTCAAGCGGACTTCCTGTCACGCAGCATGCTAGACAACAACGAATGGTCTCTGCATCCACAAACCTTCAAGTGGATCCTATCGTTGGATTTCGATCCAGAAGTGGATCTGTTTGCATCCCCCTGCAATTACAAGATCGACAGATACTACACCCGAGCTCGGTACAATCAAGCCTTCGGAATAGATGCATTAACGAGTCAATGGGACTTCAACAGGGCATATGCCTTCCCTCCTCTTCCGATCATGCTAAAATTCCTACAGCGGCTTCAGTTGGAGAAAGTCGAGGTGGTAACAATAGCACCATACTGGCCGAGCAGACCTGGGTTTCCTCTCCTGAATCTAATGAGCTTCAGGGACCCGCTGCCTCTTCCTCTCAGGCCGGACCTTCTTTCTCAGGGGACGACCCTGCACCCCTGTCCAGCAATGCTGAGACTGATGGTCTGGTTTTTGAGAGGGAGAGGCTAGAGTCTCTTGGGTGTGCTTCAGGGGTAATCTCTACCCTTATGAGCTCCAGAAAGTCCAACACAAATAAAACTTACAATAGAATCTGGGCCAGATTTGTCAGCTTCACGACTACTGCAGGAAAGTCATCTAGAAACCCTAGTGTTCAAGACATCTTGAGTTTTCTCCAATCAGGCTTAGACCTGCCTTTATCGATTAGTTCCCTCAGGGTACAAGTATCAGCCTTATCAGCTTTTTCGGGAACGTCATGGGCAACTCATCCCCTGGTTCAACAGTTCTTTCGGGGGGCATCGAGAATCAGGCCTCAGAGGAAACCTAGATTCCCCAAATGGGATCTTCCACTCGTCCTTGATGCTCTTTCAGCACTCAACAACAAGGATCTTTCTGTTAAGGACTTATCAATCAAACTGGCCTTTCTAGTGGCCATTACTTCAGCCAAAAGGGTTTCAGAAATAAGCTTCCTGGGTTGACAAGAACCCTTTTTGACTTTCTTCCCGGACCGAGTGGTCCTTATTCCCATGCTTGGGTCGAAACCAAAGGTCACATCAGTTTTTCACGAAAACCAAGAAATAGTCCTTCCTACTTTCGATTCTCCAGATTCAGCAGATGCTCATCCCTTGGATGTAGGTGAGACTCTGAAAGAATACTTGCGAGTTACTTCATCTTTTAGAAGCTCGAACTACCTGTTCTTGTTACACACCGGTAGCAACAAAGGGAAGAGGGCTTCTTCCAGAACAATAGCAGCCTGGATTGTCCAATCTATTCAACAGGCTTACAGGGCAAAGGGCTTGGCTCCTCCAGAGGCGGTGACGGCTCATTCCACCAGAGGCATGGCAGCCTCATGGGCAGCAGCTCGACACGTGGCTCCTGAAGTGATATGCAAGGCAGCTTCGTGGTCTTCTATTCATACATTTATGTCTCATTATTGTATTGAGCCTGCTTCCCTTTCCTCTGTTAATTTTGGTCGAAAAATCCTGTCAGTTGACGGGAAAGATTAAAATATTTTTTGTTCAGCATACCCTCCCGTGTGGATTGGCTAGTTATTTCCCACACGTAGTCTGCCATGGAGTCTGTCAGGAAAACGGAAAATTTATTACCAAATACTTACCGTAATTTTCCTTTCCTGATAGACTCCATGGCAGACGGAGTTCCCACCCATGAATTAAAAATATGAAAGTTGAAATTTGAGTCGGCTAGTTACGGAACACCTGTCTGTGGAGGTGAGCTCAAATTTATGGGTATGGGGTCCTATAGCTGTGGAGAGGAGGCGGGGTTAACCCACACGTAGTCTGCCATGGAGTCTATCAGGAAAGGAAAATTACGGTAAGTATTTGGTAATAAATTTTCCGTTTTGCCTTCAAGTGGTTAGAAGAGTGGATGTAAGCTTCCTAATGTTGTGTATAAAATGCCAGAACAGTTCAAAACCCCCCCAAATGACCCCATTTTGGAAAGTAGACGCCCCAAGCTATATACTGAGAGGCATGTCGAGTCCATGGAATATTTTATATGTTGACACAAGTTGCGGAAAATAGACAATTTATTTTTTTATTTTTTATTTTTTGCACAAAGTTGTCACTAAATGATATATTGCTCAAACATGTCATGGGCATATGTGGAATTACACCCCAAAATACATTCTGTTGCTTCTCCTGAGTACGGGAATACCACATGTGTGAGACTTTTTGGGACCCCAAAAACCAATCACCGTCTTCAGGCTTTCTAAGGGTGTAAATTTTTGATTTCACTTCTCACTGCCTATCACAGTTTCGGAGGCCATGGAATGCCCAGATGGCACAAAACCCCCCCAAATGACCCCATTTTGGAAAGTAGACACCCCAAGCTATTTGCTGAGAGGTATGGTGAGTATTTTGCAGATCTCGCTTTTTGTCACAAAGTTTTGAAAATGAAGAAATTTTTTTTTTTTTTTTTTTTTTTTTTTTTTTAATTTTCAAAAACAAATGAGAGCTGTTGCGACAAAAAAAAAATATTCAATGGGCTCAACATGCCTCTCAGCAATTTCCTTGGGGTGTCTACTTTCCAAAATTGGGTAATTTGGGGGGGTTTTGTACTGCCCTGCCATTTTAGCACCTCAAGAATTGAGATCATAAATTAAAAGCTGTGTAAATTCCAGAAAATGTACCCTAGTTTGTAGACGCTATAACTTTTGCGCAAACCAATAAATATACACTTATTGACATTTTTTTTACTAAAGACATGTGGCTGAATACATTTTGGCCTAAATGTATGACTAAAATTGAGTTTATTCGATTTTTCTTATAACAAAAAGTAGAAAATATCATTTTTTTTCAAAATTTTCGGTCTTTTTCCGTTTATATCGCAAAAAATGAAAATCGCAGAGGCAATCAAATACCATTAAAAGAAAGCTCTATTTGTGGGAAGAAAAGGACGCAAATTTCGTTTCGGTACAACATTGCATGTCCGCACAATTTCCAGTTAAAGCAGCGCAGTGCAAAATTCTGAAAACAGCTCTGGTCCTTTAGCTACAAAATGGTCCGGGGCTTAAGTGGTTAATAAACAAGCAATTTTTTGCAAAACGGCACTGTGTCGCTTTAACTGACAATTGCACGGTCATTAGAATGCTGTACTAATTTTTTCCCTCAAATAGAGATCTATTTTGGTGGCATTTGATCACCTTTGCAGTTTTTATATTTTGCGATATAAACAAAGAAAGCGCGACAATTAAAAAAAAATATATATATATTTTTTTTCTTTTTGCTATAATAAATATCCCAAAAAATTATGGTAGAGAGGTGGAATGGCCTTACATGAAAAGAAATAGTGACTGGGAACCTTCCATTGTGGTACAGCACATTCTGCAAATTCACGGAGGGGGGCAGAATCCACCAGGCGGAAAGGCAGAAGTTGTAGAGCTAGCAGCTTTGACAAGCTTGCATTTAGACGCTGGGCATGTGGGTGGCAGAGACTGTATTTTTTCTCTGCTGCAGCAGATGGGGCATAGAAATTTGCCAGCTATACTATACAGCTGGTGGTGTGCTGTTGGCTGATGTGCTGCAAGGACCTGGGACACCCTGCGCTATACCATCATCCCTGTCAGTGGAGGCTGCTGAGAGGTTATGAGGTATAGCAGGGACAGATTGAGGTGAATAAGGAGGAGGGACAAATTTGTGCCCCTTTTGTGTGGCTTTTAGGTGCTTTTGCCAATAGGCTGAGTGGTGGGAAGTTAAATGCCTTGTCAAGCATGTGGTTCCCAAATGGTTGGTGGTTTTGCCATGCTTGATGCACTTGAGACAAAGTTTGCAAATAGTAACAGTGTGATCGGCTGCACATGTACTAAAAAAGGCCCAGACAGCTGAGCTGTGGGAAGTGGGCTGGGAGATAACAGCTCCACAATATGATGAAACAGGGTGGCTGCTCTCTACTCTTTCATGATGACTGCCTCGTTGGGGTTGTGCCTCACCCTCACTTTCCTCCTCTGCTCTGGCACCCAAGTCAAATCAGTGTTATCATCATCTTCATCTCCTCCATCCTCATTACCACAGAAGACAAATTGGCAATACGCTGTGGCTGGGGGAACATGACTGCCAATTTGTGTACCATTGTTCTCCCCTCTCTGTAGGCTCATATTCCTGCCTTACTCAACCTCAGAGTCAGAACCAACATCTGAATCGAGTAATGGCTGTGCACCGTCAAGGAGCAAGTGGCTGGCGCTGTGTTTAAATAACTATGCTGACTCCTTCATGCCTGATGCTGGGGCTATGACAGGAATAGCTGTGGACAAGGAGGCAGGTTTTGCCATTCTGGCAGCTGCAGGGGATTGCGCACTAGTGACGGAGGATGAGGACGCTTTAGTAAGCCAGTCCACCACCTCCTCTGCATGCTGTGGCTGGATAGCATGGGCAACATAACTAAACAGAGGAAATTATGCCATTCCTGAGGACTGATCATGTCCACCTTGTCTTTGGACACATATGCTCCTGGCCCTCTTACGGTGTCATGGGAAAGTCTTGCTGGCCTCCCAGACAAGATGGGGGAGTGGGGGGTGCTTACTAACAAAATGTAATAAAGATGTGTAAATGTGTACGTGGATGCACTTTAATCCATGGAAAGTGGTGTTTGGTGCACTTTAACCACTTAAGCCCCGGATCATTTGGCTGGCCAAAGACCAGGCCACTTTTTGTGATTCGGCACTGCGTCGCTTTAACTGACAATTGCGCGGTCCTGCAACGTGGCTCCCAAACAAAATTGACGTCCTTTTTTTCCCACAAATATAGCTTTCTTTTGGTGGTATTTGATCACGTCTGCGGTTTTTATTTTTTGCATTATAAACAAAAATAGAGCGACAATTTTGAAAAAAAAGCAATATTTTGAACTTTTTGCTATAATAAATATCCCCATTTTTTCTCTGTTTAGGCCGATATGTATTCTTCTACATATTTTTGGTAAAAAAAATAAATCGCAATAAGCGTATATTGACTGGTTTGCGCAAAAGTTATAGAATCTACAAAATAGGGGATAGTTTTATGGCATTTTTATTATAATTTTTTTTTTACTAGTAATGGCGGTGATCTGCATTTTTTATCGTGACTACGACTTTATGACGGACACATCAGACACGTTTGACACATTTTTGGGACCATTCTCATTTTTACAGCGATCAGTGCTATAAAAATGCACTGATTACTGTGAAAATGACACTGGCAGTGAAGGGGTTAACCACTAGGTGGCACTGAAGGGGTTAATTGTTTCCTAGGTAGTGATTCTAACTGTTAGGGGGAGAAGCTACCAGTAACACGTCACTGATCCCGAACACAGGGAACAGTAGATCAGTGACATGTCCCTAGGCAGAACAGGGGAATGCCTTGTTTACAAGGCATCCCCCTGTTCTGCCTTTGCCGACCGCAATCGTGGGCCGCCCAGGAACATCGATTTCCTGGGACCCGCGAGCGCACTCACGAGGCACGCAGCGGTTGGGCGCCAGCTGGGCAGCACATTTAAAGCGATGTACAGGTACGCCTACCCGTGCCATTGTGCAGACGTATATCTGTGTGCGGCGGTCGCTATGTGGTTAACCACTTAAAGACCAGAAGATTTTCCCCCTTAATGACCAGGCCATTTTTTGCTATACGGCACTGCATCGCTTTAACTGACAATTGCGCGGTCGTGTGATGCTGTACTCAAACAAAATTTATGTTCTTTTTTTCCCCAAATATAGCTTTCTTTTCGTGGTATTTGATCACCTTTGCGATTTAAATTTTTTGCGCTATAAACAAAAAAAGAGCGGCAACTTTATAAAAAAAAAAATATATATATTTAGTAATGGCGGTTATCTTTTAGGTGGTTATTTTTAGCCGGACTGCAACATTGCAGTGGACAGATCGGACACTTTTGACACTTTTTTGGGACCATTGACATTTATACAGCGATCAGAGCTAAAAATAGCCAGTGATTACTGTATAAATGTCACCGGCAGGAAAAGATTTAACACTAGGGGTGATCAAGGGGTTAAGTGTGTTCCCTGGTAGGTGTTTCTAACTGTATGGGGGCTGGGCTGACTGGAGGAGGAGATAGATTGCTGTTCCTAATTAATTACTAGGAACAGCAGATCTGTCTCTAACTTCCCTGTCAGAACAGGGAGGTGTCTGTTTACATTGACAGGTCCCAGTTGTGGCTCTCATTCCCACAGGTGGCTGGCGGACATTACGGCTGCAGCCACGCATTTTGGGGTCCCCCGCCATACAGTAGGCCTGCTACGGCTCCTTAATGGAGCCGACTTACACCTACAGCGATTTGCGGGAATGTGCCGACCTGCCGCCGTATAATGACCGCGGCTAGTCGGCAAGTGGTAATTTGAATATTCACGACACAGACACACTCCACAGATACACTATAATATACTGAAATATACTGCGTCAAACGTGCAGTAACACAATGAAATAAACAGAGTTAAACTTGTACTAACGCACAGAACTATATGGCATTAAACTTGCAGTAACGCAATGAAATATAACTGGTGCCCAAAACTGAACTGCATATACCAGATACGGTCTTACTAATGGTTTGTACAGGGGAAAAAAAATTATAACTCTCTCTCTCTCTGGAGTCCATAAGTCTCCTAATACGAGAAAGGACTTTGCTCGCTTTGGAAACCACAGCTTGGCATTGCCTGCTATTATTGAGCTTATGATCTACCAAAACCCCCAGACCCATCTCCCCCAGTTGTACTCCCCCTACTATGTATGATGCATGCATATTCTTAGCCCCCAAGTGCATAACTTTACATTTATCAACATTAATCCTTTGCCACATTGTTGCCCAATTAAACAGTGCATTTAGGTTGGCTTGTACACTGGAGACATCCTGTAAGGATGTTATCCCACTGTATAGCATGGTGTCTTCTGCAAAGACTGAAATGTTACTTTTAATCCCAGACCCTATATCATTATAAAGTAAACTAAAAAGGTCTATAGTTACTTGGTAAAGACTTAAAAATCCCTTTTTAAATATAGGCACCACATTGGTCCTATGCCAATCCAGTGGTACCATTCCAATCATTAACAAGTCCCTAAAACGTAGAAACAATGGCTTTGAAATGACAGAGCTCAATTCTTTTAGGATTTTAATGGAAATAAAAAGTACAGATTTTATTTTATAATTTGTCTAATTTTAAGTGATATTTCTGAAACAAAGCATTGCAAAGTTATTTGCAAATGGAAAATGTTGACAGTTAATTGTGGTGAGGTAGAAAAGCAGGACATGGGAGATACATCTTAGCAACTTTACTGAAGTTTTTTTTAAGACATATCTCCTATATTTAAAATCCTCACTTGTTTTTTGGGATTAATATTTAATAATTAATATTCAAAAATTACTGGTTTCCTAGTCTGTTGCACAACATCCCCTCTCTCAGTATATACAGGTGAAACTCCAAAAATTTGAATATCGTGCAAAAGTTCAGTTATTTCACTAATGCACTAATGTTCGAGTTCGACTCGAACATTGGCTGTTCACCCGTTCGTCGAAAAACGAACATTATGGGGCGTTCGCGCCAAATTCGAGCGGCGCGGAACGCCCTATAAAGCACTGCGACATCGCAGTGCATTGCTGTCTGATGATTGGCCAAGCATGCACTATGACCCGCATGCTTTGGCCAATCACAGCGTCATCAGCAAAGAGAGCCATAATTGGCCAAAGGCAGGGTGCCTTTGGCCAATAATGGCTCAGGGGGTTAAGTCCACGCCCCACACTATATAAGGCCGCCTGCACGTCGGCCCTGTGTAGTGTGTTGCTGGCGTTGAGAGAAAGAGAGTGTCATTTCATTTAGTTTGAGCAGGCAGGCAATTCAATTCAGTTAGCTGCAGTGTATTTAGTATATATATACATCCCGGCTTATATATATATATATATATATATATATATATATATATATATGTGTGTATATATATATATATATATATATATATATATATATATATATATATATATATATATACACACACACACACATATACACTGTATCCTGTGTAGCTAGAACTGACTGCAGGCCATGCCCAGTGTACTGTTTCTAATATACTTCAGGCAGGTGATTCAGTTAGCTGCAGTGCATTTAGTATATACTGTGAGGGGGTTAGCTTGGCAGCGGGTGTGTGTGACCCCCGGGATGGGCTCCCCACCCAAAAACAGGCCCAGCAAACGGAGGTTGTGGTTTTCAAAATCAAAAAAAAGGTGCGGTTTATTTTCTATTCACAGTGACAAAACACAGCAAAGCAAAAGAAACATAACCAAAATAAATCCTGGTCAAGTTGACCTCTGACTAAACATACAGGTTTCCTAACTAACAACTGGGATCAGCCTAGTGCTGTCCTAGTCCCTAAGTCCCTGGTTTAGTAAAAGTCCAAACAAATAGCCACACAGGCTTTGCCTCACCGCACAGGGGTTCACTCTCCCTAGACAGTCCACACAGGTCTGGTTCCAGGCATGAGCTAACACCTAATGAATCTGGGAGTTCTTATAGAGGCCTACATGAGCTGACAAGCTTCAGCTGGCCTCATCAACTCCCTGTCTGTACGACGCCCAGCCCTCTCCCTAGAGGTATGAGTCATCCATGAGCCCACTAACCTTATACAACTCTCCACCTAGTTGTATAAGTCGGCGTAAAGCCTGAATCTGGGCGAAATATATCTACCCCCCTGGATGCAACCAGGTGACTTTACCTTCCTGCTGTCACATACCCCCCCCTCTTGTTTTAACCTCGGGGTTGGAACACCAGCAATCAGGCATTCATGTACTCGAGACAAAGCATCCACATTCCCCATTTGAACGCCAGGGCGATGCTTTACTGTGAAGTTGAATTCCTGGAGGGCCAGGAACCACCTATTCACTCTTCTATTTGTTTCCTTGTTTTGAGCCATCCACTTTAACGGAGCGTGATCCGTAACCATGTCAAAGTGCCTACCTAGCAGGTAGTACCGAAGGGAATCTAGAGCCCACTTCACCGCTAAACACTCCTTTTCAACGGTGGCGTAATTTACCTCATGGGACTTCAACTTCCTGCTGAGGTAAATGACTGGGTGCTCTTCCCCGTTCCAGACCTGGGACAATACTGCTCCTAACCCCACATCTGACGCATCACTTTGTACGACAAAGTCTTTAGAGAAGTCGGGTGAGTACAACACTGGCTGGCTACATAAGGCTTGTTTCAAGAATTGGAATGCTGCCTCAGCCTCGGGGGTCCATTTAATCATGACCGACCCTTTCCCCTTCGTTAGGTTGGTTAGGGGCACAGCCTTAGAGGCAAAGTGGGGAATGAATCGCCGATAATACCCAGCGATTCCCAGAAAGGCTCGTACCTGCTTCTTGCTGTTGGGACGTGGCCAACTCTGGATGGCCTCGACTTTGTTGAGTTGGGGTTTTATTACTCCCCTCCCAATGGTGTACCCAAGATATTTGGCCTCCTCCTGCCCAATGGTACACTTCTTGGGGTTAGCCGTAAACCCCGCTTCCCGAACAGAGTCCAGGACTGCTTGCACTTTTGGCAGATGTGAGGCCCAATCTGTGCTATGGACAATTACGTCATCCAGGTAAGCCGCAGCATACTTCCGATGGGGCCTCAGCATCTGGTCCATTTTCCGCTGGAATGTGGCCGGCGCATTCTGTAACCCGAACGGCATTCTTTTATATTGGAACGCCCCGTCTGGGGTTACAAATGCGGTTTTCTCTTTGGCCAATTTGGCCAGGGGGATTTGCCAATACCCTTTTGTGAGGTCAAGAGTCGTCATGTAACGGGCTGTTCCCAGCCGGTCGATCAACTCATCTATACGTGGCATGGGGTAGGTGTCAAATTTTGTAACTTTGTTCAACTGACGAAAATCGTTACAAAACCGCCAGCTCCCATCCGGTTTAGGCACCAACACAATGGGACTAGACCAATCACTTTGGGACTCCTCTATCACCCCTAAGTTCAGCATTTTCTGTACTTCCTCCCGTATTGCCTCCCGTCGGGCCTCTGGGATCCGATAGGGTTTTAACTTCACCCTTTCACCGGGCGGGGTAATGATGTCATGCTCTACCCCAGATGTTTGTCCCGGCAGCTCAGAGAATACCTCCTTGTTGCGAAGCACAAACTCCTTAACCTCCTGTTGTTGGGGTTGTGACAAGGTGGCTGCTATTCCAACCTCAGGAATCACGCAACCAGTTTGAGCTGGTGACCAAGTGTCTGCGACTAGGGACTCTCTATCCCTCCAGGCTTTCAACAGATTAACGTGATAGATCTGTTCGGGCTTTCGCCTTCCTGGTTGTCTGACCTTGTAATTCACTTCGCTCACTTTTTCCATTATCTCGTAGGGGCCTTGCCATTTGGCAAGGAATTTACTTTCAACCGTAGGGACAAGTACCAGTATCCTATCCCCCGGGGAAAAGGTACGGGTCTTGGCTCCACGGTTGTACACTCTCTGCTGTGCTAACTGCGCTTGGGCCAAATGTTCCTTCACGATGGGCATTACCTGTGCAATTCGGTCTTGCATCAGGGCGACATGCTCAATCACACTCCTGTGGGGAGAACTCTCACTTTCCCAAGTTTCCTTGGCAATATCCAACAGCCCTCTTGGGTGTCTCCCATACAGCAACTCAAAGGGGGAGAATCCCGTAGAGGATTGGGGCACCTCCCTAATAGCAAACATCAGATAAGGAAGTAGACAGTCCCAATCCTTTCCATCTCTATCCACCACTTTCTTCAACATTTGCTTTAGGGTTTTGTTGAATCTTTCAACCAGCCCATCGGTTTGGGGGTGATACACAGATGTACGTAATTGCGTCACTTTGAACAATTTACACAGCTCCTTCATAACCCGGGACATAAAGGGTGTACCTTGGTCCGTAAGCAGTTCTTTACAAATACCCACCCGGCTAAAAACAAGAGATAGCTCTTTGGCTATGGTTTTGGCTGAGGTATTTCTGAGAGGGATCGCTTCTGGATAACGGGTGGCATAGTCCATTATAACCAATATGTACTGGTGCCCCCTAGCGGACTTGATTATAGGACCTACCAAATCCATGGCGATCCTCTCAAACGGGACCTCAATGATGGGTAGAGGGACCAGCGGGCTACGGAAATGTGGCATCGGGGCCGACCTCTGACACACAGGGCAGGAGGAACAATAATTTTCTATGTCCTTTATCACCCCCGGCCAATAGAATCTCTGTAATACCCTCTCTCGGGTTTTCTCTGTCCCCAGATGACCTCCAAGAATGTGCCCATGGGCCAACTCCAACACCAACTTCCTGTAAGGTTTGGGCACCACAAGCTGCTCAACGGTTTCTTCTGCCCTTTTTGCCACCCGATACAGTAGGTCCTTCTCTACGCTGAAGTATGGGTAAGTGCAGGTATTATCTGGGTTCACTAACTCGCCATCTATTTTCACTACGTTTTCCCGTGCCTTTATTAGGGCGGGGTCTTTCAACTGTTCTGTGGCAAAGTTTTCCCTGTGAACCTCAAGATCAGAAAACTCCACAGACGGTAGGTTTTCGTCTGAGGAGGTGGGCTCCTCTCCAGTTTCTTGAGTCTCCCCTGCCAATACTGATAAGGGAAATTCCGGAGAGTCCTCACCACTCTCAGGGGAGTTCTGGCTATCCCATTCCTGGTACATAGGGGCACCAGTGGGGGGCTCAGGGTCATCCCACAGTTCCCAGAACTTCGGAAAATCCCTTCCCACAATGGCGTCATGCGGTAACTGAGATACTAAGCCCACTGGATGAGAGAGGGTACCTTTGGGGGTCTCGAAACACACTGTAGTCACTGGATACTCTCGGGTGTCCCCATGCACACAAATAACAGCTACCTTGCTATTCCCAGAGACCTCTGTTTTAACTAACTCAGCCTTTATCAGGGTCACAAGGCTACCTGAATCCAGCAATACCACAACATTTCTACCATTAACACACATTTTGCATAAATGTTTCTCAGTTCCTCGAATGGCAGTGCATGCGACTGTCGCACACAGCGACTGACGTCTGCCCATCAGAAAGTCACACTGCATGGGTTCCTCCACAACCGGGCAATTGGCTGCAATATGTCCCGCTTGCCGGCAGCGGTAGCAAACGATCCTTCTTGCCGCCTCTTGAGCCGCTGATTTCCCAGGCTGTTCTCGCCAAACTTGGGGTAGAGCTCCCACCCTCTCACTCTCTCCACCCTCACCCCTTGGAATCCTCTTATCCGCCCCTGGGGATGGTCTGGTCTTAGGGTGGAAAGTCCGAGTGTCTCTGGAAGAGGCCGTCAGGTTCTCTGTAGCCAAGTATTTCTCCACACGATCCACAAGACCATCGGCCGTCTCTGGGTCTCCATGGCTTACCCACTTTTGGATGGCAGTAGGAAGAGCTCTCAAAAACCGATCCATTACAACACGTTCCACAATCTTTGGTGCGGACAAAGTCTCTGGCTGTAGCCACTTTCTGCTCAGGTGAATGAGATCATACATTTGAGACCTGGGGGGTTTTCCAAGCTGGAAAGTCCAGTTATGCACACGCTGAGCCCGGACAGCCTGGGTGACACCCAGCCTTGCCAATATTTCAGCTTTTAGCATCACATAGTCTTTTGCTTGGTCAGGCTCTAGGTCATAGTAAGCCTTCTGCGATTCACCAGTTAACAGAGGAGCCACCAGTCCAGCCCACTGCTCCTCAGGCCACTTTTCTCTTTCAGCAGTCCTTTCAAATGTGGTCAAAAATACCTCTGGATCATCCTCTCCAGTCATTTTTGTCAATAAACGACTCACCCCAAAGGACGCGGTATTAGTGGGACGGCTTTCCTCACTGGTCTGCGGACGTTGCTGCATTACTGCTTCCATTTGTTGTAGTCTCTGCTCTTGCTTCTGTAACAGGTCTATGAAGCGGGCCTCAGATTGCTGCTGGGCTTGTTGCTGAGCTTCCAGACTCTGTTGGTGAGCTTGCTGCTGGGCTGCGAAGTTCTGTTGTTGAGCTGCAAGGCTCTTTTGCAAACCTGCATTTGTCTGCTGTTGATTGGCATTTGCTAGAGCCAGCTGCTTCAGTATCTCCTCCATGCTGGCTTAAAAAAAAACTGCCACTGGTTCTCCACCAACTGTGAGGGGGTTAGCTTGGCAGCGGGTGTGTGTGACCCCCGGGATGGGCTCCCCACCCAAAAACAGGCCCAGCAAACGGAGGTTGTGGTTTTCAAAATCAAAAAAAAGGTGCGGTTTATTTTCTATTCACAGTGACAAAACACAGCAAAGCAAAAGAAACATAACCAAAATAAATCCTGGTCAAGTTGACCTCTGACTAAACATACAGGTTTCCTAACTAACAACTGGGATCAGCCTAGTGCTGTCCTAGTCCCTAAGTCCCTGGTTTAGTAAAAGTCCAAACAAATAGCCACACAGGCTTTGCCTCACCGCACAGGGGTTCACTCTCCCTAGACAGTCCACACAGGTCTGGTTCCAGGCATGAGCTAACACCTAATGAATCTGGGAGTTCTTATAGAGGCCTACATGAGCTGACAAGCTTCAGCTGGCCTCATCAACTCCCTGTCTGTACGACGCCCAGCCCTCTCCCTAGAGGTATGAGTCATCCATGAGCCCACTAACCTTATACAACTCTCCACCTAGTTGTATAAGTCGGCGTAAAGCCTGAATCTGGGCGAAATATATCTACCCCCCTGGATGCAACCAGGTGACTTTACCTTCCTGCTGTCACAATATATATATATATATATATATATATATATATATTGTAAACTTTGGGGGTTATAGCTCCACGGGACTAAGTGCATAAACCGTTATACTTTGAGCAGAAAGGCTTTTATTCGTGAACAAACCAAAAGAAACAAGCTTGATTCAGCACACAGAAAAGTATCAAAACAAAGTCCGGCTTGTCTTCAGCACAAGTATAAATCAAAGAAAAAGGCACATACAGTTTGTAGGGGAACTTCCAGGGCTCTTGCTGAACTTTACCAGCTCCTAGCAGACATCTCAGGTGCAATCCTCATACTCCTCTCACACACCTCTAGCACTACTTCCTGTTATATGAGCTGTTTTCCTGGAAGCCCTTAACCCCCTGTGTGCTGACTCTCAGTGGTCAGGAGTGGAGGCTCTATCCCACCCGAATGTCACTTTAGAGCCTCCGAAATTCCGGGCCCCAAATACCTCTCTATTAATACAAAGAGGACTGCGAGCCAGTCCTCTCTGGGCTATTTATTTTGCCCGGAACTCCTCACCCATTCTGGGCGACCTCCTGAGCACCATTACTACTCATTAAAGGGACCATAACCCAAATATTGGTGCTATATAGCACCCGTCCAGGACCCAACCCTGGCGTCCTTTACATATCCCCCCCTCTGCCTCAACGCGGAGGTGTTGGAGGCACCACTCGATATCATACAATGGACTCGGGAGAGGGCATCGGCATTCTGATGTTGTCTCCTGGGTCTGTGTTCTACCACAAAATTGAACTCCTGGAGAGAAAGAAACCACCTTGTCACCCTGGCATTGGTGTGCTTGTTTTGTCTCATCCAGGTAAGAGGAGCGTGGTCTGACATCAAGCGAAACCTCCTACCTAGGAGGAAATATCGTAGGGAGTCCAAAGCCCACTTGATGGCCAGACACTCCCGCTCTACCACAGCGTAGTTTTTCTCAGCTGCCGTCAGCTTCCTGCTAAGAAAAACTACGGGATGCTCTTCCCCATTGCTTTCCTGCGACAAGACTGCTCCCAATCCCTCACTTGAAGCGTCTGTCTGTACTACAAAATCTTTTGCGAAGTCCGGAGCTACCAGCACCGGATCCTGGCATAATACCGTCTTAAGCTTTTGAAAAGCTTTCTCGGCTTCGGCATTCCACTTTATCATCACTGACTTTCTGCCCTTGGTCAAGTCAGTCAGCGGTGCAGCAATGGTGGCGAAGTTGGGGACAAACCTCCTGTAATAGCCAACTATGCCCAAAAACGCTCTGACCTGCTTCTTGGTTAGGGGACGGGGCCAGTCCTGTATGGCTTCCACCTTACTCATTTGGGGCTTCACCAACCCCCTACCCACAATATACCCTAGGTACTTGGCTTCCTCCATTCCAATGGCACACTTCTCCGGATTGATGGTGAACCCTGCTCTTCTCAAGGAGTCTACCACTGCCTGAACCCGGGGAAGATGGGACTCCCAATCAGTGCTGAAGATGACTATGTCATCTAAGTAGACAGAAGCGTACTGTTGATGTGGGCGCAACGTTTTGTCCATGGCCCTTTGGAACGTGGCAAGGGGAGAGTGTAGACCAAATGGCATCCTTTTGTATTGGAAGTGGCCTTCCGGGGTGGAGAAGGCTGTTTTCTCCCTGGCTTCCTTGGTCAGGGGGATCTGCCAGTACCCTTTCGTGAGGTCCAGCGTGGTGATGTACCTGGCAGGACCTAACCTCTCAATTAGCTCATCTACCCATGGCATGGGATACGCATCAAATTTGGAGACTTCATTAAGATTTCTAAAGTCGTTACAGAAGCGGAGGGTGCCGTTGGGTTTGGGTACCAACACGATTGGACTCGACCACTCGCTCTGTGACTCTTCAATGATTTCAAGTTCGAGCATTCTTTTAACTTCATCAGATACCGCCACCCTATAAGCTTCTGGGATACGGTAAGGCTTTAACCGGATTTTTACATTGGGTTCAGTTACGATGTCATGTCTGATGACGTTGGTGAGCCTGGGCAATTCTGAAAACATGACCCTATTTATTTGCAGAAACTCTTTTGCTTGCTGGGTTTGGGGTCTAGTCAGGGTGGCAGCAACCTGCACCAAGTCGATCCCTGCATGGTCCCCTGACTGTACCCCTACCACCGCAGATACCTGTTCTCTGTCTCTCCAGGGTTTCAGTAAATTCACGTGATAGATCTGGTAGGGTTTTCTTTTCCCTGGCTGGTGTACTTTTTAGTTCACCTCACTTACTTTCTCTACTACCTCAAACGGACCTTGCCACTTAGCTAAGAATTTTCTCTCCACCGTGGGTATTAGAACAGCCACCCGTTCTCCTACTTGAAATCGTCTAATTTTAGCCGACCGGTTGTACACTCTTCTTTGGGCATCCTGAGCCTTCTGCATGTGCTCCCTCACCAGCGGCATCACCTTAGCCACCCTCTCTCGCATTTGAGAGATATGCTCTACCACGGTTTTATGTGGTGAGGACTCACTTTCCCACGTTTCTTTTACTAGGTCGAGCAACCCCCGGGGCCTTCGTCCATACACTAGCTCAAATGGTGAGAAGCCCGTGGATGCTTGTGGAACCTTCCGGATGGCAAACAACAAGGCAGGGAGTAACATATCCCAATCATTCCCGTCTTTTTGGACCACTCTTTTCAACATGGACTTTAGGGTTTTATTAAACCTCTCGACTAGGCCATCGGTCTGTGGGTGATAAACGGACGTCCGCAACTGCTTAATCTAAAACAGTTTACACAAGTCCGCCATCACCTTTGACATAAAAGGGGTGCCCTGGTCCGTCAGCATCTCTTTGGGGAACCCCGTTCGTGAGAACATTTGAAACAACTCCCGGGCAATGGCCTTAGAGGAAGCTTTCCTCAAAGGGATTGCTTCTGGATACCTAGTTGCGTAATCTAGGATGACTAATATGTATTGGTGCCCCCTTGCCGACTTTACCAGGGGTCCCACCAGATCCATAGCGATCCGCTCGAATGGGACCTCAATAATTGGCAAGGGTACTAGAGGGTTTCTATAGTGGGGCACTGGGGCAGTTAACTGGCAAATGGGACAAGATGCACAATATCTTTTAACCTCGACCTTCACTCCTGGCCAGTAGAACCAGTCGGTTATCCTGGCCTCTGTTTTCTCTGCCCCCAGGTGTCCTCCCAGTGCGTCGTTGTGGGCTAGATCAAGGAGCATCCGCCTATATAGTTGGGGAACTAGCAACTGCTCTACAGTTTCCCCTCGGCTCTCAGCTACCCGATATACCAAGTCCCCCTTCAATGCAAAATGAGGAAACCTCTGATCTGCCCCTGGCACTTGTGAGACCCCATCAATGACAGAAACCTGCTCTCGAGCATTAATCAAGGTAGGATCCTGTAATTGGGCGGTGCCAAATGCACCCCTGGATACATCCAGGTCTGGATGCACTGGCCTCGAGGATGTTTCCCCCTCCTCCTCAGCCGGAGAGAGCCCCTCATCTTCCTCCCCCAGCATGACTTGTAATGGGAAAACTTCCCCCCCTCAGAGATCCACTCGGTTTTAAGACCTGGAACAGAAACATTATCATCCAAATTAGTATTTTCTGTAACTTCATTGTCAGTGACAGGTAGCTCCATATTTGTGGGGGTTTCCGGCCCGGATCCCTCAGACTCTGTCCCTTCCCGGCCCAGTGTCCCCAGTTCTCCGGGCAGCCCTATCTGTACCTGGTTCCATAGTTCAAGGAATAGTGGACAGTCCCGCCCCACTATGATGTCATGTATTAAACTCTTTACCACCCCAACCTCTTGTGTAACTGAAATATGGCCATAGGAAACCGTTACCGGGACCAGGGGGTACTCCCTGGTGTCCCCATGGATACACACTACCCGTAGAGTCTTATTCACTGGGCCGAGTCTCCCGAGCACCCTGGCATGTACCAGTGTTATCATGCTACCGGAGTCCAGTAGCGCTTTAGCAGGAAGGTGGTTCACCCACACTTCACACTCGAACCGTCCTTCAGCCAGATCAAGATGAGTGGCACACACTCTTTGAACATAGAAGGAGCTTCTCCGACCGGTCCCACAGTCCATAGGCTCCTCCTGCAGTGGGCACTGTGCCCGGGTATGCCCCCAGGACCGACATCGCCAACACTGTAGGTCCCCCATCCGTGGGACCGGAACCAACCTTCGTGGTTCTGTGGAAGATGATGCAGGTTTGCGGGTTCCAATGTCAGGCAGGGCTTCTCTCCTAGGTGCTGTGGCTGGTCTGGTTGCCCTTGGTGTGGGTTCCCGACGCTTGGCAGGCCCAAGCAGGTCCTCTACCACTGTGTACCTTTCGACCAACTCAACCAGCTGGTCAGCAGTTGCAGGGTCTCCATGGCTTACCCAGCGCTGTAGGTCATCTGGCAGGGACCGCAGGTACCAATCCATCACCACCCGTTCCACCATTTGTGGGCCCGACAATTTTTCCGGCTGCAGCCATTTTTTCACCAGCTGCACTAGTTCGTGCATTTGGGACCTAGGTGGTCGGTCAGGTTTGTACCGCCAGCGATGCACCCTCTGAGCCCGGACGGCTGTGGTCACTCCCAGGTGGGCCAGGATCTCTGCTTTCAGCCGCTCATAGTCGCTGATGTGCTCAGATGGGAGGTCAAAATAAGCCTTTTGCGGGTCACCGGTGAGAAAAGGGGAGATAATACCAGCCCATTGGTCACGGGGCCACCCCTCTCTCTCTGCTATCCTTTCAAAGGTAGTGAGAAAAGCTTCTACGTCATCACTGGGTGTTAGCCTTTGTAAAAAATGAGTGGCTCTCACGGACACTTGGTTGCCAGCGGCAACGACCACTTGCTCTCGTCCCTGAGCCAGCCGCTGTACTGCCTCCTGCAATGCGGCCACCTGTGCTTGAGTGGACCCCTGCTGGGCCGTAAACTGGGCGGCTAGCAGCCGTGTGCTTTCCTGCTGCTGAGCCATCGCTTCCTCATGGCGACGGTTTGCCTCTGCTAGAGCTTGTTGTTGGGCCGCAGTGGCTTGCTGTTGGGTCACAGTGGCTTGTGCCAAAGCCTTGATGACCTCCTCCATGCCTTTGTCTGCTATCTGCAATGTCTGAGCTGACTTCACCCAAGACATGCCATAAGCACCCTGTCTCTTTAAATGTCAGTTTGTTTTAAACGGTTTTTGCAGCTGCAAATGCACTTTGCACGCATCCAAGGCACCAGTTGTAAACTTTGGGGGGTATAGCTCCACGGGACTAAGTGCATAAACCGTTATACTTTGAGCAGAAAGGCATTTATTCGTGAACAAACCAAAAGAAACAAGCTTGATTCAGCACACAGAAAAGTATCAAAACAAAGTCCGGCTTGTCTTCAGCACAAGTATAAATCAAAGAAAAAGGCACATACAGTTTGTAGGGGAACTTCCAGGGCGCTTGCTGAACTTTACCAGCTCCTAGCAGACACACAGCTCATCTCAGGTGCAATCCTCATACTCCTCTCTCTCACACCTCTAGCACTACTTCCTGTTATATGAGCTGTTTTCCTGGAAGCTCTTAACCCCCTGTGTGCTGACTCTCAGTGGTCAGGAGTGGACGCTCTATGCCACCCGAATGTCACTTTAGAGCCTCCGAAATTCCGGGCCCCAAATACCTCTCTATTAATACAAAGAGGACTGCGAGCCAGTCCTCTCTGGGCTATTTATTTTGCCCGGAACTCCTCACCCATTCTGGGCGACCTCCTGAGCACCATTACAACTCATTAAAGGGACTATAACCCAAATATTGGTGCTATATAGCACCCGTCCAGGACCCAACCTTGGCGTCCTGTACAATATATATATATATATATATATACACACACACACACACACACATCCCGGCTTGTGTATATATATATATATATATATATATATATATATATATATATATATATATATATATATATATATATATACACACACTGTATCCTGTGTAGCTAGATCTGACTGCAGGCCATTCCTGGTGTATGTATTCAAATACACTTGAACTGGGTAGGATTTTTCGGATACCCAAAAAATGTGCAGGTCAGAACCACGTCAGAACCACAAACAAAACTCGTTCCGCCGATCAGTTCATCAGTATCAAGGTCTACAAACTCCTAACAGACTACTTATGGCTTGCAGAGACCACTGACACCGGAGGCCAGCCCTGGATTTCCTGTCCATCTGATCGGAGGCACTTCAGTTACTCTGGCTAGTTTCATCATCCCTTGGTGGATACATGCCTGCATGACCTTTCCTAACAGATAGGCCCACCTTTTCTGGTAAGCGCAACTGTATTTGTGGTGGAGGATTCTATCTCACGCTTACCATCAGAAGATTTATATTCACCTTTTCTCACGAGGGATCCTGTTGTTCCCTATTGGGACTTTATGATGACTCTCTTTTGTTGAGCGAACATATATCATTTCTGCTTTTTGCGCTGCACTTACCCACTTTTTTACATATTGTTTTTAGGCTTGTGATTTCCTATAGTGTTCAGCTTGCAATTTTATTAGCTTATTTTTGGTTGTTTGCGCTGATTATTCCCCCTTTTTATACATATGTGGAAGGCAATGTCTTGGCCTCGTTTGACAGGGCGGTCAGCGGTAAGGTGCATATTACCGCTGACTCATGGTCCAGCAGGCATGGATAGGGACGTTACCTTTCTTTCACGGCGCACTGGGTAACTCTGCTGGCAGCTGGGAAGAATGCAGGACAGGGTGCAGTGTTGTTGGAGCTTGTTCCTGCCACCACGCCTCCAAAATGCTGGTAGTGGTGATTCTGCCACACCTCTCCCCTCCACCTCCTCCTCTTCTTCCTCTATGGTCTCTTCCTGTGCAGATTTGTCCTCGGAACCAGCAGTGCTCCATAGGCGTTCTAGAGGCTATGCAAGCACTCAGACAAAAAGATACCATGCGGTGCTTGAGTTGGTCTGCTTAGGGGACAGGAGCCACACTGGGGCAGAGATTCTGTCAGCTCTGCAGAGGCCGGCTCAGAGGTGGTTTCAGCCAGGAATGGTGGTTTGCGACTATGGCACCAACCTCCTCTCCTCTCCGCCCTCTGACAGGGACACTTGACCCATGTTCCCTGTTTGGCTCACGTCCTGAATTTGGTGGTCCAGCGGTTCTTGAGCAGGTACCCAGACTTACAGGATCTCCTGAGGCAGGCCAGGAAAGTCTGTGGGCATTTCTGCCAATCATATAATGCCAGTGCTCGGCTGGCTGACCTCCAAAAGAAATGCAACCTGCCCAAGAACTGCCTTATCTGTGACATGCCCACCAGGTGGAACTCAACATTGGCAATGCTGCAGCAGCTGCACACGCAGAAGAGGGCCATCAATGAGTACCTGTGTGAGTATGGCACGAGGACAGGGTCAGGGGAACTTGGCTTTTTTTTGCCATGACAGTGGCTACTGATCAAGGATGCGTGCACTGTCCTGACACCATTTGAGGAGGCCATAAAGATGGCTAGCAGTGACAGTGCATGCATCAGTGATACTGTCCCTCTTGTCTTCCTGTTGGAGCACACGCTGCGTGGAATAATGGACAGGGCACTTGAGGCAGAACAGAGGGAGGAAGAGGAGGACTTCCTTACCTCTCAAGGCCCCCTTTATCCAGACAGTATTCCTGCGGGCCCGCCGATCTCACAGGAAGAGGAGGAGGAGGATTGTGTCAGCATGGAGGTGGAGCCTAGCACTCGGCATTAGCAGCAGTCTTCCAAGGGATTGTTTTCAGTCCCCAGAAACCCATGGACTTGTGCGTGGCATTGAGGATGTGGCTGCGGGTCATGACGTCCTTAGTGACCCAGAGGACTCCGGACCGAATGCCTCAGCAAACCTACACTGCATGGCCTCCCTGATCCTGCAAAGCCTGTTAAAGGACGCTCGGATTCGTGGTATCAAGGAGAGGGATCATTACTGGCTGGCAACCCTTCTTGATCCACGTTACAAGGGTAAGGTTGCGGAACTTATCCAGCCTTCGCAGAGGGAGCAGAGGATGACACATCTTCGGGAGGCCTTGCAGAAAGGTTTGTGCAATGCGTTTCCAGAGCCTGGGAGGTTACAATTTCCTGGTCCTGGACAACGTGTTGCTGAGGCTTCGGTTAGTCACAGAAGGAGTGGTGGAGAAGGTTGCCGTCTGACCGATGCGTTCAGACAATTTTTTTAGTCTGCAGCCCCAAGGTCTGATCAGTTCCAGCAACCATCGCCAGTGTCTGATGTACATGGTGCAGGAATACCTAGGGGCAAGATCAGACTTGGAGACCTTTCCAACCGAAAATCCACTGGGTTACTGGGTCTTGAGGATGGATCACTGGTCAGAGCTTGCACAGTATGCAATTGAGCTACTGGCCTGTCCTGCATCCAGTGTTCTGAACGCACATTCAGTGCTGCTGGAAGCTTTTTAACCAATCACAGAGTGTGCCTGTCCACAGACTTAGGTGATCAGCTCACCTTCCTAATAATGAATCAGTCTTGGATCACCAGCTACCAAGCACCTGATGCTGATGTAACCAATTAATTTTACTATGAATGTGAGATCCCTTGAAGACTGCCTATGCTGATGCTGAGTGACTATCCTGTTATGCTGAGTGACTATCCTATTCCTCCTCAATGTTCATGTTGATAGCTTCTAAGAACATTTTTGTTCCTGGGCACCACCACCAGTGGCTAAGGCCCAAGTTTTCTGCCCCTGTTTAACAGGGGCGTGTAATTACAATTTTTGCTGTAATATTTTACAGCAGGGCTCGTTCCTGCGCTCAACTAGAGTATCTGTGAGGGGTTGCAGTGTTGTGGCACCACCACCACTGCCTAAGGCTCAATTTTCTGCCCCTGTTTAACAGGGGCGCATAATTACAATTTTTAATCTAATATTTCTCAGCAGGGCCTGTTTCTGCGCTCAACAAGAGTATCTGTGAGGCTTTACAGTGTTGTGCCACCACCACCACCACATCCACCACCGCCTAAGGCCCAATTTTTCTGCCCCTGTTTAACAGGGGTGCAAAATTTAAATTTTTGATCTAATATTTCTCAGCAGGGCCTGTTCCTGTGCTCAACAAGAGTACCTGTGAGGCTTTACAGTGTTGTGCCACCACCACCACCGCCTAAAGCCTAATTTTTCTGCCCCTGTTTCACAGGGGCACGTAATTACAATTTTTGATCTAATATTTTACAGCAGGGCCCGTTCCTGCGCCCACCAAGAGTAACTGTGAGGCTTTACAGTGTTATGCCACCACCACTGCCTAAGGCCCAATTTTTCTGCCTCTGTTTTACAGGGGCACGTAATTACAATTCTTGATATAATATTTCACAGCAGGGCCCGTTCCAGCACCCACCAAGAGTAACTGTGAGGGCTTACAGTGTTCTGGTACCACCAACACCTAAGGCCCAATTTTCTGCAGAGTATATAGGGCAGGCCGTATAGTATATACAGGTGGTCCCCTACTTTCAAACATCAGACTTACAAACGACTCCTACTTACAAACGGAGGGAGACAACAGGAAGTGAGGGGAAATCTACCCCTAGGAAGGGAAATTCTCTCCTGTAAGAGTTAATATGGGAAAAAGGTGTCTCCACTGATGCTTTATCACCAATCCTTGTTTCCCTAAAAACCCCAAATTTTCAAAATCCAATTGTCATTGGGACAGAAAGTGAGGTGAAATCTTCTGAACAGGGGCACAGACAGCAAAACAAATGTTACAGGGGTGATGATAACCCTTCCCTATGTTATCCAAAAAGCTTAAAAATAGATTTTTTGGCTATAGCTAAACTTACAAAATGTACCTGTTCCAACTTACAAACAGATTCACCTTAAGAACAAACCTACAGTCCCCGTCTTGTTTGGACCGCCTGTATACTGCTGTTCAGAGTATATAGGGCCTGGGGGCCCCACGCCTTTTCTTTTTTTAATTTGGGTGCGGGGTTCCCCTTAATATCCATACAAGACCCAAATGGCCTGGTAATGGGGTGGGGGGGGGTACCCATGCCGTTTTTCTCAATCATTTTCATCCATATTGTTGGGACCCGACATTACATTACAGACACAAGCAGTTTTAAATGACTTTTATTCCTTTAGAAATGTCATTTTGTGCAGGGACTGTTCTAAACATGGGAAACACGCGCCACTTTACAGGCATACTATAGACACCCCCCAGGTACGATATTTAAAGGAATATTTTACTTTTATTTTTTCACTTTAAGCATTATTAAAATCACTGCTCCTGAAAAAACGTCAGATTTTAAAACTTTTTTTGCATTGAAACATGTCCCCTGGGGCATGACCCTTGTCCCCTTTTTAGGACAATAACTTGCATATTTGCCTTTAAAATTCTCACTTTTGATTTTTGATGTTCGAGTCCCATAGACTTTAACGGTGTTCGAAAGTTTGCGCAAACTTTCGGTCCGTTCGCATGTTCTGACGCGAACCAAACCGGGGGGGTGTTCTGCTCATCCCTACTCATTACATGCAAAGCAAGATAGTTCAAGACGTGTTTTGTCATAATTGTGATGATTATGGCTTACAGTTCATGAAAACCCCAAATCCACAATCTCAGAAAAATAGAATATTACATGCAATCAATAAAACAAGGATTGTACATAGAACAAAATCGGACCTCTGAAAAGCATAAGCATGCATATGTACTCAGTACTTGGTTTGGGCCCCTTTTGCAGCAATTACTGCCTCAATGCGGCGTGGCATGGAAGCTATAAGCCTGTGACACTACTGAGGTGTTATGGAAGACCAGGATGCTTCAATAGCGGCCTTCAGCTCTTCTGCATTGTTCGGTCTTATGTCTCTCATCTTTCTCTTGGCAATGCCCCATAGATTCTCTATGGGGTTCAGGTCAGGCGAGCTTGCTGGCCAATCAAGCAAGTTCATGGTCATTGAACCAGGTTTTGCCGCTTTTGGCAGTGTGGGCAGGTGCCAAGTCCTGCTGGAAAATGAAGTCAACATCCCCACATAGCTTGTCTGCAGAAGGAAGCATGAAGTGCTCCAAAATCTTCTGGTAGACGGCTGCATTGACCCTGGACTTAAGGAAGCACAGTGGGCCAACACCAGCAGATGACATGGCTCCCCAAATCAACACAGACTGTGGAAACTTCACACTGGACTTCAAGAATCTTGCAGTGTGTGCCTCTCCATTCTTCCTCCATGCTCTGGGTCCTTGGTTTCCAAATGAGATGCAAAATTTTCTCTCATCGGAGAAGAGGACTTTGGACCACTGAGCAACAGACCAGGTCTGTTTTTCTTTAGCCCAGGTAAGACGCTTCTGACGTTGTTTGTTCTTCAGGAGTGGCTTGACAAGAGGAATATGACATTTGAAGCCCATGTCCAGGATCCATCTGTGTGTGATGGCTCTTGATGCACTGACTCCAGCCTCAGTCCACTCCTTGTGAAAGTCCAACACTTTTGAATGGCCTTTTCCTGACAATCCTCTCCAGGATGCGGTCATCCCTGCTGCTTGTGCACTTTTCTTACACACTTTTCCCTTCCACATAACTTTCTATTAATGTGCTTTGATACAGCACTTTGGGAACATCCAACGTCTTTTGCAATTACCTTTTGAGGCTTTCCCTCCTTATGGATGGTGTCAATGATGGTTTTCTGCACAACTGTCGGCTTAGCAGTCTTTCCCATGATTGTGATTCCTACTGATCCAGACTGAGAGACCATTTAAGGGCTCAGGAACCCTTTTCAGGTGTTATGGCTTAATTAACTGATTAGAGTCGGACACTTTGAGCCTAGAATATTGCACCTTTTCAAAATATTCTAATTTTCAGAGATTGTGGATTTGGTGTTTTTATGAGCTGTAAGCCATAATCATCACAATTATGACAAATCACAGCTTGAACTATCTCGCTTTGCATGTAATGAGTCTATCTCATATATTCGTTTCACCTAAGTTGCATTAGTGAAATAAATGAACTTTTGCATGATATTCAAATTTTTCGAGTTTCACCTGTAGACGAAAAAACTTTGGTTATTGGAATTATGTAAGTTTGTTCACTTTTTTATGTTCTTTTTAGAACAGCTTTAAATACATATACATGCCTCAATGCTCTATTGGTGCTTCATATAACTACAAAGCCACTGGCATCATCATTAAATACATATTTTCCTACACAGAGCCCAGGTTAACCACACCCATAAACCTTAATTCCTTGTCAATACAAATCTTATTTTATTTTCCACTGGTGGGAATCTGGTGCAGTTGTGAATAGTAACCAATCAGCTTCTATGTTTTATTGTCAACACGTAATTAAACAAGCTGAAAGTAGAAGCTAATCGTTTACTATGCACATATGCACCAGATTCTGTGTGCACCAATTTTAGCAAATCTCCCCCAATATGACTCCCTTGAAAATGTAGCCCTCTCTTACAATATCCACATTATCTATGTTTACCTGTGAAAATATACGAATAAAAATCGATTGAAAGGAAATGTAGCCCTCTCAGTTTTACCCACTGTTCCATGTGAGTTTGGCATGCCCGATTTAGCTAATAAATAAATAAATAAATAAATAAAAAACTAGAGAATAGTGATGAGCCGAACACCCCCGGGTTCGGTTCGCACCAGAACCCGCGAACGGACCGAAAGTTCGAACGAACATTAGAACCCTATTAAATACAATGGATGCGAACGTTCGAATTCTAAAGTGCTAATTATAACAACTATTATGCATGTTATTGTCATAAATAGGGTTTGGGAACCCGGGTTGTGCACCAGGGGACATGTATCAATGCAAAAAGAAGTTTTAAAAACGGTCGTTTTTCGGGAGCAGTCATTTTAATGATGCATAAAGTGAAAAAAAAAAAGTCAAATATTCCTTTAAATATCGTACCTGGGGGGTGTCTAAAGTATGCCTGTGAAGTGCCACGTGTTTCCCGTGTTTAGAACTGTCCCTGCAGAAAATGACACTTCTAAAGGAAAAAAAAGCCATTTAAAACTGCTTGCGGCTTTAATGTAATGTCTGGTCCCGGTAATATGGATGAAATTCTTTAAGAAAAATGGCATAGCTACCCCATGACCCCCCCCCTACCCCAGCCCATTACCAGCCCCTTTGGGTCTTGTATGGATATTAAGGGGAACCCCGCACATAAAATAAAAAAGGCCCTATATACTCTGAACAGCCGTATACAGGCGGTGCATACAAGACAGGGACTGTAGGTTTGTTCTTATGTAGAATCTGTTTGTAATTTTGAACAGGTACATTGTTGAAGTGTAGCTCCAGCCCAAAAATCTATTTTTAAACTTTTTGGGAAACATAGGTAAGGGTTATCACCCCTGTAACATTTGTTTTGCTGTCTGTGCCCCTGTTCAGAACATTTCACCTCACTTTCCGTCCCAATGACAACTGTTTTTGAAATGTGGTGTTTTTCTTGAAACAAGGATTGCTGATAAAGCATCAGTACAGATGAGACCCCTTTCTCCCATATTTATTCTTACAGGAGAGAATTTTCCTTTCTAGGGGTAGATTTCCTCTCACTTCCTGTTGTCTTCTTTCGTTTGCAAGTAGGAGTCGTTTGTAAGTTGGATGTTTGAAAGTAGGGACCTGCCGTATATACTCTGCAGAAATAGGCCCCTTAGTTGTTGGTGTTGGCACAACACTGTAAGCACTCAGTTACTCTTGGTTGGTGCTGGAACGCCCTGCTGTCAACTATTATATCAGGAATTTTAATTACATATAATTGTTGAACAGTGGTAGTAAAAATTGGGGCTTTGATGGTGGTGCTGGTGCCACAACACTGTAAGCCCTGACAGTTACTCTTGGTGGGTGCAGCAATGGGCCCTGCTGTGAATTATTAGATCAAGAATTGTAATTACATGCCCCTTTTGAACAGGGGCTGAAAAATTGGGCCTTTCGTGGTGGTGGTGGCGTTGCCACAAGACTGTAAGCCCTCAGAGTTACTCTTGGTGGGTGCAGCAATGGACCCTGCTGTGAATTATTAGATCAAGAATTGTAATTGCATGCCCCTGTTGAACAGGGGCTGAAAAATTGGGCCTTAGGCACTGGTGGCACAACACTACAACCCCTCACAGATACTGTACTTGGAGCACAGCAATGAGCCCTGTTGCAAAGTATTGCTTCAAAAATTGTAATGACACGCCCCTGTTAAACAGGGGCTGAAAAATTGGGCCTTAGGCACTGGTGCCACAACACTCCAACCCCTCACAGATACTGTACTTGGAGCACAGCAATGAGCCCTATGGCAAATTATTGCTAAAAAAATTGTAATTACACGCCCCTGTAAAACAGGGGCTGAAAAATTGGGCCTTAGCCACTGGTGGCGGCACCCATAAACAAAAATGATCTTCCAAGCTATCATCATCAATCGTATCATTGAGGACTCGGAGGAGGAGGATAGCCAGTCAACATAACAGCACAGGCACTCAGCATCAGCATCAGTCTTGAAGGGATGTGACATGTTAAAATCAATTAGTCTGTTATATCAGCATCAGGTGTGTGGTAGCTGGTGGTGATCCAAGACTGGTTCATCTTGATGAAAGTCAGTCGATCAACCGAGTCGGTGGACAGGCGCACCCTGTGATCCGTGACAAATCCTCCAGCAGCACTGAATGTGCGTTCCGAAAGAACGCTGGATGCAGGACAGGCCAGTAGCTCAATTGCATACTGTGCAAGCTCTGGCCAGTGATCCATCCTCAAGACCCAGTAAGCCAGAGGATTTTCGGTGGGGAAGGTGTCCAAGTCTGACCTTGCCCCTAGATATTCCTGCACCATGTTTATCAGACGCTGGCGATGGTTGCTGGAACCGATCATACTTTGGGGCTGCGGACTAAAGAATTGTCTGAACGCATCGGTCAGACGGCCACCTTCCCCACCGCTCCTTCTTTGACTGGCCGAAGCCTCAGCAACTCGTTGTCCAGGACCAGGAGTTTGTAACCTCCCAGTCCCTGGGAACGCGTTGCACAGACCTTTCTGCAAGGCCTCCCGGAGTTGTCTCATCCTCTGCTCCCTCTGCGACGGTAACATAAGGTCCGCAACCTTACCCTTGTACCGTGGATCAAGGAGAGTGGCCAGCCAGTAATGGTCCCTCTCCTTGATCCGAAGAATACGAGGATCCTTCCGCAGACTTTGCAGGATCAGGGAGGCCATGCAGCGTAGGTTTGCTGAGGCATTCGCTCCGGAGTCCTCTGGGTCACTAAGGACGACATGATCCGCAGCCACCTCCTCCCAGCCACGTACAAGTCCACTGGTTTCTTGGGACTGTAAATCATCCCTAAAAGACTGCTGCTGATGATGCTGAGTGCCAGCCTCCACCTCCATGCTGACACAATCCTCCTCCTCCTCCTCCTCCTCCTCCTCCTCCTCTTCCTGTGCGATGGGTGGGACAGAAGGAACACTGTCTGGGTAAAGGGGGCCTTGAGAGGCAAGGAAGTCCTCCTCTTCCTGCCTCTGTTCTGCCTCAAGTGCCCTGTCCATTATTCCACGCAGCGTGTGCTCCAACAGGTGGACAAGAGGTACAGTGTCACTGATGCATGCACTGTCACTGCTCACCATCCTCGTGGCCTCCTCAAATGGTGCCAGGACAGTGCATGCATCCCTGATCATGCCCCACTGGCGTGGAGAAAAAAAACCAAGCTCCCCTGACCCTGTCCTGGTGCCGTAGTCGCACAGGTACTCATTGATGGCCCTCTGCTGCGTGTGCAGCCGCTGCAGCATGGCCAACGTTGAGTTCCACCTGGTGGGCATGTCACATATAAGGCGGTTCTTGGGCAGGTTCAACTCCTTTTGCAGCTCAGCCAGGCGAGCACTGGCATTATAAGATCTGCGGAAATGCACACAGACTTTCCTGGCCTGCCTCAGGACATCCTGTAAGCCCGGGTACCTGCCCAAGAACCGCTGCACCACCAGGTTAAGGACGTGAGCCACACAGGGCACATGGGTCAGTTGTCCCTGTCGGAGGGCGGAGAGGAGGTTGGTGCCATTGTCGCAAACCACCATTCCTGGCTTAAGCTGGCGTGGCGTCAACCACCTCTCGGCCTGGCCCTGCAGAGCAGACAGGACCTCTGCCCCAGTGTGGCTTCTGTCCCCCAAACACACCAGCGCAAGCACGGCATGGCATCTTTTTGCCTGCGTACTTGCGTAGCCCCGTGAACGGCTACGGAGCACCGCTGGTTCATAGGACAAACCACAGGAAGAGGCCATGGAGGAAGAAGAAGAGGAGGGGGTGGAGGAGAGAGGTGTGTCACAACCAGTAGTAGCATTTTGGAGGCGTGGCGGTGGGACAACCTCCAACACTACTGCACCTTGTCCTGCATCCTTCCCAGCTGCCAAAAGAGTGACCCAATGGGCCGTGAAAGAAAGGTAACGTCCCTGTCCATGCCTGCTGGACCATGAGTCAGCGGTAATATGCACCTTACCGCTGACCGCCCTGTCCAGCGAGGCCAAGACATTGCCTTCCACATGCCGGTAGAGAGCCGGAATAGCCTTCCGTGAGAAAAAGTGGCGTTTGGGAACCTGCCACTGAGGAACCGCACATTGCACAAACTCACGGAAGGGGGCCGAGTCTACCAACTGAAAAGGCAGCAGTTGAAGCGCTAGCAATTTAGCCAAGCTAGCATTCAACCGCTGGGCATGTGGATGGCTGGGAGTGAACTTCTTTCGACGGTCCAGCAGCTGGGGCAGGGAAATTTGCCTGCTAGAATCGGACGTCGGTGTACTGCTAGCAGAGTGGCCGCAAGTACTTGGCTGTGACACACCTAATTCTACACCTTCATTTCTCTCAGTGCATGTTTCAGAGAGGACTGAAGTTATAGTGGGGTTGGAGATCCCAGCTGATGCGGTGCAAGGAGAGGTCCGCTTTGTTCTTTGGTGTGGGTCTTTGAGGTAGGCTTGCCAACGAGCTGCATGGCAGGTCAACATATGTCTGGTCAGGCATGTGGTACCCAAGCGGCTGATGTTTTGGCCACGCGATATACGCTTGAGACATATGTTGCAAACAGCAGCTGTGCGATCTGATGCACTAGCCTCAAAAAAGGCCCACACCAAAGAACTTTTTGAATGACGGGCAGAGGCAGCGCCCTGCACAGGCGGAGCTCTGCGGTGTGATTCCGTCGGTGTACTGCCCTTACGCTGACCACCAAAGGGCATCCTGCCTCGTTGGAGATGTGCCTCCTCCTCATCCTCCTCCTCCTCCTCTCTCCTATTAGGCACCCACGTGGAGTCAGTGACCTCATCATCACCTCCCTCCTCATCACTGGAGGCAATCTGGCAGTATGCTGCAGCTGCTGGAACATGACTGCCAGATTGGTGTCCTTCTTGAGCATCCCCTCTGTCTGCTCTCACGCTACTGCCTTCCTCTAGCTGGGTTTCATCATCAGACCCTTCGAAACGCTGGGCATCCTCCTGGAGCATGTACCCAACACTGTGCTGAAACAGTTCGGGGGACTCCTCAGGAGGAGGACATGGTGGGTCTAGGGAAGGAGTGACTGATGATGAGTCTGACATTGATACCAGGGAAGAGGACGCTTTGGCAGCTGCTTTTCCAGTACCCTGAGCCTGGGTGAGAGAGGATGAGGAGGAGGAGGAGGGCTTGGTCATCCACTCTACCAAGTCTTCGGCATGATGTGGCTCAACATGTCCAGCTGCCGAAAAGAAGGACAAGCGTGTCCCATGGCCATGTGCTGATGACAATGCACCGCGTCCACGACCAGCACTGTTGCCCCCAGACACAGAGCCTGCTTGCCCTCTTTTATTGCCTCCTGACTGTCTGCCTCTCCTTGTTTGCCTTCCAGACATTCTAATAGATGGCCTGCAGGGAGATGGGAAAAAAGCAATAAGGGCTACCTTCAGGTGTCCTTCTCTGTCCCTTGAAACAAGGACTTTGACAGTGAAAGAAACTGACACACTCTCCCTACCTACAGTTTTCTGTCCCTAGAAAAAAATTTTTTTTAAAGCACAATTTAGCACAAGGAGAATTCACTCACTGTCTTTCCAGGTCCCTGGAAACAAGGACTTTGACAGTGAAAGAAACTGACACACTCTCCCTACCTACAGTTTTCTGTCCCTAGAAAAAATGTTTTTTTTAAGCACAATATAGCACAAGGAGAATTCACTCACTGTCCTTCCAGGTCCCTGGAAACAAGGACTTTGACAGTGAAAGAAACTGACACACTCTCCCTACCTACAGTTTTCTGTCCCTAGAAAAAATGTTTTTTTTAAGCACAATTTAGCACAAGGAGAATTACCTCACTGTCCTTCCAGGTCCCTGGAAACAAGGACTTTGACAGTGAAAGAAACTGACACACTCTCCCTACCTACAGTTTTCTGTCCCTAGAAAAAATGTTTTTTTTAAGCACAATTTAGCACAAGGAGAATTACCTCACTGTCCTTCCAGGTCCCTGGAAACAAGGACTTTCACAGTGAAAGAAACTGACACACTCTCCCTACCTACAGTTTTCTGTCCCTAGAAAAAATGTTTTTTTTAAGCACAATTTAGCACAAGGAGAATTACCTCACTGTCCTTCCAGGTCCCTGGAAACAAGGACTTTGACAGTGAAAGAAACTGACACACTCTCCCTACCTACAGTTTTCTGTCCCTAGAAAAAATGTTTTTTTTAAGCACAATTTAGCACAAGGAGAATTACCTCACTGTCCTTCCAGGTCCCTGGAAACAAGGACTTTGACAGTGAAAGAAACTGACACACTCTCCCTACCTACAGTTTTCTGTCCCTAGAAAAAATGTTTTTTTTAAGCACAATTTAGCACAAGGAGAATTACCTCACTGTCCTTCCAGGTCCCTGGAAACAAGGACTTTGACAGTGAAAGAAACTGACACACTCTCCCTACCTACAGTTTTCTGTCCCTAGAAAAAATGTTTTTTTTAAGCACAATTTAGCACAAGGAGAATTACCTCACTGTCCTTCCAGGTCCCTGGAAACAAGGACTTTCACAGTGAAAGAAACTGACACACTCTCCCTACCTACAGTTTTCTGTCCCTAGAAAAAATGTTTTTTTTAAGCACAATTTAGCACAAGGAGAATTACCTCACTGTCCTTCCAGGTCCCTGGAAACAAGGACTTTGACAGTGAAAGAAACTGACACACTCTCCCTACCTACAGTTTTCTGTCCCTAGAAAAAATGTTTTTTTTAAGCACAATTTAGCACAAGGAGAATTACCTCACTGTCCTTCCAGGTCCCTGGAAACAAGGACTTTGACAGTGAAAGAAACTGACACACTCTCCCTACCTACAGTTTTCTGTCCCTAGAAAAAATGTTTTTTTTAAGCACAATTTAGCACAAGGAGAATTACCTCACTGTCCTTCCAGGTCCCTGGAAACAAGGACTTTCACAGTGAAAGAAACTGACACACTCTCCCTACCTACAGTTTTCTGTCCCTAGAAAAAATGTTTTTTTTAAGCACAATTTAGCACAAGGAGAATTACCTCACTGTCCTTCCAGGTCCCTGGAAACAAGGACTTTGACAGTGAAAGAAACTGACACACTCTCCCTACCTACAGTTTTCTGTCCCTAGAAAAAATGTTTTTTTTAAGCACAATTTAGCACAAGGAGAATTACCTCACTGTCCTTCCAGGTCCCTGGAAACAAGGACTTTGACAGTGAAAGAAACTGACACACTCTCCCTACCTACAGTTTTCTGTCCCTAGAAAAAATGTTTTTTTTAAGCACAATTTAGCACAAGGAGAATTACCTCACTGTCCTTCCAGGTCCCTGGAAACAAGGACTTTGACAGTGAAAGAAACTGACACACTCTCCCTACCTACAGTTTTCTGTCCCTAGAAAAAATGTTTTTTTTTAAGCACAATATAGCACAAGGAGAATTCACTCACTGTCCTTCCAGGTCCCTGGAAACAAGGACTTTGACAGTGAAAGAAACTGACACACTCTCCCTACCTACAGTTTTCTGTCCCTAGAAAAAATGTTTTTTTTAAGCACAATTTAGCACAAGGAGAATTACCTCACTGTCCTTCCAGGTCCCTGGAAACAAGGACTTTGACAGTGAAAGAAACTGACACACTCTCCCTACCTACAGTTTTCTGTCCCTAGAAAAAATGTTTTTTTTAAGCACAATTTAGCACAAGGAGAATTACCTCACTGTCCTTCCAGGTCCCTGGAAACAAGGACTTTG